>JARUHQ010000001.1:14108898-15308898 GCA_029955515.1 Chrysomela aeneicollis | reverse complement strand
CTTATTGAGTGACTTTATACCACTTCAGCTATACAAACAAGTTAGATGTTGAAAATTAATAGTACGAAATAGGCGAAGTGATAACAAAGCTGAGCTCGCAAAATTTGCGTGTCAAACAAAGACACTTTTCATCCGAAAGGAACACGCTATTTTTTCTGCAACCAAAATAATTTATATATCTGATTCATGAAATGTGTTAAATAACTACCATTGTGTCTCACAACAATCTAATATTGACCAACTATCTGGCAGGAAGATGACAAATAGACAAAAAAAGAAGAAGATGAAGAACTAACCTCACCGCTCATTTTATTTGTACAGTTTTCTTGTTCATTTGATACTTGTCAGAGATAATGAAATCCATTAAAGTGGATGTATTGGAGGCTCATCATATGCTCAACTGAATGGATAAGAGTTAATCTCAGGTTCACTTTAAATGTGGCTCTATACGAAAGAAACGTAACAGAACATTTTGTATATTTGTAACTTTTGACGTATCAGGTTCATTATATTTTCTGATGTTGTTTCAATATCACATAAAATTTATATTCCATGTGCATTGTTATCAGAGTTTCTTGTAAAACCTGATGAAAATGTAGGTACTATGTTGTTCGTTCTTAACGAGCTAATTCTATCTAAAATAATAATCAAAATCTATCACAATGCTACTGGCTTGGTACCTCAATTTCAAATCATAGGATTTTAAAAATCTATTTTATCTCCTAGGCACTAAAAGTGTTGCCATAGCAACATTATGGGTCAGTATGAGAAACGTCAACTTCTAGAACTAATGTCAGAACAAAAATGGACGGCTTTTGAGTTGCAGAAAAAAGGAGGTTTCGAACCTAAATCATACAGTGTTGTCAGTATTGATGTTGAATAGTATAAAAAATACTAGAACTTTGTTACATTTATACTATATAGAGCAAATGTTGTTTGTTGTTTTTGAACAGTTGAAAATGCTCGCAGAAAATAGACCTATATAATATATGATGCCAAAATGATATTGCGAGCACTGACTGATGTCAAATATCGATGACTTTTTCTTTTGGTATTTGTAACTCTTTAGGTAATGTTGAGGAATACCTCAAATCATTTCAGATAACCAAAGTATGTGGTATGTGTTAACATCTGAATGAGTTTTCTTTTCCATAGAAACGTATTATTATTGTAATATGATTGCAATTAATGATAGAATTAGAACAGATTTGTCAGAATACTATCAAATAAAGCCTTGTACAAAAAACCAAATCTCCTGACTGATATTGCCATCACCATCCTATTGAAGATCATCTTTACTCTCCCTGAACAGGTAAGTATAGAGAATTTCAAAGTGAAGAGGCAGGTACTATCGAAGAAGGACTTTTCTCCTAAAATGAAACTCATGGTTTTGCGATCCCAACCTAATATAAATGAAATACTAGTCGCGGGTTAATCATTTCAGGAGGAGGGATGACAGATCATTCCTGACGGTCTCCTTCGAATCCAGGTAATAGGTGGTCGAGCTTTGTATACAGTGTTGAGAATTACTGTGAAAAGAAATATTTCTGGACACGGTAGTGAAAATCCTAGCTTTTCTTATATGGTGTTGTTTTTATGTTGGCGACAAATTGTCTGATATTGTAGAATCGTTGATATTATTTTTCCGATCTCAACAGTTTGTTATGAGTCATGAAGAAAAATCTCTGCTATAATGAAGAGAAAAAATTAAGAAGGGAGGAAAGATCAAAATCAGGGGTAAGTGAAATGGGAGTGAACTAGCTTATTGGGAGGCCGAGAAATTAAAGCAGCTGAATTTTTCAAGTCGTAGCCCTTTTATTTACTGAAAGACCTAATATTATGTGCTATAGAGATATGTGCCCTGGAGTGTCTCGAAAGGTATACTCGAAGGGCAAAAATCTATGTTTTATCAGATAGCCAAGCAGCGCTTAAAACTCTGAAGTCATACACTTGTGAGTCTAAGCTGACTGAGACAACTGGCAGCGAACAACCAGGTCACTTTGATGTGGGTGCCAGGTCATAAGGGAGTTGAAGGCAACGAGGAAACAGACTGCCTTGCCCAAGAAGGGGCAAGTACACAATTTCTCGGTTAGAACCCTTCTGTGGACTTTCTAAAGCCCACCTGAGAGAAGAGTTCCGATGCTGGGAAGCAGATGAAATGAAATCTCACTGGAATAGTGCCAGGACAAAGATAAGCGAAAAGGCTAGTGAGCCGCCTTTCACCAAGGAAAGCTAAACAGCTTCTCGACTTGGACCAAAAAGACTTAAAACTGGTAACGAGACTCCTCACCCTTTGAGGTATGACCTCAAAAAATGGGTGGAACAGAGATTGACAGTTGCCGCTACTGCGAGAACTCCGCTGAAACTGCAGAACATTTGCTTTACGGATGCCCAGCACTCTTCTGCAAGAGGCTGAAGTTCCTGGAAGGGGCCTTCTTGAGGCCCTCCGATGTCAGGAACCTAGCTCCCAGGAAACTAATAAACTTCGCAAGAAGCCTCGGAATCCCGGGCCTCGAATATAGATCAAGGGTTATGCACAAGAGATGCTTGAGAGGCTGCACAGCCTTAACGACCCCCCTACAATCTAAAATCCACAATATAGTTTGCTTTATAGAAGCGGAATTTTGATTTAGGTTCACCGAACTGCTAACATAAGTAAAATATTATAATGGTTTTCCTCATTTCGAACAATATTTTGAGTTGTATGGTTTGGTATCATTCTTTTATGTTCAATTCGATCTGTATAATTATTAATCCATGGTATTTGGTAAGCATTTATAGTGGAGTGAGTGATGATATTCAGAAAGAAGCAAAATTCTTACACATTGGAAAATATATCTTAAAATACTACGAGGAGACAACGGTGCTATTATGTTCATTTTTGTTCAAAAAATATCGCGGAAATCTTCAAACATCAGATTATTCGAGAAGGGAGAAGAGAACCCCTAGGCAGTTTGAGTGGAATGTGATCGACATTAAAACCAATCTTACATTCGGTAGTCGATACCACTGCCAGCTAACCGACAATTTATGACGGTATGAAGCCTTGTTATCTCCCTTCATATTCAAGAATATGTGGTGTGTTGGCTTTATTCCCGCACACCGTATACTTACAGATAACTAGGCCATCCCCGATCGATCATGACGTTCCTTCCACCATCATTATTTCAGAAAAGCACGAATCTGACGAAATTAGCGGTTGGTCTTCTCGTTCGCTGCTCCAAGATCAGTGGCGAGCTGAAGAATTATTGACGAAACTTGACATTCTTTCCTATCACTGATAGTTTTGTTACTGGATATGCGTCTACATCGTTGTCATCGTTTCATCCTTAATGTACTTTGAAAAATTGGTTGCAGACTTTTTATTGCTTGCGAAATTCCTTCACTATATACCAGCTGGTAACATTTCATAGTCCGAATAATTTGCTCTGAGAGCATAGAGAGTAATAGTATATTATTCAACGAGCGTGTAATGAAACTATTACTCATGAGAATGAAGTTTGCGACGTGAGCCGCAGGCGTAGTAATAGCCATCACATGAAAGTAGAATACTATACTTTTTCTATGACTGTGAATGTTCACCATTCAATTCAAACGTACTAGATATTTAGGAAATATTTGATTTCAATGGATTTTGTCAAATAAATTCATTTTGAAAGCTTATGAAAGGTGAATATTAAAAAGCCATCAACTTTTTGAGATAAAAAGGAAAAAAAGTACTTTGAGATTCGAAGCACCCATTCAACTGAGCCACGAACCCTTTCCTTTTATAAGAAGAATTTCAACATCACTTGATTTTTTTTCTTTCAATAAAGTGAATAAATCTCTGATAGAATTTTTTTCTATACGACCCCGTATGAGAACGTCATAAAGCACAATGTTCTGTTATTTATGAAGTTGTCATATCACTATGGCATTGTTATTTGAAAGAATAAAGCACACGTGTTGAAATGAAAAATATCACTCGCTCGCATGAATTGATATAAATAATTAGGTACCTATATTGGTTGGTACTCACTGTCAATATAAGCGTTCTCAAATCAAATTCATATTATTTATTGAAATTTCTCTTTTCGGATTATAAAATTATATTATAAAATTCGTTATATATTAATTTCAATGTGTCATTGAATTAACCTAACCTAACCTCTATAACAGATGTTTGCACCACTTAGATTTGAGTTGAGTCAACAGACGCAATAACTCGAACGCGCTTGCCCACTACGTACTTCTGTGGTTCTGTATTCCCGGTTGCGTGATTACTGGCGCCAGCAGGCTTGTGGTGTCAAATATCAATGAAATTGTTTCTCCAAACGAAACTAATTCAATTAATCAGTAAATAATATATATGGAATTATTGAAAAAGTTTTTAAATATCACCTTGAATATGGAAATAAACTGTACTTAATATCGAATCGAAACCACCTGAAATTATAGAGCCCGCTCAAGTTACATCTTTGACACGACTCCCCGCTATATTAAAGTATACCTATTTGTGGTCGTAGCAAAAAAACTGTATAAAACTCGTTGGAAAGTGCATTTCCTGCACTCGTTATGTCTCCGCTCTCGCCGCTATGCGGCTCGTGCTAAACGACTACTCGTGTACTTTCCACACTTGTTGTGTAATATATTTTTATAAATTGTGCTAGTAGCTTGTAGAACTTTTACTAAAGTGAAGTTGAATTCGTTTTCGCTTTCTGAATCCATTTTTACAAAAAGGCAGTTAAATCACCCAAGGTAGGTACTTGGTTATTGTCAAATTATGACATTTTATGGCGAGTCTGATTCAAACATTGCACTGCATGCCCCATATCCCATTTCAATTTTGTACAACTGGTGTCAATTGTTTTGTAGGTAATGAATCTACTTCGCTGATTGGCCATAGCCCGTTACACGGAGCGTGGCTTGTTTTGTGTAATGCATCCAGTACTCAACAAAAATATTACGTTAAAGGGTATATTATTCAACAGTCATAGAAAAAATTAGTAATCATCATCACGATAATAGTTACCGATGTTATTTTATAACATATACAGTATCCGCCATAAAGTTGGAAATATTTTTTTATTGATATTTCTGAAAAACTCTAAGGGCGGTTCGTTTCTGCACGTCTGACAACTAAAAAATCCGTTACGACTTATCTCATGTGACCTTAGATTTGGCGGGAATTTGAAAACAGTTGTCAGTGGTGCCAAAAAATGGGTCAAATTGACAATATATCAAAAAAATTTATCGGAAAAATGTGCTTGGAATCCAACGAGGACCCCATATATTAATTTTAAACCAGGTTGAAAAAAACAAAAAAATCAATTTTCATTCCTCGGCTCTTACACGAGGTTGGGTCAAAATTAATCGCGAATATTTGCGGATTAGATATTTTGCGGGTCAACTTTACGGGAGACACTGTATATTGATAAGTAGCGTTGTTAAAATGAAGAATGCAAACAGCCACTAACGACAAAATAATGACAGGTTTCACGTTTGAGGAGTTTGCTAATTCACAAGTACGAGGGTATTTAGCTGAAATACTATCATAAAACCAACGGCGACGATTCATAATCCACAGTGGGGGTAATTTTTCTGGTAGGGATATTATTTCTCTGTACATCATGTCTGTATACCCTTGAAATGATTTATCATGTTTCATAACTTGGGAGTCCGCATTATTGCGATTCTCAAATGCTTGTAACTTTGTATACCATGTATTATTTTGTGTTTGATATGACTCTTCCAACTTCATAATGGTAGGTTGATTCTTATGATTCAATCTGTTAGCTGACATCTCTATTTTTTTCCTCAGATCATCTTGTTGCTGATTATGAAGGATTTTGCATCTTGATCGATGAATTTTTATTGATGTAATCTGTCTGTGAGTTTCATCCCTACCAAGTACGATCACAACTTATTCATGTGAGTAAAGGTACTGCACCAGTTCGGGCTCATTTTGACCACTTTTTCCATGTTAATCTCTATAAGAAAATCTAAGGTCCATTCTGGTAATTTTTGAAGATTTCAAGGTCAAGCAGCGGGACCGATTAAACCGCAGAAACTGATAAGGCGGCTTCAGATATCTTCAGAGGTCTTCAGTCCCGTGACAAAAACGCGAAACACTCGTGAAGCGTGCGTGAAGCGTGCGTGAAGCGTGCGTTAAACGTGCGTGAAGCGTGCGTGGAACGTGCGTCGCGTTTTTGTCACGGGACTGTAGACCTCTGAAGATATCTAAAGCCGCCTTATCAGTTTCTGCGGTTTAATCGGTCCCGCTGCTTGACCTTGAAATCGTCAAAAATTACCAGAATGGACCTTAGATTTTCTCATGGAGATTAACATGGAAAAAGTGGTCAAAATGAGCCCGAACCGGTGCGGTACACTGTATAAAATGCCTTTGAGTGACTGCATATTTAATAGTGAGTTAAAGTTCTGAGTGAGATTTTTGATTGAATTCGTGATCAAAATTGAGTGTATCCTCTATATTTTCCATTAATGACAATATTTATGACAAATTTGAGTAAATCTACTCAAATGAGGAATAAAATGAAGTGAATAACCCTTCCCAGGTGACTCCTACTCTATCATATGAGTGAATGTTTATAGAATAAGGGAAATCACTCACTTTCAAGCGCTCTTACCGAATATTGGGTTAAACCAAAAAAAGAGGGGGTATACCAATTCAACCACGCCACGCCATTGCAGGCGCACAGACGCACAGACGCACTGCGGAAAGAACACAGTGACTATAGGTCCATAGTGAAACAAAAAATTCTATCATATCCTGCTGATTTATTTTACTTTAGTGGTGTCAGTTTATGATTATTTCTGAATATAGAATCTAGTGCAAGTTGCAAGTTCGACTAGGGTCATCTGGATATGAGTAAATTGGGTAAGTTGGATATTCGACTTTGATGGTCACCATACTTGTTCGATTTGTTTAATGTTGTATTAATGCCGGTAAAATAGTTCAATTTCGTTTCTTGTTTCGAGTAAGTACCTACCCATATTTCTAGAGAAGGAATTGTATATATTTACCTAGAGATCTATTTACTTGTCTATAACCTACCTTCACGATCAAATTGTATCATAGCGTCCATTATAAAGCTAGCGATCATCTCGAGATGAAAAATGTGTTTCAGCTGAAAATATATTATCTTAATTGGATGAATTTCCAGATATGATGTGAATATTTCTTTATTTACAGATTTGCAAGTCATCAACTGAACAGTACAAGCATCAGCAAAAGCCAACCACATCAGCCATACTTGAATGCAGAAGACGAGAATATGGGCCTGATGATGTATGAAGGATATCGAATCGCTGTTCATGATACACCTTGTATTTGAATTGGACTATAATGATCATCACCATTTATGTATGGAAACTCAATATTGAATAAAAATTTTGATAATTCTGGGCGAGTTTACTCAAAAAGAACTTGAAATTCAATCATTGATGATGAATATAACCTGAAAAATGATTGAAATCACTCATGAATGAGAATATTGATGCTCAATTAATATCTAACTATTCCACAATGAGTTGAATGTTACTCAAAAAGAACTCAAAAATGAGTCAATACTCAATCAAAACTGGGAAAAATAAATTAATTCTGATCTCCAATTTGACTCACCGAATCACCATTTCACTCACTGAAATGGAGTGAAATTTCAACTCAATCGGGTGTGGACCGAAATTGAGACATTATTGAGTGAGATTTGAGTGAAATTTCACTCATTATTTTTTTCAGTGTACCTTTACTCATGTGGTTGATCAATGAGCCCGTCGGTGTTCCTTCGGTCGCCGCCAATGTATCTCAGGGCCGAGTCAGGTCGATCGTCTTCTGTGGCTGGGTCAGCGAGTCAACGAGCACTTGTTTGTTTTAGGTTTTCTTCGATAATTATACGTGAGCGATCACGAGCTAGCCCGCCCAACTCACTCAACACATCCGTACATCTCTCCTCTCGCTTAGTGGTCGTCCTTAGTGCTTGACTGGTCATCATAGAATAGAAATACGAAAGGAGGGATTGTTCACTTCGAGAGCGGTCAGGAGAATGATCGGATGATTTTATTAATTTTTCTAGTCATTCGGGTCAATTCTGTTTGAATCTTGTTATGTTAACCATATTGTTATGTTTATATAATTCGATATAATGACTCTAATATTCACTATTTAGCCGAGATGAAGACATGAAATAGCAAGATTTCATGGAAATTAACAAATTATGTGCTTCAACGTCGATTTTTAAAACGATAATTCCTCAAATCTCTGCTGTGATAGCAATATCTTTTCTGTAACCATATTGCTATTTAAAAACAGAATAGACCCGAATGTCTTCTCGCAACTCAGTCCTTGCTGGGTTTCAGAGAAATGATTCGACCACATCAATTCCAAATGGAAGGACTGCTTCATATGCATTGAAGCAAACGACGGAATGAATGATGCAAATTGTAAATGAAACGAGTGCTATAGTAATTAGAGAAAACATTGACTGCTTACACTTATGCTACTGCCCAGCCAAGCCTTACGAATTCCAAGGTTGGTATTTTCTATATGAATTCTGCATAATTAACAGGGAAATCAAGTACATACCTAGTTATTATCGAATGTTTCAGTTTGGTATAAAATAAATCGAGGTTTATTATTGAAAAGAAAAATGCTTGTTTTTTTTGTATTCGCTCTATTGGTATATACATATGAAGTAATAATAGTTGAGAGAGTTTCTAGACCTCAAAAATCCGATCGATTTTCAGAAGAAGCAGTTGTAGCACTATTCTTTGATTTTCTGAAAGCTTCAGAATTAGTAAATCATGGAGTAGGGTCATAGAATTCAACTTGATGGGTGAAAAATGATGCTGTATACTTCTTTCATAAGACGGTAAATTGTAAATTTTCAAAGAATCCCATTAGATTATCTTGAATCTTGTTTTATTCCTACTAGTTGACGATCATGAAGGGTCTTCAATATAGCAAATGAAAAAACAATTTCGCGGAGAGTCTGCTACTAGGCAAGTTTCCTTAATGGTATAAAAAATTAAGAGCAGATTCCTTTTAGAAAAATTTGATTTTTTTAAAGACCCTTAGAGTTCGAAAAACAGAATGTCGAAATTTAAAAAAAAAAATATTTCTCAAATTTTTGGTAGGTTTTTTATCAATAATAATAATCTAACGGACAACTGAGATGATGATAATATGAAAAATATATGACGCCACCGTTATTTCATCAAGTCAAATACATTTTCAATAAGAATTAGCAGTTCGTGCTTCGACTTTTTTTTGTCCTGATGTTTTGTATTTATCTGTATTTTTATTCTGTTCATCAATTGGCTCGAACGGTTGTGTCGAAGCTGATGAAAGTTAAACGGAACTTGTCCCTAAAAAATATCAGGTTCTGTTCGGGGTCTGTTAGAAACTTTTTATTTTCACGGGAAAAAAGTTTTAAAAAATAATTGACTTATTTTTATGCACAGAACATTCACTTAAATGTTTGTTAAATATTGACACAACTAGAAGGAAAAGCTTTGGGGTGAAGCCATTCTAATGAGTCGTGATCAGGGAGTGCTAAAGTGCTAAAGAGGATAAGCTCTAATATTTTTATGGTACTTGAAAGGATAAAAAACAACATTTATTCAAATATAGAGTATGTTTATAAATATACGAAAATCGATAAGATAGTTAAACTAAATTGCATTATTATAAATTGAGAAGACTTACTTCGAAACCCCTCATTATTTATTATTTATAGAACAGAATACAACATTTCGTATGACTACGTTTCTGCACGGGTTCCTTAGTTAGCACGTAAAGTTAGTCAATAGATATTATTAAACCTGATTATTTATAAAGTGATTAATATGAAATATACTGAATGTTCTAGTGGAAACACCCTGTATAATAATCTGTCTTCGTTTCATCATCGAAATCGTTTGTGAGCTAACGAAAAATATATCACGTACCTATAATAACTTAATAACGTATCAAAACTGATGGTAATGTAGACTGACGGATTGTACCATCAAAATAAAATTATTATCACCCACTAAACAGAAGCACGAAAAACCTTTCACTTCTTCGAATGCTACTTGAAATAGTCGGCATTGCCAAAGAAATGGTTGTTTCATTCGAAGCTTTCAACGGTCTACATTTCTAGAGCACCCTATATAGTCAGATATAAATTGATTGAATAAAAGATTGAATTAGTTAAAAAAATGTGTTCAAACGATCCTTGTACTCGTCTTTATATTCAATGGTGCTGACGTGTTGATGCTTTGAGTTTCTCGTAGCTTTTCGGACATTGCTGCTCCGGAATCCATGTGTGAGAAAGAATTATTATACAACTGCTATAGGCGGTGAGCGCTTCTCTAGAAACGTACTTGATAAGGTCCTCAATGGTACTGGCATCGACTTTACTACACCTTTTCCAATTGTTTTTCAAGTTAATTTCAGAAAAGTCACTTGTATTTCAGAAAGTAGGTATTAATTGTATTTCATAATAGTGAGTTGGATTTCAGAAAGCGTCAAATGTATTTCAGAATAATGAGTTTAATTTCAGAAAGCATCAAATGTATTTCAGAATTGTGAGTCTAATTTCAGAAAGCGTCAACTGTATTTCAGAATAGTCAACTGAATTCCAGAATTCGTCATTTGAATTTCAGAAAATATCATTTGTATTCCAGAAAGCGTGAATAATTAATAATTCAGATTTCAGTGCTAAACGTAAATAATTCATGCATTCTTATATTGAATGATAACTTTCGTATTTATTTTTCGATATATTTTATTGATGTCACATCGGACAGAGCACATTTCAATGTATAGTTTGAAGTTTTGTAGCAAAAATTGCATAAGGTTAGGTCGGTCAACTAGGGCAATGCAAATAAATGAATGTCTGGTGGTGTCAAATGTAACAATACCGATAGTGTCAATTGTAACGTTTTGTATCGTATATAGTGGTTCTATAATGAAAGCAAAGAAGATTGATTTCTTCAAGTAGGCAGAGCTAAGAGTGGACCCACTATTAAAACGTGCCAATCATGATCCGATCTTTATTCGAAGAAACCGTGAGTCTGACTGATTCTTCATATATATATGCTCATTCCTTGAGAAATCCTTTCAGAAACTATGAATTTATGTCATTTTTACACCCATGGAGAACTCTAATCTCAGATTAGATACTTTCTTTTGAAATATATTCGAGTTTTTTGAAAATTCTATCACCTGATGACTTAAGTTACGAGTGCTACATGACTTAAGTTGCGAGTGTTATATTTGACACCCATGCGGTGTCAATAGTAACATGGCTTATTGTGCCAAACAATTTTGGTTCAACTTCAAAATCATATTTTTATCGAAATTTTAATCAGGCAATTCAAACTTCAGGTACTATATACTCAATTTTTTATATGGCATTCCATTCATAATTGAACCCACTATTGAATGAAAACCAGATTTTGTTACAATTGACACCGTTCTCCCCTACTGTATATTGATAAACTTTTGGAATGTGAGTCTTTTTCAATAGGCAAAAATTCGTGAAATTATGCGCACTTACATGTTTACAAGGTGTTTCACGGTGGTTGCAACATAATAAATATATCTCACATGCTCCCTCCATCGTAAATACTCTGGAATATGTTTATCAACAAAGTATTGCCACCAGAAAGTAGTAGCTATTTTTATTCTTGCAATACTTTTATACGATTCTTAATGATAATTTTCTATCTACATGAGAGTTTTCGCGATGAAAATTGATATGTCAATTTTTTTGCGAAACCTATCAATTGAGAAATAACGATATTCTCACATTGCAAATTCACAAAATATATGCAATTTGGGTTATATCTAAATAGGGTCATTAAATATTTTGCCGATCAACCAAATCTCAGTTTCATTATTCTCACTGAAGTATATAAGCTTCTCTCATACATATGACAGAAAATTTGGGTGCAAATGATGAGGCTTGGCGAGCTGAAACAGTCGGTTTTCCACTGTTTGTCAATCATGCATAAAATACCCCTCGCTTTATCCTTGGGAACTTTTATATAGTTGAGTTTCCATCAGCTTAAATAATAAATGTAAGACTCCATCATGGGACTACTGAATTGAAATTTTGAACAAAAATCAGAGTGAGGAATGAGATAACAGTATAATAATTATTCTCGAGAATCAATTAATTCATGTTTCGTTCTTTAAAAAAAAATAATTATTATGTGTTCTGGCAATACGGCGAATACGTCGTCCAAATCAAGTGTGAAAATTTTGAATATATTTTTTCCTGAAAATAAGCAACGAGTAAATTTTTTATAAAATATTGACAGTTTACAGATAAACATGATTTTCCTCGAGGTAACAGTAAATCTGAGAGTTGCATTTGAGTATTACTCGAAAACTCTAATATTATTTAATTTACAATCAAAACACATATTATTTGCCTGTTATATTAGAGCGGGTGAGCTTATTTTAAAATTATTATCTATAGTAGAGGGTATCAATTTTTTGTGACTATTATAAACCTAAGGGAAAGGGGCTGCATTCCTATGGATCCCCCTGTATAAATCTACAAGGAGTTATGGAATATTTACCAATAACATCGTAGAAAAGTTGGCGATTAATCTCTATTTAATAGATATTTTTATGGGCGATGCTCTTCTGAAATGTCAACAATCGTTCCTCCATTAGCAGTCTTCGAGATTAACCTGTCAAGTTCAGTCTTCACACTCCTTCTTGGTTACTTTAGAGACCTGCAGAACGTCCCTTTCCAACGACTCGTTCATCCAACGAACATCGAGACTTTGGAACTAATTGCCTAGGGAGGTTTTCCCGAGGCATACCATCTCCAGAAATTTAAGAAGAACACCAACTCCTACCTTCATTCCCTTGGTTCTTACGATGTTCTCTGAACATTACAGGATATACCTTTTCGTGAGAACCAGAAAATAAAAAAAAATCGATAGAATATTTTCCAAATGTCAATTGTGAATTTTTCTAAATGTCAAGTGTGAATTTTACCAAATGTCAAGTGTGAATTTGACTAAATTTGCCAGTAAGGATGCATGCGATATTGTCAGATTTTGTAACTTTTAGTTTTTCATTTCGATTATTCAGTCAATTTATATTATTTTTCATCAACTATAGGATTTTTATCGAATGTTTGATTCAAAAATGTCGGTTAATCGGTGCACATAGGTTGCGAGTGGATAAAATTCAGTGTTTTGCGTGGCATCAGCCAGGAAAGTAGTCGCTTTCTGCTCTCTATCTACCTATCTAAACATTATATATGTTTTTGTTGCAGTGAATTGTTTAGGCCATTTGGATTTCTCATTTTGTGTTTCTCGCGTATTTGATGAGGAAAAATGAAAATCTCAGAATGATCAGGCGCATGGAGATACACATCTATCAGATAATTGTTGAGGGATTTTATTTATCCACAATCTTAACATAATAATTTTGGAAATTGTTCCAAACGTTACGCGAATATACAGTACGTTCAGAAGGTTTCTAGGTACCTATGTCAACAAAAGAAAATAGAACAATTTTTTCGCAACCCAGTTCAATATTGAACTTTTGTTATTATTCATAATCTTCAATTGGTTTAACGTAACGAACCTATTATAACACTCATAATATTCTCCTTCTACAAACCGTACTGTTCACTTTACGACTTCACTCCTATAAATCTCTCCTCATTAGCTTCACCGTATCGTTACTCTATTTATGTTAGTCTATTCCTAATATACGACCTTCTGCCAACCATCTATTTCAGATTACCAGTCCACTCACGAATAATTATTTCAAGTAGTTGGTTCTGTATCGGCAGCAATTGATATTCGCCATTACCATTACATATGAACCAATAATAAGCGTTGTGAGATATCCAGAAAAAGAGTTCTCTTTTATCTTTAGATGTACTGATAATCTTGAAATATGGTCCTCTTTTCATGGAAATAATAGTACCTATAATAATACCAGTTGTTGCCCTTCATTTATATCACTAAATATCAGATAAATTTATTCAATGAGAACCAGAATTTTGTTAACACAAGATTTTTTTTCAGGAATGTATACCTACACATAAAATGCATTCAAGCGATATCTTGATTTTTATCATTAGTTACAAGACTTTGTCACAGCTTGAATTGAAATGTTCTTTTATAACCATCATGACGCAATAGCAGCATCAAAACAATGAACATAACCTTCACTTTCCTGGTTCCCAAACTATACAATAAAGTCCCCGAAGATGTGAAATCAGTAACTGCGAAACATTTGTTTAAAAAAAAAATCAAGATGTGGATGATCGAACATTTTTTCATGATATCATTGATCCTGTCTAGGGTATCTATATATATCAAACCATTCAATATATCTGAGACTTCCAACTGCGAATAATTCTATCTATTACTTATTAATTGTACTATCTACTATATTTTTTCTTTTCTCCTTCAACGTTAATTATTCTTTCGAAATATAATAAAAATTGTTATTGTTAAGAAGAATTTTGTGTATGTATTTAAAAATTTTACTTGCAAATAATCAAACTTTGCCATAGACAGGTTTAAATTCTGATGTATTGCAAATTACTTTGTAAATTATTTATGTGCTTGATGATGTAAAGTTTTTCTTTTTGCAATAAATTATTATTATTATTATTATTATTCTCAAAACTAAAACTTCACCATTGAGTAAATCTTGGAACAATCATAAAACATATCATACACCAATTCAGTTGAATGAAAACGAATGCTAGTTTTTCGACAAAAATATGAGATGGGGCTCGTAAAAACCTAGGGCCATAAATATATTGTGTTTTGCTAAAAATAAATCAATGTGAACAGCTTTCGAGATACGTATTAGGTGAAACTTGCTGAATGTTTGACTGATAAGGGAATCATTCGAAAAAGACTGAAGAAAAACATTAATAATTGAAGCCATCAGGTTACTTATTTATTTATGTATTTATTTATACTGCCAAGTCAACAGGCTCACGCCCAATTACAGATAGACAGATAGACAATACTCATAAATAAACATAAACAATTATGTCGCAACTCAGTCTCGCTTGGCTTTTACGAGAGGGTTTTTTCAAGGGTTTCCATTCAACTATATTTTTCCCAAATAAAAACAAAGTTTTAATCTGACTCGCACATTTATTTCAAAATCCAAAACAAGAGGAAAGTCCTGCCAAACGGCAGCATGAATGGAAAAAAAAAGCAAAGCACTGATTCACATGAACACACTCATGATATGGTGTTCCTTCACACCAGAAAAGTGTTCGCATGTACCTGATCAGCGTTTAAACGCACCGAAGAAAATTTCGTAGAGATAGGATTCAGCATCAAGAAAATCACAGAATGTGCATCACACCACTGCGTAGTCAAATTGCACTTTCGGAAATGCATAAAGAACACCACCATAGTGTTTATTCTGCTAAATTCAGCACTAACACTAGTGTTACTGACAACTGGGTTTGATTATCAAAAACACCTATGGGAAAGATCACATAACAGTGGTGAATAATATGCCGGTGTTTACTGACACTAAAACAACCAGGACCACATGGGACACCAGACGGTGCTACTGTAATTTTTTTTCACAGAATAGACCGATTATAAATTGTAGTGATAGGTAGTTCAACGACTACCTACTAGGAAATGTTTGCATTCATGCATGAGTAAATGAAAATAAGGGGCTCATATTAGGTTCAATTTCTTCATGGTTCTAAATATGAACTATCTTTCTCCTCCATTAGAGATTCGACAACGATATTTATACCATTTAGTAACAGAGTTAACCGTGCAATAAAACACATTGAGCAACTGGATTCACTTAATAGGTGCATACAAACTATCTGCGAAACAATGGCGAATCGAATGGACAACGAGCTTCTTACCTGCTTATCGCTCACCATACCACACATACTCTGTATACCAATACCGAACCCCCATTATAATCGCAAAAACCAGTACCCCATTTAATGCAATTTCAGTATTCTCAGTGTCCAGGATGCATTATGACTATGATAATATTCTATGGGAACAAGCGACCGCGCGCCTTTCAAACGGGTTTTCACGCATAGAAGGATAGCAGTAGTAGTTGGCTTTGACAAAATTTATAATTCGCTTCTTGGTATGGTATTTTGATATCTTCTTAACTGAATACGTGATGAGGTAAATGGTCATACTTTCTGTAGCCTGACTGCCATAATGTGGTTAACCCGAAACGCTTTAACGCGTTTGTATTGATGCTCAATTTATACAGGGTATTTCGAAAGTCGCACCAACTGGACAGGTGGGTAGACATAGGGGTTCAAATAGTCGAGGTTAAAAGCGCTAAAGTTCATCGTATACAAATACTAGCAATAGTTGTTTGGATTCCACTTGTACTTCTGACTGTTTCAGCAAATGAGGTGATGATTTACGACTCTTAATACTACTTTCGAACATGATCTCAATATTGAAATCCTTGGAATGTTCTGTGAAATTACCGTGGGACTTATTGATACTTGCACACTCAATAAAAGTTTTCAACCACATGAAATGAAGACATTTTGACGAAGTCGACACATTATGAGTCTTATTATTCAATTAATTACACACTTTCACATGGAACGCAATACCAGCACAATAACAGAATATTTTTGAGTCTTCTTCTTCGGTTGGTTTATTATTTTTGAAGAAGAACAGTCCGCAGGACACCGTCTTCAAAGAGCAGTATATCCATTATTAGATATCATTGGACCTATTTTTATGTGAACTTTTTATTTTTGGTTGTAAATGCCCCAGTTGAAATAACATTACACGCTAATTTCGGGACACCCTGTGTACTGGCATTATTTTCAAAGACGTAGTCACGGGCAAGTTTGGCATAGAAATCGGATCTTATTTTGTTAATGATTTCGCTGGGAAGCTGATGAGAGGTAGGTATATCGTTAGATCATATATTCATAATTGTTTGGTATTAGAGGAGTCTGCAAGAAAGTACTACGATATCACATGGTACAACACATATGTATGGTCAACATTTTAAAATAGCATGTTAACCCCCCCTCCCCCGGAACTACAAAACAAATAACCTAGATACCGTATCATACATACATTTTACATACATACATTTTATTTCTCAGGAATTGCATTACAAGTATTTGCATTACAATAATAATATAATAGGTGAAAAATGCATTTCGCTCGGAAGAGCATCAAGAAAGAGTAGAGAGAACAAGATATGAAAAATTATTGAAAATCATACAAAATATTGAAGCATGATAAGACAAAGTTAAAAAAAGAAGAAAAGAAATACAATAGTTCATTGGATCCATTCATGGAATAGTGAAATTGGTTCTAGGAGGTGGAACGTATTAAAAATTATCATCGAAAAACTCAGTTAAGTTGTAATATACAGGACTGTTAAAAAAATTTTTTAATTGTTTTTTGAACTTGGTGACCGATATTATTTCAACTAGGGAGTTGGGCAATTTATTTAAAGTTTTTATTCCCATGTATAGCGGTCCTTTTCGATTTATATTGTAGCTGAGTGCTGGCATGAGAAATTGCTTCTTGTTTCGAGTGTCATAGTAGTGGACGTCTGTAAATTTCGTGTAGCTTTGTTTTCGTTTGAATGCTGCTATGGCCACTCTATATATATAAAGATTAGTCATTGTGAATAATTTTTCATTCAAAAAGTGCTGCCTACATGATTCTGATCTCGATAATCCCAGAAGTGCTCGTATAGCCTTTTTTTGTAAAATAAAAGTTGATTGACTATCAACCGAGTTTCCCCAAAATTCGATACCATAGCAAAGCGTACTTTGAAAATAGGCATAATAAACTAATTTCGCCACATTGAAGCCCACATTTGTATTGCGCTAGATAATTTTTTATTCGTTAGTGATACATGTATCTTCCAATCCAACCTTTCATCAAGCCAGTATCCTAAAAATTTTGTGTTTGTAACTTGTTTCAAGACTCCATCTCTTGTGTTGATCTCAACTTGTTCAATTTTGTGGTTGGGTTGAATTAGCATGCTGAATGTTTTTTTAAGGTTCAATATCAGTTTATTTGCTGAAAACCAATCAAAAATATCATTCATAACGGTTTCGGACGTTTTTACTAGATCATTGATATTGTCATTGGAATTGAGTAGACTAGTGTCATCAGCAAACAGAAAAAATGAAATTGATGGAAAACTCTGTACTAGATCATTTATATAAAGAAGAAACAAAATTGGTCCCAATATGGATCCTTGGGGAACACCGCACTTCAAGGTTCCAATTATTGACCGTTCTTTGGAAATCAATGAATCTAGCGTAAGCATTTATGATCTAAGGGTATGTATATCCGTTGATGATAGCTTTATTCAAAAAAATCATTACAATTGAGGTGAATATTTGGCCATCATGCTCAGGAAAAAAAATTGATGATAATAATGATGCAGCGAGGAAATTAGAGTCAACTCCATATCGTTCATTTGACTTGAATTTCAATACCAATTTCTTCTTCCAATATCCTTTTGAACGATGTTCCTCCAAGGATGAAAAAGAAGTGATCAAGTATTGTTTTCGGAGTTCCTTCACTTTTCAATTAGTATAAATTTTTATTTACAATACCTACCTATTTAAGGATGAAATATCACAACCAAACCAATGAGTCGATGAAGACCCCATTTCAATTCAATGTTGATTTTGGTATAAATATTTTCTCAGATATAAGTATATCGATGAGTATATATGAATCATTTATTTAGCATTGCTAATATCATAAAAGGTACAATATTATTGTCTATGTAAGTCATGAAAAAAATACAATAGGGTAATCAAATAAACATTAAATTTAACATTCATAAAAATATCATACACATCAATATTCATACACTAGAAAGACGTTCAAGAGGATAGTAGGTATATTTAATCTTATTCTAATGAATGGAATTGTCACATTATTTGTGTCGATAATATATAGCTTTTTATTTCATGCTTGAACACATCCAATGTGTGGCAATTTTGAGTGTTGTTAGTAGTTCATTAAAGGCTTGCGATCCCTTGATGAAAACTGAGTTTTGAGCATTCCTATTTACAACATGACGAATATGAAAATTTGATCGATTTCTTATATTGTAATCATGGTAATCAAGATTGTAATGAATTTTTTCAAGCAAATAAGATAGTGCTATTCCAGATTTTGTTTTGTAAATGAATATCAACGCCAAATATAGAAAGTAATTTTGAACTGACAACCATTTTAATAATAATTCATTTGAAAACCGTGGTTTTGCTTTTCTCGAGATTTATTACCTGAATACCTTGTAGCGGAAATCATGAATTCAATAAAAGTACCAGTTTAAATTGAATATTGCACATGCACCACCTCTTGCTTGGTATACAATTCCATCATGATAATTAATGAACACCAGCACCAGCCTCTAGGGGCAATTCATAATTATCATCATGCGATAATATCGTTCACAAATATAATTTAAATATGCTGATGACTATTTATAATACCTATAGATAAGCTTCTGACTCTATCTATATTTTGTAGGGGTATTAGTTGTCAGATTAATTATTCAATTTTAATGATGAATGCAATGTGATCAATCAGGTTTTCATGTGTAATCATTACGATAATGTACATAATATACAGTGTCTGCCATAAAGTTGGCTACAAATGGGAAACATTTTGTTATCGATATTTCTGAAAAACTCTAATGTCGGCTCGTTTCTGCATGTCTGACAACTAAAAAATCAGTTACTACTTATATCACGTAACCTCATATTTGGCAGGAATTAAAAAAGTTGTAATAATGCAATATTAAGTTTCAATTACGAATAGCTGTTGGTGTTATTCTTATTTACGGGTTGAAAATATTGAATGAGTTCATATGTATCAAAATACTACGCCTAGTGACAAGACTGAATAGTGTTTTCATAAAAAACCTCCCGCAAAATGTCTATTCCACAAATATTTGATTAGTTTTGACCCAACCTTATATGCTTTAGGTTATTGAAGCTGTTCTAAAATAAAATTAAAATTAAAAATGTTCCTCAGTAAGGGTATAGAGGAATAAAAATTATTGTATCATTGATTTTTTTACAATCTGATTCAAATTTGATATATGGGGTACTCGTTGGATTCCAAGGATATTTTTGATGTCTTGTCAATTTGACCCATTTTTTGGCACCACTGACAACTTTGTTCAAATTCATGATATAAGTCGTAACGGATTTTTTAGTTATCAGACATGCAGAAACGAACCGCCATTAGAGCTTTTCAGAAATATCAATAACATTTTTTTTCATATGGCGTAACCAACTTTATAGCGGAATTGGGATGCTGTGGAGGCAAAGAGAAAATTCGAGAGCTGTTTATGTTATTATAGTTTGAAAAAGCATACTTTCATATAATGATGAGATTCCATCTGAAATTTCAAAAACCAATGTGGTACAATTTCTCTTTTCGAAATTCACAATATTAAGTAAAAAAATGGAAATAGGGAAATATCATTTCAATTCAGTAAGATTAGTTGAAGATACCTATTCACAATGTAAGTAGCTATATTTACACTGATTTTGTAGTGGCTCCTACGTAGAAGCGTAGAAGGGCCATTATTTTTTTATTTTTATTTTTTCCTACAATTCCGAGTTGCAACTCGAAAAATTGTTAAATTCCAATTACTAAATTTAATAATTTTCCGAGTTGCAACTCGAAATTTAGTGATTTTTCGAGTTGCAACTCGGAATTTAATAATTTTCCGAGTTGCAACTCGGAATTTAAGAATTTTCCGAGTTGCAACTCATGTTCATGAAAAATCACTAAATTTCGAGTTGCAACTCGGAAAATTACTAAATTCCGAGTTGCAACTCGGAATATTATATTACGTAACGAGTGTGGAAAGTGACACATTCCCCACGAGTAGTCGTTTGTAACGAGTGCAGGAAATGCACTTTCCAACGAGTTTTGTACACTATTTTACCTATAAGACCAAACATTTTTTCAACTCGCCTCTATAATTTCAGGTGGTATCGATTCGATATCACCGTATATCCTCATATTTTAGGTAATAATTGAACACTTTTTCGACAATTCCAGATGTGAATTACTGAATTGTCTTCGTTTGCACAAACGATTTCACTGATATCTATTACCAAATGCCTGCACAAATTTCACGAATATAAATTGTCTTCGTTTGCACAAACGATTTCACTGATATCTATTACCAAATGCCTGCACAAATTTCACGAATATGAACGAATCATGCAACCAGGAATACAGCAGCCTTCAGCTATCAGCAGGACATATTGACAAATATAAGTTTATGCTGAAAGGAAAAATAGCCTATCCAATTAAAATTATCGAACATAACTTGAGTGTATGGTAGACTACGAGCAGAAAACAACTTTCCTGGCAAATACCTCGCAGAACATTGAATTATATCATGTAGTTCATGCAACGATTCACACTTCGCTTTTCATGGCTTTTCATGGCTTATTAAATTGGACAAAGTATCAATATTGAAAGAAAGACATATCTCGTCTTGTCCAGTTTAAAATCAAACACGGCTTGAATGACTGGTATACCACGAGCAGAAAACAACTACTTTCCTGGCAAACACCACGCAGTGGAATTTTTCACGTCTTAGGAAGAAATAAACATTTGCTATAAGCATTCACAGTGTGAATCTTTGCTTGGAATATACGAGCAGATATAATTCAATGTTCTGCGTGGTATTTGCCAGCAAAGTTGTTTTCTGCTCATAGTCTACCATACACTCAAAACTCAACAACTATGTTTTTCAATTTGATAGACTATTTTTCCTTTCAGTATCAATTCATATTTGTCAATATGTCCTGCTGATGTATTCCTGGTTGCATGATTCTTCCATATTCGTGAAATTCGTGCCGGCATTTGGTTTTAGATATCAGTGAAATCCTTTGCGCAAACAAGGACAATTCAATAATTCACATCTGGAATTGTCGAAAAAGTTTTCAATTATTACCTTAAATATGGAGATATACGGTGATATCGAATCGATACCACCTGAAATTATACAGGTGAGCTAAAAAAATGTTTGGTCGTAGGTAAAATAGTGTACAAAACTGGGAAAAGAGCATTTCCTGCATTCGTTACGAAAGACTACTCGTGGGGAATGTATCACTTTCCACACTCGTTACGTAATATAATAATACGTTAGTAATTCTCCGAGTTGCAACTCAGAATTGTAGGGAAATATAAAAATGAAATAATAATGATCCTTCTACGCTTCCGTAAATTTCACTATAGAAATTACAAAACTAATATAATGAAGATGTTTTTTCTACAAAATAGTATTGCTTCATGATGACTAATTATTCAGCCCGCTTACTATAAGATCAACAAATATTCGTGAATTATTTCCTCTATATCTAAGTGCAGCTGAAGAGTGAGTGTCGCCTTCTATTCTAGCTCTGGTTAATTATCAACTTTTCACGCATTTTCGAAAATTTTCATGATTTCTACACAATGTTATAGTCTATTGATCATTCTAAATCTGGGATTGAGTTGCATCCATTCATTTCTCTTAGTCAGAGCCTGTAAATTTTTTATGAATAAACTTTTAATAATTGCCTACTATTATCATATTGAAAGAAAACTTTAATGAATTCAGATAAGAATACAATTCAATTGGAACAGGTATCAACATCTTTTTGTTGAAAACCAACGTAGGTGATCCATTTCTTTCAGTGGAGGTGAGTATTATGGGTCAATATGGTAGAACTTACATCAGTATCACTCCATCAAAAATGTATTCAATGTAGTATGAAGACTTACATCAGGAAAAAGGACATGTTTCGATGTTTTCATCATCAGCTCATTATCATAAAAAGTATACATAGAGAGTGAATAATGTAATGTTAAAAACTTGACTTATCAAAAAAGGGAGATTCTTAAGATTCATACCATTAGTGACAAAATATTAATTATATTACAAAAGTGAAAAAATTCAAAAAACCAATGAGTGGCACCAAGTGAGGATTTCTAATGTTAGGGTATTTTAAAAACCCTCATCCTTAAAATTAACGAATTTAATCAAAATTTAAGTGTCAAGGAACTATCTTCTCACTAGAAAGAGTGACATGAAAGTGAATCAAAATATATACACAGCATTGAATAACAAAATTAATGGCAAGTGAAATAACTAATCCTGTGAGTGAAGTGGAATACTGGTAGAATTGGATGTGTCAACTTCAAGGCATAGATCAAACCGTAACCACGAGTAACTAGAGAACCTATGAAAAAAACAAAGGAAAATATTTGAAAATTGTGCAAAGAATGATCTTAGAAAATTATGGAATTGAATGCATTTATTAGTTTCGAAAGTTTCGGAAAGCTTTTTGCCTTTATCATAAAAATATAAAAATTCGATGCTAAAACTTTGATCGAAAGTATTATTGTTGAGAACCCTACCAGAACCTTTATTTCCACCACCTGTTTGTACTCTTTCAATACATATAAGAGCCGTTATGAATGAAGCGTATCCGATCAATGGCATCGAGTGTGACTATTCGGTAAGCTTTAATTATTGACTGTCCTTGCGTACAGATGACTCAGCCATTGTTATTCCATTATCTTCGCATGAATGCATCAATCGAAGCATCAGCCATTTGTTGTTGTTGATGCACTAAGGAAGTATTGGTGACATTGAATTTTTTCAGCTGATTCATGCCTTATGAAAATTCTTCGGCCGTATCAAGTTATAGAAGAATGTCGTCACTCTCTTCCATTCATACAAATTTGTTTTATTCGTGAATTCTATGTTCAATAACCAAAATAACCTTATTTTACATCAGCCTAACTTCTTCCAGGATGTGCTATTTACGTTTTTGCTGTCAATTCAAATTGAAAAACGCAAAAATTAATGTTGATACCATTTCGTCCTAGAAGAACAGGATTTTTCATGTTAGAAATCGAGTTTAAAGTGTAAATTTTCCTTGGTGTAGACCATATTCTCTAATATTAACTCACGGATTTCCAATAAATTTTTTTAAACCCCCTTATCATCATGAACCTCTTTTCCTTCATGATTTTGGGAAAAATAGATACAAACTAATAAATAATCCAAGTGAGTCTGAATATGAAACAAAATAGTTAGCGCTGCAACTTCTCCAAATAAAACATATGCCAGAATGTAGTAAACTAAGCTAGTTCATGTACTGAAGTTAATAATGGATAGACTTGAGAACTTTCTGAGTATATTTCCAATGGTGTGCCAGTTCAAACAAATACATTGTTACTTTCACTCCCCAACTCATATATGTATCAATATTCTTATGAGTGTTTGTAGAAACTGGAGATTCTATAAAAATTCGTGCAGATGAATGGGATAGCGATCACTTGTTTCGTGGACTTCTGTTGAATTGTAATTTTATGAAATCACCTGAGTTTCTTGTATTTGTTCACGTTCGACTCTGAAAAAATTGAGTAGGCATGATAACTTTCGTAAATGTCACATTATGATCAATAGTTTTCTCAGAAATCAAAAAATTCTAAAATATTCACACATTTCACCAGAATGCGAGGATTAATATAAGTAAATCGGTTTCCAAGAATAGTACATTGTTTTATTAGCATCAAAAGTTACACTTTGCTTGATAAGCGAAATTTGCGAATCAAACAAAGTTATCAAAGGGAATGGCCAGGATCTCTATACGGTTGACTACCCTGTACTGATGAGGGCCAATAAGCCCGAAACCGGTTTACAGGTTGTCAGGCGTGTTTGTCTCGTTGGGAGCATAAACGCATGTTCGAAGAAAGAAATATTTGTATTTTTATTCATTTATATGAATTGATGCATAAACTACGAGTGGATATAATTCAATATTTTGCGTGGTATTTGCCAGGAACGTAGTTGTTTTCTGCTCGTTTTCTACCTTGTTATGTTAAATTATTCTAATAATGTTGTGGAGATGACTTTGAGATATTTATTTTCCTTTTTTACACCATCACTCCACTTAGAGTTTTTGGCTATTCCCTTTGATTCAATCGGCTAGTCGAGCAACCCAGCCACTCTCATATCTTCTATATGGGAAATTTATTAAGGAGTGTTTCTTTCTTCGCCGCTTGGTGTCGCCGTCTTCATTCTCTTCTTGGGGATCGGCTCACTGCTATCAAATATGCGTGGATGCTTCCATCGATTCAGACCTCGCCTCGTGTGGAGATCTCAGGATCTCTACACGGTTGACTACCCTGTACTGATGAGGGCCAATAAGCCCGAAACCGTTCTACAGGTTGTCAGGCGTGTTTGTCTCGTTGGGAGCATAAACGCATGTTCGAAGAAAGAAATATTTGTATTTTTATTCATTTATATGAATTGATGCATAGACTACGAGTGGATATAATTCAATATTTTGCGTGGTATTTGCCAGGAACGTAGTTGTTTTCTGCTCGTTTTCTATCTTGTTATGTTAGATTATTCTAATAATGTTGTGGAGATGACTTTGAGATATTTATTTTCCTTTTTCAAACAAAGTTAGTTTTGATCTGAATGAAACATACTATCTTTTCTGCAACCATAAGAATTTTAATCATATTTTAAAGTTGACGGCCGTATTCGCCGTATACTTTTAAGCTAATCTTAACTTAAGCTAGCTTTGGAAGCATACAATTTCCCGAGCTTAAATCCTAAGCTATGCTTAAAAATGTACGGCGAATACGGCCGAATGAAATATAAGTGAACCGCCATTGTGGCTTAACGTCATTCTAAAATTGGCCAATGGAAAAAAGAAGAAGAACAACTATAACCTTCAACCATAACCTCAGTGTTTGAAAAATGATTCGCCTTCTGACCATGGTAGAGGACAGGCGGCGTCCTCGAGGTTTTGAAGTCAAGTTAATGTTTGTGTATGTCGATACTGAAATATAAGAAAATTTATTGGAAATATATTTATAAAAGTGAAGTTTAGTGAATACTAGTGGAAAACAATTGGTCCTTTTGTCTCTACGCCGGTACCCAGGCCGGATGACAACGGATTTGTCAGATAAGGGGGCCATACCTGTATCGAAGTTTATAAAACTTAATTGTGAAATACAACATTTTGGATTTTGTGATCATGAATAGAATCCTCATGGGGTATGAGATAGTCTCAGATCCACTTTGAGGTGGGCCCCATTGAGGTTATATAATCAAATATTGCGTGTACTTGGCTGGATAGTCCTGGTAACTTAGGCCATTCAAATCGAATAGAAGAAGAAGAAGACCTCAGTGTTTCGAAATAAATACTATATCGTCGATTGAAATGACCAAGCTGTATTCCAATCTGATATGTCTAGTGCGAGTGGTAATGATGCTTATTAAAAATATTACACATTGTACTTAATTCTCAAGTAGGTATAAATTGTATCAAGCGATTTCATCCATATCCTGACGGCACGGTTAATTGATGGTGAGACAGGTGAGTCAATAATAGTCAATATGTTGGTATTAGGATTAGGTGAGGTACCTACCTTGGGATTAGGTTTCTCATTTTTAAATCCTAATAGGATTTAAAAAATCTACTTTATCTCCTAGGCACTAAAATTGTTGACTAGCAACATGCATATTGATCATTTTGTCGTGTCAGTATGAGAAAGGTCAACTTCTAGAGCTAATTTCAGAACAAAAATGGACGACTTTGTCGGTTGCAGAAAAAAATATTTTCCTACGACCACGTATGAAAACGTAAATGATCACACTGTTTTGTCAATATAAGTGTTCTCAAATCAAATTCATATTATTTATTGAAATTTCTGTCCCGTTTCGAATTATACCAAGAATTCTTTATACATAACCTCTGAATTCACTTTAAAACTGAAACCTATACTCTTTGCTGGAACTATTTCGATGTTGATGACAGCGGGTGAGATCATTCAAAAGAGTACGGCTACAGTTTTATGTGCGGCTTGCTGCTTGCATCAGTTTGATATCACAGTATAACTAAAGAGAAGATTCTTTGGTATCACAGATGTTTGCAAGAAGTCAAGGACGCACTAACTCGAGTAACTCGTACGCGCTTGCACACTACGTACTTCTATGGTTCTGTATTCCTGGTTGCGTGATTACTGGGGCTAGCAGGCGTATGGTGTCAAGGTTATTGTTTATGTACGCTGGTGTCGATATCAATAAAATTTTTCCAAACTAAACCAACTCAATCAATCAGTAATTCACATAATGGGGAATTGTCGGAGAAGTGATATCGAATCAAAACCACCTGAAATTATAGAGACCGCTCAAGTTACATTTTTGACAAGACCTCCCGCGAAATTAAATTATTCAGAGTCGTGAAAAAAATAGTATACAAAACTCGTTGGGAAGTGCATTTCCTTCACTCGTTACGTTTCCGCACTCACCGCTACGCGGCTCGTGCTAAACGACTACTCGTGTGAAATATGCCACTTTCCACACTTGTTGTGTAATATACTATTATACCAGTCTCATAATAATATACTACTGGTATTATAGACTAGTTTAAACTTTAAATATTTCTTTTTCAAACTCTTCCTTCATCTGCAATATGTGATGTGACCGAGGATGTGACCATATAATATAATTTCTTTTTGACCTCTATTCACACATGATTCAACTAGTATTCAAGATGTCTGTCCTATAATTGATTCATTTATTCCACAAATTGGGTTTTTCTTCCGGTCAAACGGATAAAAATATGCGAAACTCTTCTTGCACCCACATCATTTACTAATTAATACTCCATTTCGATACACCTAATATTCTAGAAGGTATGACTTGTCTAAAATAGATTCGATGACACCCGATATAGGCATACTGTGGACACGGGCCCTGTATATTGTATTATCGGTTTGAGATAACTTTCGTGACTGCTTCTCCATCAAATCCGATGTGACGTTGATTTTACGGTCTGCTAACGAGGAAGCGTCGCTTCCACGCTCCAGATTCGATACCCATCTACGATATACAAACAACGGCGTGTTGGCGGCTAAGCTAGACGCTCCGCCGTCATTAGCAGAGACATGGAAATCGCGCAAATTCACGATCTCTGCTCTCCGAACGTACCTACAACGCGGAGTGCTATTTAAATTCCTCTCATTTTTATCGCTGCGCCGGCTCGTAATGAGATTTTGATCGAGATCGGTGTTGCCGGAGAATAACTTTGATCGCGAGAGGAAGGTACCATTTTCGTATTTGCCAGATCGCCTCGCATTCCGGTCAAAATAGTCATGCAATGAGAATTCGTACGAATGTTTGGAACACTTTTATAACCGTCCCACAAATGTAAAAAAACAATTCAGGGTCAAATTTCGCTAATAGGAGTTTTTGCATATTTAAGCCAAATGGTTAGTTCTATCATGAAAATAGATCAGACAAAAATTTGACATCATTTATTTATCATCCATAATTGTTGTTTTCTCGAAAAATCATTGCTTCTGAGATCTATATCGATTTCGAAACATATAAATGTTCTTGGCACGTCTTTTTATCTTGATGGTTTCCTTTGTAGGCATATTTCACGATATATTATTATTTTGTCGTCCGATGTCTAAATCCTATTCCTATTCCTAAATTGCAAGCGGTAAGCTATCACAAACTGAAAGTAGCAGAAACCACATAATATGAGAAAAATATCCCACAAACGGCATCCTGACAATCCTCTACCTACACGAACACAATCTTCCCAACCAACTTCTAGACCAGACTCTCAATATCCCCAATATAAGAAAGGATTCTGGAACTGTCAAAAAGATCTTTCAAGAAAGAAATTAAACTAGAAATAATATTATGTTACATAAGAGACCAAAATATTCCTAATGCACCCCGAACAGACCACACTGGAAAATCTACCACAAATAATGGCAAGAGAGGAATAAAATCAAACTTTTTCCCCATAATTTGAGATCAATTTTCCTGCCTGTCCTGATTTCAAAGATCATTCATACTGCAAATCGATGGCAGTGATCAAGGATTGGGAGCCGTACTTATCCTGACCAAAGAGGACGTTGATCATTTATCATCGCCAGCCGAACACTGTCAACTACTGAGAAATCATATACTCAGTAACAGAGTAGGAATGTCTGGCGATTGCATGGAAAACAGAAAACATGCGTACCTATCCAAAAAGGCACTGTTTCACCATTATGTATAACCACCAATCACTGAAGTGGCTATATACATACCATCCAGAGCCCAAGTGGTAGGCTAGCACATTGAGGTATGTATCTCCAACAGTTCGATGAAGGGAGTCCTGAACCGACCACTGCCTATCTGGAGTTGAGGAAACAAGAATTTGGTAGTTTTCCAAGACCGATCTACCGAGTGGGTCCAGTACCGTCCTACACTTTCCTACACGAAGAACAACGGCAAAAATAGTGGACCAGCCCTTGTATGAAAATATCGTTATTTGTTTTGACTGTTCGAAAACCGTGATCATCGACAACGAAAAGACTTCGAGCGGATGATTCGAACAGTTGAATAAAATCACTCCCGAAGACACAATCGGTAACTTGCATGTATCTCTTCAACAGTTGATTTGAATTAACGTAAAACTCAGAGTTAGGTATTGCCTTAATAGCTTAATCTTCGGTTATATACCTACCGCGAGCTTGGAGAGAGGCCGTGTGGCGTTTATACCTATGGCTGGAAGACGTCCAATGGACTAACCTAACCAAAGTCTTACCGCCCCATCAGTCTCACCTCTTTTCTCCTTAAAGCAATGGAGAAAATAATATACTGTACATCAGAAGCGAACTCCTTGAGTTAAGACCGCTCCACAAGAAACAGTTTGTTTATCAAGCAGGTGAATCCACGATAAATGCTCTACAATGTCTAGTTGAAAGCATTGAAGAGACATTCATGGATAAAGAAATGGCTCTTTGTGCCTTCATCTACATAGAGGGCGCTTTTGATAACTCCTCGCATGCCTTCGTATATAGATCACTAGAGGAACGTCTCAATGATTCAATGGATACAATCAATGCTGAGAAGCAGAATCATTGTGGTGACTCTCGGGAAAGAGACGGTCAGGATGACAGTAGAAAAAGGTTGTCGCAAAGGGGGAGTTCTATCGCCTTTGCTGTGATCATTGGTCGTCGACAACCTGATAGTCAAGCTACATGATTCTGGTTTCACGATTCAAGGTTACGCTGATGACCTGGTTGTCACCATTAGGGGCAAACATGACGGGATAATTTCCAATCGCATGCAAGTAGCCCTAAAAATAATCAGAAGATAGTGCGCATAGGAAGGACTCAATGTCAATCCTAGCAAAACAGTGCTGGTTCCATTTGAATGGAATCCAGCTCACCTTTTCCAAAGGAATTTTAATTTTGGGCGTGATAATCGACCAAAAACTGACATGGAACAGGTAACTCAACCACATTATTTCCAGAGCTACAGCGGCAAGTTGGACATGCCGCAGAGTCTTTGGCAAGACATGGGGTCTGAAATAAAATATGATCTATTGGTCATACCAAACGATCATCAAACCCATGGTCACCTACGTTTCATTGATAAGGTGGGACAAGTCAAGCTGCAGAAAGTGCAGCAGCAAGCTCGTCTGGGAATCACAATGGCAATATTCACGTGCCCCATTGCAGCCTCAGAGGTGATGCTGAACCTTCCACCATTGCACTCGTGTGTTATGAAAGAAGCAGCAATCAGTGTCTTCAGACTAGCTGAGCCAGACAAAAAATCCCAAATCTGGAAATCGGATTGGACACTTGAAGATTTTGGAGAATATTTCCCTAGAATCCATGTCCAAACCGACAGATATCATGCCAGTTAGTTACGACTTCGAAATGCAGTTTGAAGTGGTCTTAAACAACCACCAAATTTGCACAGAGAACGGACCTCAACTAGAAAGGGATGCTTCAGTATGGAATACTTAAAGATCCAAGATATATGAAAGGGGAGAAGAGGTTCGATGTTGGGAAGCGGATGAAATGAAATCTCACTGGAATGTAGTACCAGGACAAAGACAAGCGAAAAGGCAAGTAAGCCTCTCGCCAAGGAAAGCTGAACAGCTTCTCGAATTGGACAAATAAGTTTTGAAACTGGTAACGGGACTCCTCACTGGACACTGCCCTCTGAGCTTGCCTCTGAGGTATCACCTCAAAAAGATGGGTAAAACAGAGAGTGATAGTTGCCGAGAACTTCGCTGAAACTGCAGAACATTTGCTTTGTGAATGCCCAGCACTCTTCTGCAAAAGGCTCAAGTTTCTGGAAGGGGCCTTCTCAGAGCCCTCCGACATCAGGAACCTAGCTTCCAGGAAACTGATGAACTTTGCACGAAGTCTTGGAATCCCGGGCCTCGAATAGATTGAGGGTTATGCACAAAAGATCGAATATATGGGTCGAAGTGCTTGAGAGGCTGATCAGCCTTCACGACACCCCTACAATCTACAAGGTTTTACCTGTTCAACATTTTATGCGTTTGAAGTATTTTTAACAGGGCCTCTGGAACTAAGCGGAATGAAAACCCTGTACCTTACCTTGAGTAAGTTGTTGGCGAGATTAATTAGACATTTACATCTATTCCGTGTCTCGAAGACAAGATGGACTAAAAGTGAGATAACACATGTTTCTAATTTCAATATTTCATGTGTTTGAAGTATTGGTAGGGAACCTTGTCGGGTCTTTTTAACACGGCCTTTGGTACTTGGCGGTATATAACCCCTGTATTTGAGGAAGCCGTTGGCAAGATATTCAGCGTGACATATCACCTGCGAAAAGGGAAACCGTTTAATACCTATTCCTATCTCTCATTGTTGATTCGAGTTTACGTTGAAACTGAGTGAAATACCTGTATCTCATTTCAATATTTTATGCATAGATCTTTCTGCTTACGCTAGATCCGGCATCATGTAGTATTTGTTTGGTATCAGAGGGGTATTGATGAGAGGGGGTGAAGGGCAAGAAAGTACTATGATACAGTAGCGTACAGTTGAGATATTTTGAAGGGTACAAAACATATTCAATTCTTCATTTTCTATTGAATGATTTGACTTCATTGGTTACAAAAAAAAATGAACAGTAGGTAAATGAATTGTACTTTGTACAGATTGAGGTGATTAAATAATGAAAACCTTGCTGATGAACATTGTTTATTATTATTAGGCATATCTGATTATTATAAAACAATTCATTTACATCAATTCTGGTAATATCATTCTGATATTCTAATATATATCTATGTATTTTTTCCTCTTGATGTGATGAACTGGATTTTCAGAGTAGATGTTTTTATTCTCAATCAGAGAATGAAATAGAATAAAATAAGTATAATAACACACAGAAATACTTCCATATATACCCTGTAAATAGCTTTCGGTATTCCCTCTCAGTTTCTAAAGCTGTTAAGGTTGATGATGATCAGGAGAATCATTTGGAGTAAGATGGCGGCCGGTGGAGTAGATTCGATAACCCCCCAATGAATCACTATAGCGAATATAATTTCATCAATAAAATTGGTAAAGTTCCACTAGTGCATGATTTCTTGCCAGCTGGTGAAATTCTGATACTTTCTGGAGAAAAATGATCATCAGAGCACAAAACTCCATAGAAAGGTATATTTCCGGTAATACCCAAAACATTGCACCAATATCGATATTTTTGGGAAACCTATAAAATGAAATCATTTATATCACATACCTATTATATACGGCTGTATCATCATGCAATCGGTGAACAAATTGACAGAAATGGCAATAATTCATTCAAGAAGAACTTAAGATTGCCGAAGGGTCTGGACAAAGATTCTGGATATCCAAATAAGTAATTCAAATCTATCGAATATAAAGTATTCATAAATTATTTTTAGTTTCTATTCTTACGTCCTGTCCTACCCAACAGTACGCCTATGGTTTATGGAATACAAATACTATGATATAAGTACATACCTATGAAAAGATCTGGCAGAACCCTTTACAAATTTGTTACTGCAAATCATACAGGATTTCGGCATTGCAATCTAATTGTTCACATAAAAACACTCAAAACTATGTGAATCAGACCCGATCGACACCGGAATTCGCTGAAGATTACAATAGTTGACATTTGTCGGAATTTTAAGTTTGTGTCAAACTAACGCGGGTCGTCAAAATTTGAAAACGACCAATCAATGGCTTAGTACTTTCGAACCCTCCCGGACCTACAAAACAAATAACCTGGATACCGGATCTAGCGTAAGCAGTAATATCTATGATTTTATGTGTTTCAAGTATTAGCTGATTAGAGTTTCGTTTCATTCGTGAGCTCGATTCACAAGCTTCCTGCGTAATAGAATTTCCTTGCTTCTGCTTGATTCAGTTCAGCCAGAGATGATAATAACCGTCCTATTTGAGAACCAACTGTATGCTCAAAGAGGGGTAGATAGTGTGTATATACTGTGGGAGTCAGTTTTTTAAACCAGGATTATAATAGCTCAAGAAATAAGTATTTTAAGATGAAAATCCTATGAAACATATATGCGCGGGAGCTTCGTTTCTCGAAAATTAAAATTTCAAAATCTATATGAAGCTATTCAGAAAGACCACCGTCAATGAGAATACCAAAATGACTTTGACATTCGAGTAACCAGGTGAGTTCCTCTAAAATGACCTAATACTATCAGAAGAAACGGCTAAACTTTCGGAGTAGGCTTGCGGTAGTATTGCGGTTAGCTCATTCTACCGACCAGGTTCAAGCTTTCGTTGATACATCTCTTAATTCCGCGAAGATTTATTTCTTAATCACGGTTTCCGATGCAAAAAAATATAAAAAAACAAATTGAGAGCCCTTCATCTTTATACTGGGTTGGGGGGCCGAGTGCGTTTAGTATATAGGTCCGGGTTCGAATTCCGTCGCGGCTATTGGAAATTTATTTCTGTAGCATCATTTAATTTAGCATAAGGAGATAGGTGATCAACAGAATATTATTGGTACCTAGATTTCAATCCTTCGGACGCTCCACGGTAACCAGTCGAGTATTGCTTCAGATAAGGTCCCCATCTTCCTAACTCATGCAAGTCCTAGACTTACGAGGGTTGCTTTGCAACTATTTTGGCGCTCAAAAACACTTTGGAAACATACTTCCCATCGATTACTGCATATATCGATTTCATTGAATATTTCTCTCATGTATTAAATGAGAGGAATGCAGTTATCTAAACATGCCGCCTCCGTGATACCACAAACATTACGTATTGAAAATTGACAGTTGAAAGTGAAAAAAAAATTCGTTTTAGTGAGTGATCCATGCAATGTATTGTGATTTCCATAATTTTTTATTTGATTTCTGAAAATAAAATTGTTTAAATGCATGTCTAGCACGATTATATTTGAATTATTTCTCATTACTATGAAATGTTCTAATGAATTACACTAGTGGTCAAAAGTGACTAGATTATTTCACATTCAAGCGTGATAGCGAATGAAAATTACACTTTGTTTAATATGAAAATAAACTTGTGCAATTTTCAGATAACATGCTTTCTTTCAAATTCATCGGTAATTTGTATGCCTTTTTCGCAATTGTAACCGATCATGAATGATAATGATAATAGACTTATTGAATGAGCTGAAATTTTTCGTATCAATTCTATGAATAATATTTCATATTGTTTCAGGTACGTATTCTACACCTTCCTACATTGGCTGATATATCATATGAATGGGTGAGTCCTGATTTCGCCAATAGTTACACTATACGTATTTTGCATGTTGTACTGCTATTAGTATCTCGAAAATGGTAAATTTTAGTATCAACCTTAAACAGGTTGATGGGAACATTTGAAATTTGGTTGATGTGAATAAGTTTGAAGAGCGGGATTCTTGTGTACCTATATAGATTATTTTTAGAATTCAAGTATTATTCTCACAGTGATAGCTCTATATATTTAAGAGGTTCACTTCGTTACAAAATATAAAAATCAGTTCGAGACGGAGTGAATTTCCGTTTTAATACGCATGGAATTTCTTTTTAAAAAAATATGAAAACTATGAGTCTTATTTATTTATGATATTTTTAATGCAAAGGACAGATCCGTGTTTGAAAAGAATAAGTTGAGGTTGGCTGTGCAGACACGATACTTCGTGTCAAAGATTTTTAGTGTGCCATAAAGTGAATTTCAGATATAACAAAAATTTTCATTTTCATTTATTGACATTTTTCATGTGCGTAAAAAACAAAGAGTATAGCAGTTTGTTCTTCCTGTATAATCCGAGAAGAGCGAGGGTCCCTGCTGATTTTCTTTCTCAAAAATGTTTACCTTTTTGCCCATTCAATTGTCTTCCTAACCGTTATGATTGAAAATAATAATAGAAACGGCCTGTACTTTTCAATGTGCTTCGAAACCCCCAAAAGATTCAAGTAGTATATTTTGAAGATTTCATCATAAAACTGCGTTTGAGAAAATCATATTGAACATGAGAAGAAATAGTTGATGATGATTGATACTTCTTTAATCTTGAGAGAGAAAATAGTCTATCCAATTGAAGATATCAAACATAGTTTGGAATTGAATGTCTGGTAGACTACGAGCAGAAAACAACTACTTTACTCCATGCAGAACATTGAATTATAATCTGCTCGTAGTCCATGCAACGATTCACACTTTGTGCATTCACAGTGTGAATCGTTGCATGGACTACGAGCAGATATAATCAATGTTCTGCATTGTATTTGCCAGGAAAGTAGTTGTTTTCTGCTCGTAGTCCAGCAGACATTCAATTTCAAATCATGTTTGATATTTAATTTAATTGGATAGACTACTTATTTTCTCTTTAAAATGTTTGTCCAATTCATGACTAATCCATTTTTTCACTTGTTTAGTCCTTTTTTCGTTTCTGTTTCACTCGTATTTGCATGTATTCCATTTTTATCTCATCATTTGCTCACACTATATGTTTCACAGGTTGTTATATAATGTTTATACTTGATTTCAATTCTCTTTTAAATGAATGAATCTGTCTCTCTTTACAGGGTGATTCATTGGGAAATGCGCATACAATAAGGGTAGATGGAGGACACCGAGGTGCTTTCAAATAACCTATATTTTATGGGTCAATCTTTCTTTATAACCAAGATACAGGATGATTCGTTAATTTTTCCAATTTTTTCAATTGATGTTCTTTGTCCACAGTGGTGTCGATCAACATAATGAAGAAAAGTCTCATTTCAGGTCCGGCCTTGAAAAAATTAAAAGTAGGTTTCGAGTCGAAAAAACACCCTCTGCATACATTTTTTGAAATTTCAATCACAGATTTGGAAAGATTAGAAAAAACTAAGTGAGATTGAATGCATTTGGTGTTTCCGCATACAACTTTTTCACTTAGTAACTTGAGTCAAATCTATAGTTTTTCGATAAAATGAGTAGCACAAAATTTAAAAAAATGAATTTACATTCCCAAATGGTATTTTTCCAGCTTTAATCCATGAAATCATCAACTATTCCTCATTATCTTGATTTCTGAATTCAAATCTTATGGATTAAACGAGAGGTCCTTATTAGAAACAAATTATTATTATACCAATGACTAACTTTAAAACACATTGTGAACTTGAATCAAATATATACGTTGCTATAGAATGAGGTCGTACGAAATGAAAAAAAATGTTCTCCCCCAAATGGTACTTTGCCAGCTTTAATCCATGAAATCATCAACTATTGCTCATTATCTTGATTTCTGAATTCAAATATTATGGAAAAAACGAGAGGTCCTTATTAGAAACATCAAATACACAGTCTAACTTAGTTTTTTATGCTCTTCCCAAATCTTTGAAAGAAAAATCAAAATATTGATGTACAGGGTGTTGTTTTCACTAAAAACCTACTTTTTATTTTTTGAAGACCAAACCTGGAATAAGACTTCTCTTCATTATGTTCATCGACACCACAGAGGACAAAGAACATACGTACCAAATATATGTACAGAGTGGTTCATAAGTTATGTTCAATTGAAAAAATTGGAAACGTTAACAAATCATCCTGTATCTTGGTTATAAAAAACGATAGACCCATAAAATATAGGTTATTTGGAAGCACCTCCGTGTCCTCCATCTACCCTTACGGTATGCGCATTTCCCAGTGAATCACCCTGTATAATGTGAAAGACCACGAATCATTTGGTGGACACAATTTGAAACAATTCATATCCCCTCGAAAGCGATAATCTGGCAACACCGCTCGGAATGGGTGTTCTTGTCGCTCTGCGCTCTCGGCTCAGTTTGTCAACTGAGGTCTCGGAAAAGTATGCAAACTCGCTGGAAGAAGGAAAATCGCCGAAGAGATTTATGAACATGGCGGAGTCATCGGTCTCGCGAACGCATCGGCCGTTGTTGTGTTGTTCACCTGTTCACTTGTACCTTGTTAAAGAGCAGTAACCGGGAGAGCTTTATTTTTTTTTATTGTGACGATGGCGATTTGATACTCAACTCGTGTGATCTATCACATCGCCCTGTAGCCAATTCATTGATGATGAACCTTTCTAATGCCCATCGAGCGGTCTGTTACTTCATGAAACATAGATCAGAACACGCTCACAAATGAAATTATTTTTTCTGCAACCGACTCAAATGTCGCTCATTTTTGATCTAAAATCAGCTCTAGAAGTTTACGTTTCTCATACTGTCAGAACAAAATGATTAATATACTATATGTTGCTAGGCAACACTTTCATTGCCTAGGAGATGAAGTTCATTTTTCAAATCAAGGCCTTATAAATGCTGTACCCAGTTGGTAGAATTATGATATGATTGTGATAATTATTTTAGAAAGGAATAGCCCATTAAGAACGAACAGCATAATCGATTCGTGATATTGATATTGGAACAACAATTGAAAATAGAATAAACTTGACTCGTCAAAAGTTAAAAATTCAAAATATTCTGTTCTGTAATGTTTTATATCGTGTCATTGAAGATCACGACATTATTATACAGGGTGTCCCACTAAGGTCGGCGAGGTACGATATTATGGAAACCATAATCCTTAGGGCTCCGAGGAAAAGAAATTGAAAACTAAATCGACCAAGAGAAGTCGATAGAAAATATTTTCAAATTTCTAAAATTGCCGCTAGAGGGCACAATCACTATGAAATAACTGAAAATTCGATTTTTCTCGGAAAATCGCCATATCAAGGTACTGTGTCAATGAAGGAAATGAAGAGTTCAGCAAAATTTGCGTTAGTTTATCCTCATTCTTTTTTTCATATCCCGAAAAATAATGGTGGGGGAAGCTGTTGAAGAAATAATTTTTGAAATAGCTGTATCTCCTACACCATTGCTCCAAATTTGATCAACTTGGGCTCGTTTGAAAGAGAATTCCATAATCATTCGAACGCTTTATTCGATTTTAATCTTCAGTTCACACCGCGTCTACTAGAGGGCGTTGATCACCCAAGGTACAGTTTTTTGGAATTTTCTCAAAAAATTCAAATGAAATGCTACAAATTTATATCATCACATTTGAAGAGAATAGAATCAGGTACATTTTGGTGAAAACTGCGATTCGATATCTTCATTTTGCGAAGTTATTTGCGAATAAAAAAATTCAACCTGAAAAAATCAAGTTTATTTATGAAAAAAAATTCTATGATTTCCGTTATCTTCAGTAAGTCTGCGTTGCATGTAAAATATCAGGTGATTCAATCCTATTCACCTGTGCTAGTGTATAAAACGGTTATTATTTAAATGTTCAGCATTTTGGTGCATTTGTGCGTTGATCTAATATTCCGTACTATACGAAAAATAACAATGATGCAAACTATTCCTCTATTTTCATCGTGATGTCTATGGAAATTGTTCTTCAATCCTGCTAGTTTCATTGAAAATAATGGAATGAATCTTGAACATCTGTAGGGACATCTTTTGGTTTCAACAACGATAAAAATGTGTTTCCGTAATGACATTGCTGAGTAGAAATGGCTTCAGAATATAGTGGGTATTTGATATTATTTTATTAGTTATTCTCAAATGTGAGTTTCCAATACCGCAGTTCAGTTCTTGAATAGTAGGATTCACATATTCATTTCCACTAAGTGGCTTTGTATCAATTGTTATTTTGCGTATAGTACGGAATATTAGATCAACGCACAAATGCACCAAAATGCTGAACATTCGGATAATAACCGTTTCAATCACTAGATTAGGCAAATAGGATTGAATTATCTCATATTTTGCATGCAACATAGACTTACTGGAGATAACGGTAATCATAGATTTTTTTTTCAACAATAAACTTGATTTTTTCAGGTTGAATTAGTTATTTGCGAAAAACTAAAAAACGAATGAAGATATCGATTCGCGGTTTTCACCAAAACGTGGCTTATTACATTCTCTTCAAATGTAATGATATAAATTTGTAGCATTCTATTTGAATTTTTTGAGAAAATTTGAAAAACCTGAACCTTGGGTGAACAACGCCCTCTAGTAGACGCGGTGTGAACTGGAGATCAACATCGAATGAAGAGTTCGAATGATTGTGAAATTTTCTTTCAAACGAGCCCAATTTGATCGAATTTTGAGCATGCGTGTGGGAGATACAGCGATTTCAAAAATAATTTTTTAAACAGCTTCCGCGGTCATTATCTTTCGAGATATGAAAAAAAGGATAAGAACGAACTGACGCGAAGTTTGCTGAACTCTCCATTACCGTCATTGAAACAGTACCTTGATTTGGTGATTTTCCGAGAAAAATCGAATTTTCAGTTATTTCATAGTAACTGTGCCCTCTAGCGGTCATTTTAGGAAGTTGAAAATATTTTCCATCAATTTCTCTTGGCCGATTTAGTCCTCGATTTTTTTTCCTCGGAGCACTTAGGTTTATGGTTTCTATAATATCGTACCTCGCCGACCTTAGTGGGACACCCTGTATGTGTAATCTCTTTCAATTATTATATAATTAAACGTACCAACACCTTAGTTACTGATAATACATAAGTTAGCATAATTTACGTTAGTTACGAAAGCATTATACGTTAGATACAAGCATGATACGTAAGATAAAACTAATATTTATTCATTTTCTATTTCTTTTCGCATCGCCGTTGTTAATGATATACGATAAAGCTTTCAATGCAACTCGATTATTAATGATTTGACACCGTCTCGGACATTGCGGTTGACTTTGCTACCGCCTCGTAACCAAGCAATATTCTCGACTATTATACAGGGGCGGACTGGGAGGCCGGGCGATCGGTGCCTCTTGGGGCCGGTACATTCAGTAAAGTTTACAGAGAGAATGAATATGAAATATAAAATATAGGTAAACAAATTAGAATTGAACAAATTGTGTTCCTGCCGGAAGAAGCATATATTATGGTTTAGTGGCACTATGTAGTGGCACCTCGAACAGTGGCCTGGTTACATATAAGACTGTCATAGTTTTAGCCAATTTCTTTTCATGAAAAACATTGCTTCAAACAATCTAAACACGATGTTACTGACTGTGTTTCAACAGTGATACCCGATACAATGGGTTCTCAGCTTCTCTATTGCATTGCTACACCTTTTCCAGTTGTATTTCAGAAAACGTCAATTGAATTTCAGAATAATCACTTGTATTTCAGAAAGTATCAATTGTATTTCAGAATAGTGAGTTCGATTTCAGAAAGCATCAATTGTATTTCAGAATTGTGAGTTTAATTTCAGAAAGCGTCAATTGTATTTCAGAAAAGTCAACTGAATTTCAGAATTCGTCATTTGAATTTCAGAATGTATCATTTGTATACAAATAACGAATTCTGAAATTCAATTGACTATTCTGAAATACATTTGACTCTTTCTGATACTGAACTGACTATTCTGAAATACAATTGATGCTTTCTGAAATTAAACTCGCTATTCTGAAATACATTTGACGCTTTCTGAAATACAATTGATACTTTCTGAAATATCCTCTGTTAAATTTTAAGCTTCATCTCTTAACGAGATCAAGTTATCACATTCACAAAGAATACTACACCTTTTCCAGAAAAATTACCTTATGCAATAAATGAATTTCATTAGGGGCGTCCTTTAGAAATTTGATGACATCTTTAGGAGATAAGACAACAGACTTTTTCGGCTTATACCCCTTACTTTTCCGTTTCAAAAAAGCCTCTAGTTCGCTGAACTTGGTGATATCTCTTTTCTCATATATGGTCACCATCGATTTGAGCATTGACCATTTAGTCCATAACGAATTTGGGATAAACGTTTCTAACTGCAACGAATAAATACAATTATTACCAAATCTACCAGAAAATACTGAAAATACTTTACCAGTTCTTGAAAATATGCCAGAAAGACAGTTTCGTTGGCATCTTTTGACATAACATTTCTCTGTGTCAGCCACTTCGCTTTTTTTATAATATCCTCCATTATATCAGAAAAAGATCGTCGATTTGTGGTAAAAAATAAACACGTTTTTAACGGAAAAACATTGATAAAGAAAGTTTGCTTATAAACATGTAACATAGCAACAACCTAGCAACAACCAACAATGCTACAATCAACGCTACCTAATTCAAATATACCAGAAAGGTTATGAATTTAAACATTTATTGCGTTCTAAATATGGACATATTGTTATGAAAATCGGTCAAAAATAAAATTATCTATGTACCACGGGAATTATAGAGCCTTAATAACCTCTGGCAATTGCTGTCCCTCGGGCCAGAGGCCCTCGGGACGCAAACTTTGCCATCGGTAATTAAGGCCCTCATAATTCTCTTAATACATAAATAACTATTATGGCATGAAAGGCTTCTGGATTTTCATTTCCAATTCTCAGAACTATAAACACTAAGAAACCTTTATAACATGAAGCGAATGAATTAATTGAAGGGTCTCCTGAAGAAACCACTTATAATAAATAATTCAATATGCCAGTAGACAGTCATATTCAAATTTCAATCATTCATATTGATGTTTTTATGTCCTGTTTTATTGCGGCAGGTGAAGATTCCGTATCGTTATTCCGGAATCGAGTGCCGAGATGAATAAATCTTCAAATCCCCAAATCGAAGATGTTCACTTGAGTAGAAGAATATTTCGTGTAGGAAGGTGAGGCTGGGTTGGAAGTGAGTGGGTCTAACAAGGCCCTCCGCTGCGACTCCAACTGCTTCTAATATGGCTGACACCTTTTCAAATTCCACCCAATAAATCCGATTATTTGTTGGTTTATTGGTTGATATATTTTTCAGATCCGACGAATGAAGTGCGAAAACGTGGTTCTATAAAGGTTATGATTTTGAAACGACGCTATCGGTTAAATCAGCAGTATTTCTTCAGATTCCAATGGTTGAAACATAAAAACAATTGAGCGTCACATTTTCGATAAAAACAATACTTTTTTCAACGTTACACCCTGGATGCTCTAACTCTTATGAATTCCACTTAAAATTTTATTAACATAAACATACAGGGTGTCCTGTTATATTTTGACCCCACCTACAGCTTTAACTATACGTGGTGGAAAAAAACATTGAATATAAAGGTTGTATAGGGTTTCACCAGTACAACCTCTTGGCACTTCCAAAACGAATAAATACGAATAGCAAAGTTGATGAAATTACAATTTTTTTTTTACAATTTCAATTATAGTGAAATACTTTTTCTTCTGTTTTCAAATATATAAAGTTTGCTCATATATCCTCAAGCCGTTTGTCATTTATTAGGATTTCAATATTGAATCAAGATAAGAAATATTTAGACTAACAGAATATCGTTTTTTTTTTAATCTGATGTATCGCAGTTCCACTTTCAATTTTGAGTGTCAGATTAGAAGTTCTCTTGTTCGTTCAATCTTCTGGTCTCCATGGTATTCTGTTGTATCCAAAGAAATCATAATTTTATTGGTAATTTTCATTCAATATTGAAATTGAAATAAGTAAAAATCAGTTAGAGCGGACATTAACAATCTATGTATATTTGAAAACAGAAGAAAACAGTCTTTTATATAGCTATACGAGGTGTTCCATTAGATTTTTTTTGTAATTTTTTCAAATTTGCGATTCGCATTTGTTTGCTTTGGAAGTGCCAAAAGATAGTACGGGTGAAACCCTAAAACTTTCATGCCTAATGTTTTTTTCCATCACGTATAGTTAAAGCTGTAGGTAGGGGTCAACATATAACAGGACACCCTGTATATACCCTTGGTCGATGTGCATCTATACTTCAGAGATATTGACGTTTGAAACTCTAGTTTCAAGAATTGTAGAAATCAAACAATTACATTTCGAAATAAGTTAGTATACTTCCGAGCATCATTCAAGATAAGATTTGTGTTTTTATCGTGCGTATTTTCGAACTTTTCATCATGTTTCTATGCCTACATAATTACTTTCCTATGATAAGATAAAAGCAAGTTTCTGCATGGATTACTCAGCAATGATAATTATTGCAAGAATATGCAGAAAATTCAATGAAATGTTCCCCGATTCACACTTAATGAACAAGAGAAAGTTTGTACCATTGCAAGACAATTTCATTGATTTTTTTTCAATATGCCAAATAACAAATGACATTAAATCGAGAATCATTGACCAAGAACACACTGTAGTGATTTTTAATGACTTTTGTCAATTGCATACATTATGGAATCTCAAGGTGCACAAGAAATGTGCATAAAACTTGGAATGATTGAAAATATAGATTTCATTCGGCCAGAGAATGAAATGTTTATATTTAGTGGTGTTGATGAATATATCTATTGATATACCGAGACTATTATGCGATTGATAATAGTCGAGGAAATTGCTAGGTGACGGGACGTCAGCCGAGTCAACCGCAATGTCCAAGACTGTGTTAAATCGCTAATAATCGAGTTACATTCAAAGCTTTATCGTATTATTGACAACGGCGATGCGACAATAAATAAATATTACTTCGTACCTAACGTATTATGCTTGTAACTGACGTAAATTATGATAACATTTGTATTATGAGTAAATAAGGTTTTGGTACGTTTATGATGTTGATCATTATTGATACAGATTTCATATAATAATGTCTTAATCTTCTATTTCGCCTTCTGACTATGGTAGAGAGGACAGACGGCGTCCTCGAGGTTGGAAGTCAAGTTGATGTGAAATGTGATCGTCCATATTGAAATTACGAATATTAATTGAAAATATATTTATGAAAGTGAAGTTAAAGTGAATAATAGTGAAAATCAATTGGTCCTCTTGTTTCTACGCCGGTTAGACGCCGGATGACAACGGATTTGTCGAATAACTTTTTCACGTAAAATTACTCCTAGTGAAAAATTACTATTGAATAATTAATTTTATTTACCTGATCTGGAGAAATTGGCACCGAAAGGAGCCAGAAATCCAATAAACCAAACAGAAGAAGAAGTCCTAATCTTTTATGATGTACGATAAAAGCATTTTAACACAGTGTCGCGCTGGCACTCACATGAATTGATTTTTCTTAATCAAATGTCACAGTTACATCTGTGTAAACCTAATTTGTTGTTTCGATTTCATTAAAGACAAGTTAAGAGTGACTCATCACGCGTTCTGTTGGTAACTCGATGTTCAGAAGCTTTCAGTAGATCGTTATTGGGAATTCATTACCGACCCATCTTCACCCCAGGCTCGAAGTGAATGAGGCTCTTAATTAATATATTTATTATCTGCAATCCTTCCACAAGTTCCACATCAACTCGTCGACAAAAAGCCAAACCATTCCAGAACCTCAACTGAAGGCAATTACGAAATTGATTCGAACAGAGCATGATCTTTGCGCTGCGTCGCATACCACCGAAACAGTTAAATTTTTTCATTTGACAGTTGTGGCAGGCCTCTTCACAAATGCCCGCTCACGAAATATGCCGAGAAAAACTCGTCCCCTTGATGGAGAAACAGTCGAAAGTCCGTGGCGATCGTTTTGCAAGTTTTTACTTTTACGCTTTTATGTGCTTATTCGGAGTTGAGCGACCGAACGAGAAGCTGTAGAAGGCTGATGATGGACATGCAAGCGGTAGGAAGGAACGCGCAGACGGAGAGGAGTACGGGAAATTGGATATTTCCACTTTTTGCTACCCTTTCTTGGCATCCTCTTGGCATTTCAGATTTCAGGAGCTGGTGTCAACGCGGTTGCCAGCAACACTCGGCGTTCGTTTATACAGGGTGGTCCATGAGTGATTGTACAGGGTGGACAAAATTCGATATTTGTATTAGGGTAACTCGGCAACTGTAGGAGAAACAAATAAATGGAGATCAAGAAACATTCCAGAAACGAAGCTCTGGAAGAAAGAAACATTTGTGATCTGCATTCACAGAATGAATAATTGAAGGGACTACCAGCAGATATAATTCAATGTTCTGCTTGGTATTTACCAGTAATGTACTTATTTTCTACTAGTGGTCTACCAGTCAATCAATTTCAAACTGTGTTTGATATTTTTAATCAGATTAGACCCTTCATATGAAAATCTCCTTTCTGTTCGAAGCTTGGCTCAAAAGAGTATAAGCAAAGGGTATCTAAATAGATAATAATTCTTTGACAGTGATGGTTGATTGCTAATGTTGATTTGTTTTGTTTTTATTGTAGGTACCCAGTCAACACAAATCTTTCTGAAACATTATATTGGGGGAACAACTATGCCTTAAATGACATGAAAAGTTACATAACAGACACCAGTAGGAAGTGCTATTGGTTCTTAATTTGTTGAATCAAAAATATGAACATTAGCATTTAGCAGATACATAAATATTATGTAAGAGGTACGATACGCGTACAGCACTTTGAAACATCATTTTTTGTATTCTGAGGCATTCCTGTTCGTATTCGTTATTTGTATATCTCATAAATGAAACACAATCATCGATCACATTATAATTGCATATTAAAAACATATTTGGAGATCAACTCAACTAAACTAAGAATTAAATTAACAACCAAGAATTAAGAAAGATGAATACAGGAAAATTCCATAGAGGTTTTATAAACATTCATCTGTCATTTAAATTAATAATTAACAACTAAGAAGATGGTCATATTTCATCTTTTCAACTAAGAATTAACAATTATGAATTCAACACATGCGCATAAGGCATATTTGAACACAGAACCATTTCTTCGCTCTGAATTTCAGGCACGGAACAATAAAAAAACCTAATTCTTGAATGATGTTTATAAACACCTTCTTAGTTGATGTAGTTGTTAATTATTAATTGTTAATAGAATTCTTAGTTTAGTTGAGTTTATAAATTCACCATAACTGAGAAACGATGGTATTTTTACTGATGAAATGAAATAGTACATATTATGGGCACGTGTTATGGGTGTCCCAGATGGTAGTGGACGTCCACTTTATTTTGTCCGAATTAGCAGGACCTTGTCTGGACGTCAAAATTACACAATTGTCTGCACTGAAAAGTTGCCAACTTCATCAAGACAGTGATAGGTACAAAAAAAAATCATCAAGAAAAATGTCTAATTAATACTCATGTAAAAGAAAATCACACTCTTTAAAATTCTATTGGAAACCAGAACTCGCCTAGAAGTGGTTCGGATTGCAGCATAAGCTGTTGGTTTCGCTTCAATCCACCCTGCATGATGAATTTGAATCATGGGGAGTACCCAACACATATACTCCGCGATTAACATATACATAATACATCAGACGTAAATCTTCCATATCATTTTGAAAAATGAAAACTGTCGAATTGAGATGTAAAAATCGTAATGAAGAAGGATATAATCAATTGAAAGTTATTATTATTCAGATATCATTGATTTATAGATATAAATAAGAAGACAGCAGCTAACAACTATTTTTTTTGAATATAAATAATATAAAATACCGCATCACTTCGTTAGTTGTGGTTTTAGGATGAAATTTATAATAACCATTTATGTTCTGGAGTTGGCAATCGATTGAAATTGAAATATGCAGGAAGCCCCATCGAAAAAATATATAATTATATCTTTCGAATAGATCGAAAACGCGATATCCAAATATAATCGAGGGTAGTACAAAATTTTCAATACGAAGTTTCGTCATTCGAAGGCCACCATCATTTTTCTTCTTGAAATAGACTTGGAATTTTTACTCGCCTGGTGAACCCGAATACGTTGATATATATATTAGTACTGCAGGCCTGAATGGCCCATGACTTGGTTGATTACATTTCTGCATACAATTCTATCTTGTACCTTATACTTCCAATTTGTGATGTTATACTGCTGCATGTCTCTCATTACTTCATCTTTCCATCTTGCTCGCGGTCTTCCACGCCTCTTCTTGCCTCCCACTCCGCTTTCCATGATTTTCTTCGGTATCCTGTTGTTATCCATCCTTGCAATGTGACCTAGCCATCTCAGTCTCTGTCCTTTTATTATGCTCACTATATCTGGCTCATCGTATAGTTCCTGTAAATCTCTGTTAGTTCTTCTTTCCCATGTGTCTCCATTTCTTTTTCCTCCGAATATTTTCCTTAGAATTTTTCTTTCCCAGACTTGGATAAGTTTTTGTTCCGCTACACCAATTGTCCACACTTCACTTGCGAATATTGTTATTGGCCGAATGACTGTTTTATAGATTCTCAGTTTGAGTCCTGCCATCAGTCTCTTCTTAATTTCTTCTCTTGTTTCTGGTGTTCTATGAAATTCGACTCCTGAGTAGGTGAATCGTTCCTGGAATCTATAACTTTTGCCTGCATTAGTGTTTATTGTCAGATTGGTCCTTGCGTTATATTCATCTTCTGTCCATGTCATATATTTTGTTTTATATTCATTTATCAGTAGTCTCATCTTTTGTGTTCATTTTCCATTTTTACCATGGTCGCTTTCAGTTCTGCCTTGATAATCAAGCCTTGGTGTCTCTTGTGATATATCATCCCTGACCTATTTATTCCGGCTTTTCTCATGACATATTCCAATGCGCAGTTGAAAAGCCGAATACGTTGATATATATCATAATTACAGTTTAAACATTTCGACTCGATTTAAACATATTTTTGAACTGTTATTATAAGAACAAGTCATTATTTTCAATATATTGAATTTGTCATTTGATTACCTATAGTATTTATATTCTTATATTGTTACCTAATCATTTTTTTTTATTCATGAGATTTTCGAAATTTCGAAACTGCAATCAAGGTTAATATTCAATCTTCCACATAGATTTTCATGTCGCGAAACTTTTAAACAGTATAAAATCTTAACAGTCTCTTCAATATATATTTGCTAAAAGTGCTTAGCTACATTTACATTAAGAAAGATAAATTAATTAGAAATAGTGACATCCACAATCACGATACAAGACATAAAAACAATTTTGTTTTAGTAAGAAGTAATCTTTCGTTTAGTCAAAAAAACTCCCATAAATTGTGGTATTTGATATTATAATAAACTTCCGGCTATCGTTAAGAATAGTATAGTATATTCAAGAGACGGTTGAAGAAGATCCTTTACGAAGAATGTTTTTACAACTTGAAAGAGTTTGAAAGTTACCTTGGTAAAATTCAGGAGATGCACTCTCCTAGCAATATTTGAGTGCTATTTTATTTTATTTTTTATTTTTTACTGTGTATTGTTTATTGTTGAGTATGTATTCATTCATCTGTATGTATATATATTTATTTTTTGTACCTGACTTATTTCATGTCATGTTTCATGATCAAAAGAGATGAATAAATATATCTATCTATTTCAAAGTTATTGAGCATGAAAAACAGCTGTGAGAAAGTGTCTTCCATTTTTTCGTATCTATTGAATTGAAAATGATAAAAAAATATCAATTTAAAAAAAATAAAATAATGATCGACTATATCTTTTTGCATATGAATATACAACGTTTTTCTAATTCAGCTATGCAACCCTACATCACGAATTCCTTATGTTGGCCCGCGAATTTGGAACACCCTGTACATATACGACTATAGGATTTTTATGATTCAGATGGTACACTTGTTACCAAGGTTCTATTGTCAACTGTTAACTGTAATTTAAAAGGGATAGTGAGAAAGGGGACTTATTCCTGTTCATAATATTCAATCATTCATTCAGTGTAGCAATGTGACAAACGAAGAAATTGATGATTGTGATGCTAATTTTATATTGGCTTCTCAACTGTCATATATTCCAACAAGAGATAGTTGCTTACCAATGGAATCGTACGACGTTATGTTTGCATTTGAATATCGAATTATTCTTTCAACCGCTCATCACTCACGGAAATGTCAAACCTTATACTGAACCTTTCTGTTGATTAAGAAGAAAATGTATGCTATTCATATGTGAAATATCGATGCGGTTCTCATGAATACCTAAATGATCATTTTTAATCACGAAAGAACCACACCTAACTAAACACATTTTGTCTACGAAACGGTGTCTGAATGTATAAATCAACTTCAATAATTGTCCTTGCATGAGAACTTTCTTCATTCCCGTTATTATTTATATCAAAACCTATACGAATTACATTAATAATCAATACAATATAAATTCATGTTTGGTATTGTTAACACAGTAATTTGAATAACGTCGTTTATTATACTCACTTCGTGAAGAATTAATTACTTAAGAATTTTTTTTCGATCCATATGATTGACGATATCGCTTAACATTCATTAGCACTACACGATAATGGCGTTCACTTTATTCCTTTGATTGAATGGTTTTAACAGATACTTTATCTATATGTAATATATTTTACAATGAAACATAATGCCCCTGCAATTTTTCAAAATGAAAATTTACATAAAACATCATTGAGAAAATTTACATCCTTGTGTAGCCATAAACGATTTCGAATTTAAATATATACAAGCAAATTCTATGGAAGAGACTTTCTTAGCTATCCATTTATATTATTTCTTCGAAATTGAATTTTTATTTTCATATCCGCCATATAACACATTAGAAAAAAAGTAACTATAATTATAAAACTGTTTGCTATGAAGAATCATAGCTCCAAACATATTTTATAGGAGATCATTCAAAATTATAGCAATACGAATTTCTATTTTTGTTTGATAAACAATCGCATATGGATTGTTGTTGAATTCTATTCACTTCAGTGTTGATAACTAATATAAATTTTGTTGATTATTTTCCTGAAACAAATGAGTAATGAACATACAGGTTTTGTTAAGGAAATTAATGAGATTTACTAGTAATAGCTCATATATTATGTCAATAAATTATATAAAATTATTTTAGTGAAACGCTTAACCATATCATCAGTGACAAACGCCAGGAGTAGTTATATTGAAGTTTTTCAAATCATTATAGTAAGTCATATTGTTATACTTAAAAATCCATTTATTTTTATTATGGAACAAATACTCAATATTAGAGAAAAAAAAATATTTATAGTAACAAATACCAAATAATTATGGTGAAGAGTATACTATTTCATTATGGTGAAATCGAGGGTGAAATGCATGTTATGATAATAAAATACTGAAAATATTATTAAATATACCTTATTTGTACATGAAATCAAAACATTATTATCAAGATTCTCAAACTAACCTATAAGCTTGCGTTCATATAGATTGATCTAAGAAAAAAAGAGTAAATATGTAGGTACTTACTTCAACATGGAAAATAAAATCGTTATTTATGCATTCCTGATGTGATATTCAATGATTTCCTGGCTTTTTGGATTTGAAGAACACTGCAGGAAATGAAATTTACCGAGTATAGCGATGAGAACATTGCTTCATCATATAACCGCTTTCTGAAAAATAATAATAATTACTATATAAGGAGTGTGTTATTTTCATTTCAATAAGGTGACGCTCGATCAAAATTGTAGTGGACATTATCATTTGGCAAAGATGAATTTTTCATGTTTACTTTTCACAATGAATTGTGGAAACGAGATATACGAAAATTGCAAACATTACTATAATTAAGTTATTACAATAATATTGTAGATATTACAATTTTCGACTACCATCATACAAGATTATTCAAATTCGACGCTCATCATTGGGATCTCGAGAACCGTAACAGATAAGAAGAACTTCGAATTGTTGAAAAAAAATCCGCCACAGCTCTTTTATTTTTCGAAATATTTGAAGAGAACTGAATTATTGAATTATCTATTTCATTTTATTTTTGCTTTATTACTGGAGGTACAACAAAACTGAAAGAATCTTTGAATCAGCATTCTTATAGATTTTGATTTCGACGTTTCGTCATCTCGCGAATATCATCTTTCGTTTTTTAATATGAAGATGCATCATTTTATATATTTTTCAAAATGAAGTCTATAAACTGACCCCTGAATAATTTATTTGTTATTGACGAGTTTTATTCGCGAAAGAGTTGTTGATCAGGAAGCTATTAGTAATGTTGTATTTCAGGGGTCAGTTCATGGTGAAAAATATGGAAGAAGATGCATCTTCGTATTGAAAAAAAAAAGTTGTAGATGGCCGCGAGAAGACAAATCGTCGAACTCAAAATGTGAGAATGCTATTTTGAAGATCACAGAAAGAGCTGATTTACTTTCACCATAATAATGACTGTAAAATTCCGCAACTTTATCCCAATCATTTGAGGTTCTTCCGAGGGTTCTTCGCATCTGTTAAGCTCAATTTATAAACTCCGCTGCCGTAGCTACAGTTGACGTTGCCGTTACAAAATGTGTTGAGAAGATATACGACGGCACCTGCGTCAGCTACGGAGTTTATGAACAAATGTTTATTTTTAGCATATTCCATCAACGAACAGTAACTGCAGCGTCAACTGTAGCTACGGCAGCGGAGTTTATAAATTGAGCTCAAGGGTTTTCAATATCCCAATGATGAGCGTAGAATTTGAATAACTCTGTATAAATATAGTACTTATTAATCGTGAAAACACGAAGAACTACAATATTATAAGGAAATTTTAATCTCTAGTACACGAATTAATGAAATATGGACTATTGCAACAGCCAAAAACAATGAGAAAATTAGGTTTCCTCCATGTTTGCACTAGCATTCGGAAACGAATAAGAGAATATTAATTTTAATCAATATTCTTGTTATTTTCTTATTATCAACAACGAAATTCACTTTCACTGCAATAGTTCTTAACTATATACCGGGTGATATTTGATTATCAAGCATTTTATATCGATCAATAGAAAGATATTTGAAAAAGCAATATAGTTTACATTTTTATAAATAAATATATCAACTTCTAAATACGGGCATAAATTCGGATTTAAAACAACTTCTTCTATCTCTGGAACCAACTACGCTTCTTGTCCATTTGTTATAAATTTTTCAAAAATGCTGCCATAATGCGGTGGTCACTTGACATTTTATCAAAATGGATTTTGAGGTTTCCCGATATGCAGAGACGATCCCCTGGAAAGAATTCTTTTCAAACTCTGATAATAAAAATATGTCACAAACACTGTAGGTATATATTGTATGGCAAATTCCGCCCCCATTTTTATATAGTACAATGTATCCCAATGAAGAATGTATATACTAACATCAATTGAATAGTTCACGAAGCATCTCTAGAAAGATATTTATTTGACTTTGTTATGTACAGTAAATACGTAGCAGGTCTAAAATCTGATTTACAGCATACACTAAAAATAAAAACACACAAAAAAAACAACAAAAAAAGGAAGTTATGATTCCAATTACATATCAGAATGAAAACAATATCAAATATATCCGATGAAATATGAAAATGATATTTCACATAATGAAACATATTGAAGTGAACAAATGAGAGTTTGTGTAAATATCTGTGAGTATATTTCATTACACTATGTCAGTATTCCAAAATTCTTCGACTGAATAGAAACAGTGATTCAAAAGTATGAAGTATGATATCTCGGAGGTTCTCAGCTTTTATATTCGTACACGTATCGAAGTCGAAATAATTATATGTTCACATAGAAATAAGGGATCATTAATCACAATACCTATGAGCATTGAATCTAGGAATTTTTTAACAAATATTTTGTTATTTAATTATAATGTAAAAATAGTTTAAGAGTCACTAGGCCGAAATCAGACCATGTAAAAATTTGTCATAGAAATATGATTACATTTTAAAAAGTATGTTTTTGACTAACTTCATTTTTGAACATTCATGACTTGGCACTGCTGCATTTGATTTCCATAAAAGTTCAAGGTGGATTATATAGAGGCTTCATTTCCAAATAAAACATAAGGTATTTAATTCAAGGAAAATATATTTTGAGGTATACCTAACTCTTTTTTGAGACATTGTATGCTTGAAAATAATTTTGATCATAGCAAACTCGAAAATTTACTATCGTCCTACGCGCTCTTGTTGGACTACCCTGTATATTCCTGAATAAAAAAAGTGAATTACAATTACCTGATTGCAATTTTCTTTGATGTAATAGCAATTAATTTTATGAATTCTTTATTGGTGAATAAACAATTACAACAATTGTTACAGATATTCATGGATGGTTGATAAGAAGCATAATCTGACCTAATTCATCTTGACATTGTTTATCCAATTATAGATAAGATTCAAGTCCTTGTACATATCTGGCTTTGTGATTTTGAATTCATTGTTCATTATTATCATTATTGATCAATTCATAGATGCTTTCATTGTCAATTTTACAACAAAAGGCAGAGTTCAACTCATTGATAAATCAACAGCTCTTTTTCAACTAGTTTCACTTAGTTATGCAACTATTTCAAATCCAGAAGGTGAAGAGTGCATACCTAAGTATTTAGCTGGGTATTTACAATGGATACCATTGATAAAATGTTATCTTACTATTTTATCCTAATGATGGACTATTGGAAATAACCCACTTTATTGGAAATACATTATGCTTCATTTATGTTGAAAATAAAATACATAAAGAGTATACTTTTCTTGTGTACAGTAACACTCACAATTTCAGTTTTCAAGCAAAAAAAAGTATGAAACATGATTCAGTAGATGATTCTTGCAATTTTCAAGGTTAAAAGCCATCAGCTCATGCTCCTCTTTCAATATGCTTTTTTGATTAGAAAGAAATAAACATGTAGTCAATTTTTAAATCACCAATATATATATATATATGCCAGTGCAATTCTAATTTGTGACTGAAACACTTTCACACAATAGCTCTGAATTTCACTCACAATTATTATTAATATTTATGGATTCAAAAATAATTTATCTATTTTGTAAAGCAATGCCATTTACTTACCCCATATTCCGGGATCATCAAAGCATGAGTGGTGATTTGAAACTGTTAATAAAGGGACATGTTTAGGCCTGTTCTCCAGTAGCTGTGTAATCACATTAACATTATGTATTTTTGTTCTATTTAACAAACCTATAAATAAAATTGTTTTTGAAAAAGTACAAGAAAAAAGCTGTCTATGTACTATTACGTATTAAAATTTTACTAAAAAGTCCCACGGCTGCTACTGTGAATGAACTTGCAAGATTCCATAGCCCTGAAGGCTTTCTCAATTTGGGTATGAACAAATGAGAGTTTGTGTAAATATCTGTGAGTATATTTCATTACACTATGTCAGTATTCCAAAATTCTTCGACTGAATAGAAACAGTGATTCAAAAGTTTGAAGTATGATATCTCGGAGGTTCTCAGCTTTTATATTCGTACACGTATCGAAGTCGAAATAATTATATGTTCACATAGAAATAAGGGATCATTAATCACAATACCTATGTGTTGTAATCGAAATACATGGCATGAACAATCGATACGCGAAAAATATTATGTACTTTATAGGTAGTTGCTATTATTCGAATAATGGTAGGCTTACATTGCTCATGGCAATCACGCATATGTGGCGCTAGGAAAATGTCACAAATATGAAATATTTTACTATGTATACTGTATAATTTTACCTAACCTAACCTATGGATTCTTCGAAAACAAAAAACTCCGTTTGATCAATTTCATACTTCTCAATGAATGATGTATGTTTTCCATCTGTGTTCTCAATGTGATTATGACATTGCCACTGGCTTATTATTTCACGAGCACTCATTTCTAAGAAAAATATCCAGACTATGCATTTAGAAACACAGCCATGTTAGCGGGAGTTTCTCAAAAGTTGCTTACCATTACCATAACTTTATTTTGCCCACCCTGTACATGGTGGACTAAATTCTATGCATATCGTGGGGATCTCGGGTTAACCGTAAGAGACACAGGGTGTGTTAAAACACGGTGTTCCAACATCCGAGAAATTCAGATTACTATATCGGAGATGTCGGAAAAAACCGAATATTTTTAAAAACATTTCTTTATTTTCCTTCCTTATTTGTATTCATATTTGAAAACAAATGTGAGCTTATTATTGTAACTTACCTATTTGTTGCTATCAGATGACGTTACATTTGAGGTCCGACGTTTCGTCTCCGCAGTCGCAGTCATCAATTTTTTTATATAGATGGATAAATATTAATTTCCATAGGATATACGATAAATGAACATTAATATAAATATAGCTTTTTTGAAAGGTTAGGCATCTATATACTCACTACCAAAGGCATAGGGAAGGCGACTAACTCAGTAACTCACATCATGTATGTGAATTTAACTTTGCCACGATTTAATCGTCCCTGTATCTTTTACGGCTTACTAGATACCCATGTACAGGGTGTCCCAAATTCACGGGCCAACATGTGTGAAAACTTGTGTATTTATATGCTCAACAATATGCCGCAAAAATATATATAAAAAAACTAATTTAAGAGTTTTTATTATACCTTTTTATTGGCTTCATTTCAATAGAAACCAAAAAAAGGAAGACACTTTCTCACAGCTGGTTTTCATGCTCTATAACTTGGCAGAAAAGAATTTGTAATACGACGTTTCGTAACTAGGAACTACGGACCTGGATTTTTCTTTTAATTTTTTTGCTCGTGTGGTGAATCTCAATACGTTGATAGATACCTCAATTGCAATTTCGAAGTTTCGACTCATAAAATATATCTTCAATGAAGATGGCAACAACAAAATTTTATTTGGTAACAATGGGATTTCAGATAGGTACTACAAGAAACTCCTAGAAATATCGAGGAACTGAGGAAAAGAGATTTTATGAGTCGAAACTTCGAAACTGCATTGAGGTATATATCAACGTATTAAGATTCACCAGGCGAAGAGAAAAATGAAAAAAAATCCAGGTCCGTATTGAGAAGAAAAAAGAAAAATGTTGATGCAGCCCTCTAGTTACGAAACGTCGTATTACAAATTCTATACTGCCAAGTTATAGAGCATGAAAAACATCTGTTAGAAAGTGTCTTCCTTTTTTGGTATCTATTGAAATAAAGCTAATAAAAAGTAAAGATAAAAACTCTTAAATTTGTTTTTTTCTTCAGAAACCAAAAAACTTTTCATATGAATACACAACTTTATCCTGCTTTAACCGACTCTGTATCTCTGACCGTTCCCGAGCTCCCCATGTTGGCCCGCGAATTTGGGACACCCTGTACAGACGAAAATGCCTGGTACTATATGATGCGTATACTACGTTTCACTAAAATATTTAAGATCATGGGTAAGGTATAATAAAGTCATCATAAAATATCTAAAAATTTTATAACCCTGATGTAAAGTTCAAAAGTTATGACCTTAATTTTTAATTTATTTCCTTAAATATCAGCATGTTATCGAGAAACACTATGTATATCTACTTATATTTTATGTATTATTGGCATCGATCATGTTTGACTACACGAGAAAAATCATAACATGAAGAATATTCTGAGATCATATGTATTTGTCGTTCAAGATGTTTACTAGGTATTGCTGTCAGATCAGGTAGTTAATATATTCACATTAGTTATGTGAATTCATGATATACCACATGTTCTCTAATTACCACACCATTTATCTTGGGTTATCGAAAATTGTCGAGAGCTCATTTTCATTCGATAAATTATCTGCGAGAACTCATTGAATATCTTTCAGGTATTCCGTCCGTGAACATAGGTGTAGGTTTGGGAAAGTCAAAAAATTTCTCAATTATTTATTCATTCGTCTGAAATAGTTATAGATTGCGCAACGAAAATAAAAAGTAGGCGTTGGTAGGTACCTACATCCTGAGTTTCAAAATTATGACCCTACCCTAATAATCATCAAATCAGAGTAATCAACTAGTAGTGTCATGCTAATTGACCCACCAAAAGCTACATATATTCAAATTTTTCAAATTCGGGTCGGTTTATATATAATAATATTTGAGCCATATGAATATTTCCAAAAATAAGACAGAAAAAAAAAATTTCCAGACTTGTATTTTGACGAATCGTTGATATGCCAGGTAATTCACCCTTTGCCAATGAATCATTTTCTCAATTAAAATTTGATTTCTTTCTACAAGCAGGACGTCCAAAATTTGATTTCTTTCTACAAGCAGGATGTCCCTCAATCTGGTGATACCATTACAAACTGGTTATGAGATTGTAGAACCAAGGAAACAGTATCAATCATATTCTTCGTTTGAAACAATGGAATTTTCAATCAGAAATCGTATATTGGGACCTTCCAAAACAATGAATTCATTTACCTAACAAATTGATCTCATGAATACTGTCTTGAAGCAATATATTTGGCTAATATCGTGGAATATATTTTCCTCAGACTATATTTGGTATACAACAAATGAAAATATAACCCAATAACCACAAAATTTTGTTTTTTCTCAAATATTTCGTGGTTTGTGGGTTATATTTTCATTGCCATAAGTAATAGACATCATTAGACGCTCATTGAATAATATACTATTTTATACTTATCTCAGAAAATCATTGGCTTGCTTGTTTGATGATTCCCAATATTTTCAATACCTATTGATTCTCTAGTCGAGGAACTAGACTCTTATTGAATTATTATCAGCATCAAGTTTTCTGCATTGGAACCTCTTTATACATTATAGAATATGAATAATACTAATGAACTAACTTTTTATGATGCTTTTGTATATGCATGTACTCAACCACGCAATACTAATTACGTCGCAATCCGAAATTTTGTCCCTGTTGAAGTTTAAATAAATTTTTTCTGATTTGAACAATTTGAATTATGTTTGCGATGTTCGTTAGCTCAGTCATTCAGCTATAATATCGTACTTTTTTGTTGAATAATTTTATTTTCAGTAAAATTGCGTCAGGATGTTTTTTGAAACTGTGCAAAATTTTTGGAATTCTCAAAAGGATCCCAAATGAGGCAAAACATTTTTTCTTTTCAACTTCAACAGCAGAGGCATGAAGATTATCTCATGGCCATGATCTCAAAAAATCAATTTTTTGGTTAAGCAGTCATAACTTTTTTCCTCTTCAACCGATTTTCAAAATCTCAGGCTCATTTTGAAGCTCGAACCTTATATGAGATGATATAAAGATCAGAATTAACTCAAGATGAACATTCAAGATCGAGGACTGGGTGGAGAATTGAATGAAAATCAACTTGTTTTCGGAAGGATCTTTCATTCTGGAAACGTCCAGTTTTTTTTCTTTCAGTAGTCTAAAATTGTGCGTGAGAAAAACAAATTGAAACGCCATGTTCTCGAAAAAAAATCGACCCAAAAAATGCATGGTTTGTGACTGACAAGACAGATTGAAAATTACGTTCTTGTGAAAATAAAGATCAGGACAGAAAAAAATCTTTCTTTTCTGAAGATAACACTTCATAAAAAAAATTTGAAATAAAGAAACAGAAGTTTCGGAATTTTCAGAAGGATCCCAAATAAAGAAAAACAGTTTTTTTCAACTTAAAAATCAGAGGCATAAAGGTGATCTCATTAACTTGAGCCATTTCAAAAATTGTCTTCTTATCTCTTTTATTTACAGAGTGACCTCAAAAAATCAATTTTTTGGTTTTGCAGTCATAACTTTTTTCCTCTTCAACCGATTTTCAAAATCTCAGGATTATTTCGAAGCTGAAACGTTAGATGAACAGACATGGAAATTAGAATTGACTAGAAATAAATATTAAAGATCAAGGATTTCTGCAAAGGTGACCCAAATCTAAATCTCCCTCAAAATCCCGATTAAAAGAGAAAAATATCCAAAACGTTGTTTGATCGAAACGAAAATATCACCACCAAAAAGACAAATTTTTGACCCCCTCCCGCCAAAATTTTTTTTGGTGGTAAAATGTTTGCTGGTCATACGGTTAGATATATATAACATATTATTTCACCTGACCCCCACTTCGGGATCGGAGATAAAAAAAAAATCTTTCCCTCCTCCCCCCCTTGGGGTACTTTGGGTAAGAATCGCCCAAACTCGGGTACTTACTCCAATTATCATAGTTTGATGTACAGGGCGAAAAAAAGTTCTTTTTCAGAATTGAGACAAGCGGTACCCATAGCTGTGTTCAGCGAAAAAAGTTGATCAAAAATATACAATTTTTTTTCATAGGCGTACGTATACATTTTTTTGGGGGTCTAAAAATTTAAATTCTTTGTAAAAGATCCAAAACATGATGGAAGACTTTATATAGGGGGTGGGAAGGTTACCCTGAAATTTTGTTATATTCAGATTTTTCTTTATTTCAAATTTTTTTATGAAGTGTTATCTTCAGAAAAGAAAGATTTTTTTCTGTCCTGATCTTTATTTTCACAAGAACGTAATTTTCAATCTGTCTTGTCAGTCACAAACCATGCATTTTTTGGGTTGATTTTTTTTCGAGAACATGGCGTTTCAATTTGTTTTTCTCACGCACAATTTTCGACTACTGAAAGAAAAAAAACTGGACGTTTCTAGAATGAAAGATCCTTCCGAAAACAGTCGGGATTTACAGGGTGTTTCAGATTTGGGTCACCTTTCAGGAAACCCTCGATCTTGAATGTTCATCTTGAGTTAATTCTGATCTTTATATCATCTCATATAAGGTTCGAGCTTCAAAATGAGCCTGAGATTTTGAAAATCGGTTGAAGAGGAAAAAAGGTATGACTGCTTAACCAAAAAATTGATTTTTTGAGATCATGGCCAAAGGTAATGAGATAATCTTCATGCCTCTGCTGTTGAAGTTGAAAAGAAAAACTGTTTTGCCTCATTTGGGATCCTTTTGAGAATTCCATTATTTTGCACAGTTTAAAAAACATCCTGTAGCAATTTTATGGAAATAACCTTATGTATCGAAGATGTATGAGATTAATGCTGAAGGACTACAGTGTAAACAGAATTCGAATTGTTCAAACCAGAAAAAAGTTATTGGAATTTTTACAGGGGAAAATTTCGGGGTGCGACTTAATCAGTGTTGCGTAATTTATATTATCATCAAAGATATTCGTAAATTTTTCCTCTTGATTACCTTCCTTAATTTTTTCTGGAAGTCTTCTTGAGTAAATATAAAAAGTATCGTTTTTTGAGCTTCGATTTGCATGTTATTGCTCATGCAGACAATTTGTCTTGGAACAGTGAAACTCACGAAGCTCATTTCCTCTCCACATAGCTTTACATTAATGTTCATGTGGTGTATGCATAGATGCGCTTTATGAAATGATATATCGAGAGGAAGACATGTGGCGAAAAATTAATGTGGATTTATTGCAATTTGTGGTAATGGATAATTGCGGTAATAAAGCTTATCGTTTGCTATGAGAGTGATAGTGAAATGAGATTCCTTCCCTCACTTCGTGTGAACGTTAATTTCAACAGTGGCGTAGCTGCAAATTATTCCACTTAAGAGACGAGTATAATTGATTACATTTAGATCCACAGAAAGATAAAACTAGGTAAATATTATAAAATACACTTTACAGAGTTTTCTTTGACTCCACTGGAGTTAGTATAGAAGCAGCGAAAGTAGTCACAAAAATTATAGCCCGATAAATCGTGAAAAATTCACCCGGAGAAAAAACTTTTTTCCCGGGGAAAAATTAATTTAATAAAAAGTTATATTTTTTTACCAGTCAACAGAAACAAAATGTCAAACGTTTTTCATTTCACAGCAAACATTTTTTTCCTTTTAGTGCATGAACGCTTATGTTAGAAAGTATTCTCAACGGCTATTTTATTATGTACTGTTTACCATCTTCTATACTGAATTTGCCCATTTCAATTCCGTGAATTTTGACTATAAATAATCCTGATCTGAGACCCCGCAAACCATACTTATTTTTGACCATAATTACAAAATTCAGCAATTCAATAATCCAATAGTCCAAGCGATGTATAAATGTAGGTATTATTCACGCAGGGTGACTGAAACATCCAGTCAAAAGGGTTACCAGAATATTACGTAGAGTAAGTATAGGTACTTACCCATTCATGAAAAGTACACAAGAGAAATATATTTTTTATCTACGCCGCTGATCATCTAATATTCTATAGAACGCATTCGGTATGTTTCAGTTTAACATATAAATTAGGAGGAAATAATTGTCTCAGGCGAGTAAACAATTAGGAGAATTGAATTACAAATCTAGTTGGTCAACAAAATTATAGCCTACCTACACAGTGATATATTCTTATGAGTCTTTGCAGAATTAATAATTCTGTTGCTTCACATCATGAATCGACCAATAAATAGCTGATGGAAAAGATAACAAATGAAATGAATATAATTTGTCTTAATTTTTCCTTTGGTCATGACTTGTCAACTCAACCCAACAGAAAAAAATCATGCAGTCGTATTATAGAACCCATTGATTATTTTTTATTATACGAATTGTTAATATCCTGAATACCAAATACTAGACAACATCCTAATGAAAATGCAGATGACTGAAAAATACTATGGCATTATTGTGACCATAGCTGTATGGGTAGTTGATTCAATTGTGGACTGAGTGTCTACCTATATAAGTACAATATTGTAAGTTCGAAAATTCACTAAAATTAACGAAATCTCTACGAGCTCAAAGACATTTTTTAACGTCTGCTGTATGTATAGTCAATACATTTTGTCACCTACAATCTGTAAAAATATTCTGTTTGACAGTATCTCGCATAACGAAATTCATAATTCGTTTTATTTGCATGGACAAACTCAAATTCGTTCCACACCTCAGACAGAGTGTTATTGATTAAAGCATGAAATCCTGTGATAAAGGTTAAACATTGCGTGATATCTCAAGGAATGGAAAATGGAAAAAAAGTTGCTGAACACATGTAAACTCTATACCTATGACATACAATGTGAATTTTCGAAGCAAGTAATCTGAACATTAATGGTTTCTTAGGTGCATTGGAATTGTTCCGAATAGTTTGTGCAATACTTCTTGGCGTGGCTAAATGCATAAATATTTACACAATGGATTCTAATCAATTAATTATAGCTTAGGAAGCTATGGTTTACATCTAAATGCAATTTGGTTCATTCTGTTCATTACATGGAGAGATATACTATTGGCAATAAATCATTACAGTAGAGCTACCTAATCATTAGTGAAATAATAATCATTCGAACAGTGAATTTACCTTCAGAAACACACCCACTATTACTGTAGTAAGTTCTACAAAGTAGAACAATAGAATGGTATTAGTGCTCTGGAGAGGTAGTTTTCATAGGGTAGATGTTGAGAAAATACCGAATGACACCCTGATTGTGTGTTATTCCAACCTCCGAACAACAAACCCACTAGAATAGTAACACCCCAAATTGCTTGCAACCAACATAAAATTCATATTCATATGTTTTCCCCACAGAGGTTGCCACATCGTAACATTTGAAAGTGATAATCATCCCAAGACCACATTTTTTCAAGGTTCCCAAATATATATTAGTACTTATATGACTGATTAGTTAGTACTTATATGACTCATTTGAGTGTATCAAAAGGTATGTATTCAATGTTTGTCATATAATAGAATGCCTAATTTATATATAAGTGGTTTATAGATAGCACATATTTCTGGAGATTGCGTTATTTTTGCAGAATGCGCCAACGCCGCTAATTTCGTTCAACCGATAATCGACCGAACGCTGACAGTAACAGCGCGAAACGTCTCGTTTTCAAATCAAATTTTGTTTGATGCTTCATTAAACGGCATATTTCCAGTTTTGTGTTAAAAATTGAATGGGATATTACTTAAAAACCTTGTTTATTCTGTTCAAATCAAATTTAAAGGATGGTGAAACGCTGTAAAATGTGTGAGAGACGATTTAAAAGTGGTGACCAGAACATAACATTCCACTGGTGAGTTACTCAGTGTCGTATCATTCGTTGATCGTTGTATAAACATTATTCACCCACCTCATAAGCAAAACGATATTTGGTAATTTGAAAACATTCTCGTGTTTCCCCGAGATAAAAAGCTAGTGGATATATGTAAAAATATGATCGGGTGAGAGAATATTTCAAGAGTCGTTAGAGTTTGCTCGCCTCATTTTACTACAGGTAGTGATAAAATGGTTGGCCCAAATGCTCAGAGTAGAAGATAAGCCTTTATTTAGTGGAATTGAAAAGTCATAACATGTTTGATGTTATATTTCTCAAGTTCGACACTTCGAAACTTCCAGAAAATAAACAATATAGTTGTGTCAGTGAATTAAATCTATTATCATTCGGGTAATGAATCAAAGATCTATATTTTCAGAAAACTTTGATATTACATTGTTTTCATTCAGTCTTCGGAAGAATAGATAGGATAATTTTGTTATTAGATCAATTTATTCAAATTCAGACCCTTCCAAGATAGCAAGACACTGGTGCTGGGGGAATCTGTTGTTGCTATCCTTGTTTCAGAATGAGGTTACCCTAGTAACTGATTTAGATGTTTGTTCAAACAACTACTACTGTGGTAAGGATTGAGCGTTATTCATCTGTTTAATGATCAAAGAATTGGGGAAATAATCAGCTCGAAGACGTTTAAATAACAGACTGATTTTATGAATTACTGCATCTCAGAACATCATAATACCTAAACATTTATAGATAATTAATTCTTGATTTAATATTCATAATTCGATTCCCAGAAAATAACATAGGTAGCATCCAATGAAGAAATCTAATAAAAGGGTTTCTATTTGTCACATAGTATGTATCGCTGTGCTGGTGTAGGAACCGTAGGGTCGTGACTGGAATTGATTAAATTCAAATTTTTATAATAATAATAATATCCAAAGAAAGTATATAATACATGGAAAAAATTTAAAAAATCATTGCGACAAAAAAACAACTTTATTGTGAAAGGGTGGAGTGTCAGCATAAGCTGTTTTTAAACTCAACCTCAGAAAAAAACAAAAAAATCAGATATAAATATTCTACAGTTGTAACAGTGATTCAACTAATCAAATCATATACAGGGTCGCTGATATGTATGGAAACGGTCGAATATCTCTTAGTAGATAAGTAAGATAGCTAGCGAAAAATGTTAAGATACAAAAGTTTTAGGGTTTTTCGAAATCTACCAAACTAAGTAAAAATTAAGTATACAAGATCAGTCACAAACTCTTGGAGAAATAAAGTTGCTTTTTCTTCAATGGAACATCCTATATTTTTCCATATTTCGATTCACAACTTCGTCTTCTATCACTGTATTCTATGATAATTAAAATTTCAATACGCTCAGTATCAGTTAAACGTGCAATTTTCGCGCGGAAATTATTGACCTATACTAAATGTATTCTTGACATGTGTTGTCAAGTTCATCACTGTTAGACAAAAGAACGACGCGGCGTTGTTATGAAGCTGGACACTGGTAACTTGGTGGACTATGAAGTTAATGGACTAAAACATTTTTGGATAATTAATCAGTTATTTTCAAAATTTGATGTCTCTAAAACGGTTGAATTCAGGAAATGATGTGCTATTTCAACTTTGTTCAGAATTTCCAGCAGAATTGAAATATGGAATAATATTCCATCAAAGAAAAAGCAACTTTGTTTCTCTAAGACTTTTTGACTAATCCTGTATACTTAATATTTATTCAGTATGATAGATTTTGAAAAATCCTTTAACTTTTGTATCCAATAATTTTACGGTAGCTATCTTACTTTAAAAGATAATCGACCGTTTCCAATTGCCATACATATCAGCGACCCTGTATATTAAACATAGATCGAGATCAAGAGGAAACCTAAAACATATATAGTAATCCCACAAACATATTTACATATATATATATAAGGTTGAACAAACTGTACAATTGATTATAATTGAAAAGTGTTGAATTTGACATCGATCTGATTGTAAATTTCTTGAAACTCAGCTCTTTATATTTTTCCGCTTCAGTTTGATAATGTGTGATTTTGTGTTATAGTTTCCTATTTGTAATAAATACTGATCAGTTCATTTTTAATTTTGTGCTGGAAGTAGATAATTTCTCGAAGATAGAGTTGCCTATAGTATTCATGATCCCGCTCTTCTGAAAAGAAGATGAATGTATTGTAATGGAATTCGACAAAGTCATGAAGAAGTATCGCCGATATCAAAATATCCTCCTGTATTGGACATTTCAGATAGCTCTCGATTGTTCGTGAATGATTTATAACAGAAAATGATGGAATATCCTGGAAGCAAGGTGGATATAGGATGGTGAAACAGCTCTTCAATTGTTGCTGCGAAAAATTTGTAGACCGTTTGAGAAGGTACTAATATTTCCACGACTCAAAAGAAGATGGCGGTAAGATCGATTATCGAAGAAGATTTCTGTTGCTTACGTATTTCTGTGGTTCACATCTGACAGACGTGACTTGAAACGACATTAAAACAATAAATTTTCGATAAATCTTGAATGAATATTGATATTTTGACTCTTCTCAATCATTTTTCATCTAGAACAGATTAAACTGATAAAAGTATGACAGATGCACAGTTTCTGTTTTACCGACACAAGGTATGTCGCCATCTCTGATATAACTTCAGGAAATATTACTACGGTATGAAATCAAGTAGGCAAAGGTCTACAGTTTATTCTAGTGCTTGTTAATAGGAAGCTGTTTCACCATCCTATATCCACCTTGCCTGGAAGCTATCAGATGGAGAGGGATGACAGGAAAGTGACAGTTCGAGAAGGTTCTAGAACAACTCAACCACGATATATATACAGGGCCAGATAATGGTAGAAAATAGTTGAATAAGACGTTGCGTTACGTTCATAACCTCCAAAATAAATAGTTGTCATAAATTAGTCTGTCATAAGTGTTAGTGTTCGTTGAAATAGATTAGTTATCAGTTTAAACCCAGTCGTCGTTCACTTCTACCCACGAAGATCGTAACAGTATGTATTTTTTTTTCTTATACTATTCCAATAAGATGAATAATCCTATAGATTCTCCTGCAAAATGGATGATGTCCGAATCGTGATCCTAAAACCGAAATGACGAGAAACATGCACTTTTGTTTTTACAAACAACAACAACTAGAGATAAATGCGTGAAAACAGCACGCGTATATGGTACCGTTTCTACATAACTGTAGACAGATCTGAAGAATAGCAGGTATGGCGAACTGCGAAGGAAGATAATCAAAAAAAATTATATTATACAGTATGCCCCAGATGAGCGATGTTGTTGTTTTTTTTTTGTTTCATCATCGAACAACTGAGGACAGGAGAAGAGGTTCACCTCTATCAGGTCATTGATGTGAAGTAGAAGTAAAGTTGGTGCCAAAATAGATAATTGGAAAACATCGAAGTTGATAGCTATTCCATCATCCATCGTGAATCAAAATTCCTAGTGTGAAGTCGGAATTTCCGAATTTGAAGTCGGATTGTCCGACTTGTATATTTCAAAAGAGCTTTCTTCTGAGAACTACTCGGAACACTGTTGATATAACCATCGACAATAGAATAATAATTATAAGCAATATTTCACAAACAATGAATAATTTAGAATTGTATATCAAATTGGGATATGATTAATTCAATTATAGGTACAGCGTTTCACGAAGTACATGGCGTAACTTCATATTTTGCCCCCCCCCCCCTCCGCCATAATCATTTAAGGCCCCCAAGGAAAGAAATATATCGATGAGAGAGTAGAGCATAAAAAAATGGCAACATGCAAATCGAAAAAATTGCAGAGTCAACATCCATTCCTGTTTCAATCGTCATACTGCTACTACTTGGTGGACATTCATCATCATATTTAACTGTATTATCCGAAAAAGTAGATATTTTACACGTCTCAACTTCTAATGTTCGTTTCCTTCTTCTCTTTGAAGCACCACTAGTATTACTCAAGTTTTCCATTTAAAAATAATTGGCTTTACTGCAAGAGTACGAAATAGTTATTTATGTACCAAGGACAAAAAACTGTCCATTACAGTCGAGCAGGAGAGACAATAATACACCGTTTTTCGCCGAAGTGCATATTGAATTTTTTCGTCGACCTCGAACACCACGCCGGTATTATTCACACTTAAAATCACTCAGATTTCTCAAATAATCAATTTGACAACAGCAAAAATGAAAGTTATTGTCAACTTAATCGCCGTAATAGTGACCACAGCGGACGAAAAGAGTTTGCGGACTCAAAAATAGATAGATTTTTCATTCGGAAATTAGTACGTACCTACATGATAATTTTTTGTAGAGGTCCCGACTGCGTACTACCAGAGACTAATTTCTGGTAGGTACTATACGTACAAGAAGGTACAATACCGATTGAGGCATGGCATAGGGGATAGGGCATAGCCATGCCATTAGCCACTATAGCAAAATGGCCGGCTGAAACTTGCGGCACAGAAAAAATATGCCTGCAGCACTATTCGCAGAAATGAAAAATTATTTCTGTGGCATATTCACGAATAGAAAATATTCATGTATCAATCAATTTGGCAAACTCCTTGTTCTGGTTGGTGGACCCAAGGCCCCCTCCGAGGGACGCCCCCCCCCCCGTGACCGCTGGGTTTCGCGGTATATAGTAGTTACGCCACTGTACATGGCTCCAGTAGTTTTTCCTCAGCAGACGCATTTTGAATGCCTATACTATATACAATAATATACTCTGTTATAGTATCATGATATACACTTACTTGATGCTATAAGGCATAATAAAATTCTTATTGGGGATTTGCGTATATGAGAGACCGCAATGTGCTCCTTTGATGGAAAACACAGAACGTGAATATAACTGCTTGTCATAAATGTTATTGCTATTCAGAAGACAGTGATGCAGAATGTCGGTTATTTATGTTTCGTATTCATGCATATTTCTTAGCTTATAATTTGAGGTCACTTGGTTCTACATATAATCTCAGACTTGTTTATGGATGAAATATCATGAAAAAACACCATCTTAATAGGGTGAGACACAGTGAGTAGAGGAATCATTGTCTATTGCTGTCCGGTTGGCTTCCCAATTATTATTCTTTCATATAGCTAAATCTATAGCTCAATTTTTTTATAAACATATATATATATATAGAAGGAAAGATATTGTGTTTGAACACAGAGCTAGGGTATGAAGTAAAAGGTTCTAGGTTGATTCCGTTTCGTGTGTGAATTGCCAACTGGTGCAATACAGATCTGTTTCGGCTCGCCAAGCCTCATCAGTTGCACTAGGCCAGTCGACAATCCACCCACGACACGGCCACTATTTGAAGACCACAATGTAGTCTTCAACAGTGAGGAATACGGATTTTTGGTACAGTGCCACCTACTAGCACTAAACAGAACGTGCTTTCCGGGTAACGACGCAGGAGTACAGATGTCTCTGTTTCTACACCTACGTCACCCGATTGCACCTTGATATTGTGGTTAACCACAGGACAGAGAAAATAGAAGGAAAGATATTGTGTTTGAACACAGAGCTAGGGTATGAAGTAAAAGGTTGTAGGTTGATTCCGTTTCGTGTGTGAATTGCCAACTGGTGCAATACAGATCTGTTTCGGCTCGCCAAGCCTCATCAGTTGCACTAGGCCAGTCGACAATCCACCCACGACACGGCCACTATTTGAAGACCACAATGTAGTCTTAAACAGTGAGGAATACGGATTTTTGGTACAGTGCCACCTACTAGCACTAAACAGAACGTGCTTTCCGGGTAACGACGCAGGAGTACAGATGTCTCTGTTTCTACACCTACGTCACCCGATTGCACCTTGATATTGTGGTTAACCACAGGACAGAGAAAATAGAAGGAAAGATATTGTGTTTGAACACAGAGCTAGGGTATGAAGTAAAAGGTTGTAGGTTGATTCCGTTTCGTGTGTGAATTGCCAACTGGTGCAATACAGATCTGTTTCGGCTCGCCAAGCCTCATCAGTTGCACTAGGCCAGTCGACAATCCACCCACGACACGGCCACTATTTGAAGACCACAATGTAGTCTTAATCAGTGAGGAATACGGATGTTTGGTACAGTGCCACCTACTAGCACTAAACAGAACGAATTATTATATATGAATTATTATTAAAGGGAGGAACAGTGTGATGCTAACACGAATCTGATATCAGTTTTCATTATGACATTTACTTTTATGAAGTTTTCATTGTGTTAGTTTCTTTGACATAATGTATAGAGTTTTTTGATGAATAAAGCTTTAATCGCTCAGAAAAGGTATTTCTACACTTATCACTACACTACACTTATCACTACACTTACATTGTCTCTTATGGCGTATGGTCAATGTTTTGGTGATGGATATGTGCTATCAACACTCCTAGGTCCATAAAAGCAAGTTACTCACGGAATACATGCAGACACCCTGTAATGATTAAATTATTTTAGAAATGTAGTCCAGATTTTACAGAAAGGTCACCATACGGCCACATAATTCAGCTTGACTCTGTATGTAACATAAGAAGAAATATGACATCCATACACAGAAAGATGTGTAATTTTTAAAGGTATTGTCAAAATAGGGTTTTGCAATTTCATAAAAATCATGACGTCATAACTCGAACAATGATAACGTAATCAAAAATATGATGAGACCAAATAATGCGCAACTGAAAAAGAAAATGCCGTGTCTGAGCTTTTTTCCTCAATGGCCATATCAAGCTTTCAATGAATTCGTTTTGTTTTCCGTTGAAATGGTAATTTAATTTCGATAATACTTCTATTTTGGAGTACAACGTAGTTTTGAGACACCTGCGACTTTTATTGCTTTATTCGAGTCCATCTTCCATCTGGATGATATCTCATGTAGGTACACTTCACTTTACCATCTTGGTTCATTAAAAAAGAACAATGTGGGCATTCATTACCTCGTTTTCCTGGTGGATACTTATAGGACTATCTGAGGATATCTTCTTCCGAGATGAAAGACCTCAACCCTTCTGTGTCGTAACTATTGGCTGATTATCAGCTGATGTCATCGCTAGCGAGCAAAAAGATGAACCATAAGCGTAAGATTTATCGCTGTTTTATTATCTTCATTAACGTATCTTTATTTAGTGGTTAATGCCTCCTTACATATATAGTCGTATAACATTGACTATCAAAAGTAATACAAATTAGTGACTCTCGCAAATGTGATTGGTGGAAAACTGCACCTTGTCAGTTTGTGACTTTTTTGGGGTCTGTTTTGTGCTCGGTTTTGTGACTGAAATAACTTTCAGAATACCCTAGCATCTTTAATCAATTTTAAATAATCAATCTTGGAGTGTTTAATTTTGCTGAATATTTCTGTATTTTTCCTGTATTTTTTACGATTACCTGTTGAAAGTGTTGTATATTCAGTATGTAACAAACCAAATTCATAAATGAAAATATCTCAACTAAGGTTTTTTAAAAATTATAGTTATGAAATCTATAATAAGACTAGAATGAGATTTGCAACTGCTATATCATTGACAAACTGATGGATAGACAAACCACAAGATCAATTGATGAAATACGAAATAGTTGTACAATGTACCTTATAGGTATATCGTTTCCACCCATTTTAACAATATTGGAATCATATCTGATCGAATTTGTATCGAAAGGAACAAAATAATTTGATCGTGGACACATGAGGAAATATTAAATAATTCACGAAGCAACCACGAGTAGAAGGATGAAAAGAGAACCAGAAGAAGCTCTTGGTGATTTCACAAAAAAAATTTGTACTTCGATTGAAAATCATGATACTGATCAGTAAATGGAATATACTGTTTTATGCCATTTTTTGATAAAGTTCGAGGTGGTTCAGAATTTTGAGTTTTGCATCACCCTCTATTTGTTTCTATTCAATGTCATTAGATAGTTAATAAAAAGTTAAGATAGGGACATGTGAGCCGTTTTGAGCAGAAATGAATAGGTTCGACACAAAAAATTCCTAAAGTTGAAAAATCTCGATTTTTCACACCCTATATCTCTGTAATCTTTCTCGCTATACCCCAAGTATGATGTATCACCGAAATTAGCTCTTCAGAAAGAATTTGAAAATGAAATAAAATACAGGGTGTTCCGTTTGAAATAACAAAGTTGATGGTACTTTTCGATAGAAGTGGCAACCCTGTATTGATGAAAATATTTTATATCGATAGAACAAGAGCAACTACTTGAGAAACCAAATTTTCAGAATGATCCTATTTCCCGTTCTTCGTAAACGTCTAAGGTACCATCGACCGTGAGTGACCCTGTATAGCAGCAACTTCTAATACTGTGTATGAGATTTATCATATTGATTCTAAAATATTCACTTTATTACCAACTGTTGTTGAAGTAGGTAATCGTGATGGGCTGTATGCTATATATTGTTCAATACCAAAAATCCTCTGGTGCACATCGTTGTACTCATTATCATCAACTGCATGTTAGTATGACGTAATTTTTATTATAATTTATGCACATACTATTCGGGTAAGTTTCGATTTTTTCATATTTCAGTTTCATACTTCATTTTATGGACATATTTGTTTTCACGATTTCTGTCTTGAATGAGTAAATTCATTTATTCAATTTCTTTGTTGTTATACAAGTGTAAATTTCTACTTAACTTAGTGATGGATAAATAATATATTATTATTATCTCTGGAGCTTACGAATGCCTTCGAAACTGTGGATAATGAACAGCTTGTGGATCGCAAAAAAGTAACAAAAAACGATGAGGTGTGACGTACCCCAAGGTACAGTCCTGGGACCCATCTTTCTCTTATTTTTCATTAATGAAGTACATTCCATGTTGTATGTATACCACACTGGAAACATACCTAGTTTCGCCGATATTACCTCAGTGTTCTACACTGCTGGATTGAACTTGAACATAAAATATGATTAAATATATGTTCAAAGTATTATAAATTGGTTTATTTACAAATTCATCAACCATACAATACAAAACTACTTTCAACGAGATACATTAATAATCTACCAGATCAAACATCCCTAGATACTTTCAATTATAATAATACAAACACAATCATACACTAGATAGGCTATGAGATGGGATCTTCTAAAACCTCCGAACCATACATTATGTAACATGAATTCTAAACTTGCCCTCAACTGATGGACTCACCTCAATTGAAAATAGCTCTAATAGAATCAAGATTGAGTTATGGAATCCTAAGGGTAGAGGGAATGGCGAATTGCTATTTGAAGCAATTCAACATATTTATTGCCGAAACTTTTTCTTGAAATCATACAATAAAATAGGAGATAACCCAGTGATCTTATGTACGTCAGGATGTTTCATTGATGTTTGGAAATATTTTAACTGTACCTTGAGTCGTGAGCTAAACATATTGATATTTCACTCAAATCACTTGTATGGCTCCTGAATTAGGTACAATAATTCAACATTGTTTTATTCAAAGATTTTTTGAAAATAATATTTTCCTATTACTTTTAAACTATTTGACATACTATCCGTATTATATTTGGCACGAACACACTAGGTGTAGACACTGATGTTAAAAAAAGTTTCATTTGAGTAATGAATGCAATTTTAAGTCAAAAAAAAACACCGACATAGGTAATTACCTTTAATACACATTGAATTCAAAAGAAGTGTGCAATTTTATGTTTGACTTCAAACATCTTGGTAAATGATGTCTTTAACGTTAAGGAAGAAGAGAATGTTATTTACATTGAAATTATTGTATAGGATCGAATAATTGTCCTGAAATGACAATTCCGCTATTTGCGTAGAATTTGGGAAGTACCAACGTAACATAATTCAACAAGGTTAACAGTGTCTACCTGCAAAGTATGATAGGGATAAATCAAATAGTTCAAAAGCAGTGGGGAGGAATCATTTTCAAATCTTCAAATAAAATACCCGTATTTATTACAGTAAGGTGCTATATTTTATGTAAATGATTGAGGTTGAATAATTATATTTTTAGCTGCTAGATATATATCTGTAAACTACGTATCCAACCACTGTAATCAGTATGAGTAAATACTTGGTTCAAATATGCATTCATATATGACTCTCTTGACAAAACAAATGAAAACATCCAGTTATAGATATAGTTCCAATCAATTATATTTTATATCTCTCACCTCATCTTCATTACTCATTACGTTTAATTACTAGTAATGTCTCAATGTATCTTCAATTTTATTTTCAATTACTGATTTGATTCTTCATAATCTTAGAATCAAGATGATTGACTATTTTTCCATTTCCGTTTGAGTGATTCGAGTAGTAGGTTGCTATCTTGTAAATCAGTCACAGCGCGGAGAGCCAATGGTAACATTGTTAAATCAATACCAAATAAAGATCTATTCTATTTAGATGGTACATGAAAATCTAAACTGAGATCATGTAGACCAGTTTCATGCGTACCCTTAGGAAGTAATTTTAATAACTACTGATTGGATATTATGAAATTCATAACCAAATAAAGGCGACAGAAATAAGCGGTATATCGTTCCTATCGGTCCTATCGTTCCGAAACTGGTGAAAATTTCGGAAAGTGTTCTGGAAAGCCAAATGAAATTTTGTACTGCACAAAACAAAAGACCAATGCCAAATCCCTCGCAAAAAAAAACAAAACAAAAGAATTGAAAAAAATTCACAAAATAAAATGGCCAATGCGTTCGCACAGTGTTATGGAAATGTTAATGCAAGATCGCAAATTCGAGTTATCGCTGAATTTACGGATACAAACACCTTCAGAAAATTGGATATAAATGTACGACGAAAATCTTTATTTGTAACGAGCCCAGTGTTGAGTACGGTCCTGTCTGTTGGTGTGTCGGGCTTCGGACTGGTTCGGGCACTTCCGAACGGCATAACAATTGCGCTTGCGCGTTGCGGAGACGCTGAATGTGCGGACCTCAGACCAACACAATACATAGACTGGACCTTCCTATCTCTTATTCATAACATTGTTTGAAAGCAAGATCTAACTATCTCTCTTGGTATCCAGGAGAGAGGAGGAGAGCGGAGAGAGGCAAATATTCAGACGGATAAAACCACAGAAACATAACACGAATTGATTCTTCGAAACATATATTCATCGTTGTTCATTTGTACTATTTTCCAGGTGAAGATATTTATCATCTTGAATATAATGAATATCCATGCATTATTCCACATTAATCCTTTCCTGAACGTACGACTATTGCACTCACCAATGAAATTACACTATTGACACTTTAATCCCAGAAACCTGCTTTTCACCTGTTTTTTACCATTTCAAGTGAAGAGCAATATATATTAGAAAGAGGAAATAGTCTATCCAATTAGAATATCAAACATAGTTTGAAATGAATATCTGGTAGACTACGAGCAGAAAAAAACTACTTTCCTGGTAAATACCACGCAGAACATTGAATTATATCTGCTCGTAGTCCATGCAACGATACACACTGTGAATGCAGATCGCAAATGTTTCTTTCTTCCTAAGACGTGACAAATTCACATCGAGACAGGCACGCTTAACAACCTACAGACCGGTTTCGGGCTTATTGGCCCTCATCAGTGCAGAGTAGTTATCCGAGTAGAGACCGTAAGATCACCACTCGAAGCGTTGCCTGTCCCAATGCACCTTCGTCGCGTCTATTTGACCGCACTGAGCCGCGTTCCAAGAGACAATTGGAAGTGGCGACACCATGCGGCAGAAGAAAGAAACACTCCAGAAATGAATCTCCCGAGTTACAGAACTTGGAAGTGGCTGAGAGCTCGACTAAGGTAATAAATGAAAAATGGAAAAGCCATAAATTGGACAAACATTTTTAGAAAGAGAAAAGTGTCTATCCAATTAGAATATCAAACATAGTTTGAAATGAATGTCTGGTAGACTACGAGCAGAAAACAACTACTTTCCTGGTAAATACCACGCAGAACATTGAATTATATCTGCTCGTAATCCATGCAACGATTCACACTGTGAATGCAGATCGCAAAATGTTTCTTTCTTCCTAAGACGTGACAAATTCACATCGAGACAGGCACGCTCAACAACCTACAGACCGGTTTCGGGCTTATTGGCCCTCATCAGTGCAGGGTAGTTATCCGAGTAGAGACCGTAAGATCACCACTCGAAGCGTTGCCTGTCCCAATGCACCTTCGTCGCGTCTATTTGACCGCACTGAGCCGCGTTCCAAGAGACAATTGGAAGTGGCGACACCATGCGGCAGAAGAAAGAAACACTCCAGAAATGAATCTCCCGAGTTACAGAACTTGGAAGTGGCTGAGAGCTCGACTAAGGTAATAAATGAAAAATGGAAAAGCCATAAATTGGACAAACAATTTTAGAAAGAGAAAAGTGTCTATCCAATTAGAATATCAAACATAGTTTGAAATGAATGTCTGGAAGACTACGAGCAGAAAACAACCACTTGCCTGGTAAATACCACGCAGATCATTGAATTATATCTGCTCGTAGTCCATGCATTCACAGTGTGAATCGTTGCATTGCAGTTCAACCGCTATCTTTTGAGTAAAATCAGAAAGACTGTAAAGATTATAGGATGGTTTTAGTTAGCATTTAGGTAGTAGTTGTGCCCATTGCCGTTTAACCCTCGGTTTAACCTGTAAACTGATGTATCGTGGGAACTGAAATAGAAATAATTATCGTTCTGAAATTACTATTGATTTTCACTCAGAATAATCCCCTCTCCGAATAAGGGGCTATTTATACATTTTATGAAAGTGGAATCAAAACCACTGTGGCATTTGAACTGGTAGAACTCGTGTAATAAGCTTGGTGAAGAGCATAGCATAAGAAATAGTACACATAATTATTTATTTTATAAAGGAGTAGATAGTTTTAATGACCTCCCACAAGAAATCAAAAGTATTGGTTCGATAAATACTTTCATAAGACGTTTGAAGGATCAGTACTTGATGAAAATTTGATATACTTTTATGTAGGACTTTTTTAAAGTCACTTTTTATTCATAAATATGTATTTCTAATCAGATTGTATCTATTTTTTCATGTCAATTTAATTTCATTTATAATGTGACATTGTATTTACTTTTGTAAATGAATAAGTTTTCCAACTAAATAAAGAGAGATATATATAGTTGATCCCAAATCCATATAGACCAAGGATCGATAAGTCTAGTGTACGCCACTGAACTCAAACAAGAAATGGAACGACAATATAGCAGGATGCGCGAGGATTATTTACGGCCAACAGGCGAATCATAAACCTTGAATCGAGCACATGCGCAATATGTGCTAGGGTTAGCTGGACATGTCTGAGACTACGTTTTTGATGTGTTATGTGAACGTATGTCTAAAATTATATATTTCAGCTACAGAACTAAGAGTTGGCGTCAGCCCACTCGTCAGCCTATAGGTTTTGTTTACATTGTATTTTATTGCTCTTTGTTCTCGAATCTTGTCCGTTTTGATTTTCAGCAAGCTGTTTTCGGCTTCATATTGTGTTTTTGTGTTCTTGTTAAATTATCTGTTGTTTAAAAAGCTGTGTTATTGAGTTTGTCATCTTTGGTAGTGCCGGTCCTGTGCAAAAGGTTTCTGCGCATGATCCACATTCAATTTTGCTATATGATCACATGGTATGCGCGAATTCAATTTCGCGTAAAACTGCTGAATTGCTTTATCGTTCCATTTCTTGTTTGAGTTCAGTGGTGTAAGCTCAGGACTTGACCACTTGTCGACCTTGAAAATAGAAATATGATATGTAATCGATTTAATGAATGAATTGAAGAATCGGTATGCGATATATTTCTTCCATGAATCAATTATATCATGTATTGATCCCATATTCATTTGGTGATATCTAAATATTGAAAATATTATAAAATATTATTCCTTAATGTCCCATTAAGATTACCAAAATCGTATCGCACAATTAAGTATCCTATAATATTTGAATTATTGAGTCAAAATCGATTTATTAGTTACAAATTAGTCGCGAATCTTGACATTATCCTCCATTTGAAATTTTATGTCTTAGATAAGCAAATTGTCAGCATATTAGCGGATGATGGGTTCATTAATTTTATCTTATAACGTATAACTTTTATGGTCACGAGCAGATGAAGTCATATGCTACGATATGTGATGAACATTGAGTTACCAAATGACAAGTTTTGATACATTATTTTGAATGCTGTCAAATATAATTTGCCGCATCCAAAGTTCATCTAGTTGGACCTTGGTGAATATTCAGTTTTACGTAACAGAGTCAATAGAGTCAATTTCTGACGAATTTCGAAACGACATTTATGAAATCGGTAAATTATAATTACCTGATAACAAATGTGAATTTTTATTTTCGGAAGTTATCAACCATAAACTTACGGATTTATTTAGTTGGATTGTTTTCGTCTCTTCACTAAACGAAAGAATATATATCCTTTCTTGGCGACTATCCATTTTTATGAAACAGGTGAGTATTTCAATCAATCCTTCCATAGACAAAATATGGGTATTTATAACTGGAAGTGAATCGTTTTGTAGTTATTGATATGATTATAATATTGTCGCGATTGTTTTTTTTTTATTATTCACACTACTCAACAGATATACATCCAATTATAGAGTAGGATCAATAGGTATATACATAAAATATTTAAAATATAACTACTAAGATAAACAATACATGAAAATGTGATATACTGAGGAATGTTATGAAAGAATCAACTTTTGTATGGATTTAAATTGAAGGATTCTGAATTAAGTACAGAAAAAAGACCCTGGTGAGAAGACTCCATATTGGACACTGTCATCTGAGGCATCACCTCGAAAAGATGGGCAAATCAAAGACTGATAGTTGCTGTTGCTGTGATACAGCAGAACATTTGCGAATGCTCAGTGCTTTTCCGCAACAGGCTTTAAAGTTTCTGGAAGAGGCCTTCTTAACGCCCTACGACGTCATGAACTCAGCTGCTAGGAAACTGATAAACGTCGTGAGTCTCTGATGCTCTATCTGCTGATTTTCTGCCCCTCCCTTCCTGTTAGTAGTAACATAAATTGTTGGCCACTGATATCAGTGGATGTATAAAATATTTTTCGTACTTCCGGGCCTAAAGTGACAACTTCACTCCCTTGTGACAGGTACTAAAGTGTCACATTTAATCCCTCCGGGATTAAATATTGACGAAACTCCCGGAACGATTAAATCACAAACAAACGAATTTAAGGGATATTTTATTGAAAAATATAATTAATTAGAATGGTAATTAACGTTAATATTCAAATTAATATTGTGACAGTTCGTCATATTGACCAGTCTCAGAGAGTTGAGGCACAAACCGCTTTTGATTTATCATCGAAGTAGACTAACAGCGCATTTTCAGTAGGTTGTCTCACATTTTTTAAGTGGCACCACTTTTTAAAAGCATCGTACTGCTGCTCGTATAGTTTTCTAGATTTCGGTGGTAACAATTCTTCACCTACTTCGGCTGCTCTTTTATCAATATCAGATACACCTTCTTCACTCATGATACCAATAATTATCAATAACAATGTTTCTTTACAATGACACTAGTAATGACAATGTTTCTAAATTATAACTGTCACAACGCAATGTTACTATGGTAACTTATTTTAAAGACAGTTTATTAAATGAGTTGAAGAGAGAAAAAACTGATTGAAATTATTGAAATAATTAATAAAATCATACCGGAAGTACGAAAAGTATCGTATATACCTTGCGACTGAAGTACATTTAATCCTTCAGGTAAGGGTGACTTTATAAAAACTTTTAACATTTAAGATTTATCACCTAACATTTAAGACTTAAGAGCTGATCAGTTCATTCTGTTATAAAAAAACTTAAGATTTAGGAATATTTGACATGGAACAAATGATTTTGACGTTGGCAAGTTCTAACCTATATCTATTATTATTGTTTTTGTTATAATTTTCCTCAATTTTAATCAAATATTATTTGTGTCATGGACGATATGCTCTATTAATTCAACAAGTTGAAGAATTCAGGCATATTTATGATAAAAAAGAAGTTATTCTGAAATAAACTCGCCAGGAAAACTGCCTGGAAAAAAATTGGCCAAATATACCTATCTTAGAAAACTGCAGGTATAAATGGAAAATTGAATTACGGAATACATTTCCATCATGATTTGATACTGGACAGCCTACATCAATGAAGATGAATTTATGAGATGCATCACAGATAGCCAGATCAATACTATGCTTGAAAGTCTTCTTGTAGGAGAAGTATCCTGTTCCAGCATGTTTTGTATTTTGTATCTGAATATGCTTTCCATCAAGGGCACCAATGCAGTTTGGCATATTCCATTTTTCATAAAATTCCATGGAGATTCCATGCCAATCGATTTTTTCAGTAAATTTTCCACAGTACATTGCTGTTTTCCTCTATATGATGACATGTGTACATAGTAGTCAGTCCAACATAAGCAATTTGCTGCATAAGAGCATCCCTCTGATCTGACAAATAGCTATCATTTGGAGTTATTATTGATGACATCGATTTCAAAATAGAAAACTATGTCACTTTTATAAAAAAATTGATAAATGCAACCAAATAATTACAGACTATCCACACCACCAAATAATATTCGAAAATATAACCCAAAATTCAAATATCGCGGGAAACAGTATGTCACTTTTCGTTGCTCGAACATGCGCATCTCCTATTTTCATTTATGATCATTTATCATCCATTTCTTAAGTTGGAAGTTGGTCATCTTCTTAAGTCTTAGGTGTAAAATCATAAGTCTTAAATGGTTTTATAACACAACCAATGATATTTCCATGATTCATCTGTCATAAGTGATAAGTATTAAATGTTAGGTGATAAATCTTAGGTCTTAAAATTTTTTATAAAGTGGCCCTAAATTATGGCCCTCCCTGCGGTCGGGCCATAAACTTTACCTTCAGGATTAAATGTACTACTTCAGTCCCGCGGTATATAATGTACTATTATACACGACCGGGCGTAAAATGGCACTTTATCGCCCGGTTGTGCGGGCATGAAATAGCACTTTACCGCCATCGGACTACTTTACTGCCCGATGGGCGTAAAATGGCCCTTTACCGCCCGCCGGAAATTAAATTATTAATTATTTGCATCCTCAGCTGCTTTACTGATTTCTGGTGAAGTACAATTCACACTTTCTTCGTCAGTGGAACGGATTTAGTAATGATTATTGTATGTATTGACAGCAAATATGGCTACTAGCCTATTTATTCACCCACTAGTCTGGAACATGAGCAAATTGTAAACCCCTAATAACTTCCTTATTATAAGAGATAGAAAAAAAGTAAAAACACTCTCATGTAATGCTCTTTCGAGAAGAACATCATGGACGTAGCGAAATTATTTTGAAGAGGTTCAAAAGGTATTTGAGAACCGTTTTATTCCTATCAAGCTTGAGAGGTGAAGAGATATTTACAATAAAATATACTGGTCGTGCATAAAATGTTGTATATGTATTTCGGGCGTAACTTGCTTTTATGGACCTAGGCGTGTTAATAGCCCTCGTTATCGCTCAGGCTATTACTTACACGCTGCGGTCCATAAAAGCCTATTTAACGCCCTTGATACATAAATAACCATAAGCGACAAGATAATTCGCTCTCATGTCGAAATTTTCATGCGGGATCTCTTTTAAACCATCGGAAGATGATGATGACTGAAATATTATACACCAGCCTCGTAAGCTTTGAGATATATTCCAAGAAATTATGAGTTTCTTGACATTATTTGCCGATTTATGCATGAGCGAATATTATTTGTTCATTTCACCTCAGATACGGTTGCTATAAATACACTCATTACGCACTAGGGCGTAATGGATCATAACATACCAATTCTTGAAAGTACGCAGTATGGCAACAGTTTTATTCTTCAACTTCCATTGAAAAAATACTTCATAATATTTGTCGTCCGGCAATAAATTATTCGCAGCTTTGCCTGCATTTTCTATGATATTCTTGGAGAAATTCGTATTTCCATAATTTCTATCAATGTCATGCCTACTATCAGAAGAAAAATTGAAAGAAAATGCTTGGAGCAATGAACCGATTTTAAAATCGTTTTTTCACTGCAATTAAATGATTTTTTGTTTAAAATAAAATCATGTATGCACCACGAGCGTAACTAGATCCTATAGGATATATATATATATCGCACTTGGTACATAAATAACAATTATAGGTCTTAGTGAACATTTGTTATTATTTTGTTTAGGACTGCAATGACCTGACGAAGTCACATTACTTTTATTCACTCTCATTCAATAATCAAGTCCACAAGAAAAATCATCTATTGAATAGGAAAACAACATAATATCGTTTGGCGAACAATGATCTGGCATTAGCCGGTTGATTTGCAGCTCGTAAAACAATTTTCTCGTTAAGCCTTCTACATTCAAAAGGAAAGTACGTGCTGAATGACTGGGAAGAGTATAATGCGTGTGTGGATAATGCTCGATTCTCTCACATTGCACGGCATTATTTTACGACGTGAAATGCATGAACTATGCTATTTTCTGGTCCTCCGGCCGACAACACGTGATTTGTTCCAGTTATGCGATATTGCTGACCACAATTGTTTTTGATAATGCAATTGAAGTATACGCACATATATTAAAAAACTATTTTCACGGTCGTTTGATGGAATGCCTTTTTCTACAGATCGGATCTCAACTTCATCAATACCGCAGCTACAGTTAGTATCACTCAGAAAACATTAGCAGCTGCGATTTAAGTCAAACACTGTATAGAATATTGCTGTTAACATATAATTTGTGCCTAAAATTACTCGATGTCATAATGAGTTCAGTAAATATATTTACATCTCGAAATGTAACGAAGTGTTGCTTCACAGCACAGCCTCTAATTTTTCAAGTGTCCATCCACATGTCACATTCATTATCAGTATATAACTATGAAGAATTTCACCCATCTATGATATAAACCTCTGCATTGTCCCATTGTCATGCAAATTCAGTCCACACCTCATATCACCTACAATTTATGTTATTTATCAATAATTCACAATTAATTAATAATATTCAATAACTACTTGAAACTGATATATATTTTGTTTCCTACTATGATGATTTGTCTATTCCGACTGATGTTTTTCATCCCTGATGCCTCCAAACTTTTGAAAAAAATTCCAATACCTATTTCCTGTCCCAATATCCTTCTGCTGACTTGCACGATGTTCAGGGCCGTAACCAGAGTCAATGTTTAGGGTAGGCCAAAAATAATTCTGGGCAGGCTAAAATCTTTCTCAACTTGAAAATGAATGTTTGGTGAACAAATATCACAAATATATTTTGATCAACTGATTTAACAAGAAACAGATTGTAGATAAAATGAAAACAACAAACCCTATAATAAAAGCAAACTCTACAATCTATAGAAAAATTCAAAATGGTTGCAGTCGTCGATTGTTTCGTTCACTGAATTTTCGCAGAAATATATTCCTATCTAGTGCTATGGTGCGACGTCTTTCAAACGCAAGAAGAATTAAATTGGCCATTCTTTGTTGGCACATAGACAGGCTTTGTCAAAACAGAAAAACTTGATTCACACGTCGCTGCACCCAAAGGTCCTGTGATGCAAGTAGGTGTTCTGGAATACTTCTCTATGTTTAAAAACTTCATCAGAAATGCAATTTTTTTCCATCTGGTTCTGAATAAATTTATTCACCACAATTACTTCCTCTGATGATGAAAGTTTTATACCCAAAGTTTTGAAAAACTGAATTTTAGACAAATCCAATCATCCTTCATCATCTGCACAGGAAACTGCAATCAATAGTTCATCATTATTTGTGATCTTCGATTCATTTCATTGAGAAAATATTCTTTTGAAATGTTGATCATTTTAATCCACCTCCTCTATTATCTCGCCAATTTTATGTAAGATCAGGAAGTGTGGGAGCTTTGTATTCATCTTCTTTTTTCTATCTACCGATTATTCTAGGGCAGGCAAATATTTTTCCAGATTCAGGCTGCGCCTGCCCTGGCGTACCACTGGCTACGGCCCTGACGATGTTCCTCCACGATCATTATAGACTTTCCTTTTGGGTGATAAAGAAATTATGCTAATTATAATTCACATTTCTCTATTACTAGAGCTACTTCACTTTTATCGTCACTCTGCTGTGGATATTTGATATTTCAACATACTTTTATGGAATTCGTTGGGACTAAACTTTTCGTATACTTATGGGAATTTGTACTTATTTGTCTCCACATAAAAATGTTTTACGACCCCGTATGAAAACGTCATAAAAGAGGAGGATAGATAGACTGGTGAATTCACTTCCTATCCTGTGACTGGTCCCAAATCTCTTGATTTCGCCTACTTCGATAAAACGTGTCAAACGTGACATTGCGTGGGTGAATCTCGCTAAATGAAGCCGCGATTTCAACCAAATTAACAGGTTACTGCAGGTCTCAATACGAAATAATATATGATTCTGAATGACTTCTATTCGTTTCTAACAATTCCATGGAGCCATTTTCCAATGAGTTTAATGCGAATATGTATCGAACATGATTGAAATGAAATTCCTCAAATATATTTCGACAGTATCGCCATCTATTGTTGTTCATGAGAACTCCACGTAATGAGCTGAAATTCAATTGTTTCAAATCAAGGATTTCTCTGCTGAAACAATTAAACAGTAGCGCCACCAGGTCTTATTTCCATCATTGTCATGGAGCACACTGTTTTGTCATTTAGAAAGTAGCTCATATCACCATGGCATTGTTATGCATAAATTGATAAAAATAATGAGGTATATTAGTTGGTACTCACCGTCAATATAAGCGTTATCAGATCAAATTCATATTAATTATTGAAATGTCTGTCTCTTTTCGAATTATACCGAGAATTATGTCAATCAGACATAATCTATGAATTGACTTTCATGAAAATTAGGGAGTGACTGAAACTATTTCTATATCTACATGTCTGATGATGAATAATGGAAATGAAATTGTTTTAAAGAGAAAATAGTCTACCCAATTAAAATATTAAACCTAGTTTGAAATGAATGTCTGGTAGACTACGAGCAGAAAACAACTACTTTCCTGGCAAATACCACGCAGAACATTGAATTATATCTGCTCGTAGTCCATGCAACGATTCACACTGTGAATGCAGATCGCAAATGTATCTTTCTTCCTAAGACGTGACAAATTCACATCGAGACAGGCACGCTTAACAATTTACAGACCGGTTTCGGGCTTATTGGCCCTCATCAGTGCAGGGTAGTTATCCGAGTACAGCCCGTAAGATCTCCACTCGAAGCGTTGCCTGTCCCAATGCACCATCGTCGCGTCTATTTGACCGCACTGAGCCGCTTTCCAAGAGACAATTGGAAGTGGCGACACCATGCGGCAGAAGAAAGAAACACTCCAGAAACAAATATCCCAAGTTACAGAACTCGGCAGTGTCTGAGCTAATAAATGAAAAATAGAAAAGCCATAAATTGGACAAAAATGAGAGAAAATAGTCTATCCGATTGAAATATCTAACATAGTTTGAAATGAATGTCTGGTAGACTACGAGCAGAAAACATCTACTTTCCTGACAAATAACACGCAGAACATTGAATTATATATGTTCGTAGTCCATGCAACGATTCACACAGTTGATTGTTATATGTTATCTCTAATGTATTTTATTTCTGACAGTGACATTATAAGCTTATATCGTCATAGTTACGATATCTATAATGAGGGTCATAACTCCCTTGGGATATTAAAGTTCAAAAACTCCCTCTTACCTTTTACAGGTGAAAATGATACAAGAAATGCTTATAAACGTTTATATGTAATGAAAACTAAGACATATTTTCCTTATTCACGTCATTACAAATAATAAATGTACAATTTTCAAATGTTCCCTGAAAATTACTTCCGCCGCTGGAAACAATTTCTTCTTTTTTATGGGTGGTGCTGTTGCTGTTCACTACAGTCGAGGTGCCTGCCTCTTCTGATGGCAAAGTAGACAGCATACGCGCCGTTTTATTTCTCAATTCAATACTGTCCTCCAGATACCCCTCTTCCACCGTGGAACTTCTCCAACCTCCGTGTCTTTTTAAGTTTGTCATAGTTGCTCCTGCATTGGCTAGGGCAGTAGCAGAAGTGCGACGAAGGCAATGTCCCGTATAGGTTAGTGGGTTTGGCAATCCTATATACATTGCGATTTTGCTGGGAATTTTGCCAAATATATTCTTTCCAATTGGCTGAGTTGTACATTTATTTTGTCGGAAGCTCAAAAAAAAATCGTTTTGTACCTTCAGGACGCAAGGACATATAAAGTCTCAATAAAGGCAAAGCAGAGAACTCTTTTTCATCCACAACTGTAAATTTCTTCGATACACCAGTTTTACTTTCCGGTACGTTCACTACCATAACAGTATCCCGGTCCTCTATATCTGCTATACTCATATTTAGAAGTTCCTGAGTTCTGCATCCTCCAAAATAACCCATAATTAGAACAACCTGTTAGGATTATTTAAGTTGGCAATACTGTCTACAATGTGTTCAGTGGTATTATCATATGCGTTCTGAGGTTTCGAGATTGACTTACTGTTCTATGTTCTATCCTACTTTTATATACATCAATCAGTCTGTCCTCTGTCATAGAGTTGCAAAATAAGATAGCATGAAGAAGTTAAGTTGTTAAGTTCAAGAAAAATCATCGTTTATATATTTGTTGTTTAGATTAAAACGCTGTATCTAAATCAGTGTTTAATTCTTAAAAGTTGGAGCCAAACCAAAACAGAAAGTATAGAATTCAAACAGGTTATGGGCCCAGGTCCACGCAAGTAATTAAAGTCCAGAAAGTTTTGCCTATAATAGTATAATAGTCAAAACTTGAAGTCGTTAAGCCGCCATGATGAATGTACCGTCACAGCATAATTTACCACAACTAAATTCTGGAAATTTTAATAACTGGAAATTCAGAGTATTGGCCCTAATGGAAGAGAAACAAATAAAAGATGCACTGGAAAAGGACATATCAAGCATCACAGGTGAAGTACAGATAAACCAGTTCAAAATAAATGATGCAAAAGCCAAATCAGTCATTGTACAGTGTGTGACCGATTAGCATCTTGACTTAATCAAAGATTCAAAAACTGCAAAAGAAATGATGAAAGCATTAGAAGATGTATTTGAAAGAAAAAGTTTATTTACTAAACTTACCTTGAAGAAGAAGTTGCTCACCCTAAAACTGAAGAAAAATGAGACCCTAGAAGACCATTTCTCAACATTTGATACAATCATGAGAGAGTTGGAGAATGCAGGCTCAAAAGTAGAAGAGACTGACAAAGTATGTCATCTTCTGCTATCATTGAATGGAGAGTATGATCCAGTAATAACAGCTATAGAAACCCTGAATACTGATGTTACAATGGACTTTGTGAAATCTAGACTATTAGATGAGGAACTCAAACTAAAAAACAAAAGTACTCAAAAATGTACAAATAGTGAAGAAGTATCATTCAATACATTTCCTTTTAATTGTTACAAATATGGCAAACAGGGACACAAGATATCAAATTGTACACAAAAACAATTTACAAGAGGAAATAGACCAGGAAGGAGTTCAAGATTTCGTGGTCGTGGAAGAGGAAGAGGAAGTACTGAAAAGGCAAATCAAGTAGAAGAAGAAATATCATTCATTGCTTTGAACTGTATAAAAAATCTTGATGAAAACATCTTTATATTAGACTCTGGTGCTACACAACACTTAGTGAGCAGTAAAGTTGAACAATGCATGACAAATATTGAAGTTCTTGACAAGAAAATAGGAATTCGTGTAGCAAATGGTCAAAATATGTTTGCTCAGAAGATAGGTACCCTGCATGGTATATGTCAAGGAAGAAACCTCACAATGAAAGCACTTATTGTAGAAGGAATGGTTCACAATTTACTGTCAGTATCACAATTATTGAAGAAGGATATTAAAGTAATGTTCAACAATGATGAAGCATATATAATGGGACAGAATTTTAAAATAAACTGTGAAAAGTTGGACAACCTCTTTGTGATGAAACTGCATATAAATAAATCAGAATGCTGTAACAATACTGAAGAAATCAAGAAAACCGAAGAAAGTGACTTGTGGCATCGAAGACTTGGTCACCTGAATCGAAAAGGCCTCAAAATACTAGGTCTACCAGTCAATGACCAAAAATGTTCTGGGTGTATTGAAGGAAAATCAACAAGAAAAACTTTCCACACATTAGCAAAACATTCAAAGGAAATAGGGGATCTTATTCATAGTGATGTAGCAGGACCTATAAACCCTCCTACTCCAGAAGGACATAGATATTTCCAAGTGATGATAGATGATTACTCACACTTTGTAGTTGTTAAACTGTTGAAAACAAAAGATGAAGTACAACAAAATCTCATAGAGTTTGTGAAGCTGATTAAAACACAACATGGACTAAAAACAAAGAAAATACGTACTGATAATGGTGGAGAATTTTCCTCTAACTATTTCAAAAATTGGTGCAGATCAAAAGGTATAGAATTACAGTACACAGTACCACAACAAAATGGTACATCAGAAAGGATGAACCGCACCCTAATGGACAAAGTTAGAACAAAATTTGCAGAAACTGGCTTGCCAAAAGAATTATGGGGTGAAGCCTTGAGAAGTTTTGCCTATGAACTCAATAGGTCACCAACAAGTGCAAATGATGGTATTCCTCCAGCAACAAGGTGGTATGGTAAAAATGATTTAACAAAATTGAGATGTTTTGGAAGTCGAGCATGGTTTATTAAACTTCCAATAAAAAACAAGTTAGACACCCGAGCAGAGAATGCAATTATGGTGGGTTATGGTGGAGGAGGCTATAGAATGTGGAATAAAGAGAAAAATCAAATAATATGCTCAAGAGACGTCACCTTTGATGAGAAGAAAATAAAATTCAATGAGAACATAATGAATGAACCAAAAATTGAAATTAACCTAGAAGAACCTGTAGATCAAAAATATGAAGAAACACATGAAGAGACAGGCAAAGTAGAAGAAAATGAGGAAGAAAATATTAATGAAAAATATCAACAACTCCAACCAGAGACAAAAACAAAATCTGGAAGAGCAGTTAAAATACCACAACATTTAAATGAATATGAGGTATATTCAGTTTACTGTATGTTAACTGAACTAACTGAGCCACAAAGTTATTCTAAAGCCATAGAAAATGAAGAATGGAAAAACGCAATTCTAAAGGAACTGAAAACACATGAAAAACAAAAAACATGGTTTGGAACTAAGTTACCTTTGGGAAAAACACCAATAGAAACTAAATGGGTTTTTCGAATAAAAGATGATGGAACAAAAAAGGCGAGAATTGTGGCTAAGGGATTTCAAATTCAGGAAGAGAATCCACTCACTCCACTTTATGCACCTGTTGCAAGAATGGCAACAATTAGAATTATGTTGTCTCATGCAGTACAAATGAATTGGGATATCAAACAACTGGATATACCAGCAGCATTTCTAAATGGAAAACTAGACTCTGATATTTTCATTTATCCTCCAAAAGGAGTGCAAACCAAATATCCAGTACTAAAGTTGAATCGTGCCCTTTATGGACTCAAAGAATCACCCAAGGTATGGAATGAAAGATTCAATGATTTTATCACAAAAATCAACTTGAAAAGATCATTATATGATTTATGTTTATATTATAATGACTTTGTATGGTTGATTGTCTATGTTGATGATATTTTGTTAACTGGAAAGAAAGAAAGAGTAGAAGAAGTTATCAAGCTTTTGGAAGAAGAGTTTGAAGCAAAGTATATGGGTAATGCAGTGCATTTTCTTGGTATGAAAATCACCAGAACTGAAACTACCCTTTGTATAACACAAACAGGACTTATAAACAAAATCATCCAAATGTTTAATATGGAGCAATGTAATGGAGTATCCACTCCAATGGAAGTGAACTTCCAACTAAATCCAAATGAAGAAATAATTGATGTACCCTTCAGACAGCTTATTGGAAGTCTGATGTATCTGTCCACAACAAGCAGACCTGATATCACCTTTGCAGTATGTTATCTGAGCAGGATGCTCGATAAACCTAGTCAACTATCCTGGAAGGCAGCTAAGAGAATATTGAGATATTTGAAGCAAACAAGTACAATGGGGTTATGTTATGAAAAAGGCGATAATTCCATTATTGCTTATTCAGACGCTAATTGGGGAACTGACAAAATTGATCGCAAAAGCGTAAGTGGTTCTATTGTATTTTATGGAGGAAATCCAGTGAGCTGGTTCACTAAAAAGCAAAGCTGCGTTGCACTATCAACAGCTGAATCAGAATACATTGCTGCTTCTGCAACTGCTCAAGAACTTGTAAATTTGAAAGGGGTATTAGATGACTTCAATGTTAATAGTGAAGCAATACTTTTATGTGACAACAAAAGTGCCATATTAATGTCTCAATCATTTGAAAATTCAAAAAGAGGAAAACATATTGATATTCGAATACATTTTTTGAAGGATCTATTGCTTTCAAAAATAATCCTCATTAAATATGTCACTTCTGTTGATAATATTGCAGATTTGTTTACAAAACCATTATGTAAAACTTTATTTGTTAAACATAGGTTAAATGCAAAAGTTAAATAATTTTTTTAGCGATTGAACATTCAAAGATTTATCAATCGAGGAGGAGTGTTAGGATTATTTAAGTTGGCAATACTGTCTACAATGTGTTCAGTGGTATTATCATATGCGTTCTGAGGTTTCGAGATTGACTTACTGTTCTATGTTCTATCCTACTTTTATATACATCAATCAGTCTGTCCTCTGTCATAGAGTTGCAAAATAAGATAGCATGAAGAAGTTAAGTTGTTAAGTTCAAGAAAAATCATCGTTTATATATTTGTTGTTTAGATTAAAACGCTGTATCTAAATCAGTGTTTAATTCTTAAAAGTTGGAGCCAAACCAAAACAGAAAGTATAGAATTCAAACACAACCTATAACAAATAAAACGAAATAAACAAACGAAAAAGAAAATTATGAGAAAAAATTACCTTAGGCAATAAATGAATTTCATTAGGGGCGTCCTTCAGAAATTTGATGACATCTTTAGCAGATAAGACAGCAGACTTTTTCGGCTTATACCCCTTACTTTTCCGTTTCAAAAAAGCCTCTAGTTCGTTGAACTTGGTGATATCTCTTTTCTCATATACCTATGGTCACCATCGATTTGAGCATTGACCATTTAGTCCATAACGAATTTGGACTAAACGTTTCTGACTGCAACAAATAAATACAATTATTACCAAATCTACCAGAAAATACTGTTCTTGAAAATATGCCAGAAAGACAGTTTCGTTGGCATCTTTTGACATAACATTTCTCTGTGTCAGCCACTTCAGATATAAGTTGTATTCTTTTTGATATAGGGCTTCACTTTTCGATGGAAGTAATGATTGCTTTTTCCGCTTTTTTTATAATATCCTCCATTATATCAGAAAAAGATCGTCGATTTGTGGTAAAAAATAAACACGTTTTTAACGGAAAAACATTGATTGATAAAGAAAGTTTGCTTATAAACATGTAACATAGCGACAACCTAGCAACAACCAACAATGCTACAATCAACGCTACCTAATTCAAATATACCAGAAAGGTTATGAATTATTTATTGCGTTCTAAAAATGGACATATTGTTATGAAAATCGGTCAAAAATAAAATTATCTATGTACCACGGGAATTATAGAGCCTTAATAACCTCTGGCAATTGCAAACTTTGCCATCGGTAATTAAGGCCCTCATAATTCCCTTAATACATAAATAACTATTATCATCAAGTGTATGTAATGTTTTCTAACTCAAATTCAAGAGATTTTTGCTTTCAATTCTATGAAGACGAATCAACAAGATATTTTTCAATTTCTTTTTTTATACTTTCCATTGACCATCTCATGTATTTTCACTCGAAATAAAACTCAATTAGTTCTTGATAACAATATAAACTCATCTCATTAAAATCATTCAATGAAGTTGACTTAGAATAATTGGAGTCAATTCATAACAATGATATTTATACATAATGGAATATTCGTTCCCTGTGTGCGGATGGACTAATATTCAGTTTGGAATCGTATAAAGTAACGATCAGAGTCTACTTTACTGTTGTGATAATACTAGATACTGTTATAACGTGATTCAAAGGAGTCAATTCATAACAATGATATTTATACATAATGGAATATTCGTTCCCTGTAGTGGATGGACTAATATTCAGTTTGGAATCGTATAAAGTAACGATCAGAGTCTACTTTACTGTTGTGATAATACTAGATACTGTTATAACGTGATTTTAATAATTGGTAACCCATGAGATGTTTGTGTAGCTACGACGCTATATTCGTGTTCATCATCATTTGAACCAACTGAAATTAACGACCTCCTTTATTCAATTTCCAGTGGGTTTTTTGACTTCAGGTCATCAGTAAGACCTCAACTCAACACATTTCAACTTATATCACCTGGCTTTATAGTCATGGTTCGGTTTCTTATCATCCAAAATTGAAAAAACAAGTATAGATCTTTCGATTTAGGGTGAAGTTGAATTTCTATGTTATTTTCGCAATATGACTGAAGAGGTGAAGGTACAAGATGCGATTGCAAGATTATGAATAGCATGAACAGAGTTTGTTTCTCTTCAGTAGATCCAACACGATGTGCTGAGACAATTTCTGAAATCATCCTGTTGGGGATGCAAACTTACATTCCGAACACCGCAAGAAGAACATCATCCGATGAGCCCTGGTTTAGCAGAAACGGTTCTAGAGCTGTAGCTTCCAAACAAACAGCATATCATCGATGGCTAAAAAACCCGTGCCCTGAGAGTAGAGAAGCATATGTCGAGACATATGCAAAGAGAAAATAGAATCTTCAAAAGATTCTCACGATGCCAAAATAAATTGGATCCCGTTCATTTTGGTCTATCGTCAAAGCTGTAGGAAGAAATTTCACTTCCAGCACATTTCCTTCCCTAACCAAGGAAGATGGAACTCTAGCTACGACTGCTCAGGAAAAATTCAATATCTTTGCGCACCTATTCACTGGGAATTCCACTCTGGATTCATCGGGAAAACAACCTCCGAACATTGTACCTATTGACAATCATATGGCTGAGATCACCTTTCGCTCAACGTATTGTTGGGTCTCAACACCAACAAAGCCTGTGGATTTGACGGAATCACACCGATTGTTCTCAAGAAATGTGCCCCCGATCTAGCGCCCGTTCTTTGCAAGTTGTTCGACTACTCTTACAGTTTGGGGGTATTTTTACGTTCACTGTAAAATTGCAAGAGTACAGCCAGTCCCCAAAAAAGGCAAAAATACCTTACCTAGCAACTACAGACTTATCGCACTGCTATCAATTATTTCAATGGTCATGGAAAAAGCCATCAACATCGAGCTCATGAAATATCTGGAACACTCAGGAATTGTCAACGATTGGCAATATTTTGTCATCAGAGATCAACTGGTGACCTGCTCGCTTACGTCTCACATTAATGGCAGCTTTCTATTGAAAAATATGGAGAAACTTCAGCCGTGGCATTAGATATTTCCAAGGCATTTGATCGAGTTTGGCACCAGGGACTCCTCGCCAAGCTTCCATCTTATGGTTTGCCCCTTCAGCTGTCTTCTCTGCTCGCTAGTGTTCTCTTAAACTGGTTCCTCCATGTAGAGGTCGATGGAGTTTCATCTGATACTCTACTCGTAAATGCTGGTGTTCCGCAGGGATCAATTTTAGCACCAACACTATTTCTACTTCACATCAACGATTTGTTGGAAACAACTGCATGTCCTATACACAGTTTCGCTGATGATAGTACCCTCCATACCGCTTTCTCTTTCAGGGCTCCTATATCGGCCCATCAAACCAGAAATAAACGAGGAAGAAATGTTAACAAAAAAAAATATAACCTGGTAGAATTCATTGCAAACAAAACACAAGCATGTCTTTTTTCTAGATCAGCCTATCTCACTGTGCCCAACATAATTCAGTCAGGAGTAACCATACTATTGAAGTCATCCATTTCGATGCTTGGCGTTATTGGGAAAATCACGTGAGGTCCATTTCCAAAAGTGCATCCCAAAAACTTGGTTTTCTGTTTCGAGCCAAGAGCTATTTCACTTTCAGTCAGCTGCTTATGATCTATGAGGCACAGATCAGACTTGTCCTGGAATACTGTTCCCACATTTGGAGTGCGCAAATATCAACAATCGTTCCTACATTAGCAGTCTCTTCGAGTTTAACCCGACAAGTTCAGTCTTCACACCCCTTCGTGGTCACTTCAGAGACCCGCAGAACATCTTTTTCCAAAGACTCGTTCATCCAACGAACATCGAGACTTTGGAACTCATCGCCTAGGGAGGTGTTCCCCGAGACATACCATCTCCAGGAATTTTAAAAGAACACCAACTCCTACCTTCTTTCCCTTGGTTCTCACGAAGTCTCTGAACATTACAGGATATCTTTTTTCGTGAGAACAATCAGAACATAATAAAAATTACTGTATCGAATTACTCACTAGTTCCAACTTCAACTACTAGTGACACCAGGAAGATACACATATACACATAAGATGAACATATCTCTTTCGAATTTGAAGCTATATACTATACTCAAGTTGTCAATTCATAAACCACTCGCACGCAAATACCTTCATAAACATATCAGATAGGTATACCATACTTTAACAAAAGTGACATATTCCAGGTCAACTAGCTTTATTTATTAAATTATTATTTTATCCTCAAACTTGAATGCCCTTATTTTCATGTCAGAATATTATCGGACCATAATCAGACTATACATGCTTCTTCACGATGAGCGTTAGTCAGACGTTTCAGGCTAAACAACGGACCAATCTGCGGTAAAATGAGATACGTTCGAACGTAATACCCAGGCTAGTAAATAGGAAAGGTCTTTGAAAGCGTTGAAACATTTATTATATTTTATACTAGAATAAAGTGGATCGATGTTTTAGTGAATAAGTCATCACCTTACATTTTTTGTTAGCATTCAACGGTAGACTATCTCGGAGACACAATTGTTCAATGCGTTTCAGGTTTAGATTCGGCAGTTCAATATCAACATCGAGAACATCATCAACCTATATTATTAATGAAAGTATTGAAAAGTAGTGGATCTAGATTGCTACCCTGGGGTACACCCGAAGTAACTGCATATTCCTCAGACCATTGAATAATAAATATTGACGGCCATTGGTGAAATATGATATGAAAAGTAGGAAAAGGTCCAAAGAAATACCTCATCAATGTAATTTAGATAATAGCAGTCCATGGTTTACCTAGTCTGACGAACGCGAGGTCAAACGCTTTTGAAAAATGTGTAAAAACGACATAAGCCTGCTATTTTTTGTCGATACTTGATAATAAATTGAGTGATATCGGAGAGGTTTGACCATCCACGAAACCATGTTATAATATCTTTCATACGCATAATAATTGCTAATTTTCCTTATCCTCCTGAAACACATCATAGCTTTTAGATTGGAACTTCTAGCAGGAAACGATAACTGTAATGAATAAGTTATCTCCAGAAGGCCCGTGCAAAACATCTGCAGCAATGGCTCTGCATTGTAAATACTAGATAATTTTTCCACCACAAGGTTTCGCTATAATTTTGTAAGGAAAATTATATCGTGGTGGTTAATTTATTATACCGGTAAAACTCTAATAGATAATTATGCCTGTCCTCGAACAATTTCTCCCGCGGGTATCACTTCGATTTGTTGGGTAATCCGTTGTGCTATAGATTTCTTATCGTGTGATTATAATTGTTGGCAATTATAAATGCTCTGAATTCCATTGAAGTAAATGGAATGGTACGAAAATTATTGAAGAGATGATAATTCTTGAAAACCACCTGGAAGTGGGAAATATCTACCATTTCGTGTACGTTAAACAGTATATACTGTATGTTAGAGATATTATTATCAAGATATCCAAGTGATAGTATTATTACTGAATTGCCTACCCTGTATATTACGAAAGAGGTTGAATAGATAGCATCAAGAGCAATATACGTGTTACATTCTGATTCGGTGAACTTTTCAAAAGGTAGCAGGATGCCAATGCTTACGTACCTCGATATACAGGCTGTCCATTTTTCAAGCGCTACTATGGGAATCTCGCCTATCTTAAGAGATACGAAGTTGTGCATTATCGTGCTGTATGATAACTTTTGAATATCTCTGATAGGTATCTGTTCTGGAAAATTTCACATCGGTGATGTTCGGAGTGTTCCTTCATGCACTCCTGAATTTCTTGAAACTGTTTTTCAATTGTATTAAATTTCTGGTATTCTCCAAAATACGAATATCCTCATTTGTCGTAGCAGAATCTTCATCATGTAATATTTGGGATTTCTTTGTCTTCTTTGGACGTACCATTTCTTAGAAATTAATGATATTATTTCTATCAATGGTTCCTTGAACCGACTGCGCCATATTTAGATATAAAATGTAGATATTGACTTTTATTCAGATTATAATGACAATGTCAACATGAGAATATATTCAAATACACAGTAAATCATATCACACTGCCAGAGGTTTCCCAAGGGACCGTGCTGTCACTGCACCTGTTCTCCATATTAAAACCAGCAACAATCAGAATCGTCGAAATGGTCGCAAGGTCATCACTCAGTCCTGAATTAGTGACTTGGCTACTGATAAGATAACGTGACTTGATTGATAAATTGTTTTTTCAAAAGGAAGATAGAAATAAATGCTGGAAAAAGCCAGGCGGTACGTTATAATAAACGATTCAATGATGTCGTGGACCGAAGAAGCGAAATATCTAGGAGTCACTCTTGATTCCAAACGAACGTTGCAGAATAGGCTCGAGAATAGGTCTTGCTAAAGCTGCCAGGCACGACCGCTTATAGAACCTAGGTAGATGTAACATGGCCCTAAAGTTGAAACTACTCCAGATAATGACTGCCCTAATGCTAATAATATCAATAACATAAAAGGAATAAATACAATCATGGTTTGAAAATCCTTAGATGCGTAATAACTTCTGAACCACTCCATATAATGCGTAATTCGTCGAAATTATCTATTTGAAAAAATATAAATGTAAACCAGAATCGAGATCTGTCTTTCGGAGAAATTCACAATCTCAACACCTTGTATAGTAAAATTTTGAAAATCTGTTTCGATATTGCAAAAGACCGAGAGAATGATCAGAATCATCTCATTCCGATGATCGCGGATCCAGTCTCACATATTAGAATTAATAGATGCATATATCGGAAATAATGAAAATAATATTCCTCAATTCTATAAGCACACAATAACTGGACTGGCAGGCTATTAATACTTCTTTTATGGTCACTCTGTAGTCTCCACGAATACGATTCTTTATTCTCCATAATTGTATTCAATGCAAGTGCTACTCCTCACGTTTGATGCAATAGGTTGAAATTTTGAATAAACATTCAAAGAAATTGGTGCTCCTCTGAATTCTCCTTTGAAAGTTGCCATCGAATACTTCATAGAATTCTGACAAAACCTTCTAGCTCTGTTATCTAGAGCTTTTTGATATGATTCATACAACTGAAGAAAATAAATTGTTCGAATCAGTTCCTTCCAAGGAAATTTTTGGAATTTCTGATTGCAATAGTGAAGGTAGTTTTTTCGCTATCATATCAAACACCGTTTATATTTTGTTGATTATATAGTGACTTAAAATCTTCTCTCATGTTGAAAGTATAGAACATTCTAGACTTACTGTATAAAAACAAGTTTTATAAATATCATATCGATAATGTGTATATATTTCTTGGCATTCAATGTCATCTGACTCTTACTTTTGCTTCGATAAACAAGCCATTTTTATATTTTTGCAAAAATTATATTGTTGTTTTTAAGACCACAATCTTCTGGTAGGTGTCAATCATTAAAATTTTTTGTATGACGGCTATATCTTCAGATTTCTTGAACATATATATATATATATCATATCAATTGGTCTACCAACTTTCATAAATCATTATCTTTTTGTAATGTAGTTCGTAATTCTTTGTATGATTCGTAACTTTTCGATTATATAACCTCAAGCGAAACTTCACTAATGAGCGGATTATATCATGATTATATCAATAGTGGATACTGTGAGGAAAATACTTTCCTTCATAATTATTCAAATCATTTGCTTGCATTAGAATTTGAAGTATTAAATCGATCAAACTACTTATATATTTTCCCTTTTCTGATCTGACTGATTAGAAATTTCTCATTATAGAGCAATCATTTGATACTGATATAAAAATTAATAACAACCATAAGTATAATTGTTTTTACCCAGATAGACATAAACTAAACAATATACCAATAGTGAAATTGGATATAGATATTTAAACATTCGGTATTATTCGCATATGTCGAACGTTTATGAACGTATAATAAACCAAAATGCTATAGACTAAAGATATAAAAGTAACATTAAATTCGAATATAAAGTAAACATTATATGAGCGTTATGTTGCTATAGGTGTATTATGTATATTATGTGCTGGATATATTCAAAACGTTTGATGTACGTCTGATGAACCAAGTAATTTGAAAGATGAAAATACAGTATATGGTATATCATTACACCAATACGTTTCGTACACGGAAGACATATAGGTAAAGAATTTCATTTCACTCTTCAAACTTGCCTAGCAATAATGTTGCTCTTCTCGCTAATGAAGAGATCATAAGGAAGTTTTAACTCCTGTACCGTGAAAAAATACATGTATATCATCAAGAATACCAATGTTTGAATAATGGATATGTTCGAAGAATTTGTTAGCATCGGGTTTAGTAAACCAACCCATTGGCATGTTTGGTAGGCAACAAGCAGATTGTTAACTATTTGCGAGTAAAGTAAAAAGCCGGGCTACTTTACTCGCTGGCATGTGGATTATTGTCTAGTAAACTAGCCGTGTGTCATCATAGTTGCTAGTAAACTAGCAGCGAGTAACACAGTGGTTCCTGGTTTCAAGTTAGCAAGTTAGCTACTGAGCGGGTGGACATTTTTGTGTCATCATCATCGCTCTTGCCGACTCGCCTGTTTTTATTCTCGCTAACTGGCAACTTGTATAAACTCTTGACGAATTATAATCTGTTCTTCTGTAATCGAGTCGTTCCAGTACTTTTGTCCAACTATGATATGTCATTTCAAGACCTTCGAAGAAGAGTTAGCGTGTTTGAATTGAAGGTGAAGTGTTTTCTACGACCTGCTATGATCGTCTGTCAATTTTAAAAACATGCCATACAGAGTTCCACTTCATCATTGTCTCATCTATTAGCAAGTCCTCCTCACCCACACATTGTCGATAGGTATTTATATCCGCGATAGCCCTATTGCAAGCTTGCAATTCAATTAATGTACGCTTCAAACATCAAGCTACAAGGTACCGTTAACCATATCAAATGTCACGATCATGCAAATCATGACAATCGCCATTTTTACGATCGGCCTTGAACATAATACACTTTGCTCGTGAGCGCGTCTCAAGCCAATCTGCTTTTTTTGACATTTCTTTCGTGATTGAATTGGTTTTTTCCATGATTATAGTTTCTCGACATCTAGTTTATAATGTGAGGTCGAGTATCATCACGCTGTCTATGGATTGGTATAAGGAGGTCTATTATCTTGATTATATGGAATGATAGGGATTATACAGAGTGTCGCTGGTATTGATATCACAAACATATTTTGAAAAGCTCAAATTGGCATGACACCTTAGAGGCGAACTAAGAATTATACTCATCTAAAACAATTATATTCATCTCTAGAATTTTAATGAATTATGGAATTGTTTGCTGGGGTAAAGTAAATATTCATCACAAAAGGTTCTTAAAAATCATGTTTAATGAAGAACTGTATAGATTCTGTAACAAGGTCAGGAGGAGAAAGGAGACCAACTGAACATTCATCGTACCTATAGATATCAATCCTTCGGAATCTCCATGGTAACCAGCCGAGTAGTGCTTCGAATCTATCCTAGACTTTCGAGGGTTGCTTTGCAACTAAGTTATCGTTCACACTTTTAAAATATTGTATTTTCTCCGTGACCAGAAAGTTTAAGCCTTCCATCACTCTAAGATATTCTAGAACATTTTTTCTGTTATTGCATGAATGCTTTGGACTGGCTTAGGCCTGGTAAACCGTTCTAGTCTTTAATTGTCTGCTAGTGATGTAACGTTCCTGCATATTTTCATTATTTTCTGAGCGACGTGCCTTCTTTTCATCTTCTTGCACTCATTTTGATGGCATGCCTGGAATATTCTGGCAGAGTTACCATTCTGGACGTGTATGGTGCGGCATGATTGATTGATTTTGGGGAACTAGATTTTACGAGGGTAAATCTGGACAAACACATGCTGGGATGTTCCCCCCTACAGCAGTAATCAATCATTTTCGTTTTACCTCTGGTGCTAGATATATCGGCACAAATGGACCAATAAGCTGTCCTACAAGATCTCTAACTCTCACACCGTTTGATTTCTTTTTTGGGGGTATTTGGAAGATTGTGTGTGCTGTATATAGAGACCTCAGTGTTTCAAAAAGTTTTATTTCGCGTGAACTTTCACATCGCTATGAAAGATGTGTAAAAGTGCCTACATAGTCAACGTATCCAAATTATGATCTAATGTTCTTGTTCCCCTTTGTTTGTATATGCTTACGTTCAGTAAAATACATGTGTGTGCTTTCAAATCAATAAATATTGTTCTTGCTTCATTCCCGACGATTATTTTTATTATTATTATTATTTCTTGACGTTTCTCAAAACCACCTGACATTGTCAATTTCAGTCATTAACACAGGTTATAACCAATCAAGATATTATTATACTGAGAATAATGTACCTTCATTATTACAGCGAGAATAATTTGGTGTACATTGTTCACTATCTTCCATACATTTGCGAGATATTTGTGAAATGAATCACAAACGTTTCAGCGATTGTAATATCAATACGATACCGTACGAAATTAGATAATAAATCTCCAGACCTTTTCTCAATCTTCTTTCCAATAGGTTTTCTTGTGATAATTACTAGAGATAATAATTATTGAAAAATACTTATTTATGTGCAACGAAAGAATATTTTTTAATCAACATTTCATGAACCATACATCATCATTATTAATATCAATCATGGTTCATGTGAGTATCATCACCGAGATCATCAGCGTTATCTAAAATCAAGGTCACACAATATTGTAATTCGTTCAATTCATGTTTCAGGTGACTGTTAGTAATAATAACCCATCAGTACTTTCTTGTAATACATGGTTGGAAAAGTAATTTTGAGTGAAATTTAAATAAAACAAATAAAGGGTGATTTTACGAATAAGAAAGTTAGAGTAGGTTATGCTGGAACCAGAGGATTTTTTTCTGTTTAAATGAAAAACAAGTCTTGCTTATTTACATTTTTTTCTTTCGAAATGACTGATAATAAGCCATTGGGGCAGGTATACTGGGATACCCGGTATATATATCTTCAAACAAAACAGATATTTTGATACTTCCCGAATAATCATAGCGCCTTGGATGAATTCAACTTCAATGAAGAAGATAATCAAGCAAAAATTAATTAAATCTGAGAAAGACTGTCTGCTTTTAGAACAAGTCTGTTCCCGTTCTCGACAATATATGACTTCACAGTCACAGATCTTACGACTACCTGGCATTTTTAATTGATGATTATTTAATCTTCAATTCGCCATATTATCATAACAGAATTCGAGATACATATTTATTATTATCTTATGAATATTCTTGCTCAGTCCTCAGAACTGACAGCAGATTTTGGGCATATCAATGATACAAGAAGTTGTACGTTTACTTAGTGTGTTATTGTTGTTCTTCTTCCTTATATGTTTGGACATTGTTTCGTCTCCTTATTGAAAATTTTCAAGAAAATGACACATTCGTTGAATTTTTGAAAAAATATTATTGTAAAAACAATTTTACAATTGCTTCAATTGCTCGAATATTATTGATTATTTCTCATTCTATCTTATTGAGATAGGTACCAACACTACCTATGTTATTCAAGTATAGTCAGACCACAGCTGCTCCACTCATTCAGCTGTTTTTACTAACCATTTAGTACTGGTGCATTTTATGTCAATTCCATTTCATGTATTCAACAACTACATGAAATGAAATCATTGTTCCTTCAGTTTACAATGCGGGTCATTTCGAGAAACGTTGAATATAATTCGAAAAATATATTTTCAATGGATACATTCGTTTAATGTACGTTATTATAAGCATTCACAAGAAAAACTATGAAATACGTTGAAAGTTTTCACGTTGAGCCTCTTATTTCCGTTTCAACCAAGGTTTCACTCAGCTCACTTATTGCTTACGCTAGATCCGGCATCATGTAGTAATTTTTAGGTCTAGAGGGGTTTGCAGGAAAGTAGGTACTACATGATCACGTGGTACAACACATGTATGGACAAAAATGAAAACGACCAATCAATGGCCTAGTACTTCCAACCCCACCGGACCTACAAAACAAGTAACCTGGATAGCGGATCTAGCGTAAACATATAAGATCTATGATCGACCGTATCAAAAGCATTTGAGAGTTCTGGGATTATGCACAGCTCTGGGTGTCCTGATGCTAAGTGTATGTTATTCATTTGCACCTATGTTACATGTTAAAAAATATTCTTGTACTATAGTTATTTATGTATCAAGGGCGTAAAATAGGTCCATGAAAGCAAGTTACGCCCGAAATACACGAAATGCACGACCCTGTATATTTTATTGTAAATACCTATTCACCTCTCAAGCTTGATAGGAATAAAACGGTTCTCAAATACCTTTTAAACCCCTTCAAAATAACTTCTGCTACGTCCATAATGTTTCCCTCGAAAAAGCATTACAGAGAGTGTTTTTACTTCTTCTCTATCTCTTATAGTAAGGGAGTTTTTATGGTTTTCAATTTGCTCATGTTCCAGATTGTTGAGCGAATAAATAGACTAGTAGCCATATTTGCTGTCAATACAGACAATTGTCATTACGAAATGCATTCCAGTGCATTCCATTCCGAAAAAAGTGTGATTTGTACTCCCCACAAATCAGTGAAGCAGCTGAGGATGCGAATAATTAGTAATTTATTGTCCGGCGGGCGGTAAAGTGCCATTTTACGCCCGGCGGGCGGTAAAGTAGTCCGAAGGCGGAGATCGTCATGTTTTAGGTCCTATAGCTATTTATGTACCAAGTGCGTTATATAGATCCTAACGCCCGGAGGGTAACATTCACCCGAGGGCCTTTGGCCCGAGGGATGAATGTTGCCCGATGGGCGTTAGGATCTAGTAACGCTCGTGGTGCATACAAGATTTTATTTTTCACGAAAAAATTATCTTAAACGACGTTGTTTACTTCATAAATTTTTTCTCATAGTATTTACTGCGTTCTGGTCGGCAACTGAGCACAAGTGAGCTTCTATGCAATTGCCATGGAAACATTGAAGAGGTTGCTAAGGGTTGTTTATTTAATAAAACGACGCTGCATTTAGCGGGCGTTATGATTCATAATGCCCTCCATAACGCCCCGGGCGTTATGGGTCTGTTAATAGCAACCGTTGCCAAGGTATTATAAAGCAGTAACGATCAAGTGAAAAATAAATTATCATATGTATTTGTCTTGATGAGTTTATCTTCGCCATAGATCAATTTTATTCAGCCAGTAGTGTTTGTTTTTGAGCACATAAATATGTTCTGAGTGCTGAGGAATAACTAATAATTTATAAACTTGTTTAAAATTACTCGCAATTTACCAACCCTTGAAATGATTTGTAGACGTGACTACACTAAAGGAAAACTAACGATAAAATGACTTTTAACGACCTATCCAATTATTATGATTGAAGCAACTGGTCAAATAAGCCGACATTTTCTCTTATGTAGGTACGGTCCAGAACTGAACTATAATATAATTATGTGCGGAGTAGTTTCTCTCGCGCAATTTTCATAAATATTGAACGCAATTCGTTCTTGTTTTCTATGATCTTAACTATATAACCGATATAACTCGACATCTGGGAAACCACTTGTTAGGGTACTTCATCGTTATTCAATTTTGTTACAACACGAGAATTTTATTCCATAGGTTAAGGTTGAAGAGCTGTTCAGTGCACCAAGGACACTGAACACTACAGAATGGCTGCTCGCTTCCTTTCTTCGTACGTTGGCTAAATTTCAACTGCACATGCGCGAATTTGTTAATCATTTGACGTCATCAGGGTATCTAAACGAGTCTTGTGCCAAATCAGCCCATGTTTTTTTTGTTCACAACATTCGTCCCTTGGGTTTTATAGTGTTCATATATGCTGAATCACTCGACTTTCGTTTCAATGGATTTCTTGTACCAAAAGCGTTGTAGTTTATCATGAATAGCTCTCGAAAAATACTAAAGAGTTGAGATAATTTCATAGGCAGTATTTCTTCAATGGTGAAAAACACCGGAGGAGGTGAAGAAAAGCACTGATTCGCCAGATATGATGGTTCCTCTCCACCAGAAAAGTATTCGCATGTATAAGCTCAGAGCTTGTACGCACTGAAGAGATTGCACTTACAGAAATTTATCAACACTATCAAAATGTTCATTCTGCATGCTGAATTCAACACCAAGACTAGTGTTACTTGACACTGAAATAATCAGGACCTCAGGAGACACCAGATGGTGTTAGCTGGTCGGGGCTGGTTTTAATTTTTTTTTTAATATGTATTAGCAACCCTGGGAGAAACTTCCGTGTCGCGATCTCAACCTAATAGCAGTGTTAAACTTGGAGCAGTTGGGTTTTTGATGCGCAATAGTCATTCCAGGAGGATATGAGTGATATGAACGTTTCTTCGGTGCTTTACAACTCCAGCAGCAAGCCCAGTTGATGTATCTGAGCAGAATCTCAAAATATCTTAGCATTATCCAAGAGATGGTAGATTCTGAGTTGTTTACAGTATTCATAGCTGTTGCGAGGTAGTTTTTATCTTGGCACGGAAGAGGACCCAGATAACACACATTCGCCTAAGGACGTCCTCTAATAGTCGCCAAAAGACTTTAGAGGATGTTTTATATTCTACATCCTGAGAACGTCACAAGGCTCAGAATTTTCGACATAATTGTCGCACATTAGTCCTCCGAGCGGCAGCCTGAGGATGTAGATATGTGTGGGCCTAAGGACGTCCTCTAATAGTCGCCAAAATACTGTAGGAGGATGTTCTATAATCTACATCCTGAGAACGTCACAAGGCTCAGAATTTTCGACATAATTGTCGCACATTAGTCCTCCGAGCGGCAGCCTGAGGATGTAGATATGTGTGGGCCTAAGGACGTCCTCTAATAGTCGCCAAAATACTGTAGGAGGATGTTCTATAATCTACATCCTGAGAACGTCACAAGGCTCAGAATTTTCGACATAATTGTCCCACATTAGTCTTTTCAGCGGCAGCCTGGGGATGTGGAAATGTGTATTGTGTGGGCCTATATGGATGTATTCTGATGATATTTTCGTCTTTAAATATGTATAGGTACTCATGTGAAGTTAGGAGCAATCGACCGGAGTATGTTCTACTCATAAAAATAATTGAAAAAGGTAAATATTTTTATGTAAATTTCATCTCTTCCAAGTCACGAGATAGATATACATATATATTTTTTAAAATCGAGTTACAAATTATCAAAATCGGACGAAGCGTTCTTTATTATTGAATTAATTTTTAATTATTCGATATTGGTTGGTTCTCCACTCCATATGAATTTCCCAATTTAAAAGTGAGCTATATATCAAGAAAAATTATCTTGTCCATTATTATTATTTTAGTAATAAAAATCCTTGAAAATAATTGTTGTTCAAATCACATTGAAAGTTAAACATTTATAAGTTCACGGAATAGCGACATTGCAATGATGAGGTAAGTTGAATCACAGAAGTCAAGCAACGACAGCAGTGGCTTGGATTTGGATGGGTGACCATGATAGCGCTGATTTTTTTTTTATTTTTTTTCATTTTCATTAGTTCTCAGATATGCTCAAAAGTCATTCTGAGAATAATAAAAACTCAAAAATGGCATAACTGGAGTGAATAAAAAAAGTAAGACCTCGTGGGGATCTTCTGAGACGTTATTTGAACGTGGAAAATGGTAACAGGAGGACGTCCTAGGGACGTTCTTTGAAAGCCTCTCGACGTATTGAGGACGTTAATGTGACCGCCTCAGAAGATCCTCAAAAGGTTTTTGTGTTATCTGGGGAAGAAGGGGATTTGCTATCTCCGTTATCTATGTTGGCGACATGCCTATGCCAAAACACACTGTATGATGTTGTGATTCTCACAATTAAAATAGCATAATTCTTCCGACCATAATAGTATGGGTATACCAAATTTCTGACTGAATTCATGATTTTGAAAAACATAATAGTCTATGACCCATTTATTCATGTGTAATATTGGTCTTAAGACTCAAGGTTTATGTGTAAATTATGTGTAAGAATAATATATTATATATACAAAATAGTTAGGCAATTATTATAATTACATAAGCCTTGTATACTAATAATTTGCAAGTGAAGTTCATAATCTAGCGAATACCCACTAATAAAAACACTGAACAGAAATTATCGTATCTAAATAATATCTAAATCTATTTATTTCTGACAGTGACATTATAAGCTTATATCGTCATAGTTACGATATCTATGAGGGTCATAACTCCCTTGGGATATTAAGGTTCAAAAACTCCCTCTTACCTTTTACAGGTGAAAATGATACAAGAAATGCTTATAAACTTTTATATGTAATGAAAACTAAGACATATTTTCCATATTCACGTCATTACAAATAATAAATGTACAATTTTCAAATGTTCCCTGAAAATTACTTCCGCCGCTGGAAACAATTTCTTCTTTTTTATGGGTGGTGCTGTTGCTTTTCACTACAGTCGAGGTGCCTCTTCTGATGGCAAAGTAGACAGCATACGCGCCGTTTTATTTCTCAATTCAATACTGTCCTCCAGATACCCCTCTGCCACCGTGGAACTTCTCCAACCTCCGTGTCTTTTTGAGTTTGTCATAGTTGCTCCTGCATTGGCTAGGGCAGTAGCAGAAGTGCGACGAAGGCAATGTCCCGTATAGGTTAGTGGGTTTGGCAATCCTAAATACATTGCGATTTTGCTGGAAATTTTGCCAAACATATTCTTTCCAATTGGCTGAGTTGTACATTTATTTTGTCGGAAGCTCAAAAACAATCGTTTTGTACCTTCAGGACGCAAGGACATATAAAGTCTCAATAAAGGCAAAGCAGAGAACTCTTTTTCATCCACAACTGTAAATTTCTTCGATACACCAGTTTTACTTTCCGGTACGTTCACTACCATAACAGTATCCCGGTCCTCTATATCTGCTATACTCATATTTAGAAGTTCCTGAGTTCTGCATCCTCCAAAATAACCCATAATTAGAACAACCTATAACAAATAAAACTAAATAAACAAACGAAAAAGAAAATCATGAGAAAAAATTACCTTATGCAATAAATGAATTTCATTAGGGGCGTCCTTTAGAAATTTGATGACATCTTTAGGAGATAAGACAGCAGACTTTTTCGGCTTACACCCCTTACTTTTCCGTTTCAAAAAAGCCTCTAGTTCGTTGAACTTGGTGATATCTCTTTTCTCATATATGGTCACCATCGATTTGAGCATTGACCATTTAGTCCATAACGAATTTGGGCTGAACGTTTCTGACTGCAACGAATAAATACAATTATTACCAAATCCACCAGAAAATACTGAAAATACTTTACCAGTTCTTGAAAATATGCCAGAAAGACAGTTTTGTTGGCATATTTTGACATAACATTTCTCTGTGTCAGCCACTTCAGATATAAGTTGTATTCTTTTTGATATAGGGCTTCACTTTTCGATGGAAGTAATGATTGTCTTGCTTTTTCCGCTTTTTTTATAATATCCTCCATTATATCAGAAAAAGATCGTCGATTTGTGGTAAAAAATGAACACGTTTGCTTATAAACATGTAACATAGCGACAACCTAGCAACAACCAACAATGCTACAATCAACGCTACCTAATTCAAATATACCAGAAAGGTTATGAATTTAAACATTTATTGCGTTCTACATATGAACATATTATGAAAATCGGTCAAAAATAAAATTATCTATGTACCACGGGAATTATAGAGCCTTAATAACCTCTGGCAATTGCTGTCCCTCGGGCCAGAGGCCCTCGGGACGCAAACTTTGCCATCGGTAATTAAGGCCCTCATAATTCCCTTGATACATAAATAACTATTTGATAACATATCGATAAGTTTAATAGAGTACCTACTGAAAAATAATCATGGCCTCTTTCCTCTTCAAAAATTCAAAATTTTACTGGTGGTTGTATTTGAGTATAGACATCAATCATGTAGACGTATAATTTCATGTAACGATTATTTGACTATGTTCCTGCCAAATATCATTTCCATTGCCCACCAGTTATGATGCTATGATTTAACTTCATTAAAAACGAATTTAGAAGAACAATGGGAAATAATAATTCGCATCCTTTTGCTCTGTGGTATTGTGAGACGATCACCTTGACTACATTATGAAATATTCGTTGAAATAATATAAGATGCGAAATTATAGTAGGTATTTTGTGAGTATACGCCTCATCATTTCATGGGTGGGTTTGTTTGAAAAAGGTATTAGTTGAGACAGCTAAACTTAGTGTAATGAGTATTTTCGCAGCCAGAATTAGGTACCACTGATGAAAAGTGTTTACTGCTGAAAAGTGTTTTCAATAATAAGACATGAGGAGGTTTTGAACTTCAGAAGCGGCAATTGATGAAATGGAGAAGATGAGGCTCATATGCTATCTGGATCTTGTCTCGAAACGGGTTTCTGAATATAGTTTTCTCATTTTCAAACAGATATTTTCATGGCAACCTACAAATGTGACTATATAAAAAGACATAGACAAGAAACATCTTGCTGCGATTTGCAAACAAAAAATCCATAACAACAAGAATATTATAGTCACATATAACGAAATGATTTACTCTCGTTTGTCGTTACATATTAATCTCTTTTTCTGATATTCCTGAACAGTTCACTGGCAATGATTTTGCGCCACTTTTCAAGGAGGCTGCTTAATTCTCTATATTTCTCACATAGACAATTCAGTTTAATAGTTCACATCCGGATTATGATAGACGATATTTGCAAGCCATCAGGAAATTACTTGGTTCTAAAAAATCTGAAAAATCCGGCTCAATAAGAAATGATTCAAAATCAGATGAGGAAATTCAATATAATAACTCATAATTCAATAATATGGTATTTGCAGCATCTTCAAGGACATTCTGGTGGAATCACAAAGCCATACTTTTGTCATCAAACCTATACGAATAAGAATATGAAACTAAAAATTTGATTTCGAAAACTCTCAATTTAGATTGCATCAAAGTTTCATTCAATATTATCTGATTTATACCTATCATTTTTAAAATAAAAGGTTATGTTTTTGTTTGGTCTTCATTTATGTCACTGTTACTGCCAGATACCTACCGTTTTGAAAATCGTCAGCAGTTCAAGATGACTATTCCTGTGAAGCGTTCCGAAATCACTTATTTTCGCCACTAATATCAGCAATATTGGAACATGAGATAAACCTGCTGATCTACAGCAGAGGCTAGTAAGGAACATTTCGTTGCGGTAACTCAGATTTCTGCTGTCTTTTTTACACGCTTTTATTCAATATGCCGACATTAGATCGAACCAAGGTGGATATAGGATGGTGAAACAGCTTCCTATTAACAAGCACTAGAATAAACTGTAGATCTTTGCCTACTTGATTTCATACCGTAGTAATATTTCCTGAAGTTATCAGAGATGGCGACATACCTTGTGTCGGTAAAACAGAAACTCTGCATCTGTCACTTTTTTATCAGTTTCATCTATTCTAGATGAAAAATGACTGAGAAGAGTCAAAATATCGATAATTATTCCAGACTCACTGAAAATATTGTGTTTTGATGTGATTTCAACTCATGTCTGTCAGATGCGAACCACAGAAATACATGAGCAACAGAAATCTTCTTCGATAATCGATCTCACCGCCATCTTCATTCAAGTCGTGGAAATATTAGTACCTTCTCAAACGGTCTACAAGTTTTTCGCAGAAACAATTGAAGAGCTGTTTCACCATCCTATATCCACCTTGAATCGAACTGAAATTTGGTAGATGTCATAATTCCGGTTAAGATGCATTATGAAATTTTCGTTGAAGAAAAAAACAAAATGGCGGCTTCAAGATGACGGACGAGCTGTGATTATGGTCCGAATCGATTCAAAATTATTGGGATGTGGGGGTTTTCGAGGACAGATATTATAATGTTCTTGTTAACAATAATTCTTAATTCAAGTTGGAAGCTCGAAAATGGCAGACGAATTTTGTTGTTATGGTCCGATCCTATCGAAAATAAGTATGAAGGGGTTTTCGGTGTCGTATGGATTATGAACTCAAGAATTCTTAATGGTGGCTCCAAGATGGCGGACTAGGTACAGATGAAAAATTTTGAGCCAAAATTTATGATATGAAATGGTGATTTTTGTGTTTATGGGCGAATTCAAATCAGAATTGGAATTCTCAAGACAGATAGGTATTTAAAAAAAGTATTATGCCAAAGAGAGTAGAATAGAATAATCGTAAACAATATTTTGAAAGGCAAGCTTTTCTACAAAAAAGGCACTGAGCAAAAACAGTTTTATTCTATGAGTAAAAGTTTCAAAATCTTTCAGCTGTTACAAAATATGGATAATCTTGCAAGCTTTCGAATAACCTATCAAACAATGAAATACATTATTTTAGTTCGTCGTTAGTTTCAAAAATATATTTTACGTAAATGTTTCCAATTAATACACTGAGAAACATCCAGTGACTGTTATTTAAAATCAAGTAACCTTCATAAAAAACTTCAACTAAATAGGGGACAGCCTATAGCTGTCTGATAACTACTATTCAATCCACTTTACTAGGACGACCTGATAATGGTAATACAGTGATCTAATTATTTTTGTTTCATATACTTCACATGGTCTAATTATGGTGATTCGATGGTATATAACAGTCATTCATTTCCCCTTCATTGCAGTAATTGATGAGACCAGTAAGGACAAGTTGTTAATTGAATAACTCAGGATATCAACAAAACAGGGCTATACACCAAATTTTTTGCGAGCAAATTCTCAAAGGTTTTCGGTATCAAGCCATCATCAGGAGACATTTTTGAAAGTGAGTAAATGTCAAGAAATTATACTTGTTTAGGTATTAGGTAGGTTGTTAGTTTAGGTATTCACATTCAAAAAACTTTAACAAAGAAAAGACATATAAAGAGGACATCACAGACGCCGAACAATTGTTTATGAAAAAATGTTTAGCGTCTGTGATCGAAGAAATTTTATTCAAAAATTCAACAAACATGATTTTTCCACTTCTGAAATTTTTCCTGATGGCTTGATGACGAAAACGTTCAAGAACTTGCTCGCAATAAATTTGGTGTACTTAACATAGCCCTGTTTTGTTTATATTCTGGATATCACAATACAAACAAAGAAATATGCGACGGTGGATATCTTAGGACACTTATCACAACCAACAAACCAAACAAAACGAGAACATACGAACACATCGATCCATCGCTAATGGCTGATTAAGTCGCAATGGCGCGATTCCCGAACGGCAAAGGCGTCGAAAGCCCTTCCTGCGCAGCGTTGCCAATGGCTATTGAAATATTTCCAGTATATTATAATGTATCCACAGTCAGTTAATTCAGTTTTATCTGCACGCATACTCATCATATGATTGTTGATTTTTTTTCTATACTTACCCAGATTTCAAACTATACCATTTGTACATATCCGGTATTCTTCAGTCTACATATACAGATATACAAACCTTTGAAATATTTAGGTTAGCATAAGATCGCGGAACAAAAATACAAGAAACACGAAATAGTTGATTTTTCAATAAATCAACCATAATCTTGATTCATGCAAAATGAGATAACGATGGTATAGATGAATTCAACAGTAGCGATATGTATCGCGAGAAATTCCCACGTTTGATGAAATTTATTACGAATTGGCAACCCTGTCGTGTTTGAATATTCGTTTTACTATTAATAGTAATTGGATGACATATTATCGTAATTTGATCAAATATTATTCGTAAGCTTTCATTTCCATAGGTTGTCATGCTATAATCAATACAGGATGACCAATGGTGTTAATTGGTATGCTTTCAATAAAACGTCTTCAATTGTGACAACTCGTTGTTGGTGCTCTTGTTATGCGTAACATGTGAGAATATTATTAAAAATCGAATGACAGTAATCAACACAGTCATAACAGGACAATTTAATAACCACTTTTTTCTCAGTGTACGTAACTCGTGTGAAGGATTCAACGAAAGTACGAACTCACAGTGAGTAATTGTATAAGGTACCCCAGATGCAATCCCCACACATCAGCCATTCATAAATGATCGCAATCGATAGGTACAAATAGCATTGCTCGCGTATGTATCAATTATAAAGTAGTAATTATTAAATTATTCCACCTCCGCTCTGCAGAGAGTGTATTGCGGCCCATTGTGGGGGATTCCTCGAAATAATGGATGTTTATTTAACAACACGGGCGGAATGGTTAATTCATCCATCGGATGGGTTGCGGTCGGAAGGCCGCTATTTATTATCTATGCTCGGATACTCATTGATGTTTGATGTCATATTTATGCGATAGCCGTCGGCACGTCGACATCATGTCACTATAGTTTGCCGCTGGATCGGCTTTGAGGAGTGAATTCCTAACGATATCTGGAATTCTTGGGGCACCATCAAAGCGAATATTCAAATTTCAAGCATTTGAATTTTTGAGGCGTCGATGGAAGGAACGGTATGAGTAGGACTTATTTATTTTACCTGATGATCAGATCCTAATCTGGATGTTTAATAATCTGTTATTATGAGATCATCAGCAATTTGAAGGCAAGATCTGAGATCCGATGTGATCAATAAATATTGACTCAAACTTCCTGCACAATCACAAATCGTGTGAGTTCAACAGAATGAACCGCCTGCTTCTCGGTCGGATCATTTCAACTGTTAAACTGTCACTCATTGTAATTATGCATCAAGTTATCGATGTATTACCCGAATATTCCATAGTACTTATAGTATTACTACTTAACATACATATTTCATTCATCGATTAATATACTATCAGTACATCATGATTATCAGATGATATCAGATAATAATTCTTGAATAATATCCATTATGAGGATGGTTCAGGTTTCGGAAATTTAAAATAAAGATACAACTATTCATTTACATATTATGATCTTATAGATGACACATAATTTTATTGTCTCTGTACATCTTTGCTCATTTCGAATAAATGAAAAATTACTGGAAAACTAAAAGTAAATAGAACAAACTCCTACGAAAACAACACCTGAATATCAAAGTTGTTTCCTTTTTATTATACATTTCACAATTGAGTGTTGAGTGGTGTTAATTCCGATCTTAGTAGTGAAAAATGACTTAGATGTGGTGAAGTAGAACGATTCTAAAACATAAAATCATAAAAAACACCAAATGTTTGAAATTTTATATTCGCAATGGTGCTATCGTTGACTTTAATGCATAAAAAACACCTATTACATGAAATTAACACCAAGTTACACCGTGTTTTATCACGATGGAATCAAGGCGATGTATGAATCATCTTATTTGGTGGCAATAATCATTCGTTAAGTATTGCATCCTGAAAACACCAGAATTGATAATAAAAATTTTGTATGTAGGCATCTGGATGGTGTGAATTTCATGCGCTCATCTGTTCGATCTTAGAACCTTAGAACTTTTGGCCAATAGGTGGCACTGACGTCATTCCTACCATACCTGATTTCAGTATTGGGCATGATATATTAGATGATTTTGATATAGATCAGTATCCCTAGTGCCACCGATCAGGATAAATGAGCCGAAACATTTCGTCATCATCCGAATTGTCCCAAGATTCCTTCGAGTCTAGTTTATCATCATTTGAATTATATTTCAATAAGTAATCCAATCTAGTTAAAAACATCGGAGGTGGTGAAAATTAGCAGAATGTGCATCAAACCACTGCGGTTTCAAATCGCACTTTCGGAAATGCATTAAAAACACCACAAAAGTGTTCATTCTACTGAATTCAGCACTAACACTCGTGTTACTGACAACTGGGTTTGAAAAACACCTATGGGGGTCACATAACACCTACAGTAGTGAATAATTTGCCAGTGTTTACTGACACTAAAACAATCAGGACCTCATGGGACACCAGATGGTGTTAGCTGGTGTGAGCTGGTGTAATTTTTTTTTTCACTGTGTAGTGCAACCCTGTTTCGAACATAATTTTCTTCGAGAAGCAGGATTCTTATAATTCTATCTCATATTCTACGTTCTTGACTCTGTTCAATGAGTTGAAAAGATAAATTGCGACGGTCTTATTAGGTAACGCAGAAGCAAATTCAGGTGGTGCTTTGTAATTGGTCAATATATTACATGATTGGTTTGTCGAGTTTTTTTTTAATGATAGCTGATGGTTTCGTTATCCTGTAATGTTCAGAGAACATCGTGAGAACCAAGGGAAATAAGGTTCGAGTTGGTGTTCTTCTTAAATTTCTGGAGATGGTATGCCACACGGGGAACATCTCCCTAGGCAATGAGTTCCAAAGTCTCGATGTTCGTTGGATGAACGAGTCTTTGGAAAGGGACGTTCTGCATAACATTTAGGATAGGGTTTATGTGAAAGTATATTTTAGGCTCATTTCAAAAAAAAATTCGGAATACCATTCATTATTTATCGACCCGGATATACCTACCTGTGAGATTTACACAAGGGAAGTTTTTAAATCCATGATCATGTCGTCGTCGTTTTTTTGCACAAAAACCTGAACAAGGATGGAGTTAGCCACGTGTTCCATTAGTCTGCCTTTGGAAAAGATATTTGAATTATTTTATAAGAGGGGTGGGTGTGAACTACATATAATTGTGTGGTAATCAATTATTTCCTTATACAGGGTGTTCCGGTGATCATGTTACAAATTTCTAGGGTAGATAAAACACACGAAAATAAGAAAAAAAGTTCATGTGAACATGGGTCCGGAAACGCTTCTTCAGGGAGCTAGGGCCCTTCGAAGATGACCTTCAAAAACTACTCTTCGTTTTATAGCTTCAGTACTATTGCAGCTATCGCCACCAATTTTGGGACATGAAATCTAGTTGGTAGGTTGATCAATTTGAGCCTTCCGGATTTTGTCACCTTTAACCAGGGGCGTACAAACCAGGGGGGTATTTGGGTAAATTTGACCCTTCTCCTCTAAGGCGTCAATTTCTTATTGAATAAATGTATTGAACGTGGTGGCAGGCATTTTCAGCAATTGTTATTTCGAATGATTTATTGCAAATTTATTATTAGTTTTGATTGTGTAGGTTTAATTGTTTTTTTTTGAATATTTTGTATACGTTCCCTTTTACTTTTTGTACCCCCAATTTTGAAAAGGCAATAAATCTCTCTAATCTAATTTATTTTCATTAAAGAAGAAGATTTGACTAACTTTTGATGCTCACCATCTGTACTGAACCTTATTTTCATATTTCAACGTAATAATTTGTTCAAGACCAATAATTTATTATCGATTGGATATAGCCATTTTCCGAGGAAACGGTGACAGATAGCGACTATTACTAAGAGTACATTTTTTATGTAAAAGGCATTGAAGAATCATAATCAGATATAAAAATGGCAAGAAATTGACGCCTTAGAAGAGAAGGGTCAAATTTACCCAAATACCCCCCTGGTTTGTACGCCCCTGGTTAAAGGTGACAAAATCCGGAAGGCTCAAATTGATCAACCTACCAACTAGATTTCATGTCCCAAAATTGGTGGCGATAGCTGCAATAGTACTGAAGGTATAAAACGAAGAGTAGTTTTTGAAGGTCATCTTCGAAGGGCCCTAGCTCCCTGAAGAAGCGTTTCCGGATCTATGTTCACATGAACTTTTTTTCTTATTCTCGTGTGTTTTATCTACCCTAGAAGTTTGTAACATGATCACCGGAACACCCTGTATATCTTCTACTTGTCTCTATTATATGACCTCGCCTATGATTGAGTCGTGGATAATTCATCTGATTTCCATATAATAGGTTGGTATTCCAGGAGGTCAGTCCATAGTGAAAAATATGGAGAAAGATGCATCTTCGCATATTGAAAAAAAAGTTGATGAAGACGAAACGTCGAAAATATAAATACTGTTTCGAAGATTGCGAAATATGCCAATGAAGTGCTTCAATTTTTGTTGAATCTCCAGCAATAGAGCAAGAATGAAATAAAATAGATGAATCAAAAATTGATTAATCGAAAACTACACCATATTAATGAGCATGAAATCAAACAACTTTGCCCCAATTCAAAGTTCTTCGTATCTGTTACGGTTCTAGAGATTCCAATGATGAGCGTCGAACCCTGTATAAGTTCCTGCAAACATATCTTCTCAACTCATAGGAGTGCGGTAAATGAAAATTCACCAAACCAAACTTCAACATCTGTAATCTCCAGCTCTCTGATTGTAAACAACACTCGACGTGATTTTCAGTCGGAACACCATGAGGAATGTCCTGAGCAATATGTCGTCATGACGGTGTGGCCGAGAAGAGAGGTACCAGCACGAGCTTTGCAACTAGTATAGGGTATTTATCTACTTCCGCGATCCTGCCATTAGGTACGGCCTACAAGGAGTCGACTGTCTCTGACACGAATAGATGCATGTCCGTGAAACATGAACATGAAAGAATAACTGCGTTATCTTTATCTGCATATCCTCTCTGGTTTTGGTATACACACTTGGCGACTGCATCGATTCTGCACGGTGATGCTTGAATGTTTATATCAATACCATCTCTTCTTGGTTAGGTACTCTGGGTCTACGTTGATCGACAAAAAGTATGCATCATATGGGAATAGTATCTTTCATTACGAGTCTGGAAATAGGGTTTTTTCCGTGCGCGTGTGACAAATTCGGAAAGTCATGCAAGCACGGAAATAGTAATTTTCCTAACAAGTGCGGAAAGTGATGCTTTCCCGCATGCGACTGCCGTTAACCCGAACGACGCGGAGCGGAGTTCGGGTAAGCAGTCGAGTGCGGGAAAGACACTTTCCGCATGAGTTAGGAACAATACTTTTTCTACAAGCGTAGGAAACAAATTCATTTTTAATGAATGTAATTATTTTGTAAAATTTGCTAATATCCAAATTTGAATTGAATATCTTGCCCATAAAGTGTTCGGCTTCCATGTTTTAGACATTTCTAGAAAATAAGCCAAGAATACTTCTTCTTTATTTGGTGTTTTCACTTTTTTATTGTTGCACCATTCAATAAAACTCGTGTATTGCTTCTTATACCTTTGTTTAGATTTCGTTGGCAATAACTCTAAGTTCGCATCTGTAGCTGCTTGCACGATTTCTTGTGGAAGTTCTTCATCAGATGAATAATACATTGTGGCAATTTCACTGAATCGAAAATTTTATATAAGTAACGCTTTGTCTGTCACTCTGACAATTATGTGTATTGATCGGCATGACAGCATCAATTGTTACCTACACTGAGAAAATTTTTTCATCGTCACAGCAGATTTTTCTGCTGCGATAGCCAAAAATTTTGGCTACATAGGGGACAGGAAATATCTTTACTACTGCAGAAGAGAGCACTCTACTGCCAACGTCTACCTGTGGTAGCACAGCTACTTTATGAAGAACTTGTTTACAGTTTGAGCTAAGTAACTTTGCTGTCGTAATAAAGATACTCTCCTGTTATGGAAGAGTTACTATGCTATAGTAGGAGAGATATTTGTTGTTGTTGAAAAGAATGCTCACTGATACAGGTAAGAGTCTTTATTAGAAGAGCAAAGTTCTTGCCTAGAGCAGCAGAGTGTTTTTTTAGTCAGTGGAAGTTAATTCTCTCACAATAGCAAAGATATTTGCTGGAAATATCCTCATAGTGGTACCATTTAGCGCAATCAACAAAACTAGGATGTGAACAAAGTTTAATCAAACCCCTAAATGTTCATCAATCGATACTCAAATTATTGTCAATTTCTGAAAATTTAGAGATTCGATAAAAGTTCGTTTATTCTAGTTTTATTGTTGCACGCACTATGGTTCCACTTTCGAAGAGATTCCCCTCAAATATATTGCTATAGTAAGAGAATTAACTTCCACTTGCTAATACATTCTTTTTGGACTGTCTCAGCCTATAACATCATAATTGTTTAAGGGACTAAGAATTTTAATAAAACAACAGTACCTATGCAAAATTTAATCAATTTATTCTTCTATATCGGTACTTTATCAGTCTCAAAAAACTTAAATCTATATATGAGTATAGGTAATGAACAAAATATATTTATTCAAAATGTCAGGGCACATTTATTAATAAGTATATATCAGAACCGAAAATCAACTGAATAAAAAAATAAGAACTCAGAACTCAGTATGTATATATACCCACGATATTTTACGGTCACATTAATGTATTTATTATTTCAGAAATCTAAACATTTTCAAAACGATGTATTTTCTCAACCACATAAGTCAATACCTATTTCCATTTCATGGATGAAATAGTCAAATCATTAATTTAAACAATTTCAAAGGTTTCAAAAGATATCAGTTCTTCAAATAAAATACAATTTATCCTGTTACTTCCTTTCACCAAGAAGGAAAAATAATGTTCATCATCAACCATACCTCGACATTTGGGGTCTTGTTCACGTCTTGATATTGCTTCGAAGATTATACAAAGAAAGTATTATACTTTTGAAATAGCTATCACTATAATATTCATGATGGCAACTATAATAAGAAATCCCAGCTTTCAAGGTATATGCTTTAAAATGATCGTTGTCCATCTCTCAAGATCACTTGAATTGTAGTTTATATACACACGATGAACCATATACACATATATACGTAGGTATCACAAAAATTCAAACCAAACATGCGTTAAGGGTTTCACTCAAACTCAACACGAATATGTTTTTAGTGATACTTTGAAATATCCATTGTTACGATGTGAAAACAGAAAAATACCGGAATAGTGGACGAACGACAGACGAACGACGGACGACCAGACGAGATGAACTGTTGCAAGTCTGGCGATAAATGAAAACGATACTAACCGAACTGCGATTTTGGCATGTCCATATCGCTTTCAGCTAATAATTTTTGCTGGGCTAGCAAAGAACATTACAGTTATTATAAATAAATATTTCGTGATGCAAATATTTTCTGCTAGGATAGCAGAGAACATTACTGTTATTATAAAGAAATGTTGATGAAATCTTCTTTGCTACCACAGGAACCTATTTAACTATCGTGGAAAAGTACATTTTCATGGTAGCAGAAATAGTTTTATAGAATTGCAGTTTTACTACTACAGCCAATTTCTTTTCTGTGATAGAGAGTTTCTTCGCAATTACAATAAAGCAGTTTCAGTAGAGTGATCTTTTCTGTAAGAGCGAAGCAACATTACTACGTTTGTAACTTTTTTGGCTACGACAGGTGAAAAAAACTCAGCAAAGATCTTTCTCCTGGGACTTTTCTCAGTGTATACTCGTTATCAGATCAATCAAAGCCAAGGTGGATATAGGATGGTGAAACAGCTTCCTATTAACATGCACTAGAATAAACTGTAGACCTTTGCCTACTTGATTTCATGCCGTAGTAATATTTCCTGAAATTAACAGAGATGGCGACATACCTTGTGTCGGTAAAACAGAAACTGTGCATCTGTCATACTTTTATCAGTTTCATCTGTTCTAGATGAAAAATGATTGAGAAGAGTCAAAATATCAATTTTCATTCCAAATTTATTGAAAATATATTGTTTTAATGTCGTTTCAAGTCACGTCTGTCAGATGTGAACCACAGAAATACGTAAGCATCAGAAATCTTCTTCGATAATCGATCTTAGCGCCATCTTCTTTCAAGTCGTGGAAATATTAGTACCTTCTCGAACGGTCTACAAGTTTTTCGCAGAAAAAATTGAAGAGCTGTTTCACCATCCTATATCCACCTTGATCAAAGCCTATATATAGGGTGATTTTCATAACAATACATTTTTATTTATCAATATTTGTTAATTTTTTCAATAAATAGTGCAAAATGATGGATGATTTTGAACAAACTCACTTAGTATTGCAACAAAAAAGCTTGAACTTTCATATTTTGTCACCCACCACTTATATTTTACGAGGATATCATATAAATGTTTTTCCCGCACTAGTGTGGGAAAAAATTTCCCGCACTAGTGTGGGAAAATGACACTTTCCAAACTGAATTGCGTGCGGGTAGAGGGTGAATCACGCACGCTTGTAGGAAAAATAATTTCTGGACGTGTAATGAACGATATATTTCATTATACTTCGTTGAAAATGAAAACATAATATAAAAATGAAATTTGGAACATTTTTATTTTCCCAGTTGTTGGAATGAAAAAACTTGGAACTACTAGAGAAAAAATATTGTGAAAATCAGCTAACTATAATTATTATACTATCAAAGCAGCATAACAAATACTGTTTTCAATTTGAATTATTATTAATGGTTATGTTTATTGTACAATTCATATTATTGCACCAAAGTTTCAATTTGTGAAACTGCACATACTGAAGCAGATGCTTCGCAAATTTCTTGATTTTCTCGAACGAATGATACAGTTGCTGTATTTTGCGAGTGAGAAGGGTTAAACAGTTTACGTGATACCTCAATTTTTCTTTGTATAGATTATTTTATTTACCCTTCTGCTATATTGGAAGAACGCCACCCTCCATGTCTTTTCACAGTTAGTAAATCAGCGCCGCTTTCCACTAACATCATGATTGCCGAAGAACGCCTTAGTCCATGCTCGGTATATTTTCTGGGATCTTTTAGTTTTAGATATTCTGCAACAATGTCGGAACACCACTGATAGTATGGCATCCAACGTGCTGATTGTAACACCTTCCATTTCGATATGCAACAAATAATCTTTGGCTGTTCATATTTTTAGGTCGTAGAGTTGCATATTTTCGATAAATTGTGCAAGGCTCAAATGTACATCCTTCATTCGTAATGGTAAAACTTCTTGATATATATGAGTTTTTCCATCTCGTAAAAACACGACAAGAAAGCGCTCATTATCTACCACATCGTCTTTATTCAAACGTATTAAATCATCTCTTCGACAAGCACCAAAGATCACAAACACCAAAATTGCTTTTGGTAGATATTGTTCACCTAGAGCTTCACATAAAAATTTTGTTGCCTACTTGTGTTGCTGTCAAAATTTTGGACTTTTTTGAAATATATCCTACAGCTTGATGCTTCAGGAAAGCAATCGTTTTTGGATATTTGTTGATGTCATTATCTTTAATGGCCAAACAACTCTTTAGCAGATCTTTAGCATAGATAATCGACTCCATAACGTGGAAGATTTCATAAATTTAGCTTTTTCGACATAATAAACTAGAAGAATATCGTCACTTATAGTATTGATTTTGTTCAGATTTCGCCATTCTGTGAAAAGTTGATATTCCTGTTCATATCTCGACCTGGATTTTACTGGTAATAAATTCGCGATCGCTTGTGCCGCTTGCTCTAAAGTCTAAAGGATATTATCGAGAATTTCGGGATTTTCTTCTGAGTTTATTTGATCGACAGATAATAAACAATGCTGACAATACAGTGTTTGGCTTGCATAATTTGTTTCCATGGTTATTCTCAAAGTTTTTCCATGCGCTGTTTCCGTGCGCTTGCCCGAAAAAGCCTATGTTACAATATTACTAACATAGATGAAAATAAAGTGATTTCAAAGAAGTATAATGAAAATTATTTTCCTACGACCCCGTAATAAAACGTCATAAAGCATAGGTACTGTTTTGTTGTTTGGAAAGTAGCTCAAAAAGGGACAAGTGTTCAAATGAAAAATATCAGGACGGTATGATTATAGTTGGTAGATGAATACTCACTGTCAAAATAAGCGTTTCTCACACCACATTCGTATATTGGAGGTTATGACAGAAGAATTTTCAACTGAAATTTTAATGTTTCCATGAGACATAACTGTTATGTCTATTGTTACTTCTGACACTGGATATTTTGTATCTTGCAAATTTACTTGAATATATTACACTATGCCCACTGTGGGTTATTTATTGTTCATTTAGTTAGATAACTAATTATAGTCTATTTTACATTACATGAGATGATCATCTTGTTTACTATATGACTGTTCTAGGAAGGATCCGACATATGACATATGGAAAGACGATGTCAGTACAAATAGAATTAATCTTTGGTCAGGTGTCTGACACTTTGTTATAATGAATCTGAATCTGTCATAGTATTTTCAAATGCGTTATTGATATCAGATATTCAATATTCAGCCACAGATTAGAGAACCTTACAGATGAGACAGTCAGACAGAGCGAATAAAATTAGAGTGAGATGTTGAAAGCGCTTAATTTAAAGGGCCAGTCATAGATTTGCGCAGGCGCTAAATTATTGATGGCGTGTTTTGTTTACATCGAATACATGGTTGTCATCATTTTGTTGGTTATGTTACAAATGTTTTCGTTTCACACGATTCACGGTCCAATATTTAGGATGTTCTCACAATGTGCAACATATTTTATTTTCCATAAACCATAATTCAATAGGAAATGTAATAAAGGTTTTGAGGATAATCACATCACGAGCAAAGATGAACAACCTGTTACCTAGGTAACTACAGTATATATTTATTTCAAAGTTTATTAGCTTCAGATTATAGGATATATTATAATCGGAGATTACAGATGGCCTGTTTGTTAGTATTCCCAAGGTAGGTACTCATTTCTGGTACCTTACTCTTTCAAATGAAAGTAACAATGATTGATTGAATGCATGTCAGTTTTAGATCAGGGCCTTTAAGTAGTGTGTGTGTTTTGAAAAGAAACAAGTGTTGAATTAACAATGAGTGAATCAAAGAGAGAAGGTGCACCTCCCAGTGGCAAACATTACTGTGTGTATAATGATTGCAAATCATTTTCAAATAAATTGGATCAAAGTTCGAGATATTTTTCATGAAACTTATACCTACCTCACCAAACAATATATATAAATTCGCTTTGTATTAATTTTTTTCTCAAATATATCTTCCTGATTTGCTTTTCAAATTCAGAATACTCTATGTAACATAAAAGATGTGTCATATTTTGTGTATTTGTTTATACATTACATCGTCAGATAATTGAATAGTGTTTCATTTCTCCTGATTACAATGAATGGGCTAAACCTTTTATATTGTTGTATAGTTGTATACCTATCATGCATTGAAATGGCAACATTGCACATCAGTAGTTCTAGCGGTGACAACGACAATCCGGCAACTGCAATGCGCCGAATTTAAAGGTCCGAGGTCAATGAAAACGGATGTCGGTACATCAAACAAAATGTATAACACCTCATATATTATATCAAGATGCTTTCATCACATAATGCGATGATTAAATATTAGATTTTCAAGACGAAAGTTTCCATTCTCACTGTTCCACTTATACCCCATCGATCGTTACAATTTGTTTTGAGAAGGTTCTCCAAATATTGATTTGTATCCTTATTTCATTAAAAATATTGAAAAGATTCCTCATCAAAAAAATACATATAGTTTTCAAAATCAGTCTTTTATAATTTCTTGGTAATATATCATATGGTTGACCTATCGTTACAAACGAAAAATGTGTTGATGTTTGATATGACAATGATAACCCGTGAATTTCCAATTCCTGAGATATATTGAGTTGTTTTGACGACCTCTCATTCAGTAAGATATCATCAGTAAAAACATTTTTATAGTCGAAGAGAAAAAAAACTATATTTCTTTTCTTCCGACAAAGATTGCTCCCATCGTATATTTTGTATACCTATCACATATAAATCTCTACAAATTTATTCAGATTCTCGGAATTGATACTGCTATGCCAAAAGTTGAAACTGAAAACTACTAACGCTATAAGGATACCAACATTCATACATATTATTATGGTAATGTGGTCAAACTGTTTGCAGTGGCGTGAAGTTTCACAGATTTTCACAAAAATCATACTCATTGAATCCAATTATTCAATGTAAAACTTTCTAAATGCTAAATATATAATCCATATATTCTATAGGGAATCTTGAAAATGTTTTCAGAGGAATGCATAAAATTACTTATTAGACCTGCTTTACATGAATTAATTGGGAACATATATGATGTGAAAAAGTTTCTTGAAAAGTGTTTGAAAAGTATTTTTGAACGCCAACTTAGTTGCAAAGCAACCCTCGTAAGTCTAGGACTTGTATGAGTAAGGAAGACGGGGACCTTAGCTTTTTAAGTGTCATCCGAAGCACTACTCGGCTGGTTACCGTTGAGAGTCCGAAGGATTGAAATCTTGGTACCAAGAATGTTCTGTTGGTCACCTATCTCCTTCCGCTAAATGATACTATAGAAATAAATAAATACTTTCAATAGCCGCCGGGATTTGAACCGCGGACCCTCAGGCCCATAGACCATGCCTTTGCGCACTCGGCCACCAACCCCCCAGTTAACTTGAACCCATCCATATCAGAAAATATTTTAGTCATCCCAATTACAGATTTATAAGTATTCCTAAACATCAGCTATATATCGTAATTATTATCCAGCTCATATTATAAAATACCAAATTTCATGTCGAATATGTTGAAAAAGATTTGAATATATACTCTATGGTGGGTCCAGACTCCAGACACAAGCGATTGCAAGCGTGAAAACATGCCTGCACATTTGCAAAAATACTTATGAATGCTCCATAGATGAATGAAGACGTATATTTATATACAACCGTAGTGTAAAATTTCAAGAATAACTCGTTCAGAGACCAATCACTTTCTTATTGAAAATTTCGCAGAATGATTGCACATTATTAAAATATACGTTAGCTATCAAACTCGAGGTAAGGTCAAAACAATATTTCACGGTTCCACAATGAAGAACATTAAGAACAATGTATTGTATATGGTGTATCAATACCTATCTCATTCAAAACACAGATAATTGAGACATTATAAAATTATCTGATTTGATATCCGATCTTCATCAGAACGATCAGTTTTATTATTATAAACAGATATTGCTGTCGATAATATAATTAGCATTTGTAGAAAGCTATGGTGATTGTTGACAATTTCATTCAAATATTGATTGAAATACTCTTTGGCCACTGATTTAGGAGTTCAAATATTTCAGAACAATTCATCACTATTTAGTTCACACTATTTTTTATCCTTGCATCAAAATTTCGAAAAAACAGTGTTGTCCTCCATCGGCTGAAACTGCATCTGGATAGCAATAATTTCCATGACGCTTTACAAGAAATATAATTAATTCGTAATAAGTGGATCAATGGTAACCAGAGTGCAATCACTATACGATAGTAAATGTTCAGAGGAAATAGATAATAGTATATTATTCAACGAGCGCACGAAGATGAAAATTGCAGTACGAGCCGAAGGCGAGTGCTGGAATCATCTGAGTGGGTAATGGCCATTATGCACAAGCAGAATACTATGCTTTATCCACAACTATCTCAATATCCAAACAACTTTGAAAATTCAAAAAATTGCACATATGTGAAATGTCATGCCTTTTTCAGGCACAAGCGTGAGAAATGCATGAGCCTGTAAATCGCACGGCTTCAAAAACCCTGCATGAAAATGCATCAATCTGAATCGGCCTTTAGTGCATACTTTTTGAACATGCAGTACATTTTCAATTCTGGTAATTCAAAAATAATCACCAGGATACAGTGAACGATCTTGATGTTTTCGTTTTCGTGAAAGGTATACACTTGTATGTTGTTCTGATTGGTCTGAGTACTCTGTCATTCTTCTCCATTTTTGCATCCCTAACCTTACTTTCAGCGTTTCAAGAAAGAAACAACTCATTTTATACGGTTGAGAATAAAAAACAATGAATTCTCGTTTTTCTAATTTGTGCAAGAGCAATTGAAACCATTAAAACATAAGTCGGGTAAGTCTCCGTTGAATTTGCATGTATTTCACAAACGCGGTTGTATTGTGCATAGTAGGTAGAACTTTTATTTGAATTCGACAATACGGATGGGATGTCACAATATTACCCCATGGTACTGTCATTATTACTCGATTCATCACAGTAATGACTATCATTAACTGTTGAAAATCTAGTAAGCAATGGATGATTTACTTGATAGTTGTAGATAAAATATCTTTTTCCTACGGCCACGTATGAAAACGTCAATAATCACACTGTTTTGTTATTCAGAAAGTAGCTCATATCACCATGGTATTGTTTATTTGAAAGAAAAAAAGCACTATAGTGTTGATATAAAAAATATCACAACGGTCGCATGAATTGATAGAAATAATTATGGATATTGTGAAGGTACTCAATGTCAATATATAAGCGTTCTCAAATCAAATTCATATTATTTATGGAAATTTCTGTCTCGTTTTGAATTATACCGAGAATTCTTTATCTATTAGTTTCAATGTGTCTGATACATAATCTCTGAATTCACTTTAAAACTGGAACCTATACTCTTTTCTGGAACTATTTCGATGTTGATGACAGCGGGTGAGATCATTCAAAAGAGTACGGCTACAGTTTTATGCGCGGCTTGCTGCTTGATGCAACGACATTGAATTTTTTCACCTCTGGTATTGCAAAAGTCAAAATCGCTCAACTGTAAACTGGGCTTTACGATTGTGCGTCAGAAAGAACTGCAGTAAGATATACAAAGGGTTGTGTTTCCTTGACTTCGATAACAATAATTGAAAATACCAAATATTCAAAAAGGTCATGATAACTTAAAATGTTTTTAATTTTGTTAGGATTGATAATGATAATAATAAGATGATAAGTATGAGTAGCTTATTACTGGAACACGAAATGATAACTAGAACATAATATGCACGAATTATTGATCCATTTTGTTTTTCAAATCTTCCGAATCCTTTGGCACGGTCTTTCTTGAATTTCAATTTCTCTAATACGTACAACTATCGATTCTTATATACGGTTAAATAATGTTTCCATATCACACTGCATCAGTCATTTTAGAATGTTCAATTCCTCCACTAGGTACTACTGTTGATACAATCATCATAACAGTTATGGAATTGAGATATTTTTATGGGCGGATTTTCAACTATCGAAATCAAAATCAAGATTGAATAAAATATCTCAACCATCAACTGCAATTTCTTTGATTTTTTAATTCGAAGTGATCTCTTCTCTATAACCTAGAATGTGAAATACAACTTGTAATATATAATTGTAAAGGCAATATTGAAAGTAGGTACAACTCAGAAATTGAAAATAACCGACCTAAGATATTTATTTTACTCTAATAAATGTCCTTAAACATGAAAAATTTTGAGAAGTTATTCGAGGCTCTCTCAAATATCATCAAAAACTTCTACAAGTGACATCTACATAAGAAAATGCAGACCTAGCTGAATGATGTTTGGGCTTCAACGACCGTTGAGTTTTGAAATAAGCGAAACATTTCTTCGAAACCAGAATATCGCGGTAACTGATATCATGTGTCCAAATGATTCATTCAATATAATTGTTGTAGGTATATGAAAAAATTCATCAACCATGATTGTGTACACAGATACCGAAGGATTACTTAGTTTCTTTGCATCAGTTTATTCGATTTTGTGTTACAGCTTACTCGAACAACTTCTGTATATCTACGTGTGAATACTCTTCCAAGAAAAAATTCTTCCTCGTCGTGGGATGTGCACCTCGATTATTGATTCGTATTTGGTGAATGCAGTTACCGCGAATATGCATTCCACGATCGACCAGTTTGCTATTTTAATAATTGTAAAAATGTCCCGAAAAAACTGCATGCCTTCATGGCCACCTAACCAGTATGAATGCATTAGCGAATTCTGCCGCTGTAACCGATAGACTGCTGTCATCAGCGTTTAGTTTTTTGGGGAATCGATTGACTTTGAAAAAAAAACATTTTTCTATTTTGGTTGTATAATGAAGTCATTGTGCAACGCAAATGCGTGTCGAAATAGCCTCTATTTCGATACGCATTTTTTATTATTCGGAGATTGGTACAATCGAACTGTCAAATGAAAGTTAGAAGACTTAGGCCCAGTTTACTTCTGAGCGATTTGGATTTGGTGATATTGGCAGTGAAAAACTCAATGTTTTAATTGGTAAATTTCAATTCAGAGTGTAATTTGACTTAAATTGACCAATATAAACAATAACAACATTGAATTTTTCACCGCTGGTATTGCAAAAATCAAAATCGCTCAACTGTAAACTGGGCTTTACGATTGTGCGTCAGATTTTAATTATTTCAATGTCATCATTGTTACCAATCGAAGATGTTTCTGTTATTTATCGATATTAAATAAATTTTTTCTTCAAATCAATTCAAAATAGAAAAAATTGCATATGACACACGTTTTATAACACACGTTGTCGCATTTGTTCACTTGGAGCACTCCTCGCTTCGCTCGTCGTACTCCAAACAACGCGTACGACAAAATAGCGTCTTATAAAACTTGTATCATGATATACTATTTCATCATTCTTTCTGACTGGATCACAAAAATAGCGAATTTCATCAATGGTTCAATGAGACGAATAGGTCAGATAATTTGATATGAGGGTAACTCATCGAATGATTCAACATTTTTGGTTTTCACCAATGTTAACTAAAATTATACATATATCGAAAGAAACTACATTCAATTCAAACAAACTCGAAAGTCAATCATGAAAAATGAAACAAATCGAGCCCTAGAGATTACTCTAATAAGGTCCTTTGGAGTTTTTCGTTATGATAATTATTATACTTATAGTAAACTGCTTCTTGGTAACCAATTATTTAACCAGTTTTCAACACAAATCCTTAGCGAGTAGATTTCGACGACTGTTACTTTTTTTCTGAATTATGAAGATATTTTGTGGTATCAGAAAGGTCATTGTGCTGAAAGATCAATCTAGATATTTCCTGATGACCAATTTTAATCAACCATAATCAGCGAATTGCCTTATCATGAACAGTAAACGAATGGTTGTAGTAAATGATTTGAAATTTGCTACAGAAATGTTTATATTTGTTTCAGTTCTTAACAAGCTCAATAAAATTACACTGTATCATAATAGTTGGAAAAATCATGATTTTTTGTGAAGAAAACGCATATATTAAACGGTATTATAGGTACATCATAAACATTGTAAATTGATTTTCGTTTGAGATATGCACAGGGACAGGAACGTATTCAACTTGTATATAATATGTGAGTTTCGTAATATCAATAATTACGATAAGTTAGCTTTTCCGAACAGATTGATAGAAAAAATTGCTGTAATATAAAAAAAATAACTTCAAATGATCCTAGATCTTACACAACCATTCTAAGTGATAGGAGTGATTTTTTCCATTACATTATCGAAGTTTTTTAGGTTTCTCGATATATGTAATAAGCTCTTTCAACCAATCTAGCTACTTTTTTAATAGTCTAATGGTTCATAATAAAACAAAACGAGATTTTTGACATTCTCTCCTCACTACCTGATATCAGACAGACGATCAAATAATAAATCCTAAGTCAACATGCAAATTTCGCCGGCCTTTCTTATGTTTGATATGTCCGCGAAAAGATAAAACCCCATTATTAAATTAAATGATGCATGCATATTTAAGAAAACAAGCAAGATGCCATCCAATTAGCTCTATATAAGAAGGCGCCGTAATTGAATTCAGAGTGTATATTATTCGTAATTAAGTCGATTAATGAGCGTTGTTCCATACGAGGCGGCTGTTTAACTAGACAGTTACGTATCGAAACAAACTGCATCGACGAAAATATTTGCGATCGTTCCGAGTACGTTGATTATTGCCCTCTAATTCGTCCACTGGTTCATATAATGGGAATGATACCCAACTTGAATATTCAGCATTATACAAGACTTGATTTCGCATTAATAACATGTTCGTTCCTCATAACCACATTTGGTATTTGTTCTTTATAAATGCCTGCAGCCCCGGTTCTAGGGGTGGGGGGCAAGCTGGGGCCTATGCCCCGGGCGGCAATTTCAGAGGGCGGCCAATTTCACACTTTATAGACGAATGTATCATATCTTCACTGCTATAAAGAATTTTAAATTTATATTCTCAATTTAACTATTTGGGCGAATATTCTCCGATAAATCAATCGAGTGAACTATATACACGATCCATGAACTCATTATTCCATAAAGGTTTATTGTTAGATTATTATAAAATAAGATTTGTTATGTGATTTTGTCGATCCATTTTTCGAGTAATTTTGTATATTAGGATGCCTATTTGAATAAAAGATTATTATTATTGAAGAAGATATTATCATCCTTGCCAGTTCTGTCGCACTAATAATGGATGGTCGCTCAAAACTTCGCAAATGATGAGTCAAAATCCAATGGAATATTGGATAAAAGAGGCTGGACAAGTGAACAACACTCCATGACAGGTCTAATCTCCGTTTTGTAGATCATGAGAAGCTGTTGAGGTGTGAGATAAGTAGTAGTTTTAGCAATATACCTCACCGAGCATGATGGATGTTGAGGATTTCATGAAAACAATGGTACCTGACATCATCATATTAGGCATTGTGAGGTCCGCCTTCTTGAAGTTCTTGAGTCTTGGTTCCATTGAACTTCCACAAGATTATCGAATGCTCATCTGAAAATGTCAGTCATCCTACTGGCTTGCACGATATCCAATATTATAGGTTTTTCTCTCGTGCAGTCGTAAGATATAAGAAAGAAAGATTGGGAACCTACCTAGACACTATTGCCTCTTGATATCTGCCAATTTTTCGAGATATAGAACACCTGGTATGTGACTGTTTAGTTTTAGTGAAGATCGAGGTCTATATAGCTAGTTATTTCATTTTCAGTAAAGAGTACTCCATAATATTCGAGTTATAGATCGATAATTTCTAGAATGATTACTATTAATGTCGGTTTTAATATTTGAAACAAATCGATCGCGAAGCAGCAGCTCAAAACACTTTCTATATTGAAATTGTTTATGGTCGACAATTAAGGCTAATACTGAACTAATTGAAATTAATCAATATTTCATTTAAAGCTAACAATGCATGTGAATGATTGAATACAAGTTCGATGAACTGATAGTTTAAATGCACTGTTATGAATAATTGCACTCGCTTCAAAACCCCCACTCCTCTCGAATATATTTATCCCTATTTTATTACACTTTTTGCTTGATTGGAATTAATTATACAGGGCTATTCAAATTCGAGTCTATGCATGGGGATTTTGATAACGGTAAGAGATAGAGGGTTGGTTAAATGAGGGCAATGTAGCATATTTCAGAGGTTAATAATATGGAAGAAAAAAATCTGACCTAGCTTGTTCAGTTCTGGAGTTATACAGGAAAAAATAAAAAAAAAATTTGAAATTTTACTGGCAATAGTTCAATATTTCCAAAACAGTCTGTAATTCAGATAAAAATACTACGTCAATATGAAACATAACTATTGCCATTCAAAAAAATGCAAAAAAAAATACAGGTCCTTATTTGATTTTTCATTCAGATATTTGGATAGGGTACAAAAAGTTGCTATGGCAAAATGGCAAAATTTCAAAAAAATCTTCGTAAAATAAAAATATATAGGCAAGTGAAGAATTTCGAAATTTTCGATTTTTCCTGTATAACTCCAGAACTGAAGAAGCTAGGTCATATTTTTTTCATCCATATAATTAACCCCTGAGATACGCTACTTTGTTCCCATTCAACCAACCCTCTATCTCTTACCGTTATCGAAATCCCCATGCATATAGACTCGAATTTGAATAGCTCTGTCAATTTCATAATTCCCTTTTGAGTTCAAGAGAATCAAAATATTATATACATCGAGGACCTCATATTTTTATAATACATTGCTTTCACTTGATACATGAGAAAGTCACATTTCGGGTGAAGAAATATACCCTCGAATATACCTAATGAGAAATAAGAGAATTAATATCAAGAACATCTCTGAATACTTGAATGAACTACGGTTGTGGAATATGGAATTTTTTGCTTGCCACTCAAATTTCAGCTTATGTAAAATATATCAAATTGTGAAAACTACTGTAAAAAAAATTGAATAGATATTATCATCCAATAACCCTTTTAAATTATAGGAAAAAGAGAACATAATAGAATTATCAAAATATTCGCGTTCTCGAAAAAAAATCCAGTAATAATCGAAGCTCTAGTGGTATTATAAGTGAAAATCTCTAGTTCTGATGAATTTTAACAAATTTTGGGAAATCCACATCATTTTGGTTTTATCCTCCCTAAAGAATCGGATATTTCCAGCATGAAAATTACCTTCATGCAAGTATATTTACCTATTTTTTTAAAGTTCATCAACTGTCAATTTATTCACATGTCCCGACATATTTCGGTCACTATTATAGGCAGCGCCACAATCGTTTATATATAGCAGGCATGAGATGCGAATGGGTGAGACTATTTCACGAACTTGCCAAATAAACCAATCAGAGGCTTCAGTCAAGTTCGGATTATCGATAACACAAACTTGACTCTTGACTCTGATTGGCCTGTCTAGTTCGTGGTGTTTTCAGAGTTGTGTATGTGACAGTGAAACGTCAAATAAGTATAAATAATCACGCTGATTCTACAAAATTTAAAATTTTTACCATTTACTCTGTTTGTGAAATAGTCTACCAAAATTCCACTCGTGATTGGATTTATCTCATAAGTCTGTTTTTTATTTCATAACCCAACTGAGTTGCTTGAAAACACCAAGCAACTCAGTTTCGTATTTGTAATAAATTTGTAATTGAATCACCAGACTTATCGGGAAAATCCAATCACTTGTGGTATAACTACTGAGTAGACAGCAATATTTGGGTCGAGATTTGGGTACTCCATTCATATTCAACTCATTATTTGTCATCCTCAGATTCCTCGATATCGAATGAATACATTTCTGGTAGGTATTTTATAATTTGCTGGAATTGTTAGTTCTCTGCGTGTTCGAAATGAAACATCCTAGGATTATGCTAATGATAATAGGGACATGCAAACGGCGTTCTCCATACACTTGAAAAAATGCACCGAGTCATCCTTCCGTAATTGCTGTTATAAATTTAATAACGGATAATATTAAATTTTTTTCGTCCAGTCACTGTTATACAACAGGAAAACCGTTCCACACGCTAAGTGTACCAAATTATGATTTTGGTTGCCTGTTGATTTCAATTTCATCGGTCTCCTCTTCACCTGTTCAACTGTTATTTACGCTGTTAGAGGAGCCACAATATAAACGAATTGTTTCAGGAACAATAAGGTGCTGATACGAGAAAAATTGTTGGGCTTCGTTCCAACGTGATTACTTTGATCGACACAATAGGACAAATATTTCCTTGTCATCGCCTCATTTCATAACCCTATTGGTGTAGTGGTCATCCTTCCCGAAGAATGGATACAATTTTTGTCCAACAAGCGTCAACAATATAAACATCAGGATCATTCCAAACCGTCGTGGTAAGGGGTGCAAACAATCGGTAAGCCTAAGGGTCAAGATGACGTTCGCGAGTCAGCTTGTCACAAGTACCTATACCATTGTAATTAGTTCTTGTCTGAAATCAATTGTTGGCTTCATTGCTCAAGTAATGAGTATGGTGAATTTTATTTTATCAAAATGGATGATTTTCGAATGTGCATTTTATACAGAATTTCTTGCAGTTATCAAACTTGTATATATATTTTATTGTTAGAGTCGACATTAATTTCAACATGATTTCTTATAACGGTTGTTTGTGGAGAAAAAAAAAATTGCCTGATAACTTGATTATTGTGCAATATAGTGTTCATCTGTTGAAGATCACTGAATTTTTGTTTTATGTTTCAATAGTTGTCAGTTCGGAAAATAAAATTTGAAGAGATACCTACTCGGATTACCTATTGGTATCTCTATATAACAAAATATCGCTCCATGGATGATCTTATCAGAACTGGTTTGAACGAAATTCAATTTGATATACCATCTAAAAATATATATAGATGGTATAAATATAGTTTCTACCTCGTGATAACTCACTACTGTCTACTGGTTTTCAATTATTATCATGTATCCTGACAATCTACAATCGAATGATAAACTTTATATATCCTCTTTCTCAACGCAGAACTCATCAGAAGAGTTAACAACTCTTTAATCACCAGTTTGTACACTCAACCTAGTGCTTTTGGAAGATTTTTACACTTTAAGAATATAATAGTTCTATTGCCCACGTGATGCACTCAATACATTTGTATCTATAGCATGAATCCAATATGATAATGTAAAACAAGCATAGCAACAAGAGAAACATAGTTTTAAAATTTAAGTCACACATCTTTCATTTTTAAAATCTCAATGAATCAGCAAAACTTTTCATGAATACAGGTTACAAAAAAAATTGTTGAGAAATGAATTCCAGTAGAATCTCCATAGACAATGAGCTCTCCATTTTGAATCTCGATCAAAATGTAACACCAAAATAATACCTTTTGTACTTCTCTACCATATTTTCACACATTGGATCACAAATTCTAAGAGTTGTTTTCCAATTCTTCCTGTTACTTTTAATCGCATTCAAAAATCAATTGACATAAAGTCAAATATTGAAAATTTACAGATAAATATCCCCTATCGAGAGGTGTATATTGGCTAGCAGAGCCGTTTATTTTTCCTTTCAATGAAGGAAGATAAATTCGTTGATGTAGTAATAAATTAGTAACAAATTAGTAGTAACTAGCACCACTGTAATTTTGAAATTTGCTAATGGCTCTGCTGGGTTTATTGGGGTCCTGCATCCAATTTGACCAGAGATACGTAGGTGAAAAAAAAATTAACTTCAATGAATTATGTTCACAGATAAGTATTATTGATAAGAAATAGAAATTTCACCTCTATCGCCACATTCCTCATCTTGAGATCACACATCAGATTATGATAATGTAACTATCACTCCCTTCACATTACTAAGGTAATACTGTGATTTATTATATTATGTACATGAATTGGATATTTTATAAACTTTGTGTAAATTTTTTTAATTTTGCATAGTTTCATTCTTTGAATTGAGAGGATAGATATTCACGATCATATAGTATAAATTATATTCATGAACAATTTCGAATTCACTGTCAAATCCTAATCTAAAACTAAATAAGCTGATGTGTGAAATGAGCAACAATCTCCTTGTATAATCAGAATGTAATTTCCCCCACCACTGAATACTCGGAATACACCTTTTTATTAAACTTTGTACACTATCAGTAGGTACTTTATTTACTATTGTTCTTCATGAATAATGTAAATTTGATTTAATTTCGTTTGATTAAGGAATAATTTTATATGTGAAACATGTATCAAGCCTCAGTGCTTTAGTTTTTCTTACTCACGCCTGAATCAAATGTTTCACTCTACTTACATAAAGGATAGTTAACAATCTTATCACTCCTCGAACAATAAATATCCTAGTGATTGACATGCAGGAAACACTTATTCGTGAGAACATTTGGTGGTAAACCATATCTTTTGATCGATAGATGAAAATACTGAGACTGATGTTGATGCTCGAAATAGTGAGTGGTAACATATAACCGCAGATAGTGTATTTCTTCAAATTTTATGGGGAACTACTCGCAAAAGGATATCGATTGGCCGTTCGTCATGACTTATATGATTATTTATTTGACCCTATGGGTGTTTTTCGATTTCAATGGCAGAAAGAGTCATCAAAAATTTTAAATATAGCATTATCTCAGTGGTCAATTCATGGTTGAAAATCTATTCAAACATTTGATATATAAGTTGATGATGACTATAGATAATCTAAATGTTCGATGCGAAAACTAAGTGGAAGAGTGCGGCTTCTGAAATTGAGTATCTGAAATTGAGTATGCTAACTTTCCATCTCTCAAGATCACTTCAATTGTAGTTTATTTACACACGATGAACCATATACTCATATACGTAGGTATCACAAAAATTTAAACCAAACATGCGTTGAGGGTTTCACTCAAACTCAACACGAATTTTTTTTTGGTGATACTTCGAAATATCCACTGTTACTATGTGAAAACAGAAAAACACAGGAATAGTGGACGGGACGAACGACGGACGACCAGACGAGATGATGAACTGTTGCAAGTATGGCGATAAATGGAAACGATACCAACCGAACTGCGATTTGAAATTGAGTATCTGAAGTGCTAACTTTTTTTTGAAAGGTTTTAGGTTATGGGTATCAGGAAAACCTCTCTTGTAGTGGGTTCCACAATTTCGCCGTTCTACGAAAAAATTAAATTTGATAAAGTGTAGTTCGGCAGGTTTCGAGATTGACAATGAAGTGGTGTCCAGCTTGCGTTCGTCTGATCTACCACATAGGAATAGCTCGCGGTGAAATGACAGACGTGATTTCCGATGAGCATCTGCCATGAAAAAATCTATAGAAAAGGCAGAGATCGATCACTTTTTTGCGCTATTCTATAGAAAGGTTAATGACGAACAGCTCTTCTCTGAATAGAATCCAGGAGCCTTATCTTATGTTTGGGTGCTGAACTTCAAACATGTGAACGATATTTCATGACATATTGAATCTGTACTTTGTAGATTATTATGAGAAGCTGTTAAGTAGCTCTTTCAGCACGCAACAAAAAACGGAATTTTTGTGTAGCAGTTTCTTGGTTTTTTGTTCTGTGCCTAGAGCTTTATCCTCATCCAACTTATTTGGTATTATTTATTGGTCCCGAGATTCCAATGATTGATCTGAGCAATTTCATAAAAAATTCATCGCGTTTTCATTTCATTACTCTACATATAGCACATCGAAAAAGTAAGTGTTAAATCAAACACACATTTTATTGGAATGAGAGAAATGATGTATTATTTTCGAGCATATTCACATCCAGAAAGACTAGATATATCTACTAATTATCAGCTCAACATCGTATTCAATCGATTACATCCACATAATTCGCTTCGAAAGAAATAAAAATTCTATTAATTATTCATAACATAATTTCGAAATATTGATTTCGATGAAATATTTTTTTTCTTTCAACAAAACCATATCTATTTTGTCGGACTCTTCAATAGTCGTTTGACAAAAATTCTGTATTGCTCCTAGACAAGATGCAATGCCAGACAAAAAAATCAATCTATAGGAGAAGAGACTATTTAATTCGTTATGCTGATATATTTTGTAAGACAAAAGTTTTGGTTTACGGACGAGGCTATTGGTTGATGATCCATTCACCAATGACCAAGCTATCAATCTTGATCACCATGCAAGGCAACCATAGACAAGGTGAGAATATCTAACCAAGAGTGCCGTCAATTGGAAAGTTGCAACTGAATATTCCATTCACAAAATATTTGTTTGATACAATGCTTTTGATGAAATCATTATAAATAATTAATTTTGATGCTTCAATATACTGGGTAGGGTGTCACACAGTCGATGTTAACGAATACGATTATCGCAATATAGGATGATTCTACGATCTATTTTCAGCAATGCAACGTTGCCACTTATAACAAAAGTGGCATTATCCTCCATGTTTCAAATAAAACACACTGTATATGATTGCATTTTTGAAGTTAATCTGTTTGCCTGATACACCCATCTCTAACGGTTTTCGGATTAATAATTATTTTTCATAAGTTTCGTTCAAAAAATAATCTCCATATTTTTCACTTCTATATCTGAATTTCTGAAAATTTTGAATTTTGGCTTTACCATATCAATATATTGGTATTCACAGTGTATGTTGATCGGAAATATTCGAACTGTCGAATTTTGGGTATCAAACGAATTCAAATCCAAATCAATAAGATAAAATGTGTTTCATTTGAAGATTTGAATATAATTTTTCCCCGAGTTTTTCCTCATTACTTTGAAATTCGGTAAACCTCGCTAAAATATGTTGAATAAACAATTCTGGCTACCATTAGAGGCGTACGACAGAGGCAAGTAAGTGATTTACTCCTGGGTTTACCATTCCCAAATTCTACGTAGAACTCGCGGAATTTCAATTTCGGCACAATTCATAGATTATCCATTACTTTACATGTTCCTATAATATACTTTTTCTTTGTAATGATAAAGTAACTATTGTTTCTCAAGATTCTCAAAACATATAGCTGCACACGAGTACACATTCATTTTGGGTTCAATGTGTATTAATTATGTCTATGTTTTTTATCCTACTTATGTATTTATTACGCAAATGATTTTTTTATTGCCGAATTTGATACGGATACGTGAGAAAGTTTTAAAGTAAGGGGAAACAATCATATCCTATTCTGTGAATAAAACACACTGCATCTCAGAAAGGAGGATAAGATTTTATCTTATTGATATGGGTTACTCGGTCAAATCGGGTTGAATACTAACATTTTTTGCCCAGGATTCTTAAAATATGTCCGATTATCAAAGAAACACCCTGTTATATACCAGATACATGTTTGAATGTTATCCTCGAGATCAAGTATTTTTGTAGTAGAATTCCATTCAAACATTCGAACTGCACAAAGACATCAACTAGGTATATTACCTCATTATTGTGCAGCAACAATTTCGCTTGCTACATTTCACATTAGCTGTATTTACTTATGGTACGATGTGTGGGATAACATCTCGGATAACATGCACACTGTTATTAAGGTAGACGGCAGGATTTTTGCAATCGTACCCATACAACTTCATTATGCCTTTGTTCATGACAGCATCAGATAAAATCTTTCGCCAGAATATGAACATAGATTCTGATGTTCTCTTATTTAAATTGATCGAGTTCATGTATGTTCGATGTAGGAAGGCTCTAATGGAAAACATTATTTATAATTTTTTTGTATCATCGAAAACTCAGTTATAAAATCTCGTATATAATCAAATACTGTATAGTGTATAAGTTATTTCATTGTGGTTATTATTGATAAAAAAAAAACAATCTATAGGGTACGAACAATTGGGTATCATTAATTCCTGATATGTATTATCAAGAACCCTTTATAGCGAACCAGATTTGTCGGTCCCTTGAGGTTCGTTATAAGCGAACATTACTGTATTCTCGTTACCTCAAAAATGTTCTATTGTGACCATTGCCCGAGCAATTACCATACCTAATATACATTTTTACCTCGATTTTCATGCTTACACGAAAACTCATCTGAAAACTCTTAGAAAAACAATTTCATATTATGGGTAGAGGCTTTCAGTAGGTATACGAGCTTTTATTTTTTGTGTAGACTTCAGAAATATATATTACCTTGTATATTACATACCTTAATAATCGTACTATCAATTCCACTTTCTCGAGCATCACATTCTATAAATTTTTACTTACGCATATTTTAGTGGTAGTCATACACTTTGGTATACAACAAACACATTTAGATCTGAATCTCCTGGTAGATCAAATGAACATGTAACTTTCATAACAAGGGCAAGAATCTGCATTTTCATAGTCTGGATGAAAGTGAAGTTTTGATAGGTCACCATTTATACAGATAATTGAAACTGATTATCGGCGATTCCAATGGAAACTAATTCTAGAGGCTTTCAGAAGTCATATAAGTTAGTATGGAAAAACTAGATTTTTGTCATGAAGAGGAGATGAATAGTATATTATGATACAAGTTTTATAATACGCTATTTTGTCGCACGCGTTGTTTGGAGTACGACGAGCGAAGCGACAACGTGTCTTATAAAACGTGTGTCATATGAAATTTTTTCTATTTTGAATTGTCTTGAAGAAAAAAAATGGCTTTAGTATCGATAAATAACAGAAACATCTTCGATTGCTAACAATGATGACATTGAAATAATTAAAATCTGACGCACAAGCGTAAAGCCCAGTTTACAGTTGAGCGATTTTGATTATTTCAATGCCAGCGGTGAAAAATTCAATATATAGTTATTGTTTATTTTGGTCAATTTAAATCAAATAACACTGAATTGAAATTTATCAATTAAAACATTGAGTTTTTCACTGCTAATATCACCAAATCCAAATCGCTCAGAAGTAAACTGGGCCAAACTCTTCTGACTTTGATTTGACAGTTCGATTGTACCAATCCTCGAATAATAAAAAATGCGTATCGAAATAGAGGCTATTTCGACACGCATTTGCGTTGCACAATGACTTCATCATACAACCAAAATAGAAATTTTCCCTCAATTTTAATATGGATTCGCCTGACGAGTAAGCACTGATGATGGCTGAAATGCCGAAGCGCTATGCCACCAATGAAAATTAAACATTTTTTGCACAAAATACAAAAAACTAGTTTTTCTATATCAGATAGACGTGCACACAGTATCTGGTTTCTTATGAGTTAGGTCCTGTAGACTCCAGAAATACACTTCGGTGGCAATTAATTTACATGTAGGTACTATAGTTCAATCAAAGTTTTCAAAAGTTGTTATACAATACCTTTTCAGTTTTGTCACATAATAGATGAATCTTGTTACACAACGATGTCCGTTAGATACAAGTTAGATCATATTTCTAATTTTACCTCGTATTTCACCGACCGGTCTAGAATTTTACGATATATTTATAACCAATAAAGAACTCCCATTTGACAGAAATATCCGAGGCATACATTTATTCCTGTAGTTGTATTTCAAATGACTATTAATAAAATCTGTCTTTTAGATGAATTTACTGTACGACTGGTTATTAGCATTTTTATTAACAAAATGTAATATATAGTCTTCTAGTAGGTCTCGTGAAATGACTTTCTCCATCTGAACAAGTATGACAAGGAGTATGATGTAGAATTTGCTAAACTAGTTCTTTACTGTGACAGATACATAATTACGAGCATAATTATTACATTGAGATATTATTGAATTTTATTTAGGCACGATGTACTGAAGAAAGAATCTAGATGTAGTATTTTTTTACAAAATTGTGAGTTTGACGATGCACATTTTCATAAGATATTCATCAAAAATATTATAGTTTTATAGCAATAATGACTCAAAATAAAATACAATCTACTATAATCTATGATTTGGTTATGAGCGAGGTTATGAGTTACTCAAATATTTCTTCATCGATCATATAGTGAACAAGAAAAGAATAACTTCTCTCGGAACTTCTTATTGATATTGATATTTCTATTGAATACATATTCATATATATTATATACTTTCAAACGCAAAGTTTCGATCAAATACCATTTCAACAAAATTCAGTTTTGATGGTTTAATGTTTCAACATTATATGATTATGATGCTTTACTGAAGGCTTTACTGTTTCCACAATATACGATTTTTATGAAATACTAATTTGGTGGAATATGTTTCGACAATTATTACGTTTTAACAAATCATATTTCGTATCCCCCATAAAAATAGTAAGTATAAATGTTTGTTCATTGGGTACCTATGTAGTTATTTTGGAGATCTTGTTGGATTGAAACAACTATAATTATTTTCAGTCGAAGTTTATTATTATTCAGAGCAAAAATAATATCTTTCATGAGAATATATATGAAATAGTTCATACAAATTTTCTTTCAAATTCACGTGAGTTATTTAATACAAGAATGGAAAATAATCAATATTGTCCTACAAAAATAAATATGACCGCTATAAAATTATATGTAATATATACAGAATTTACAAGTACGTTTTCCATACTTATTATACAATTTCGTATTTACAATCAGAAAGTTAGACTCCTTACCAGTCAGGAGTAGTGGACGGTTCGGGCTATCACTTGATATCATTCAAATAAAAAAATGCCGTGCTCACATTCATACAAAAATTTTCCCGAACTCACATATACTACCTATATATATCACATCACACCCTCACATTGCACTCATGCCTCGACTCATGCACAGTCTATACCATTACGATTTATCACAATAATGCTGACGTTGCCAGTTTCACTAACAGTCATTGTCAAATGTGGATGGCCACCGTCCTCGAAGCGTTGTTGCCACCTCCTGGGGGATTCGGAGCTTGGCTCCTCGCACTATGTCTATGCACGTGGTGATGCACGTGCGGAGTCCTCATCGAACCTGGATGCCTCTGGTTGTTAGGAACGTCGGGAAGGGCGTACCTGAGCTTCTCCCAGAACAGTTTATCACCCCACTGTAAGTACACGTTGGTTTTCAGATATAAACGGATATCTGGATCCAAGTCTTTGTGAGGCACATCTCCGAGAAGGATTACGATTAATCGACGCCGACGGTCGCGTAACACCTGATGATGCGCCGATTTGAACTCGAAACGACACCACTCGGACTTGATGAAATTCTCGGACAAGATCATGATAGTCCTTTTCGAGGATTCGATGGCTTGCACTATGGTATCGGCAAGAAAGGCACCCACGGGAAAGTCTCTGTAGTGTAAGCATAATTTATAATTAGGCTCCAATGCGGGGGCTAAAACCTCAGCCACCCACGCTTCGTCTTTCGAACTGTAACTCACGAACGCGTCGAACAATTTTTCTCTGTCGTCTCTGTCCAGGTCGCTGGACCTTTGAAACATACGAACCCCGAATTTCGAGTGAAACCAGACGCGGACCTCCTGTCTGTAGATGAACACCAGCAGAATGATTAATATGATGACGGAGAATATGGCCAAGGTAATCACCAGCAATGGCAAGTAGTCTTGGATGGCTTGACGCTGGATGATGGTCTTTGTCGCTGTCAAGTTTCCGTTTACGCTGTTGTCTATGTTGGCGACACCCGTACAAGAACCGTTCTCTTGCATCACGTAGAAACCGGTATCGGTACTGTCCAAGTACGCGTCCAGGCTGTAGAAATCGATATCGGTAGAGTTCAAGATGCATTTCACAGACGACGAGTCTCGAACCGCGTCGCCGCGTTTCATCCACTCACGAAGACGTTCCGTAAACTCACAGTCACATGACCAAGGATTGTACGATAGCGTCACTTCGATTAGAGTATTGGGCAGATTCCACATGTTGTATATATTTAGTCTATTGTGATCCAGTCGCAGTATACGCAACTTCTTCAGATGGGTGAAAGTACTATTATTGATGCTCGTTATCCGATTCGACTGAAGAAAAATTTCAGTCAGATATTCCAGGCTGTCGAACTCGTAACCATACAATTCGCCTAGTCGATTCCCACCCAGATGTAAAACTTCAAGTTCTTTCAAACCGTTGAAAGTTCTGTTCTGTATGGTATCTATATTAGAGTTGTTCAAATATAGTACCTTCAGTCGTTTTCGACCGATGAATGCGTGACTGTTCAGCGACCGCAAATCGTTTCCGTCTAGATAGAGTTGAGTGGCGTCCATTGGTATCTGCTCCGGAAGTTTGGTTACATATCCGCTGGAAGAACAGTCCACCACATTGGCGGACCATGATTGGTCGTGGTAACAGGTGCAGTTTGTAGGGCAGGTCATCTCGCAGTCACATGCATCAAAGTCGCAACAATGACAAAGAGCGAAGCAATGAGTTTCGTAAGTACACAGGAACTGATAGGGGGCAGCTTCGACTAGGGGAACATAGGTGGTACCCCTGTTATATAATAACTGGCAGTAGATACTATCTAGATCGACTAATTTTGGTTGTGTCCGAGCTCGGTTACCTACATTGACTTTTTGCAGCCACTCCATGGTACAATCGCACTGATAAGGGTTACCGCCTATGTAGAATTCCGGAAGCTCTTTTTCCGGTGGTACAGCTGATATTCGTAGAGCATTCGGGTCCAAATTCGAAATTTTGTTTCCGAATAAGTCCACTCTGGTGAGGTTCGTTTTTTTGAAGAAAGTGTATGACTGCACTTTGGAAATCAGGTTATCGTTCAGGAACAACACTTCCACGCTATTGGGTATGGCAGAGCCGGTAATTTCAGTGAGTTTATTCGCACTGGCATCGAATGTTGTGAGAGACAGAGTCGATTCGATTCCGAAGTAATTACCCAGTTCCTCGATTTGATTCGAGTGAATGTCTAGCCATTGTAAACCAGTAGGTATCAGGGCATAATCAATCCACTTGAGATGATTGTCGGATATGTTCAGCCACACTAGACTGGGTAATTTAGCGAATAATTCTTCAATGTCAGTCAGGTAGTTCCCATCGAGACGGATTGCTTGTAGGTTGAGGTTATTGTCGAAAGAGCCAGGCGCTACCTTTTGTATTTTATTCCTCGACAGATTGAGGATCTTGAGAGCTGACATTTTATCGAATGCACCTCTTGTTATGTTTCCGATATTATTTTCGGTCAATCTCAGCCCATACATTTGCTTCAGATCTTCGAATGTTTCGTTTGTTATGGTATCGATATGGTTCTCTCCTAGATCGAGAGTTTTCAGCAACGGGACGTTAGTAATTACTTCAGGCACTGCAACAAGCTTGTTGCCATTCAAATGAAGATCTTGCAAGCCCGAACAGTTTTTGAGCGCCTCTGGGTGAATCCAAGAAATTTTATTATTGTCTATGGACAACAGAGATAAAACATTCAATCCGTTGAATGTGTCACTTTCTATTCTGGTCAATTTGTTATTCGATATGATTAGCGTGTGGAGGTTGTATAAAGCTGAGAATGTGCTGTCTGGTATATGCTCGATGAAGTTGTCATTTATTCTTAGGATTTGTAAACTGTACAAGTCTCTGAATACTGACTGTTCTAGTTTGGATATCCTGTTGTAAGAAATATCGAGCACAACTAGTCGAACCAGGCCTGCGAAAGTTGCTGTATTTATCCAATCAGCAGTCAGTTCGTTATGAGATAAGTCCAGGACAAGGACCTGAGTGAGCTCGCTGAATAATCCAGGTGCCAATACGTTTATGGAATTATTTTGGAGATACATCTCTTGAACTTCTTTTGCATCGATGAACAGTTCAGGAGGTAAACTGACTAGACGATTATCAGACAGTTTGAGAATACGGAGGGACGTCAATCCCTCGAGAGCACGATCAGCCAGGTACGATAAACCATTGCCTTGAAGATAGAGTTTCTGCAGATGTGACAAGCTGGAGAACTGACCGGATGGCAGTCTGTCGATGCTGTTGCGAGATAAATCTAAGATTTTCAGATTGCTGCCACATCTTTCGGCGGAAGTGAAACGGAAGCTGGTCACTTCTCGTAATCGATTTCTGGTTAGGTTGAGAACTTCTAGGGCGTAGAGCGGACACAAAACTCCTTCGGGCAAACTCCACATGTTGTTTTCACTGAGGTCCAGGCGAACCAGCTGTCGCAGTTCATCGGTGAACGCGTTAGGAGACACGTCGAGGGTCATAGCTGACCAGTCCGTATTGTGAGTCCTTATGGTCAAATTGCGGAGGTCTTTGAGTCCTCGAAACGCACCGTCCGACAGATTCCCGATTTTGCAGTACTCGATGGACAACTCGCGGAGTTCAACGAGCGGCTTGAAACTTCCCGCACTCAACGAACTTTGAAAGAAAAGCGCGTCACTACATTCGAGCCGCAACCGCACTGTGTGTTGTGGTTGTATCACGCTGAAGTTGGTGTTCTCCAGCTCGCTGTTGATGGTTCGAAGTCTGCAGACGAGAGCGACATCGTCCTCGTCGCCGCTGTCCACCACGACCCACTTGCACTCGTCGGGAGCCTGGTAGCGCAGAGTTTTGCTGAGAGAAGCGGAAAGTACTCCGAAAACGGCCCCGAACAGGATAGCGCACACTACGTTGGTGCCCATGACTTGGTGCGGTTTTGACTCGCGCTATACCATCGTACGCTCGGTCGACGTCTTGTAGCATGTCCGACTCACGAGGTGCTCGGTACTCGACTGCAGTGGCTCGTACAAGGCCACTAACTTCTCGCTTCGTCCCCTCCCCTCCAACGGAGGTGCCGACCCCTCTGCTGGTCTGTCGGTGCTGCCGACTCGTTGCTGCATCCGTACCGGCACACACACCGGAGAGACTCTCTTTCTGCGTTCTTCTCTTCGTCCGGATCCCGACGGCGTTCGCAAAAAACTGTTGAGTCGAAGTCGGTTTTTTCTCGGTCTTCGATGCATGCAGAAGGTTCTCTATCTGATGGGCTGTTGGAAGTCGCACTGGAGAGTGGATCGCGCCTATAATGTTTATTGTCTTTTTCACCTTTGATGAAATATTGATGGGAGTTAGAAGGATCGTTAATTCGAGTCCGCCATTCTGACTAATTCAACGAAGAAGTTGCAGGTGAATTGTTCATGCGGTCAACAGTGTTGGATTTCAGTCATTGTTTGGAATGAAATTTCCTCATCATCATATCACAATATTCATGAGAAAATTGTACGAAGGTAGGTATTATTCCATGTATTTTCTCAACTCCTGTGATTTCGATAAATCAGTTCTATTTGCTGGATAATCCTGGTCTGATGGATTGCCAACTTCTGCGTTCTAGCGAACTATTTATATTGATCGTAATGATTCCTATTTTCATATCAATCGATTCAATCTATATGACGTTTAATAAATTACCCCAGAATTTATTCTTCCTTCCACAGTTATTGATTTGTACTCATCATGTTTTTTTTTTCTCAATATTACTCGTATGAGCATTTGAAAGTTCCCTGTATACGATATTACATCCATCCCTCGATGACTTATAATAACATAATAGAAAGTGTGAACTCGACCTTTTAAATCCTTATTCTAGAATTAGGTAGATATAAGAATTTATTAATTTCATTACTTAGATAGGAATTTTGTTCAGGGACTCAATAAGGCCATGGTTAATTCATTGAACTTTTCAAATTCACTCCAAAAATATTGATTGTTCATCGTTTAGTCTTAAATACTTTTTGCAATTTCATATGGTTGATAATGATTCATACATGTGACTCTACTGGGTTTCTGTTCTAGTCACCTATTGGGGTCTCTCTATGCATAACGGTGAACTCGTTTATGACCATAATAATTATATTGTTCAGTTAGTATGATTGCAAACATTACAAAATGAAAACCATGTTTGCATCTGTTGAACATTATTGAATATTATAGTTTGATACACAACCAGTGGCAGCGTTCAGTGCTCGGTTCAGTGATATTAATATATAAAAGGTGTACCAATCATCAGTCAGACTCGTCACAATAATTAATATCTTGAAAACTATACGATAAACGAGGACGATTTATCAATGTTCATAGATGAAAACATGATATTATTTTCGTTTCTTATAGATAAAAATAATGCACTTATAGTATCATGTGTTTCGATATTAACTTTTTTGTTATTTCATGGATTACACTGAGAAAAAATTCCAGTAATAGCAAAATCTCCTTATAAAGATATATTGCAATTACAACGTCGAATACCTATACCTGATATAAACATGTTTAATACTTATAAGATCTCCTTTTGATGATATTTATATACAGGGCTATTCAAATTCGAGTCTATGCATGAGGATTTCGATAACGGTCCGTACAGGTCCGTATTTGAAAATTAAAAGTTGAGGGTGGACCAATTTATACGATACCCTATATATAATTTTTATTCAGATATTTGGAAAGGCTTCAAAAAGTTGCTATGGCAAAGTGGCAAAATTTAAAAAAAATCATCGTAAAATAAAGAGATATAGGCAAAAGAAGAATTTCGAAATTTTTGATTTTTTTTATATAACTCCAGAATTGTAGAAGCTATTAGTCAGATTTTTTTCATCCATATAAGTAACCTCTGAAATATGCTACTTTGCCTCCATTTAACCAACCCTCTATCTCTTACCGTTAAATTCCATAACTAAGAAATTCAATAGTATAGGTATCATCAAAAATGACACATTGTTTCTATTACGTATCAATTATTTAGGGTAAAATGAGATGTTAACACATTTTGAATAGTCGAGGTACACAAGCGAGCCCAATGAAAGTTATCTCATAAGTATATAGCTATGATATGCAATCTGTGCGGTGATCTGGTTTTCTTATTTGAAATAGATAGATAGATTGAACCATTCATTTTATGTACCTATGTGACATGAAAGCAGTGATTAATTGCATCAGGTAACGACTTCGAGTCTAGTTGTACCTACTAAAACAGATATATTTTTGTAGAAATATCAATCCATAATATTATGAAATGAAATTGAAAGTTGGTAGCTGATGTCATGTAGGTAATTATATTTCAGATGGAATGGGAAAATCGAATGACATATTGAAGGATCTATTTGAGGTATAGCTATCAAAATATTCGTTGAGTATAGGTATGCTGTATACTCAATACTTATACAGGGTCGCTGATATGTATGGAAACGGTCGATTATTTCCTAAAGTAAGATAGCTAGAGAAAAATGTTAGGATACAAAAGTTGTAGGGTTTTTCAAAATCCATTAAGCTAATGAAAAATTAGGTATACAGAATGAGTCAAAAAGTCAGGACGAAACAAAGTTGCTTTTTCTCTAATGGGACGCCCTGTATATTATTCCACATTTCAATTCTGCTCGAAATTCTGAACAAAATTGATGAAGCGCTTCATTTCCTAAATTCAACCGATTTCGAGATATCGAATTTTGAAAATAACTTTTTACTACTCTCAAATTTATTAAAGAAAAAGCACGAAATGATGCATATTTATTATGAAAGTCACAAAAGGTGGAGTATGTGGATATTATGATTACAATTTAATTATAATTTTTTTACAGAAAATAAAAAAAGCATAATTGTTCAGGGTTGATTAAAATGCAAAACAATAAAATGTATTTTTTAATGAATGTCCAGGATATTTAAAATTTTATGAAAACAATAGTTAAGACAGGCAGTTTGCAAAGTTTGCAAATTTTTTGAATGGAATATCGACTCATGTTATGATTCAAAGCCCTCTGTTGTGCCGAATTTATTGGATTTTCCACCACATCTAACATGACATTCAAAGCATTTTCTTCATTTGTAACGCTTACTGGTCTTCCACTTTTTGGTCGATCTTTGACATTTCCAGTTTCATGAAAACGCTGCAATGTTTTTGAAACTGTTGATTTAGAAATTGGTTCCCGATTTGGATGCAATTCATTAAAAATATTCACTACTTGGTCACAACTTCGTCTTCTATCACCGAATCCTATGATCATTAAAATTTCAATACGCTCAGTATTAGTTAAACGTGCCATTTTTGCGCGAAACTTATTTACACTAAATGTATTTTTGACATGTGTTGTCAAGATCATCACTGTTAGACAAAAGAACGACGCGGCGTTGTTATGGAGCTGGAAACTTTCAAAGGTAACTTGATGGACTATGAACTTAATGGACTAACATTTTTGGATAATTTATTATAAGTTATTTTCAAAATTCGATATCTCGGAAACAGTTGAATTTAGGAAATGATGTGCTATATCAATTTTGTTCAGAATTTTGAGCAGAATTGAAATGTGGAATAATATACAGGGCGTCCCATTAGAGAAAAAGCAACTTTGTTTCGTCCTGACTTTTTGACTCATTCTGTATACTTAATTTTTCATTATCTTAATGGATTTTGAAAAACCCTACAACTTTTGTATCCTAACATTTTTCGCTAGCTATCTTACTTTAGGAAATAATCGACCGTTTCCATACATATCAGCGACCCTGTATATGTCATTCGTATATATGCTGCTTCAAATTCCTCAAAGATGATAAGGAATATCCCTAAATTTGCCAACAACTAACCACAAGAATATGAATTGAATCAACATGCAAACAACGAGATAGTTATAGTAATTCCCATAACCTTTTTATAGACAAAAGCTCTGACAATGTATTATTTATTTCATGAAAATGTCATTAGAAATCTGCGGACCAAAGAGATCACGCGGTAACTACGGATATCGTGGAAATGGAAACATAAAATGTTTTGCATGGATTAATATCTCATCTCAATAATAATTAAGAAACGAATTGAACTATCTTTTTCACTGTTTTCAATAGGTCATATTCTCTTTGGATGAAAAAAGGAATGAAACGATAATTTTACAATTATTTGCGCCACCCTTTCCTAATATATGAGTGTGAGCAATCAATATATAGGGTGATCAAGATAAGAGTGAACATCATGAGCAATAAATAATTATAGATAACACAAATCTGGTTGAATGAGAAAGAACATGATGTGTGCAATATAAGGACCTCTCATGTGGCTTTTGCAGAAATTGTTTATTTTCTTCCGTTTCCGAGATATTTGAAAGAAATCGAATTTCCCAAATTTCGCACTATGGCACACATGACGTAACATGTGACCTTGGAACGTTAATCATACGTTTTCCTTAACCCCAAGAATGATATCCAACCAATAGACTACAGAGTCAGTCGACATATTGTCATGGTGTGATCCCTGATCCACTAGCGCTGTTGCCAGATATACAAATAATCAAAAACCACTCCGTAAGTTCTTTCAGAATAGTATATTCATTTCACTCCAAGAAGAAACTACCAGTGTTCTAGTGATATCATAGTCATTGTCCTTGATTATAAAACATCATTATTATGTCATGAAATGATGTTATTTCATTAATTAGAATAGCAAAATCCATCACGTATAACATCAAGATGTTTTCGTTTTTCCGAATATCTAGGAAGAATTAGGAGCATGGCAACATTGTATGTCTGTTCACTGCTGGCTGAATCGCAAATATCGCAATTTAATTCCGCGTATAAACGCGAATTTTCACTAGCTACGTCAGGATGGTGGAGGAGTCGAAAATGGTTTTCAAATTGATTGCTCACGAAAATGAGAAAATACGAATATGATATTTCGTTATCAACTTTATAGATGATTAAAAATCGCAACATTGGGAACATCCTCTTGTCACGGTATAATAAGAGTTTCACTCATGATACTATGTCTTCGGGTCATCCAGTATAGTTCAGATATGATATAATGGTTGAAAAACAAGAATATTTTACAATTAGCAAGTATGAGTAATGCTTTAAGAATCGATGATCGATTCCTCTTTGTCCAGTTATTTGTCGGAGAATAAGCGTGCACACTCGAAACGATCCATATGTTATTCAACAATTAATCCTAATAAACATCCCACACCAGCATCGAAACCACCGAAATAAATCACAATTCGAAGTGCCCCATATGAGCTCACCGACTGATATTCACGGGGTACTCCAAACCGAATATCATAATCTTTTAACACTCGATATGTTAGGGTCGAAAGTTAAACCTGTTATATCAAATGGCACCATTTATATCAAATGACACAATGTATACAACAATATTTGAGATTATAATAAAGAATATTAACCTTGTAATTTCCAACTTCAAGAATCTTATGATTAGTAGATTCACTGAAAATATTAAACTGCCATTAATTCGTAAGAACATGCTGCTGAACCTGAAGAACATAAATAATATACCTAAATTCAAAAAAAGACTAAAATTATATCTTACTGAAAACAGAATAAAAATCAACAACATATTTTAAGACAACACTTATTGTGATTAATTTAAATAAAATCCATCATAAAATATTTTCGATTGTTTCTATTAGATTTCCTCTCATTCTCAATACCGACACACTCATCCTATTGCAATATAATTAATTAGACACGAAATTGACTGTCCACATTTACTTGGTAAAATAAATTTCAATGTCCCTGGTAGAGATAATCTTCGATATTATACTCCATTCACTATTCCCTATGGCAGGACCACTTATCCGTATGCGAAAAGCATTCAACAGTAACTGTACCGATCTCAATTCCTTTCTCGACATTTTCTCAATGTCGTTGTCAAGTTTCAAAACTTTGGTAAAAAAAATGTTTCTCAATTCATATGAATAGGTCACAATGTTCTGCTCTATTGTTTAAACTCTATTATTGGTATAAAACATGTTATACTAGATTATTGAATCACAATTCTTTTATACTGTTACTATGGAAATAACTACATTTACATTGTAAACCTATGTTCGTAGTACACTAAGTACATTTATTAGTATATAAATAACTTACTTCATAGTTGATGCTAGTTTTGGAACTTTGTTCTGTTAGCAACCTGAAATTGCAAATAAATAAATAAATAAATAAATAAATAAATAAATAAATAAATAAATAAATAAATATATGTTATATCAAGAACTTGAGATATAACATATATAATATAATACATATCTTATCAACATATTACATACCTGGCTGATGAACTCTTAGATATATTTCCTGCTTCCTCCCATTTCTTTTCTTTTACATATTTTCTTTCATATCAACTTCATTATCTATATTCTTTCATTGAATGTATATTTATCTTTGTTTTATATCCATCTTAATTCTATCAAATTGGTAGTATAGGCACAGTACAAGCATATACCCATACTTAGGTGTAATTATCGATATTTGAAGAATTGAGGGAAATATAAACCTCTTTTTTTTCAGTCGATGTATCAGTATTGTTATTGCTTTGTTTGTTATTGAATAAATTGAATTAAATTGAATTGATAAAAACATGGCGTACGTCAAAGTATCATGTCAGCTGTAAGAACGATATGTTCCATGGTTATTATTATTATTATTATTATTCATATTGTGAAACAAAGTTTGTTTATGAATCAATCAATACATGACATCAATGAAAGAATATACAATTCACAATTTCTTGTATATTAAATTCACCTTACGCCAAAGTACATTATGACAGTAACTGATGCCATTCTTGAATTCATGTTAAAATTAAAACTTGTATAATATAGATTTCATACAAAGCATAATTATTTTTACGATTATATTTATGATAATGCTTGTGGTAAAGTTATATTTATGTTGACTAAAGGCACCTTGATGTAGATGGAATTGCGTATGCATGCAGATTAAACTTTTATTGGGATGTGATCATTATTTTGAAGAAATATCACAATTAGGTGAGTTGAACAGCCAAATTTCCCTATTATTCAATTGTCAAACGGTTTAATCGGGGATTCGTAATGGACATTTTTCAATCGTAATCAGCGACTTGCCTTGTCATGAACAGTGAACGAATAGTTAGAGTAAATAATATGAAATTTGTTATGGATGAATGATCAATATACGTTATTTGACCCATGAAAACTCCCAAAACTGGAGTATAGTTTGATGCAGACTCAATATCTGTGTGACGTCATGATATAAATTCAGAATTATTTTCCCCATCCATTCGTCCACTGTTCACGGTTAGAAAATATCCGTTGCGAATCTCACCTCAATATTACGAATCCTTGTGCTTCACAAATCTAGTTTCTCCAAAATCATGGGCTAGTAGTTCATCTATTATATATTCAGATGAACATAATTTATGAGAGAATAAAAATTCAATGGGTTCCTGATTCGACCAATTCTTCTGATTATGCTTATGCTGTCTAAAGAAACGTAAGTTATTTTTTGTGGTCGAAATGAGCCTACTGAAATTGAATGGAATGTTAACGATATTTATTTATTTTGGTCCAATTCAATATCAATTTTGATAGAAAAGTGGTTAGTTCCTATATTGAATGTAATAGGTCCTATCTATACTAGTAAACTCCAAAGTCTTCCTACACCTACAATTTGATATTTTATCTTTCCAAAAGAAAATATTGAGGAAAATATTAATTTCAATATCGGTATATTTTCACTGTAACTATCTTCGAATAGTGAAGGTATTTTGTTCGATTCCACTATAGCAGGTAACATTTAGGCATTATCTCTTCTATTTTTTTCCTTGAATTTATTAACCTTTAGTAACATGCATTCAGGTATTCGCCATTCATGATATTTATCTGAATGGAATTGTTACATGCAACATTATTTAATATTTGTCTCAAACAATTTACAAAACACAATTTTCGACTATTATGAATTTATTATTATTATACTGATGTGAGTTTATCATGGATATAGCTATTCTTATGTCATTTATTTTGTTTATTTACCTATCAATCAGATGATATTCCTCTCAGATGGAATGCGTTTATGATAGAACCCACAATACATTTATTTCTTCAGTAATGTGAACAAAAGTCAATGTTTCGAATCTGATGAAAGTTGATGATGGTGAATTGCAACCATTGCATTGAATACAACTGCAATTATATTGCGAGATCTCCTTAGTGGAAATGCTATTGAGAGCCATCAAATTGTAATTAGAATAACACAGAAACGATTGCCTAGATATTAAAAAAAATTGACATGCAGTGTGAGCTTAAGGACTTATCACCTTTGTAAAATCGTTATTGTTTTATCAATTTCGGAAAACTTATTTTTGTTGGACAGGTATCTGAAATGTGTTTCCAACAATAAAGTGATTTTATTTATAGGCTTTTATCGTCGCCAACTGTGACCAATTTTATTGACCCATTTTTCAAAAATACCTGTTTGTTTTGTTTTTACGAAAAATATTGATGGTTTGAGAAATAGAAACACTCGAATCATATAACTGTATTGATTTTCATCATCATAAAACACGGGTTATTATAATAAACTCACTGTGAAATTCAAGTTACACTTTCCGAACTACAATCGACTAATTTGAAGTACAATACGCGATGGTTTCTGCAATTCCTCTGATTTCAAATTATACTTACCAAAATAAACTATTCTGAAAATTAACTTAGATGTACATTGAAAAATTTTCAGAGATATTATTTCGGCACTCCTAAAAAATGCCTCCCGAGGTAAGTGTTTCCCGTTTACCACCCCATATCTATGAGTCTTCATTTCGATAGCTGATGTCAGAAACAACTATGAATATGTATTTTCTGTAATTCCTTTCAAGATTAGCGTGGCAAGCGGAGCTTTTGCGCTCCTTTTTCCCATCCCAATTGATAAATGAACATCGTACTCTCATCAGACAAACCGCGAATGTATCGAGTCGGCCATGGCGTAATAAAACAGAAGAACCCGAGGACGCTTCTCCAGCGTGGCGCATTATTGCCCAATTAATAACGAGCCAGTGGAATCCAGGTACACGAAAAAGCCATCTTGGGTCGGAATATTAAACCATCCCCGCGACTTTTGACTTGACTCGAAAATAAACCCAATGAATAGAAGTGGAGACGAGATAGCCTTAATGGGGTATCATATTTCAAGCAAGCCGCTGGTATCGCACACTCCCTCTACCCTACTACAGGGGTCTCCAAAATTTGGAGCTATACTGTTTACACCAGTAAGTTCCGAGGGCCACAACTTTTTTAATTTTTCTGCTATTATCTGTAATTTCTACACTGGTCGCCGAGTACGCTCTGAGCGAGCATACTCGCTAGTTCAATGATTTCTACAATATTTTACAATACACTATTTTTCAAAAATTATATATGTGAAAAAAGGGCCTCCAGAGAATACGTAGATATTTGTTTGGAATTTGTATTGTCAAGGAATTTTCCAAAATCAGCATTCAAAAATCGAAAATTCTTCATTCTTTTCTAAAAATTTGACGTCATCCGATAGGTTGATGTAGGTTCTGTTCCATTAATCGAAGTGGAAGACGAATTGATAATCTCTGTCATCTTTGACAGTTGGCGGTAGAAAAATTACTTGGCGATTCGGGTGATTTGAGGTCAAGGATATTAAACTATAAGGATGGTCCATTCCGCAGAAATTTTTATCCCGGATGTGACGTTGCCGAGAGTGACACGTCACTTCCGCTCATTTACAAAAACAATAACCTCATCAACATTTGAAAATTTTTCACCTCATCATTTTTGTCATCTCAGATCACTATTTCAGTTAGTAAATTCAGTATGGAAGAATATTTTATCTTTCTTTGATTCAGTGATTTCACTTTCAACAATATCAACACAAATTTGGATGGGAATGGTATGTAGGACATCACATTCTTGAAGATCTGCAGGACACAGTGTGATAGTTGATAGGATTACAATTATGGTACATGAATAGTCTACAGTACTAAATACTAAGTTCTTCGACAAAGTACTACAGTCTACAGTGGTCAGAAAGTCGATATGAATAGGAATAAGGAGTATAGTGAAGGCAGTTGCTGACTAGCATCAATAAAATTCAATAAAAAACCTGATGATAAAATATATTTCATGGTGGGTTTACATTAGAGTGGTGAAATACAGGTTTTTTCACTAATAGTATTACTTGTTTTCAGGGTATAACAGAATAAAAAATGCTGGATTAATAACTATGAAACATTGAACATTTATATAGTATATAATAGACTCGCATCTATAATGTACTGTAAGAAATATTAATAAATCATTCCAAAACAAGAGATAGATTTTTGATATTTTGTCTAAAACCTAACCTAACCTCAAAATCGAAAAAAATAAACAAAGTGCTACCTTCCGATCTTGGAACAATCCAAGATCAGAAGGTAGCCGGGTGACGTCATGAAACTTGTTAACATGGGCAGCATAGGGAATGGACCATCCTTATAGTTTAGTATCCTTGATTTGAGGTAATAAGTAATTATTGAGGTTTATTTTATTGTTCAGCGTATCATTATACTCTTCACCGACCACTATTTTCAGAAAAATGAAGCATTCAAAGACATGCAGTATAGACAACATATATTATCAGCTACATCTGCAGTTGAGTACTGTGAAGATAATTTTGATGTGAGTTCGAATTCCTGTCCTTACTCTTTGTGCAATAAAATAGTAGTACTTTCGTGAAATGTATGGAATGCTTTTTGTTGCAATTCCATCGACCAACATCACATGATAACCTGATTATTAACTTGAATCAAATCCTTATTGTGTCATGAATATGTGAATTCTTGAAGAAGATGAAGACGGACATGGATCAAGTGATTCCGAGAGTAGTTATCATAATGAGTATCAAAATGATGAGGTTGTTACGTGGTGGAAATATAATAGGGTTGCACCTCAGATAATGAGAAGAAATCAGACAATAGTTAGACAATATACTCACTTGATCGATCAATGATTTTAATAATTCAATAATAATAACATTGAAAATCACAAATATTCCATCGCTCAAAGGTAGGTTTGGGACTCCAGGGGCTCCATCAATTCCGGTGAACAATTAGAACCTGAAAAGGAAGAAATAATTCTGAGTGGTGAAATCTCTCCAGGAGTAGCAATGGATATGGTTAGTTTGAAAACTATTTGTAATGACTTACCTGTATGTCGATTGTCTCATCCTCCAAGTTTATCAATAAGGGTGGTTGATAATTTCAGCGATGCTTGGAGTCCAAAAATATAAATAAATTCATAACCCCAGTTTCTCACTTATCTGTATTATCCCAACCTTGTCCTTCACTCTTCTTGTTTTCAATGGGTCAGACCAGTAGCGTCCTGCGTCACGCCGAGTACGGTGCGAAGTCCGTACCTTGCTTGCGGTCAAACCAAGGTGGATATAGGATGGTGAAACAGCTTCCTATTAAAAAGCACTAGAATTAACTGTAGACCTTCGCCTACTTGATTTCATACCGTAGTAATATTTCCTGAAATTAACAGAGATGGCGACATACCTTGTGTCGGTAAAACAGAATATGTGCATCTGTCACCTTTTTATCAGTTTCATCTATTCTAGATGAAAAATGTTTGAGAAGAGTCAATATATCGATAATTATTCCAGATTCACTGAAAATATTGTGTTTTGATGTCATTTCAACTCATGTCTGTCAGATGCGAACCACAGAAATACATGAGCAACAGAAATCTTCATCGATAATCGATCTCACCGCCATCTTCATTCAAGTCGTGGAAATATTAGTACCTTCTCAAACGGTCTACAAGTTTTTCGCAGAAACAATTGAAGAGCTGTTTCACCATCCTATATCCACCTTGGGTCAAACTCAACTCGTTGATCGGGAGGTCACGTAAAAAGTCTGGCGGTGTCGTCCCAGTGTAGTAATGGTGCAACATTTCTAGGATCTATGGTTTCGCCCATTATCTTCTCTATTTCTATTTGTGTTCCATGTCCACGGAGATTAAGATAATTGACAGATTTGACCAAATGTTACCACCAGCGCAAAAAGGTCCCTAGAAAACCGGGAGACGGCGATAAGAGAAAAAAAAGGAATGGTCGTTTTTGCTGCTGATGTTCTCAGAAAGTGTCGGCAATCGCAATTTTGCGGATTTTTGGCCAAATCGATTAGTTATATCAACGTAGTTATTAATCTGAGTCAGGTGACAGATTATCACTCACGAGTGGATCTATCTACAGGTTCGATATACCTAATCAGTCGCCTTAGGAGAAGATATCTGTTTGAAGCCACATTGAGGCCAACCTCCAACCATGTATGTGTACTCGTATGACCACTCTCATTTCTAGTGAGAAGCTTTAACAGTTTCTGACGGAAACCCGAAATCTTCCAGGGCCTCATTGCAGACCCCCCCCATCAGCATCTGAGTAGGCTCCGCTACTGCTGATACTCTGCATTCCCCTTGTGTGACCTCTAGGTGTCTTGCTGTTTTGGTGCCTTCACGTGCTCCTGCTGTCGGGTCCAACTGAGGGAACTAGTTGTCCTGCTGTAGTCTGGATTGAGGAAAATAAGTACCTCTTGGACTGGAGAGTACTCACAGATAAGCCTTTTATTTTATATAAAGTCTTGTACTCAAAGCCCTATGACAGTAGTGATGTGTATAGACTGATATCATTGATCAATGTTGAACCTCTGGCTGATATTCACCCCGGAAATGTTCCCAATGCTAGAATGGGAATCTGTGGTTATCTCCTCACTTTTGTGTTAAGATAAACAGTTTAACCTCTATCCTCTCGTTGACCCCATCCTTAATATAAGTATAAGTAAGATAGACGTTTATATAACTACTACCACTAATGTTTGTTGGTAAGAAGAAATTTCTTCTTTATTTGATACTGTTATATAGGTACTGAAAAGTTGGATATTGAAATGTTCCTATTTTGCATACATGATTATAGAAAACAAAACACAGGAACCTTGTTGCATATTTTGTTTCCAAATGATATAAAGTATCACCATATTGCAACTTCTACGTGTAGTTATTTGGGGACCCACCCCTCTCTTCACTGAGCTACTGAGCAACTTAAGAATCGTATCAAGGTCCTATGGTGCATCCCAAAAACTTGGTTTTCTGTTTCGAGCTAAGAGCTATATTTCACTCCCAGTCAGCAGCTTATGATCTATAAGGCACAAATCCGACCTGTCCTGGAATACTGTTCCCATATTCTGAAACTAGTGGATTCTGTCCAAAAAAGGGCAATTCGTCTCGTCGGTAACAAACTCGCTCACTTCTCTGGAACACCGTAGAAAAGTTGGCGATTTATCTCTATTTTATAGATGTTTTCATGGGCGATGCTCTTCTGATATATCAACAATCGTTCCTATATTAGCAGTTCATTTGAGATTACCCCGCCAAGTACAGTCTGCATACCCCTCTGTAGTCACTTTAGAGACCTGCAGAACGTTCCTTTCTAAAGACTCGTTTATCCAAAAAATATCACTTTGGAATTCATTGCCTAGGGAGTTGTTCCCCGAGGCATACGATCTCCAGAAATTTAAGATGAACACCAACTCCTACCTTCTTTTCCTTGGTTCTCACGATGTTCTCTGAACATTACAGGATATCCCTGTTCGTGAGAACCAGAACATAAAAAAAGACAAAGAAAGCATTTTGATACTCACATTGAAATCCTAACCCCGTAACTTTAAATGGGAATTTTAACAGTGCATTGATATAATTGAGAACAAATATCAAAACTCCTCTTTGTTGGAGTATTTATTATAAGATTCTTTCACTGATACAAATTGATAATTCACATAGATACACTCGTGGGTTGTTTTTTGTTTTTGGTACTACTTATTGTTGTGAGAAATTATTTTCCAGAATGAAGTACATCATAAAGAATATTCACAGATCTAAGTTAACCGATAATCATCTTAAATCTCTTTTAATAATAATTGGTAAAAGTAAATTTTCAACAAGTACATAAATTCGAGATATTTTTATTCTGATCGCGGGCCGGATTTGACTCGCTGTCAGTAGTTTGGAGACCCCTGCCCTACCAGATGACGATTATTCTTAGCTGGTGTATCTGTCTGCATGCATCTGTCTATGCTTCAATACTTTCCCTCGATCTGAAATCAGGCTAAAGGTACTGAGAATTTCAGAGAATTGTTATCAAAACAAAAAATCTTGGGGCCCAAAAAGTCATAACTCATTGCCATTAGTGATAACGAAGGTAATAGACTTATGTTCAGTAATACCAGCAAATCGAACAACTACCTGGAGGAACAATAGTTCGTGTATACAGGGTAGTCAAGTATCTTAGGATCACATGGATAAAACGTAAATCTACTTTATGCAAACTTTTTTATTTTCGATGATAAAGTCTACGAAAATTTATAATAAGAGATTATATTCATTGTATAAATTACTGATGGCGTAGAATGCTGACACAATGATGGAAATGGTGGTTTCACTCTTCAATTGTCTTAGCAAAAAGAGTGCATGATTTAATTTCATATGATTCTCGTATTCAACAATAGAGGCGTCAGAGTTGAAAAATAAATGTGTCGAAACTTTAGTTTCAATCATTTTCGATACCCACTTACATATTTACTGTAAACTCTATAGAAAGTGGCTTTATGGAATTGTTAGACATAATTAAAAGTCATTCAGAAACGAATATTCTTGCATTTGTATTATTAACTGTATTCACCTGCAAATTCAGCTGAAAACACACATACTTTTTCTTTTCTATTACATTTTTATGTTTATGTGATTGGTATTCATGATTATTCTAGATGTAATAATCTATATGCAACAAACATTTTCACATATAATTTCACTTTGAGAAAGAAAAACTATTCAAATGAGTGACGAAGTCATAAAATGATATTATTATGCTGAAATCTGGCAAATACTCAATTTCAAATCAATAAATATGTATATATGTATTGATGGCGTTGGTGAAGAATTTGTTCTCAATCAATTCAAATTTATTCATACCAATCCTGTGAATATACAATCAATAATTAAAAAATCAGTTGAAGGAAATATATATAGTAAACCAGATAACATCAATTTTACCTAAGCTTCAACAGCTCGTATTGTGATTTGATATATCCTCCAATTTTCTTTAATACATATTCATAGATACTTGTTCATGATTTATTTATTTCTATACATTTATTTCAATTCGCTAACTAGTAAATATTACTTTCAAGAAGATGATATAATTTCTGAACATGTAGTCCATATTTAAAATCGATAGACTCATGTAAGATGGATACTGAACAATTTGAAGAACTTCCTGAAAAAAAGAACGAATGCCTACGTACCTACACTCATATTTTATATTTAGATAGGTACCCACCTTATTATTTCATATTTTTTGTGAAGGTATGCATCTAACAAACAATGGTAGGTTGTCCTCACTATAATAGAATAGATCACACTAAAATATTTAAACTGACGTAGTTGCAATAAATGTTGAGGAAGAGGTACCTGAAAAAAATCGCAAGTTAGCTACCATCGTAGCATGATATTGAAGAAAAATCAACCCGCCAAACTAAAGAAACTCGATGGTCACCTGGTAGCAAGAAATTCTTGTCAGCTATTTGACGGGGTGAAATGTATCAACGTTCAAATATTCTGATGATTTAAATTTGAAACGACCTATATGATTGATTCCGGTTTGTTTGTACTTCCAGTCATATTTATGACGTAAGTGTATATGGACTCAGTCACTTCAATTTCGTCTTTTTTGATCCCAACGGTATTACCTCCTATAGGTTTCATTTCTGACTGCAAACACATAAAAAAACAAAACTACCTTCTTAACTGAACTGACAGAGACTTGAGAGACATCACCAAAGAAATTCAATGGATCAAGATGACATTGGGGCATGCTATTAAATTAATTTGGACAAAACTACAAACGCCAACATTGCTGAATATTCAGAAGGAATCTCTTTTCTATGTAAAGGAAAAGGAATTCAGTTTTAATTTAGTGAACAAAGGTGGGAATGGCTGGTAAATGAATTACTCGAATTGTGAGTTTGTTTTAATTCTGTGTCATTGAAAAAATACCACACATACTTGATTCACAGATGCTTTATTTTTATTCTTCATCAGATCAACAATATTGGTTCCCACCAAAAATCTTCGAGTTATAAATATGCTAAAAAAGGCGATTGCTCAGGTATGTAAATAACTCATCGAGGTGTTTCTCAGTTTTACAATAATTTTTGGTGGTAGGTTTTAAGTATCGATGGTTGAGATTCTTATGAAATTTTATTGAAATAAGAAACCCAACTATGAGTTCCTATGGGTAATGGTCCTCGGAGATATTCACATTTTTATTTTTCCTTAGCAAAATCATTTTGAAGGATTGCATTAGAATTATATCGCAGTTGATTGGATGATTTTACATGCTACCTCACACACCTTCTATACCTCGAAACTGCTGTCATTCAAACAGTTTCGCATTATATCTTAGAATGATTCAATGTGAATAAATGAGATATAAATATATTCTCACGTTCAGTTTATAATAGTTATTTATGTATCAAGGGCGTAAAATAGGTTTTTATAGACCGCAGCGTGTAAGTAATAGCCTGAGCGCCTAGGTCCATAAAAGCAAGTTACGCCCGAAATACATACAACATTTTAAGCACGACCAGTATATTTTATTGTGAATACCTCTTCACCTCTCAAGCATGATAGGAATAAAACGGTTCTCAAATACCTTTCAAACTTCTTTAAAATATATTTTGTTACGCCCATGATGTTCCTCTCGAAAAATCATTTCATGAGAGTGTTCTTACTTTTTCTCTATCTCTTATAATAAGGAAGTTATTAAGGGTTTACAATTTGCGCATGTTCCAGACTGGTGGGTAATAATTAGGCTAGTAGCCATATTTGCTGTCAATACAGACAATTGTCATTACGAGATGCTTTCCAGTGACGAAGGAAGTGTGAATTGTACTCCACCAGAAATCAGTAAAGCAGCAGAGGATGCGAATAATTAATAATTTAATGTCCGGCGGGCAGTAATGTGCCATTTTACGCCCGGCGGGCGGTAAAGTAGTCCTAGGGCGGTAAAGTGCTATTTTACGGTCGCACAACCGGGAGATAAACTGGCATTTTACGCCCGGTCGTGCATAAAATCAGTTACCGTAGCTAAAGATGACGCTATAAACACAATCACAAGCTGTTGCGCATAAGGAGAGACTCACTGCTCAATATCAATAGTACACTGAAAAAAAAATTTATTCATAGTAAACTATATTAATCAACAGCTAACAAATTATTTATTCGAATATGGCGGAATAAACGTTTATTTTTCAAGAACAAATAATTCATTTAAACTATTCAAATATACCTCATTATTACCAAATTCAAATTTATTCCCAATCTATAGATTTATCAGTAAGTAAATCATTATTTATTGTAAATAAAGAATATTTATTATTATTATTATACATTTCATTAGCAATTGATAAAGACATTTTATCATTAATATGTTATGTTTGTTTTAAAAAATGATATTTATTATTGATAAATCAAAAAGGAAGCGAGACGCTCCTTCTGAAATCGAAAATGAATTCAATATAGAAGGAATCGGAATCAATTCACCCTTTATAAACTTACCTTGGCATGTACTTATCAAATAAACCAAAATTGATATCCCGCACAAACTTTTCTCAAAGATACAAAATTGATAACCCTCAAAAACTTTTCTAACTCCTGAAATTCGTCCTCCTCCATTTTGGCTTGATCAACTCTTTTATATAGTGATATATCTTTCGCAATACAATCACTGATTTTATTTTTATAGAATATAGATTCGAATCACTTATATCATTAAAATGAAACTACTGTAATCGTGTTGTAGCATAAACAGTTTGTTTTTGAATTGAATTCATCACACATCATGCATGCCACTTGACCACTGACAAACATAACACGAACTATACAAACGGCACCACACGACTAAACTATAATTTCGGTGGATATTCATTATTTGAAGACGAATAATATATTTTCCAATGGAACCAATGATTGATTTATAACAAATAACACTGAAAAAGCAGAAAGTAAATATTTATTATCTGTCACTATTCACTTCACAACTATTAGCCCTATCTTTTTCTTCAGTGTAGCACAACAGTGCTGGTCACATTTATCAGGAAGCTAGAGTGCTAACTTGAATCCCCAACTCTGAATTGAATCCAGCTCACATTTTCCGAAGCGGTTAAATATTTGGGCGTAAAATAAAATTTGATGTGTAATAGTTTGTTTAGTTTAGTTTATTTGACAACGTTATGCGATAATACATTGGTTGTAATAAGTCATGAACATTACATCCTATAGGTAACGTAATAAGTAGATGTACCTAGTTGAAATATACATAACAAGTCATGAATTCAACAATTCACATAGTAACAAACAGCATAAACATATGTAAAAATGTACAATATGACTAAGGGACTCAATCATGTGAATGCGTTCCAACGCAGTCGAAAGGTGTTCGTAGAAAATTCATCAACTGAATAAAAACAATATTTCAAGATGAATTTTTTCACTTTTTTTTAATAATATATACACGAATCAACCACATCGTTTCCAAAGCTATAGCAGCAAGCTGGACATGCCACAGAGTATTTGGTAAGACATGGGATCTGAATCAAAAAAAGATCTACTGGTCATACCAAACGATCATCAAACCCACGGTCACCTATACTACAGAAAGTGCAGTGGCTAGTTTTCTGGGAATCACAAGGGTAATATTAATATAATATTCAAGTAAACCTTTCATTATTGCACTTATGTGTGATGGAAAAACCATCAATCAGTGTCTTCATATTCGGCAATACAGTAAATGTCAAAGCAGGAAATAGGATTGGACATTCGAAAATTCTGAAAAACATTTCCCTAGAAATGAAGTTAGAAGCACAACCATTGGATCAGCATAGACTATACTGTAGTGGCCGCTCCACGGCCAAATTTCAGGCTCTCAAAACCCCTTGGTAATTACCTAACCATCTTCCAAGCAGAAGTACATGCTATACCAAGAGGTGTCAAGAAGTGCCTCGAAGGGGTCACTCACAGGGTGCAGGATTCTATCAGATAGCCAAGCAGCACTAAGATCTCAGAAATCATATACTTATGAGTCTAAGCTGACTTGAAACTGCGAACTATCTGATACAACTGGCAGCGAACAACCAGGTCACTTTGATGTGGGTGCCAGGTCCTAAGGGAGTTGAAGGCAACGAGGAAGCAGAACACCGTACCTATGAATGGAAAAACATACAATACCTGCTGTGGACTTTTGAAAGAGAAGTTTTGACGCTGGGAGACAGATGAAATGTAATCTTACTGGAATGGGGTTCTAGGAGGAAGACAAGCGAGAAGGCTCGAGGGCAAAGTCAATAAGCATCTCGAGTTTTTTAGGATGAGAGAATTAAACATCGAAATAAAAGACATCATTGTCGGAGTTGAACTGACCAAAATTAATATATTAGAAAAACTGTAAAATTACCTATCAAGGTGGCTTTTATGTATAGTGTAATATTATATTAACTTGATTGAATTAGTATTTTTAATGACTATATTCCTCATTTCAGAAATGTCTGGTTCCATAGCTCTACTAAAATTTCATGTCTTCTTAAAGTCTATCTTCAAATTTATGATGGTATCCAACGAAATGAATATTGCAAGTTTGTTAGTTATAAATGAAAGTTGAAGGGCATACCGCCAAAAATATCCCATTAAAAAAGCTACAACTACAAATTGGCTCCTAAATTTGGAGGAATCTTGACGGATAATAAAATGAGAGTCGTTGGAAGGAAGCGTTCAAGAAATGCAAATAAAATTGCCTTCAGGCAGAGAGAAGACGTCCTTTTCATTAATTTTTATTACGGAGGAGAAATTACAGTGGTTCTTTGAATTCCAGAAGTTATTTGAAAAAAACATCATACCGGGTGGTCCGAGGAAGAATAATATAAAGTTTTTCTACAAAGTAATTTCCACCATCAGCAATAAATCCTGATATCACTTACGTAAAGTGGAATTTTTTATCTGCCAGTAGGTATGTTAGTAATTGTTCACAGTTAAGAAAAACTAAAATAATAAAACTGTCTCGAGGACAAAATTATATTACATACATCAACATCTAGTAAACATACTTCTGTAATCCTAAAATGAAGTTGTGATTCTGCTTTTTCTTTCACACCCTCAGCTGTCATTTTTCTTCAATAGTGGTGATGAAAATATCTAGTTCTCAATTTCCTGTTTAGACCTCAACAACTCTACAAAGCACCAATTTGATTTGTCATGGAGTATTGTTCACATATGTTTGGAGTTCAACTCCCAAACATACGCTGGGGCTACTGGATTCTATATACAGAGAATAGCGGTTCGTTTGGTTGGTGATCCGTCTCTTACTAAATCATTGACCTTTCTAATACAACACAAAAAAGTTGACGATCCCTTCCTTTTCTATAGATAATTTTATTGTCGACGTGTATTGTTTCACCTCAAGCTATTTCAGATAGGCAGACTAGATGGCTCAGACTGGACATTATTTGATTGTTCTAAACCTGCCGAACTTCTTCCTATCACAATAATTTTTTCATTTCATATCCAAACTTTAAAAAAATAAATTTACCTACTCGGTGAAAAAAAAATCGCCAGCTAATACCATCTAGTCTCTCCTGAGATCCTGATTTTTATATATCAATCAGCACCTGCATTTTCTTCACCATCATAGGTGTCATGTAATTTTTCCTGGTGGTGGTGTTTGAATAAATCAAACTCAGTTGTGAGTAACACTGCTGTAAGTTATAGTTATTGCTGAATTCAGCAGAATTAACACTTTGGTGAGGTTGATGATTTCCGTAGTTGAATCCTACTTTAATAAATTTATCTTCGGGGCGTTTACAGTTTAAACAATGAGCAGGTACTTGCAAATCGTTTTCTGATGAAAAGGAACGCCATATCTAGTGTATTCCGGCGAAAAAGTGCTTTATTTGAAGCCCTCCGATGTTTCTCATTGTTTCTTAGAATTGAAATTAAATATATACCATTCAGTGGATAAATAGCTAAATGATTGAGTACGAAACTTTTCTGGCTCACTAAGCCTCATCATTGGGTAATTCAAAAAAACCCAAATTTGCATTCCATGCATATTCTACTTTCAAACATCATAGCAAAGTGCTTTCAACTGTTCAGTCATCATCAGTGTGTACCTGAAAGTGAGTATGATCTTGTTGAATGAGAAAATAGTTTTATCAATGTAAATAAAGAGATAAAATATTGATAACATCTTTGTATGAAGGCAAATCAATACTCACTTTTCAGGTATCACAAGATTTCCATGATAATCATATACAAGTACATTTGATACAAATTGCTTTTGGTGGATTGTTAACAATTTGTTATTTTAATCTTCTATGCAAGGAAACATATGATATGCTCAAATTTACTTGTTAATTCAGAGTTCAGACAAAGATTATTGTTGAGCAATTCATCTTCAATATAAAAATCTTCTAGAAAGTCTTTTCTGTTATGATTTTTGGAGGAAACTATTTTCAAAAACTGAGAGGTACTGTCCAAAAGCTGAGTTCTTGTTAGGATTCATGACCGGATATATGACCGATATCTGCCCAATATATGACTTCAGTGACAACTTTTTTTATCTTTTGAGGAACAACGTGCAAGCCATGTAGAAGGATATTGGGAAAGAAAATAGGTATCGGTTTTAAAATTTTAGATTTTTTTTTTAAGTTTTGAGGTTATAGGTAGGTAACAGGAAAATCATTACTAGGGAGTTGGTTCTACAATTTTGCCGTTAGATGGAAGGAATAAATTTGATGAAATTCAGTTCCCCAGGTCTCCAGCTTGATAATCAAGAGGTTTTCCGTATCGGGTCAGACGGAATGGACTTCACATATTATGCCTCCTAGGTCACCCGATCTGAATCCATCTGTTTTTGTTTGTGACGCATAAAATTTTTGGTACACGAAACTATCGTTGGAGTTAATGAAGAACAGAAAGCAAGAAACCAGACTGCAACAGAAATGATACTTACTAACCAACCTATCTCATTGAGAACGCGTTTTGCAATGAGAAGACGTTGTTGCAGCTTCGTACAGTTATTACCTTTTGCGATTATTTTTGTTGTTGTTGTGATATTGATTGATTATGAATAAAGGGATTTCAAAACTGGTTAGATTTCCCACTTTTTTTTTCGGAAATTTTAGGTTCTATCGAGTCCCATCGAGTCGGCCTCTTTCGTTCAAAATTGAGTTGACGCCAATATTTTCACATAAAATTTTCTGCGAACCATTTCAATAAAACCCACTTACGGCTCCGTTTGATGATATGTCTGATAGCACTTGAATGATATGAATATACTTTTTATGCTTATTGTAGAGCCGATAAGAACAATTACGTTTAAATAATTCAGAGCACTCAATAAATTTCTATTGAAACAAAAAACCGTAACGTAAGCAGAAATCATAATATATACCTAATAAAATAATCTAATATTTATTAGTGACCAGGACAAGATAAAATGATGTGTTCTCCTAACCTAACTAAACAATCACAAATATTCTCGAGTGTCTGGGAATTTTCCTAAATGCCTGCATAGCCCAGTTCAGGACACAGTAAATGTGTTTTTTTAGAAGAATGAGGTTATATAAAATCACAAAACTTGATTTCCTTTGTGGCTTCACATAATATATAAATGTATGCATTCCCCATACACACGGTGTTATGAATATTTGTGACATTTTATATGGATATAATGTCGCCTCAGAACAGATTTCTTCTGTTAAACGTTGAACCACCTACTGATCTCTGTAACTTGCTCGAAATTTATTCCGCCACTTTGTATATGAATGAACCGAAAAGAAATTAATTGTTGTTCTTGTTACAGGTAGGCCAACCTAACCTCGGGCGTTGTTGTCTGACGCGACGGGTAAGTTTTGTGTTGCATTTGTTGGCCGGCGAGTAGGTATTTTTCGAGACCTTTGTGTCGGAGAATCCCGGAATGCGGTGGTGCTTCCTTTAAATGCATTTTTGAAATGTGGAATCTTTCGAGGGTCGCTAATTTCGCATTCAGAAAATAACGAAAAAGTTGCGCATTAACATAACCGTTCGCGCACCTCAGATTCCTCGACGTTACCGTTCGCGAATAATTGTTCGCAATGAATGTTATGAGTTGAATGGTAAAAATGCTGGAATGCTGGTTATTGGTATGAATAGTTATTTCAGCAGTGGCAGGCCATTCAGCGCAGGCGCTTACAGTTACGCGAAACAACAAGGTACCTAGGAGAGCGGCGGGGGTAGACACACGATCGTGAAAAAAATCACAATTATTCAATTCAAATATATTTATATACAACGTACATAATAAAAAAAATTGGATGTTTTTTCAATCAAATGGATTTCAGAGCAAACTCCGACGAAAATAACACCTGAATATTTTGAAAAAGTGATGGTAATTTTTTTATTAATGGAAATAAAAATTTGATAAAAATTGCATAAAATAACTTAACTTTGGCAATCGTTTTGGCATAGTTACATAACTATTTAGAAATAACTGAAAATAAAATAAAAAGGTATGAAATTCTCAGACTTGTGAACGGTCCATCTATCCTACCTTGTGGAGGTGAGATGGACCATAGTGGTAAGGAAAGATGGACCATTTTATGTTTCCTTCTTTTTACGGGATACATTGATGCCACAGTTCTGGCAAAGGTTAGAAAAAATTGTGCAGTTCTCGTGCAACCTACGTTAACAAAAAATGCATTGAACCAGTCTTCTTGCTTTTCTGTTGAACGATAGTCTTCTATGCTACCTACACATACAGTTTAGGATATTCCAAATACATTGGCGGCTCTCTTGACACCCATTCGGCCATATCTAACTACCGTAGCAACATCTTTCAAGGCTTGAGAGGTCCAAGCACCTCTTTCAGACACATTTTTTTACGTAAGTACTTATTGGGCACGGTACTAATACAAAAATATATTGGTCCAACTACCCTCCACCCTATTGGTCCATCTATCCTCAACTGAGAGGATATAGATGAACCACCCTATAACTGATAAATAAATAATGAAGGTTTTTTTAATTCAACGATTTTTAATACGAGCATATCCATATACACCACTTTCAGCAACAACAGTTTAAACTTACCTATATATAGCTGACAATAGCAACAATTTGTATTAGCTAGATCTAATTTTCACCTAGCAAGAATTATTTAGGTCATAAAATCTTTCACATAAATACAAACCAGCCGCAGTTGTTACTGTCCCAACGTGAACTGATGAAACAGCATCATCATCACGAAGTAAAATTGGTAATTCAAACATATTTTCTTTTTATGAATGAATGGGCATTTCCAGTCATTTTCAGAAAAATTATATTTCGAAATATTGGACTCTCATGTAACTCGTACCCATTTTTTGAGATTTTTTTTTCATCAATTTATCTAGTTAAAAATTATTGAAAACGCCAAAATAATCTACTGAATTCAAACGATCCAGAAGAAGAGGGAAGCCATGACGTCAGTGCGCGTCCGATTCTGATTGGTTGTCCCGTTGTTATACGTTGATGATCTAAGCACCGCACAGAGTTGCCAGATCAAAAATAAAAGATTAGTAAGACAGAAGGAAGGTAATCCAGAAATGGCAGAAATACATAATCCCTCGTCTAATCACTTGATCAGCGTATTAAAATTCCATTGCGTTAATATCTGTTAGGAATAGGTGGTAGGTATATAAGGTGCTACTGATTCGAGAACTTTATTTTATCTTGAGACTGCAAGTGATAGCAAGTGATAGTGTGTCAAACTATCAACTTGGCAACTGTGTGTGTGTATTTATATTTTTCATCTGTCGTCGCGTCCTTAACCTATAATATCTGGATTGTTTTGTTTTTGTTTGTAAACGATTACTGTTTTCAAGTTTCAAGTGTGTTCAAGTTCAGGATGAAAAAAATAATTTGCCGATGGTGGATATTGACATGATGGGTGATTTTTTAACGAATAATGCAAATTTCGTTAGTGCTGAAGTTCTCAACGTGAAAACACAAAGGTTAGTTTATGTTTACATTCCTCCAGAAGAGTGGTGAAATGAAAACCTGTTTCCATTTTGTATTTTCAGTGAGTATTCTGGGTGATATTGAAGGTAATTTTACGTTTCAGATCAACCATGGAGGCTTATGGTGATTAAGCAATATCATAAGTTGAGTTGAGAAGTAATGGTGATATATGTACAGTGAACAAAAATCATACCAAGACAAGAATCACAAGAAAGTCTACAATGTTATGGCGATAATAAATGAAAAAGAGGAGAACAAATCTTTTGGTCAGCAAATTATTCATACTCAGACAATCACATGAACTTTATACATTTTTACACATTCTGAAAAATCATAGTTCCTATTTGATTTCATACTTTTTGTTTACAGGAGGTTGTAAACATGGTGTTCCTTTTTTATTATGGATCCATTTATTGGAAGAGTGCTTCATTATTAAAAGTGAGCAGGATGGATTTTTACATACCTGTGTATTCTTTATCAAGTACCTTATTATTGATGATTATCAGATTTTAATTATTAATTAGTTTTTGTTTGATATGTTCATTCAGTTATTCATCTGATATATTCTGTGTGCTGCTATAAAATATATATTCAATTTGTTTTCTGTATATCTTATATTTCAATTCATTCTGAATCAAAACATTGAAATGTTAATATTACAAATTTTTGCTGTTATCATTGGGGATTATTATTATATTGAGAAACAGAATCTGCTGTAAAAAGTTTTACCTGCAAATATATTGAAATGGTTTTGTTTTAATAATTTAAATAAATAAATTCTAAATAAAATGATATTAATTTACTCCCTACTATTCCAAATCACACATATGAATAAAGCTCATCATTTATTTGAATTAAGATTTTTATTCAGAACTTATTTCAGGGTAATACTGTGATGACAAGCAAAAGTATCAACATATTTAGGTCTTCTATTCCTAAATACAAATTAATTTTGGAAATATATTCAATAGATAATACAGTGATATTTTATTTTCTATATAGGTATATGTTCTCAAAACAAGTATTTTAACTTCCTATGAAATGTACAATTCCATTTTTTGCAGAGTTTATAGCAATACTATTCAGCAGTGGTTTTTCTAAATTAATGAGCTTACATGATATAATTATTATTGAATGTATAAATTTGTTTTTCTTTTTCTTATTTCTTCAACATTTTAACAGTAGTTAGGAGTCTATTTTGATCACTTTCATCCACAGAAGTAGCAGCTAATGAGGAAATAGGTTTGTATTCCTCTGTAGATTTTGAACTTCAAGAAATTGTTGATGATGAAGGAGAACTAATACTTGATTTCACTAGTTTGTCCCTTAATATGGCAGAACTTGCTTTATTAACGATATTCTTAGCTTTGAAATACACTTTTTTGGTATTCATTGAGACACTTCGAACTTTCACTTTACTTCTGTTGCACTTGATGCACTTGAAATGAACCAGATGGAGGATCGAATCTCTGACTCTATCTTGGGCCTTTTTGAATCAGGTAATTCTTCATTGAACAGTTTCTTCATGATATTCTTTGAAGTTGACCATGGATGTTTCATAGGTGGATGATGATAGTCCACTTTTCTTTTCCTTGTTGACTCACTCAAATTACTAGGCAAAATAGTTGGTGATGGACTTTCTATAATATATATTTATGAGATACCACTCCTGATCTCAAAAATAACTTTATAGTACATTCAAGTGGCTGCATCTTCTTCTAGCTGTAAATTATATTTTGAACAGGACTGAATTATTGAAAGATTCTGACAATACTTACATTGAAGTGGTCTTCGCAGGCAACATTGTTTCTACCAATATGAACTGTTTCAGGCAGTTTCAAAGCCATCCTCCAGTTGTTTTGTAAGCCTGAATTTCTTATTACATGAACAAAAATATTTCGACATATCGGAACTTGACATTTTGTGTCCCTATTCTTAAAATCACAGCCAAAATTCACAATGAACGAAGTAAACGAACAAAAATCACAAAATCACAAGGACGGAATAATGGTTTATAAAGAGGTTAAGTTTTTATTGATACTTTCTATGCATGGTTGCCATATCAGAAGTTACATTTTCTGAGAATGACAATTTTATAATAACTGATAATGATTATGTTCAAATCACGATGTTTTGACAAATTATATGTACCCATTACATCAAATATATCACGAAATCTGAATGTATTCAAAGAGATGATGAATAAGAATGTGATATTGTCCGACATATGTGACTGAATCTGCTCCGATTGAAAATTTACACCAAACATGATCATCCCTGATCTTGAAATATTTTCATTTTCACAATGAATTGGGAGTGTCTGATAGTTGATTACTCACAATTCAGAACAATTTCTCATTACACGAAATGGATTCAAAGATTTTACGGAGACATGGCAACTGCGGTGGGTCTTTCCCTCACCTGCCCTCACTTACGAGCCAGTCAACGCCATCACAAACTTCGACCAATCATATTTCTGGAAGACACTGACGTCACAGCGAAGGATCGTTTGAATTTACAGAATGTGAAGTCACGTTTTCAATATCGAATAATAAATCGAAATTAACAAATTCAGAGTGAATAAGTTGTTAACACTATCTTATAAGCCTCCCTCCATCACGTCATGTGAAAAAAAGGGCATATTTTAAGATAGTGGAAATGCCCATTATCCTTCTAATGAAAGTTTTGTTGCATAAATTGCGAGATAAGTAATACGAATTGGTTATGAAAAAAATTGTATGCTTCCTAAAACACGTACTGAGTAAAACGTGATACATTTTTCAAACTCCAATTTGCAGTAATAAAGGCAGGAGGATTTTGATATTCTATAATGTCTGTGCAAATACTGGTGTTCATCATATTTTTCAATATGGAATCACTTCTAACTTCAGTTTCTACAGGAATACATTATGTTTCTATGCATAATAAGGATAATGTTGGCTCACCTTTTGGCTCCAAAACTTCGTATCACGCAATAACGAGACAAACACACACACCACCACTCACTGAATAAATAAATCGCTCATGTAATAGTTTTTGAGGTTGGATAATCCATTCAAATCCGATGAAGTCACGCGGATGATATCAAGACAAGGACCCGAATTTCACTGAATCTGTATACTGCGTATTGAGGGTCATAACTGGCGACCAGCTGGAATTTTTTTTTTTACTTTAAACTGTACTGTAGTTTTTTTCCATTGTAATAGTTACATGAGTTCCTATACCTTCATAATGGCCTACACATCAAATTGTCAACTCGAAATGAGTGGTCCTTATTATTCTTTTGGAAACAAAACGAAAATATCATTTATACTACGTATATTTACGGAAGAAAAATCATATAAGTATATATATATGAACATAAGTTATTGCGTTGTCATACAGCTTTTTGACCAAAACAAAAAAGGCAAGGACATCAAAACGATTTTCGATTCCAGTATACAATCCCAACCTGACAGCACCAGTTATTCAAAAATATAATGGGACGAGTGATAAATAAAGTAAAATAAATACGGAATATGACAGGGTTCAATTTAAAAACAAAATTATATGCTTCGAGGAGCTTTAAAAAATGTCCATCATACCTCTACCATATTTCACGACCGCCAAAAAAATAAACAAGATACCAGCTGTTCTCTTGTATATGCTGGATGTTGATCATAAATATATAGATGAAGAGGTGCTATATGCAAAATTTGTGGCTAACTAGTGGTATGTTGAAAGAGAGATTTATGAGATTCTCTCTGGGAACTAATTCTGGGAATATTTTGGATGACTGGAGCAAAACGTTCTGTTATATAGTGTTCTCCTGTCTTGATTCGAAGATTTTTTCTACGAACGCATTTCTATTACATATTCATATCTAGCACACAAATAATACGATATCGAACCAAGAAAATACAGTGAACCTTCAAACTATAGGTACCATAGACAAGAAATGGTGGTTGGCACCCTCAATTCAGGCAAAAAATTATAAATATACTGGGTTACCCGAAACCAATTTACAAGTAATATGAGGGCTATCTCCCGTGTTCATTTGACAAAACTCTACCAAATCCGGTAATGTTCAGTTTCTAATGATAATTCCTAAGCGGTCATGTAATAATATACAAGGTGACATTTCCGGAAGTACCGAAAGTATCATATTTGGTTTGATACTCGTTTAATCGAAGTACTGAATTTGAAATATCCATATGAAATAACAACGAAGATACATGGGAGTGAATTGGTTCCTGGTGACTTGGTACACCACCAGAATATGACACAGCGGCAAAAGGTACTGGAAGACAGTCATCTTCACTAACGGGTTAGTTCTGTCACATTGATGTGTAAGAAATTCAATATTGGACCTCAAGCAGTTCAAACAAGATTCATTCAATTGATTAATATTCAAACAGTAACCCATTCACTTGCATACAGTAATGAAATCTATGAGAGAAAAATAGTCTATCCAATTAAAAATATCAAACATAGTTTGAAATGAATGTCTGGTAGACTACGAGCAGAAAACAACTACTTTCCTGGTAAATACCACGCAGAACATTGAATTATATCTGTTCGTAGTCCATGCAACGATTCACACTGTGAATGCAGATCGCAAATGTTTCTTTCTTCCTAAGACGTGACAAATTCACATCGAGACAGGCACGCCTAACAACCTACAGACCGGTTTCGGGCTTATTGGCCCTCATCAGTGCAGGGTAGTTATCCGAGTAGAGACCGTAAGATCTCAACTCGAAGCGTTGCCTGTCCCAATGCATTTTCGTCGCGTCTATTTGACCGCACCGAGCCGCGTTCCAACAGACAATTGAAAGTGGCGACATCATGCGGCAGAAGAAAGAAACACTCCAGAACCGAATCTCCCAAGTTTTACAGGACTTGGAAGTGGCTGAGAGCTCGACTAAGCTCAATAAATGAAAAAAAAAATGGATTAGCCATAAATTGGAAAAAATTTTGAGAGAAAAATAGTCTATCCAATTAAAAATATCAAACATAGTTTGAAATGAATGTCTGGTAGACTACGAGCAGAAAACAACTACTTTCCTGGTAAATATTCGGTTCTGGAGTGTTTCTTTCTTCTGCCGCATGATGTCGCCACTTTCAATTGTCTGTTGGAACGCGGCTCGGTGCGGTCAAATAGACGCGACGAAAATGCATTGGGACAGGCAACGCTTCGAGTTGAGATCTTACGGTCTCTACTCGGATAACTACCCTGCACTGATGAGGGCCAATAAGCCCGAAACCGGTCTGTAGGTTGTTAGGCGTGCCTGTCTCGATGTGAATTTGTCACGTCTTAGGAAGAAAGAAACATTTGCGATCTGCATTCACAGTGTGAATCGTTGCATGGACTACGAACAGATATAATTCAATGTTCTGCGTGGTATTTACCAGGAAAGTAGTTGTTTTCTGCTCGTAGTCTACCAGACATTCATTTCAAACTATGTTTGATATTTTTAATTGGATAGACTATTTTTCTCTCAAAATTTTTTCCAATTTATGGCTAATCCATTTTTTCAATGAAATCTATGTTCAACATTTGCCAAAATATTTTGTTCAACATTTGCCTAAATATTTTGTAGTATATGCTATAGGGTTATTTCACCTCATGAATATAGTGGTATTCCGTGGAGAGAAGATTTTCCAAAGAAGTAGGTTTTGTCTTATGAATACGATAAGGTTTTTATTCAAAAAAACTTCTCCACTGCAAATATTTTAGGACTCTTTCATGTTTGCCACTTTTTTATGTTTTCACTTTTTCTTGATTGGTATCACTGACTAATTACAACAATGAATTAATTGATTTATGCAAGAGCAGTCTTGTTTGTATTTATAAATGAATAGTTAGGTGTATAAAAAAACCATCATTGTGATACATCATTTGAAAGAAAAAATTTATACCAAGTTATGTCCTATACATTTGGATTATAAAAGTTAGTGTCGACATCTGAGGTATAATCGCGATAAATTGGTTCAAATTGTTTTCTTCCGAATCTCCATGAAATATTGCCCCTACAATAACAAAATGCCTGTTCGAATATTCAGATAAATAGATAGTTATGAAGAAATAAATATGAACATTTCCAAAAAAAAAAAATTTCTAATGAGAAGAAAAAACGAATAAATTCGATCCTAATATTTTTTACACATTATTCTTGGCCTATATGAAATCGAAACAATTATGTGACCTATGAAGTGAACCACTTCAAATAACAATTTTGTAATCGAAAACCATAAAAGCTATTCCTTGTGCTGCACAGTCCTGATATTTCGGAAGTACCAACCTACACAAATTTATTGTAGGAAAATAAGAATATGTTTTTTAAAGGAAACATATATACTTTATTTTCTGACTGAACAAATTTTTTATTGTATGTATTTTTACATTGATAAGTATCTGATGCATAATAAGTAATTCAGTTTTGGTTTATACGCGACCCCATGTTGAAAATGTCGACAAATAAGTATCGAGTATCATTACAAAGGTGTGCAGAGAAATTTTAATTTTCAGCATGAAAAGGAAGCTAGAAAAAATCAACGTCAAAAAGTTTCATTTTCCTGCAAGCTACACTTGGATATTTTCAGCACACTACACAACCTTATAGATACACTTTGATGTCAACATCGATAAAAATATTCGTTGTGGAATGTTATATTCAGACTCCAAAATATTTCAGAATTCAGTCGGACAAATTAAATATTGGCCTAAAGGTATACCGTTATTCCACTTACATGAGAACATTCGACGCTGAATAAATAGTAACTCAGGTAGCAGGCAGCGCCATGTATTTGTAATGTGTGTATAATGGGGTTGGTAATGTTTGTTGAACACTACAAATAGTATCGAGATTGTCTTCTTCTTCTTCGCTGAAAGCGGTTGGGTGGTGTAGAATTTATCATGATTTTTAAACACGCCATCACTGGGGAAAATTTCTACTAACTATAGTTAGAAATCAGCTTACTCCAGCAAGAAACTCTAATAGAAGAAAATGCAAACGTTTCAATACAAGGTCTACTTTGCTGGTTACACCTCACTTAAGGCTATAGCAGAAATCATCGAATAACCCTAATTCTCGAATCCGGCTACCGCTAACAAGTATTCTCACTTACTATATTCAAGCGGTGATACAGTCGCATTAGGCGAAATCTTGCCATCGCTAGTGAGTGCGTCTATTTGTGACAAGTAGGTTAGTATTTAGTGAAACGGTGAAAGGGATATAAATAAATGAATCATGCACTCCTACTTATTGGTGAATGAATAAATTATACTCGATATGAAAATGACATATTGAAAAGCATATACTAGTAGATTTGTTGAGAAAATATACAGTGCGTGGCAAATTTAGGGAGTAATTTCGATATTCCGGAAACTACGTGAATCCTTTTATATAGAACCTCAGATACAACAATCGAAAGATTACTTCCAGTACTAATAAATGAAAACAAAGTGACCCAGAATATTTGATTACATTTTCAGTATAAGGTAAAGACATTACCAAATTCCATAATACCAACATTGATGTAGTTATTCAAATATGTATGCATATACTAAGTATAGGAATATACTAAGTATAGGGAAATACTAAATAAGAAAAATTCTGTTCCTCCGAGCAACAGAATGAAATTCGTTTTTAAAAGATGTGAAAAATGAAATTATATTTTTCATTGGTAATTGAACGCTTCTAATTGTCAATTTTAATTTGAAATTTGGTTTTGTTCAATTTGTAGAATCGATATCTTGAACCTAATATTTGATAAAATACTACCACATTCCTTTCCTCTGCTTCTTTAGACCACTCAATTTCGCAAATTCTCGTACAATATTGAAAACATTCCACAATTTGGTCACTCACTGTATATACGGGTAGTTCATGAGATGTTCATCAAACATAATTAATAGAGCATAGGTATAAAGCTCAATTTATAAACTCCGCTGCCGTAGCTACAGTTGACGCTGCCGTTCCAAAATATTTTGAGGAGATATCCGAAGGCACCTGCGTCAACTACGGAGTTTATGAACAGATGTTTATTTTCAGCATATTCCATCTACGAACAGTAACTGCAGCGTCAACTGTAGCTACGGCAGTTTATAAATTGAGCTTCAAACATGCATCCCAACAAACAATGAATGTGGAATATTCCCCAATTCCGAATATCCGAATATCCGAATATCCGAATATCCGAATATCCGAATATCCGAATATCCGAATATCCGAATATCCGAATATCCGAATATCCGAATATCCGAATATCCGATTATCCGAATATCCGATTATCCGATTATCCGAATATTTGAATATATATGAATATTCGAATATATCAAATAGGTATTCGACAAATATCCGGATATTCGGATATTCGTATACCCGAATATCCGGATGCCACACCAAACTCACATATTTCTCAAATGGTACACCCTATTTATGATTTTGATGTTTATATATCGTTATATTCCATTCGATATTCATTGTTCAATACCGCTCAACTCTGTTCATAAGCACACAATTCATAACATCTGATTACTTCTAGCTTATAGAGATTTGTTCAGATTATTGCAATAGTTCACGTCAAATGATGCTAATCTGAAAGAATCTGAAGAATGATTCCTGGACGATCAGATGATTCATTACTATAAACATCAACATGTGTGGCTATAGAAAACCAAAGAAGCTGATACTTTCATTGTACTAGTTAGTTAGTTTAGTTAATACCACACTTAAGGGCCAGTATAGCATCAACGATATAAAAGACGATTGAGTATATAATGTGCACATCAGTCGATGCAATATTAACTTCACATAGAGCTTTGTGCAGCCGGCCCTTAGTTAGTTCATTTTGGCACCACTGATTTACTCGATTATCAAACCAATCTCACAAAAACTGATCTTATATACGGTGAGTCATTTTCGTAGCAGGACTTCAGAAGCTCGGAGAATACTTTTTTAAGATGAAAATCTCATGTACGAAGGTGGGACCTTTTTTTTTATTAATAGTATACATAATATAGTACTTTATAGGGTCTAAGCCACAAAATATGATTTATTTCTCTTCGCCCATAAATCTTATTTGTTATTATCACTATTATTTCATTAAAATGTCATCGATCAGAGGGGGTTCATAATCAATTACTTAATAACGCCACACAGAGTTCATACTGAATACCGTAAAAATGCACACACCATAAAAATTAATTCCGTCTAATGCATAATGCCTTGAATTTATATGTTAAATTACATACTCCTTTTATTGTATTGTAAAACTACATATACTCTTTGAAATATCATAAACATGATTCTGAAGGTGAAATTCCATGTATATTGATGTTATATCCAGGATTATTACAGATAAATTATAATTTTTACATGTAGGTGTTTTGCTATTATATTGAAGTTTTCCACAGTGTGAATATAAAACTCAATCATCGTCCATAGATAAACAAGGTTAGTACCTACTAATTTACATACAATTCATCATAATAGGTAGTATAGAGATTTGATGATTTTCAATTGATCGTTCTGTAAGTGTGCATTCAATGATAATTGAATGACTTGAAATCATTAAATAGCTTCCTAAGAAGATGTAAATTAGTAGGTCTTGTTTCAATCCGTTGCACTTCACAAATAATAATTAAAACAAATAAAACGCATCAACAATCAACTCCCCAACGTCACAACATAATAACCGCATCATGAGTGCGGCGTCATAAAAGATCACATGTAATAACATGGTAATTTACATATTTTATGAAATATTCTATGAATCAACGTATTTATGAGTAATTTTACTAATAAATACGATAATTCACATGCGTTTACAAATATTATGTGAATGAGCTGAAATCATAATTATGTATAATTGCATTCAATCACACGTTTATGGTAAAATAATGGAAGGATCATGAGAATTCACATAGTTTTTCATTAGAATGTTAATATACTTTTGTAATCAAGTTGAAATACTTTGATACGTATGTATTATTCCAATATAACTATGAATTTTTCCTCAACTTTTTACTGTGCAATATGATTATGCTCAATAGAGCATTGCATACCTACTAATTAACCCAACAGTTATCACCGAATAAAATTGTATAGGATTATGTCATGTTATTTTTATGTGCTCTCTCTCAATCCGGAAGGTTGCCCACATATTCTGGGACACCTATAGTATTTTCTCTGTCCATTTATCTAATGTAATTGAGAAACAAAAAGAGTCCGATAACATTGTTATAGTTTGTGTCTGGTCAAGTTCTGATCGTGTTTTTGGCAAGGACACTGCTTTTTTTAATGACATTTTCGTTGGGTGTGATGACACACACATAATCGTATCATCAGGAATGTTGACGTTCTCAACATATTTCAGCTGTCTAAAGATTATTCTTCTTCCATTATTTTCTGAATTAAGTAAAATTTGTGAAACGTGAAAAAAATAGATATTTTCGTTATATTCAAACGTTAGCATTTTCTTCTATTAGAAAGTTGCATGTCAATATTAGATCGAAACACTCATTTTCTTTACCTTTCTTCGTGTTACTAATCGCTAAGAACGTATTCTTATAATTTTTCATGACATAAACGTATCTACTGACTATTAGTCTATTATATAGCCTGTGAGGAGTATCTGAAACCGGAAATTCGGTATGTTTTCAGCCTTTCATAATACCCAGACACTTTGAATGATTAAATGATAAATACAGCTGCGCTTCATTTGGATCGACAATATTATTGTTATATTGCCTACCTACGATGATGAGGTCTATAAAAATTCGCTTTAGGTTCTTTTGTACCTACCTAGGTTTATTATAGGGTGAAAGGAAATAATCATTGACGGCGCTCGTCATTTAGCACGTTCGGCATGGGATTATTGATGTTAAAACGACCCCTATCTCAGACTCAGAATTCTCACCTTTCTGTTAAGATCCATCTGACCTGATATTCACTAAGTACTTATTATTCATGCACATTGGTGCGTATATATCATTTGAAGAAACATATGTTTTTCTTCTATGAATAAAGAGAAACTAGAAATATACCGCCTACCCATGAAATTGTTTACAATCAGGAATGAAATTATGCCGGATTCATCAATGACGAGTTCCACATTGTTGCTAAGTTAACAGTTTTTTATATATAAGAGGAAAATGAATAAAATATGACACCATATTTTATTGCATCTTCAGATTCTTCCTGGATTCATTTCATTGATCCATCTCATTCTGGATCAAGCTGAAACGATTACAGAGATATGAAATGTGGAAAATCTAGATTTTTCATCTCAACTTTTGAGTAACTATATCAAATGACATTTAAATAAATCACAAATTCGAATATCAATTGAAAGTAAATGCAAATTTGAGATAGGGACATGTAGGTGAGCCGTTTATTCTCGACATAAAAAATTCCTAATGTTGAAAAATCTCGCCTTTTCACACCTTATATCTCTGTAAACGTTTCAGCTAGACCGAGAGCTAGACCCAAAGTGTGACAGATTGATAAAATCAGCTTTCCAAAAAAATCATCTGATAAAAACGATAGGTAATCTTGGATCCGACGTAATTTCATACTTCACTAAATAAATTTCGTGAAAATTGGGTAAGCGGTATTTGAGATATTTTGCTATTTCCATAATCCCGTTACTAGCTGAATATTATGCACATATAATTATTAAAGTAATTGATGGAATGACGTACTTGATGTACTAGTGACCAGTGGAATAGGCAATATCAATAATTTCTGGAAAAATTACTACATCTTCCAAAACGATGAGATAAATGACAGTAACTAAATCTAAATTATCACCGAGCGCGTAGAGTTTAGAGAATGTTTTACAGCGTTGCCGAACGTTATTCATAATGTTTATTTACGATAAGAGTCCGAAAAAGAAAGAAAACCAACAACATTTTTGTAATTTTTCATCTTCAACTTTCTGTATGAAGAACGCCTATGCATAATCTTGTTCTGACAGCAAAGTCTATGTCAATGTCAAGTTCCATATTTTCGTTTTACATTGTCAATCTGTCAATATTGATGTCAAGGACATATTAATTCATACATTTCCGTTATCAAGATGTCGGTGGATGTAAAGATTTTTGTCCACATGTTCCTTCAGGTTGCCAAAATAATAGGGCACAACCTGTTTTTCATTAATTTCTCATTTTTATGATATAATATGTTGTGACCAACATTTTTTTCATCTACATGTTAGTAGTTGTATAACTTGTATAGCATATCATATATACCAAATGTTCCCCTTTTCTTTGTAGAAACTTTTATCAGGCTGAAGATGGACGTATATACGTCCGAAACAGGTCCCTGAATTGACCTTTATGGATTAAATGTTGTGGAGAGGACTTTGAGTACATTTCCCTCCTTCCCTCATAAGAAACGGCCATGATGATGTTGAATTTGGCGCTGAATTGAAGGGTTTCAGAACAGTGCTTATTAGAATATTACATAATATCTTCTATGAAAAACTATAATACTATGATAACTATGTACTAGACCTATAAGAAGAGATATCTCCTTTGTTATAATATCTCAAGTATCATTGTTCAATTCAAATTAATTTCAAAATTCAATCAGATGTTGTGGAATTTCAATGGCAACTGTGATAATAAGAAATAGTAAAATTGAAACTGTTAAATTTATTCTTCAGCTTATACATATTTATGTATGCCATAATTATTTGTTGTTATATGTACTTGAAATATGTTATTAAATCTCTGATTGCTCGTTATAATCTGTCATCGAGTGAGGTTTCCTCAACATATGAATGGTCGAAAATCTATAATTATGTTTAATTATGTAGACTTGTTGATTATTCTACATTTAATGAGGTGCAATTCATTTCCAATCTCCCAACAACGTTAATCAGGCTAATATACTTGAAATAACTGCCTTGGCAAGTGGTTTGATGTTTGAATATGCAGGATAGGATAATTCCATCTCTTCAAAATAAATGTGATATGGCTCAAAAGCCTTATTACCTTTTAAATATGATATAATCATGCATGCTATAGGTTTATTTCCTGATGAATATAACTTCAAAACTTTCTTTAAAGATTCCAACGCATAATAATATATCATTTCCCGATATTTCCCATTGGCTGGAAAAGTTCTACGAACATTATATAGGTATTATTTCATGTAGTCACAAAATTAAACAAAAGATTAACTCTTCATTGATCACCATACATAAAATTATTCAAACCTCCTTCAGAACGAAACAAAAAATTTTATTGGTTGAAGTGATAATTGGGATCAAGTTGGGTATGTCTTTAATATACAGGATGAGTAAATAGTGTGTTCATAGATATATAAAAAATTCGAACAAAATTGTTTTGGGATTTCATAAGAAAAGTCACCGATTTCAACTATATTGCCTCGTGACGAGTTTATTCAAATACGCTCTGTATTTGAATTGGCGACATGGTTGATAAGATATTCAACTTTTTCTGCGTTAAACTAGGTATATTTCACCCATTCCTTCGTAATCGGTTCATAATATTGAAATCACTGTTGATGATGAAACTGAAAGTGTGAAATGGACAATGAACGCTCAATTGGTATAACATCTAATGTACGTTCAAATTTGTACGTACAACGGATTTGAAATTTACATCTAGTATCAGTCCATATTCGTACGTATAATAGATGTTCATTCAGGGACCACGGCATATGTTCATATTCATTCATGTTCATTAATTCTTTTTTCAATTCTTTTTAAATTTTTTGATGTGATTCCTTTGTAGACTTGATGTAAATAGAAAAACAGGTCTACAAAAAGTTATGGACACCAAATATAAATGGTTTTAAACTAAATTTATTCAGTGACTATTCGATAAAGTATACATTTTTTTATATAAAATATCTACCTAGACATATTATCCCTAATAGATTTCGAGATATTGATAGATAAGAAAGTTAAGGGTGAAGACCCTGTACATACGATGAATGTCCATCATACGTCCATTTGGAGTTGAAATGTTTATTTAGTGGACGACCAATAGATGTCATGTGTTGTTTTTATACATTTCTGTCTGCAACAATCACCTGCTTCAATGTCTTTTCGAATCTATATCTAGCAAGTATGACACCTATGTCACATATTCAGGTAATTTCTGTATGTTTTCTGTTTTTCGGATATTCCTCTGCACAAGTTGAAAACTACTACTGTGCTTATTTTTAAGTAGTTTTTATCATTTGACTGCACGAAAGGAAAACCTATGCTCGTGGTGGAATAATGTGCAATCTAGTAGAAGAATATTGATTCCATGTTAGCCTGTAGTCAAATATGACTTTCAGGTATTTTGCCTCTCGTGCAAAAGATATTTCTATAGTATACTAGTGATCGCAGTGTTTCCAGTACTTTTTCACTTTTTGTGAATGTTACTACGGTGGTTTTCTGAAGGTTCACTGCCAGTTCCCATTCACACCATATGTTGATTATTTTTAGAGCTGTTTATGTGAGCACCGGAAAAGTTGTCGCGAATTCACATTTTGCAATAATTGCGAGTACACTAAAAAAAAAAAGATAGGGCTATAGTTAATAAATATTCGTTTGGGTGTCATTTATTCACAATTAATGAAGAAAAGAAAATAATATTATTTAATAATTATAATCGCGAAAATATCATCATCTAATAAATAATAGATAGTTTGTTTTCGGTCGAATTGTGTATTGTTAACAATATAAATGTATTCCTAATAAAATAGTTGATTGGGTGATATTACTGGAAATGTATTCATCATTATTTACAAGTTTATTTGAAGTGAATAAGTCATAGTAACAGATAATAAATATTTACTTTCGGCTTTTTCAGTGTTATTTGTTATAAATCAATAATTGGTTTCATTGAAAAATATATTGTTTGTCTTCAAATAATAAATATCCATTGAAATTATAGTTTAGTCGTGTGGTGCCGTTTGTATAGTTCATGTTATGTTTGTCAAGTGGCCAAGTGGCATGCATGATGTGTGATTAATTCAATTCAAAATAAAACTATTTATGCTAGAACACGATAACAGTAGGTTCATTATAATTATATAAGTGATTTGAATCTATATTCTATAAAAATAAAATCAGTGATTGTATTGTGAAAGATATATCAGTATATAACGCAGTTGATCAAGCCAAAATGGAGGAGGACAAATTTCAGGGGTTAGAAAAGTTTTTGAGGGATATCAATTTTGTAAATTGGTGAAAAGTTTGTGAGGGATATCAATTTTATTGATTTGATAAGTACATGCCAAGGTAAGTTTATAAAGGGTAAATTGATTCCGATTCCTTCTATATTGAATTCATTTTCGATTTCAGAAGGGGCGTCTCGCTTCCCTTTTGGTTTATTAATAATAAATATATTTTTTTATAACAAATAGAACATATTGATGAACAAATTTCTTTATTGATTGCTAATGAAATATATAATAATAATAAATATTCTTTATTTATAATAAATAATGATTTACTTACAATTGATGAATCTATAGATCCATAGCGGGACCTATATATTTATTGGGAATACATTTGAATTTGGTAATAATGAGGTATATTTGAATAGTTTAAATGAATTATTTGTTCTTGAAAAATAAACGTTTATTCCGCCATATTCGAATAAATAATTTAATAGGGCAGTCCCTCCAAGCTTCTACTGTCAGTGTTGCCTCACCAATACATAGTACTTGACAGTTGAGCGAAGCATTCTCTCCTTTCTCAGATTCTGTGTAATCTCCAAACGAAAGTAACCAATTAATCACAAATAAATGAGGCTCATTCTAACAACCAAATGCATATTAGATGTTCTCCATCATCAGTAACGTATGGCGAGTGGACTTGAAGTAAACATGATAAATCAATCAGCAAATATTCAAGATATATTTTCCAACATCAATTTCAACGTGTATTTTTATCTATCAAGACCTACTCGAGTCACCTCCAATCATCTTCTCATCCAACCATTATATTCTCGGGCGCCGCATTTCTTTTATCCCGTCCACCTGAGAGATTTATTATTCCGGCCGACAAGCTATGACAAATGACCTCCTCGAAACGAAGGACCGTCCCATTTGCCCGGTGAAAATTAACTTTTAAATTTCGAATTAAAAAGCCACCCGCCGCATTAACTCGCATGACGACACCTGGCGTTTACCTGAAGCGATTAAAAACCTGCGATGTCAATCGCTAAGCTGATTAAGGGAAACAGCCTAATGGTCATCCATAAAATCCTTGTATCGGCTCGTTAATATTTTTTCTTCGAACGCTGGACATTGTTGACTTTGCGTGCATGAGTCAATACACCATATGGAAATTTGACATTCCCCTGATAATATATCATATTCACCGGCGTTGTTTAACAAGATTTCTGCACGCTCATGTTAATGCCTTTGATCACATATTCCTCTTTTATATTCATTTTTCTAAACCTTTTCCAGTTGTATTTCAGAAAGCGTCAAGTTAATTTCAGAATAGTCACTTGTTTTTCAGAAAGTATCAATTGTATTTCAGAATAGTGAGTTTAATTTCAGAAAGCATCAATTTTATTTCAGAATTGTGAGTTTAATTTCAGAAAGCGTCAATTATATTTCAGAATAGTCCACTGAATTTCATAATTCGTCATTTCAATTTAAGAATAGTCACTTGTATTTCAGAAAACAGATGTTTCTTGTGAACACTCCATGTTTTATGGTCTTATTTTCCATTTATCTCTGAGAAACTATGTAGTTGGTAACGAGATTGAGTTAGTAGGTGACATCATTGTTTATATGTTGTTCCCATGATGAAAAAAGTGGTCCGAATCAGAAAATTTGGTAGTAAATTAATGTGTATGGGGACTATCCATCTAACATAATATTCTCAAGAATGTACAGGCAAAGTGTTGCACCAGAAATGGACGATTCGGCCATTCATACTAATGTGATTATTGAGAAATTGTTCGACATTTACTATTTATGCTTATGTTCCTCTTTCATAAACACAAAATAATCGTTTAAATTCAAATTAATGATATTAGATTTTCTCATCATTGTCCGATGTTTAAACCTTAAATGTTCTTTCTTGACACATCGTGCAGACCAGAGGAAATATATTGAGAAAATATGACTTTCATAACTTCGCTGTTATATAGAAAAAATGATTTCGATAACAGAAAGTTCGGCAGGTCTCGAGTTTGCAACAAAATCGCTCGTTGTGGAACAAGAAACACGATTTTCGATGAGCAACGACCCTGAAAATATGCAACGAAAAGGGATACCTGTGCTTATGAAATACATCCATAATTTTTCTTACTGTTCAGCTAGATATTCATGCAGATCATTTCAAATATCTATTTTATTTTCAGCATTTCATGAGAGAAAAGTCAAATAAATAATAATTTTGAACGCCACTGATCATTCAACCTGCTCTAACCGCACCTAAACGTCACCAAATTCTTTGAAACGAACAAAAAGCGAAAAAGTGTGAAATTTCACAATCCTGGACAAATACCAACAAAAGCATAACAATTTGAAGGCAATGTTTATATTGTGAATTTTCTGTGGTCTACCTTTGTGTATTGTAATATTGTCCACTTTTTGGTTCACTAGGTATAATATGATGGAGGGTGGTCGGGTTGCATTGTAGTGGTAATGGGTTTTTGTCACTTTTACGAGTTTGGAAATGTACCTTGGTAATTAGACGATGCACCTGTGAAAATAAGTAGAACGTTCAAATAGAGGAGCAACCACAAGCCCTGAAGGTAGCAAACAAAAAGACAACTCACTCTGGTGTTAAGAAATCGATTTTTCCGAGAACTCCGGTTCATTGCATTCTTCATTACCTACTTTCGAAATACATCCGAAAGTTAGGTGAGGATAAAATTTAACAATATATTGTATATTATTCCATCACACAGTTTCATAATTATTTCCTGCGCATCAATGAACCCTAAGGGCCACTTTATAAAAAAACTTTAAGACTCAGGGTGACTTTATAAAAACTTTTAACATTTAAGTTTTATCACCTAACTTTCAAGACTTAGGAGCTGATAAGTTGATTCTGTTATAAAAAACTTAAGATTTAGGAATATTTGACACGGAACAAATAATTTTGAGGTTGGCAAGTTCTAACCTATATCTATTATTATTGTTTTTGTTTGAATTTTCTTTAATTTCATTTAAATATTATTTGTGTCATGGACGATATGCTCTATTAATTCAACAAGTTGAAGAATTCAGACATATTTATGATGAACAAAGTAGTTATTCTAAAATAAACTTGCCAGGAAAACTGCCTGGAAAACAATTGGTCAAATATATCTTAGAAAACTGAATGTAGAAATGGAAAATTATATCACAGAATACATTTCCATCATGATTTGATCCTGGACAGCCTACACCAATGAAGATGAATTTATGAGATGCATCACAGATAGCCATCAATACTATGCTTGAAAGTCTTCTTGTAGGAGAAGAATCCTGTTCCAGCATGTTTTGTATTTTGTATCTGAATATGCTTTTCATCAAGAGCACCAATACGGCTTGGCATATTCCATTTTTCATAAAATTCCATTTAGATTCCATGCCAATCGATGTTTTCAGTGAATTTTCCACAATACATCGCTGGTTTCCTCTATGATGACATGTGTACATAGTAGTCAGTCCTACATAAGCAATTTGCTGCATAGAGCATCCCTCTGATCTGATAAATAGCTAGAATTTGGAGTTATTATTGTTGACATCGATTTAAAAATAAAAAACTGTTCAATATCCATATTATCCATCATGTTCAAATGAAAATGGAGTTGGAATGGGTATTTCTTTTCCTATGTATGGGTTTAACTTTGTATTTTCAATCCCGACCTTTCTTTCTCATGCCTCTCAAGTAAACACCAAGCCCAAAAATCATGAGAAAACTACAATGATGCCCATGGTCTCATCACTATTATAAAAAAATTGATAAATGCATTCAAATAATTACAGACTATCCACATCAACAAATAATATTCGAAAATATAAATATCGCGGGAAACAGTATGCCACTTTTCGTTGCTTGAACATGCGCATCTCCTATTTCCATTTATGATCATTTATCATCCATTTCTTAAGTTGGAAGTTGGTCATCTTCTTAAGTCTTAAAGGCTCGATGACACTTGGCTAGTTTACGAGCTACAAGCCAGCGAGTTCGCTAGTAGCTTGTAAACTCGCCCCGTGTCATCGGCTTTTTTACAATCTGCTAGTCAACTATCCGATTGTAAAAATGCTGATAGTAAAATAGAAAGCTGGGCTAATTTACTCGCCACTCGCAGGCGTGTTGGCTTGTAAGCTAGTTAACTAGCCATGTGTCATCATCGCTGCTAGTAACTATTTAGTTGCGAGTATCTTTGCGTTTTGGCAGTTGAAAGCTAAAATGTCGACGAAAGTAGTTCGCGCGGGAGTAATTATTATAGCAAGTGTTATCAAGAAGGGTTTACAACGAAAACAAAAGAAAAACTTGAAACAGAAAAGAAAATGGATAAGATCATGGATAGAAAAACGCGATGAATATGGTGCTTCTAGCCGTTTATTGAGAGAGTTGAAGGACCAAGATCCTTTGGCTTATAGAAATATGTTGAGATTGAACAGTTCCAAATTTGATGAGTTACTGCAGATGGTAAATGGAATGCTCAAAAAGAAAGATACGAAAATGAGAGAAAATTACACGCCATGCAAAACAATACGTGGATTCAGAAAATAAACAACGCGCCCACGCAAAACAACAAACACGTGATTTCAACTTGATAGCTAGTTAGCTACTGAGCTAGTAGAACCTTCTGTGTGTCATCGATATTCGCTTACTCGCCGACTAGCAGCTTGTAAACTAGCCTAGTGTCATCGGTGCTTTAGGTGTAAAATTATAAGTCTTAAATGGTTTTATAACACAATCAATGATATTTCCATGATTCATCTGTCATAATAAGTGATAAGTATTAAATCTTAAGTCTCAAAGTTTTTTATAAAGTGGCCCTTAAGATTCATCACCTAACATTTAATACTTATGACAGATGAATCATGGAAATATTATTGATTGTGTTATAAAACCATGTAAGACTTATGATTTTACACCTAAGACTTAAGCAGATGACCAACTTCCAACTTAAGAAATGGATGATAAATCATCATAAATGAAAATAGGAGATGCGCATGTTCGAGCAACGACAAGTGACATCCCGCGATATTTGAATTTTGGGTTATATTTTCGAATATTATTTGTGGTGGTGTGGATAGTCTGTAATTATTTGGTTGCATATCAATTTTGCGCTGAAATGATGAAAACTTACTCGAGCATTCTTTTGAATAATTTATTTCTGTATATATTTTTCTAAATTGATCATATTTTGTCAAGGCGCATCACACATAGTATTCCAAGAATATACAGGATAGCATAGGAAGCGTAGCAACTAGTTGTTACATATCCAGCAATTTTTTTCCTTAGTGGTGTAGACTGTATATAGATAATATGAATCTTTATGTCACTTATGTCAGAACTATCGAAATGCCTGAAACAGCTTATAGGTATATCTGGGACTCATAGTGTATTATTCACTCCTGACATTCCCTAAATCTCCTGCCATTGATTTTTCCTGGATCCAAAACTGAAATGTTACCCATGCAAATGCATAAACACTTTTCGAAAAATGACATTCGCGCAGACCCACTGCTCAATCATTTTCTCTTGTGGAAACGATTTCAGGATCATAAAACGAATCCTTATTTCATTCTCCTCTATGTGTGCGGTATTTTTCTAATTGTAGTCAGTAATATTTCAAATTTTTCGGCAAAAGATAATCATCCCAATATTGTTATCTGCATAGTTTCATGATGTAAATATTGTTACGATAGTTCTACTTGGGTTCGTGAATTTAAAACACTCGGTACAAAACACTCGAAATACAACTCAATAATAATACTAGCTTTATTTCTAAACTGAACTCTTACCAAACTAAAACTGCCTGTCCGCGACTCTGCGCGGTCCCTTTTAAGTACAAACATCGTTCTAGCGAAATCACTCATTCTCCAGAAATTACAGGAACTTCTTAGAATAACTGGTGATGTATCATTCGCTCTAATTGATACGTCTGTGACCGATGTTTATCGCGAGGCCATAAATCACGGCTTAGACGCGATCTGCCGAGATTATGACTTCCGGTCTTCTTGGAAGCACAGCGCGTAACAACATATTATTGTTAGTTGAAGACACGTATTTGAAAAAATATGGTATGCCATAAAAAAAAAGCTCAATGAGAGAAGTATACATACGTAATCGAAAAAAGGTATAGCTGGCATGAACTCTTCCAATAAAAACATTACTGGTAGATTTCGCTGATCTAAATTCCTTGCAGCTTCACGACTCCGGAGACTAATCTTCTTAAGAAAAGCTGATTACAGTCGCCAGCGACTGCCGTTTCACCATTTCGAATGTTTCGAACACAAAACAAAGAGCATTTATTGTTATGGGAATTTATTCTACATGAAGCCGGGCTGAGGAGGATCATACACACCTCTTGTGCTCTGCCTTCTTCTCATTATGATATGTGGGGTGGCTGAACTAGGCTTTTCTCATGAGTTGGCCGACTGTGTTTTGTGGAGGACGTCAACTCGGCAAGATGATTCAGTTTCCTTGGATAACCGAATTTCAGACAGTTTAACATTGTACTGCTTTTATTTTCTAACACAAGTGAACAATACACAAACGTTTCACGGTTATAACATTGCTATCCAAATACTATTATGGTTTTCTTAACTTCATTTGAATTTCAGATTTGACAGATACCTACTTATATCATGAACATTACAGCAACGCCTTGTGTACTGATATATTCTGTATATCCCTGTGTTAAACCAGAACATTTTCAACATCGAAATGTGCTTATGGAATGGATTATTCAAGTAACATTTTTACATCGAGCAAATTGTGGAATGATGATTAACTCTCAGTTAGTTTACTAACTGTTCTAATTACAGAATGATTCTAATCGACAACTCTTGTCTAATTCAACCAAATTAGTTTATTATTTACTGTTCCTGAGATGTCAACAGTAGGTACCATATACCTAACATGAAAAATACGCACTGTATATATTTTCTAGTGAGCTTATTGGGCATTTTCTATACATTTATTATATCATCGATAAAAACGATACTCCTAAAAACTCAAAAGCACTGGAACGTTATTTCTGTAACGAATGCTCTATTGAGCTGATTAAAAGCTTAAGATTTTAGAATTTTCCCATCCTCTCTGATGATCTGTATATACCAATATAAAAACTCAACCTCTTGTATTCGATACTCTCGATTTTTCTTGTTCAATTCGCAACATATTAGAAAACGATTTCAACTACAACGTCGTCTTATTAAACCAGTTGAATTGGATACTTCGAAGTAGAAGAGAGTTCTGTTGGACTCCTCGTGATCATAATAATAAAAAATCCATACATCTCACAATTTAAGAGGCTCAGTAAGCCGAAACAGTCTGTCTTGCACCGGCTATCAAACATACACGAAAATACCCCTTGGGACCTTATAATTGAGTTTCCAGCTCATTCAAAAAATGTTGTGCATTAGAGTGTACTTACCTACTATTCCAAATGCTTGAAACCGGTGGTGAAAAAGTTGTTGACATTTACCCATTGAACAAATTATACTTACACCAAATTTCTGATTAATTCACTTCAGCTGGTATTATTTCCTAAGGAAAAATTCATTTTCATAGTATAGTTTCCCGTATAGGGTATAGAGAATTTCACCCGCTGGCATCGACCAAGCAGTTAATAAAATATTTACTTCAATTTCTCAAACCTATAGGTATATTATTTACTTCCTTAATGATATTTTTCCATTGCAAGAGAGTGTGTTTTGAAAAATCATTTATAGAATTTGTATATCGCTCCTTTCAAGCTGGAAACCAACTCACTGCAAATCTATACTAGACGATATTGCTCCAATAATAATTATATTCTGCTTCAGACTTTGCGGCTATATTGCACACGTAGATTAACTTGTCTTGTCACTCCCAGTTTATTCAATATAGAACGATTGTCCAATAACTATGAGGTAGGCATGGAATAGGCGATATGCGCGGGTAGAAACTATATAAATGACAGGCGGCCATTTGCGTGGGGTAGACGATATGTACCTAGCACTTCTTACTTCTCTCAGGGCTACTACAATGAGAGAGCCGATTGAATATCACGTAAAACCAGAAACAATCAATTGTAGAGCAAGAGATATCAATGTGCGGTGTGAAAGAAACCACGAAGAATTATTGTCATTTTCACAATATTATAAACATAATGTCCTGAAATGTCATGTGTTCAGTTGTTTCAACTACTAGGTATATGAAAGATAAAAAACTAAATGGCATTGCATCGCATTTTGAGTTAATTCAGAACATCACTATATTTCATACCTGAAATACCTACCCATAATTTTTTTAAATTGCATACTATATTCAATATCGAGTGGTAATAAACAACCACCAAATTTGAACAGAGAACGGACCTCAACTAGAAAGGGATGCATAAGTATGGTATAGTGATGGATCCAAGATGGATGAAAGGGCTGGAGTGGGAGTTACAGGACCGAATTTTAGGTTCTCAAAATCCGTTGGTAACACTCCAACTATTTTGAGTGCCTCGAAAGGGACACTCGAAGGGCAAAAATATATATTCTATCAGATAACCAAGCTCTGAAGTCATGAACTTGTGAGTGTAAGCTGACCTGAGACTGTAAACAATCCCTGAGACAACTGGCAGCCAACAACTAGGTCATTTTGATGTGGAAGCCAGGTCATAAGGGAGTTGAAGGCAACGAAGAAGCAGACTGCCTTGCCAAATAAGGAGCAAATATACAATTTCTCGGCTTAGCCCAGAACCCTTCTGTGGACTCTATACAAGGCCTACTTGAGAGAAGTGATTCAACGTTTGGAAGCGGATGAAATGAAATCTCACTGGAATAAAGTGCCAGGTATCACCTCGAAAAGATGGGTAAAACAGAGAGTGATAGTTGCCGTTACTCCGCGAACTTCGCTGAAACTGCAGAACATTTGCTTTGCGAATGCCCCGCACTCTTGGGCAAAAGGCTCAAGTTCCTGAAAGGGGTCTTTTTAGAGCTCTCCGATATCAGGAACCTAGCTCCTGGTTAACTCCGCACGAAATCTCGGAATCCCGGGCCTCGAATAGATTAAGGGTAATGCACAAAAGATCTAATAGGTCAACGAACTTGAGAGGCTACACAGTCTCAATGATTCCCCCTACATTCTACAATCTACAATCTACAATTTCAATGTTAGGTACCTATATCGTATATTCATTCCATTTTGAAAACAAGTCTGAACTCATTAGTTCAACTATACATTTACGTTTGAAAAAATATTAATACGATTTTCATAATTGTCCAAAACATAATCAGTTCAAGTTTGAATTCATGCTCCATTTTCTCCAAAAACATATATTTCAATGTATTTAGTCTCCAGAGGAGGATGATCTTCTAGTCTAGCTAAACAGATTAAAATAGATCTGCAGTATATAGATATTCGAAGCAATGCAGAAGAATGTTGACTTCATCTTTTAGCTGGCTTTCGGTAGCATACTCGGTAGCATACGAAGCTTAAACAAGAAACCAAAATGACTATTTTAAGAGTATATATTCATCATAGATTCAAATACATAAGGTGGTGTAGCTCAATGTCATCTTCATTCCCAAGAGGAACATAATGGTGAAATTCTGTTTAAGCGATGTATTATCACGTATAGTTCCACTGGAGCAGGAATCTGTCTGGAAAACATTGGTATGGAAAAGTTTCTGGTTTTATATGGACCAGTTCAATATTGTGATGCTAAAATCGTCGAAAAAAATTCTGACTGCGATATTAATTCATTATTTACCTACCTTCTGGCTCACATGAATAAGCGTGTTTTTCAGTTTATTTCAATAATTCTATTTTCACTTTTTCAGTCTATAATCAAGATTAAATAGGAAAGTGATCAGCAGACTCGACTCTTAGTAATCAATATTTAACGTCTTGGAGCTGCCCTCTTGATTTCATTAATTTCGACAAACACTACCTTATTACGAATCCAAAAGCTCTTACAAAACAATTTTGTAAAATAACAAAATTCGTTCGTCATCTTGGAGCCATCATTTCAATTTTCCTCTAACGAAAAACTAATATTATACATTAACACCAGAAATATAAATACCAACCAAATTTCAGGCCAATTGGATTCATAGATTTTTGTTTACAAATTCTAAGAATGATAGAATGACATATGAACGAAGCCAGAAATGAAAGCATGTGATGTGAAAAGCCTTCGGCCCAATGACTCGAATTACTATATTTTGGAACATATACGGCGTTCATCTTTATCCTTATAGGACGGCAGAATGTGGGTGGCATTTTCCATAAATAATAGGTAGGTAGTTATACATTAATTGGATTAGATAACGCCAAATCGAAAATATTTTAATGAATGAATCCATTGATTACATTTGATGACGGTGAACCATCGTATATCTGTATTTATATCTCGGTTGCAGAACCACATAATCACCGATTACGATATCATGCCTCACCGGCTTCTAAACCAATACACTTCATCTGCGATTAACACCAAACACTCGAGCCACTATAATAACGCTGTTAACGATGGCCCATTGATATATACTTCCAGTTTATAAAAATCTATACTTCATTGTTTATTGTGAAGTTCACTAATGGAAATACCCGTCTGCTGGCGGTTATTATATACTGCCCAAGTAACTAGGTATACCAGATGAATGTGTTAATCACACTTCGATCATTATTGCCGTTCACAAATTATTTTCATAGATGTGTCAATGTTCTCAACGACATATTCTTCTATATCTCCTGATTAATTCTTTGTGTTCAAGATATAGTTCGAAGATTAACAATAATTATTTGGATGTTCAGATATTTCCCTATAGGCACATGAAACTCGAGTATCATTCTGTAATTTAGTATCCAACATCCATGTTTGGTTTGAAAACATACGTTGGATAAAATAGAAAATATTGAAATTATACTTATTGTCGACGGCAATATTATGTGCTATGTAGGTAGAAACACACGTGATGCGTTGCATTTATGATAGAAGGGTAATTATGGAATATGTTTATTGTGGAAGTCCGACTCAAGAAGCAATCTAATTATTATCTATCGTATTTTCGCTTTACATCCATTGACAAGAAAACTAGTCTATAGTTCTAATAGAGTCACAGTATGAAAACGTCAATAATCACACTGTTTTGTTATTCAGAAAGTAGCTCATATCACCATGGTATTGTTTATTTGAAAGAAAAAAAAGCACAAGTGTTGATATCAAAAATATCACAACGGTCGCATAAATTGGTAGAAATAATTAGGTATATTGTGAACTGTCAATATATAAGCGTTCTCAAATCAAATTCATATTATTTATTGAAATTTCTGTCTCGTTTCGAATTATACCGAGAATTCTTCATCTATTAATTTCAATGTGTGTGATACATAACCTCTGAATTCACTTTAAAAGCTATACTCTTTGCTGTAACTATTTCGATGTTGATGACAGCGGGTGAGATCATTCAAAAGAGTACGGCTACAGTTTTATGCGCGACTTGCTGCTTGCATCAGTTTGATATCACACTCATCACAGTATCACCTAAGAGAAGATTCTTTGGTATCACAGATGTTTGCAAGGAGTCAAGGACGCACTAACTCGTACGCGCTTGCGCACTACGTACTTCTATGGTTCTGTATTCCTGGTTGCATGATTAGTGGCGCTAGCAGCGTATGGTGTCAAGGTTGTTTATGTACGCTGGTGTCAATATCAATAAAATTTGTCCAAACTAAACTAACTCAATCAATCAGTAGAGTATAATTTATGATTATTTGTTTGTTAGAGCTTAAGATGAAAAACAGAGGTTGTGTCGCAAGACAGAACCAGCTGATCTTCGGCTTTTTTCCTCATATTATATTATTGGAAAATAAAGACCTATTATTATTATTATTATTATTATAATGAGGAATTGTCGGAGAAGTATTCAAATATCATCTTGAATATGGAAATAAACAGTAGGTACTTGATATCGAATCAAAACCACCTGAAATTATAGAAACCGTTCAAGTTACATTTTTGACAAGACTTCCGCGAAATGAAAGTATTCGGAGTCGTAGGAAAAATAGTGTACAAAACTCGTTGGAAAGTGCATTTCCTTCACTCGTTACGATTCCGCAGTCACCGCTACGCGGCTCGTGCTAAACGACTACTCGTGTGAAATATGTCACTTTCCATCACCAGAGCTGTCCCAAAGCATTGTGCTTAGTGCTTATTGAAGCATTTAGAGTACTTTAGTGCTCGTAAGCACTGTGCTTTCGAGCACTTTCTTGAACCAGTGTTTAGTGCTTAGTGCTTCGAGTATTTTACGAAAAGGCTTAGTGCTTAGTAATCCCGACAACTGCTACCGAGCACTGGTCTTGTTGAAGGCTAATAACCTCGCTAATAACGATTTGTAGCAAGGCCATAACCTTCAACTTCATTCGACTGATGATGAAGATATATTTTTGTTAACATTAAATGATATCACTGATGTGATATATATTTCGTTTTTAATAGTTATAACGTATAGGTTCAAGCAAAATCACTCGAAATGTTGGTGTTTGTTGAGAAAACGTTCGGCCCCTTTTGGGTTAGGTTTTTACAGTAGTTATTTCATTTATTTAGGATGACCCGAAAAAAATGAATTCAGGTATTATTTGAACATTGCCTGAAACTCCAGATACATTTTGAATGAATTTGTTCAAACCTTCACTATGTTACTTTATGTCAAATGAGTTTTCAACGTTCTGTTTTCACTTTGTTGAATGAAGTTTATATTTTGAAGTGGAGTACTGGAGTAGCATTTGATGCGAGATGCGAGTCGTATTCATTTCGAATCCACCACATCAGTTTATTTCATGCAACACTTATAAATAATGAATCATAGGCGAAACATTGCGATCAACGTTCAACATAATATGCTGATTCGTTGATGTTTTGGATTGAATTTGACGTGATTATTGTACAAAAATACAAAAACCATGTCAGAAAGTGATTCAAGTTCATAACTTAACATGATCATCCTTTTCAAAAGTGCTTAGTGCTTATATAGTGCTTGCGATGTCGAATTACTTTTTGAGAGTGCTTAGTAATCGCGAGCATTTTGTCAATAAAAGTGATTAGTGCTCGAGATTCCGTAGCACTTTTTAAGAGTGCTCAGTGCTTAGTGCTCGAAGCACTTTTTGTAAGTGGTCGGCACAGCTCTGCTTTCCACACTTGTTGTGTAATATACTATTGTCTTCGCAGATCTAGAACTATAATCGATACATATGCAACAAAACTATTTAATGGATTTAGATTATTATAGAGCATTTTCTGGTAAGTAGTTGATCATTCTATGGAAAATTATAATAGATTCGAGATCTGTGTGGGAACTGGGCAGTTTGTTCGGCTAGACTTAGGCGGTTGGCCATCTGATAATAATCCTGTGAAATGAATTCAAAACTGTAACACTTCTCAAATTTGATTGGTTTTGAGAATATTTTTTCATCCAGTTTTGGGAGTTTACATGGGTCGACTGACGTATATTCTATTACTATTCTTTCACTGTTGATGACGAGACGAGTCTAGTTCAAAACCACCTAAAAAATGAGGAAATCGATTAGATGAAGACACAAGAAACCGAGCAAAAAACACTATTCAAAATAAGGTAATAAACTCAAACCCTTCATCTTGAGTTGTTTTAGATGCTTCGAATACAGCAAATGTTCTAATGTTTTTATGGTGTTGTGTTATTCAGTTGGTTTGTGTGTGATTAGTGACAAGATTTGTCATCGTTTTCTGAAATAGTTTAATTATTTCTTTTTTCTTGCTTTGAGAAACACATGTGAAGACATACATTTTGAAAATACTAGGTATTAGATCAGATTTAACGAGAATTAAGTAAATTATTATATATATCAACTAAAGCCCATAGAAAGTAACCAGGAGATGTTGATATTCGTTCTGAATGTCTTACTGAAATGGTTGATGAAACAAAAACTGCAAAATCTTACTTTATAAGTCGTTAAATTGGGACTCCTCAAACCTCGTCATAATAATGGAGACAAAAGGAAAATTGCGAATCATAGTTCACATTCCCAATATCGATTACCTATGAATATCAATAATAATAGAGATAATATCGAAAAAGAAACAAATATTGCATTGCCCCTGAATAAACATAAAATCATATTACCCAGAGAACTACAATATGGATTCTCTTTATCGTCTCATATTCAGATTGCTTTAGATAAAAAGAAACCTACATTATGCATATTCGTTGCTCGTTGATCTATCGATGTGTTAATGAAAATATTTATAATCTTTATTATTGAAAGTTACCTATCTGAATAGGTAAATGGTCAAAATTGATGATGTGATGAATGTGACTAGACTGTTTTTTATGAAATCCCACATAAAACAATACCAGATCCATAATTATCCACAATTTATCTGAAAATTTCAAGTACTCGAGTTAAAAACACAAGAAAACATTTTGAACTTTTGCTGAAGAAACAGCCACTATGTATAAACCAAGTAAGTACCTGGCGAAATCTGAAGGGCCGTGTAGAAAAATGGTTTTCTCATAAAATAAAAATAGATTTGAATCAATAAAGTCATATCTGATAACTCGCACATTCCCAGATATATCTTTCGATTATCAACGAGAGTCACCCAAAAATTAAATAGTTCATTACATAGAATCATTGCAAATTAATTTCAATTTTCTTTATACACTATATGAATAACTTTGTTTTGACCTGCTTTTCTTGAAATCATCATTGTAACGTTATGATGTTGCAAAAACTAACAACTCCAAATCTGATGTACCCATCTCATTCGATGTCGATAAATAACAATTATATTACAAATAATGAGATATTCGATTCGCATATCAAACACCTCCGTCGTAAATTTAGCGTCATCTAAATCGATTACAGTGGTATGAATGATTTGGTTATGGCAACAGCAAATCGGCACATCTAATTGTTGAGACGCATGAATGGTTTGTTTGAAAGCAGCACCTTGCGCGCCTCGTAACATTGTTATAAAATGTTCTAACAGCTTCTCAAAAAGGTTATGTGTGACGCCTCGATGGTTTATTTTAGATACGGTTGTTACGAGCCCATGCGTTTTGGAATGACGTGTGAAATTTTACGATCAGTACCGTAGGAGTAGTTCCTTCCTATAAACCTCATACCTGAAACAGTATGAATATCAGCTGACTTTTTTGTTGGTTTTATAATAATTTTTTCATTTTCCTAACCGAAACCACTTCTTGGAGCCTTGGAAAAATGTCTGCCGTCGATGGGATTTGAACTCGGTCGACTCGTGAACTGTGGTAAAAATACTGAAGCTTCTATTACTGAGTCACATTATTATTACCCCCTCCCCCATACCTAATATGATCTCAATTACAATATGTCGAAAAAAAAATGCGTTCTCATATTTTTTATTTCAACTATACGGGGATCATCCTAGATATGTACTGAATCGTTTTGAAAAAGTACAATTTGTGCATACGATTTTATTTTTGAGTGATGTCACAGAGGCGGACTGGACCATTGATACTCGACTTTACTAGCCCAACTATAAGTTTTTGAGAGAAAGTGGAGGCAGTAGATCCCTCATGAATTTGGATTTTTGCAACGATTTTAATAACAACTTGTGTATGTCATTTTTGCAGCTCATCAACATGAAAACCTTCAAATGTTTTTGGCTTAGAGTATTCCTCAACCTGTTAGAAATAAATTTCAATTGAGAAAAAGATCTTGTGAAATTGAAAGCATCAGGATATATATAGATATTTATGAATTTTCTTCTCTAAAAATATGCGTTTCATCCGAGGTTTCATCACCCAAAATACACTTCTGATATCAGTGTAAGTTACAAGCTTTAACACTTCCGATTAAAATCTGCGCTTTCTCTTAATTGTGGATCTTCATCTTAACATAGTTTCACCACACACCAAAAGATTATTTTTACCGTCTCGACTGGTATTTCGCTATGTTGAAATCTTCAGATGATTCAAATAATTATTTATGTTTCACTTCAGTACAGTGATCATTTTATCAATAGTTACATCATGAACTTTCTTTTCGAATATTTCGATGGAGTTTCAGATATAGGTAGCTAATTCAACATTATTGGTCGAATTCAGGGTAGATTCGAAATTTTTTTGAAAACCATTGCAGTTGTATAGTCTCATATTATATAGGAAGCTTATATGATGTCAAGCAGACTTTTTGATTGATCACGCACTACAAGATTGAACTTTGTCAATTTAAAAATTCCCTAAAAATAGCCCCAAACATGAGTTTGACTAGAATAACTTTTTGAAAACCATGACGTGAACCCAGGTGTAGGGCAATACTATCAAAACGTAGTCACATCGTTTATCAATTGTTTGAAATGACATTGTCCATGGAAAGGAATTGGTTCGCTGGTAACAGAATGAGAATTTCTGAAATTATAGTCTTGTAACCGTAGCCAGGCAGTACCTACCTATCACAATTTTTCAAATTCGATTTATTTCGTTATATTGAACATTTTAGTGGTTATCGAAAATGTAACCGGCCCCAGAAGACACTGGCTTATCGTGCGATGCCCGATTGCCCGGCCTCCCAGTCCGCCCCTGATAAAAAAATAGAGAAAATTCGATTTTTGATATTTTTCTCTACGGGAAACCTATGAACTTATGAGAATAATCTCCACCATAAACATGTCATGCCTCACGGTGGAAAATAAGTTTTATGTACATGAATTAATTATGACAGAAAATTCTGAAAAATGTCTGTTACTATTTTTTTTCCAAGGGAAGCCAATGAATTTCAGTGAATCATTATCCTTGGAAGTACATCTTTTGAATACGAAATCTGGATTATAATTCTGCCGAGTTCAGACATATCAACTAAAATTTATGTGTGAATGAGAATACATGTTTTTCCATATTATTTCAATCATATCGATAGATATTCAATAAAAAAAAACTTGGGTGTTATTTCAATAATAATAATCATCTTTATTTGAAGTAGGTATTCCTAATGTACATTTACAAAAAAAATTAATAAGTATACAAAAAAAAATCATGTTACATGTGTTTTATAGCTGCTCTCTTTTCACAATATTCGTGTATTAAATTAGCATTTGAATAAATCCCTTTCTCTCTTCAAGTACACCACAAAATCCACGAAAACGCTAACCTATAATATATATACATACACATAATATACATATACACCCATACATATAACTACACACCCATACCCATATATTCAGAATATAAATCATTCAAATCAATTAATACGAGATTCTAATAACATTCATTCACATATTGGGAAACAATAATTAATACATGATTTAATATTCTGATAATAAATTTCTAAAAAATAAGAAATTAACCCTAACCCATCTCATCCTAATGAAATAGAAATCAAATTTGGAAAAATGTTTTTTTCTTTTCTTTTGAAGTATATGGTTTATCATTTTCATTTTGAACTGTTTGAGAGTTTCTGAACTCTTAATATAATTTGGCAAATTGTTGTAAGCTATAAATCCCTTGAACATTAAAGTTTTAGTATTGTATGCTTTGAAATGGATTTCAGAGCAAATTCCGACGAACACAACACCTGAATATCAAAATTGTGTCCAATTGAGTGTTGAGTGGTGTTAATTATGATAAAATCATAAGAGACACCAAATGGTTGAAATTTAATATTATCAATGGTGCTATCATTCACTTCAACACCTAAAAAACAAGTATTATATAAAATTAACACCAAGTTACACCGTGTCATATCACAATGGAATCGAGGCGGTGTATGCATTAGATGATTCAATTTGGTGGCAATAATCATTCGTTAAATATTGAATCCTGAAAACACCAGATTTGATATAAAAAAAAGTTTATGTAAGCATGTAAATTGTGAATGGGGTGAATTTCATGCGCTCTTCTGTTCGATCTTAGAACCTTAAAACTTTTGCCAATAGGTAGCACTGACGTCCTTGCTACCATAATTGATTTCAATATTGGGCATGATATATTAGATGACTTTGATATAGATCAGTATCAATAGGACTAGGTCCTATAGTGCCACTGATCAGGATAAATGAGCCGAAACAGTTCGTCATCATCCGAATTGTCTATAGATTCTTCGTAGTCTAGTTTATCATCATATGAATTATATTTCCAACAGTAAAAAACACGGGAGGTGGTGAAGAACTGATTCACATTAACACACTCATAACATGGTGTTCCTTTACACCAGAAAAGTATTCGCATGTACCTGCTCAGTGTTTAAACGCACCAAAGAGAATTTCGTGGAGGTAAGATTCAGCATCAAGAAAATCACAGAATGTGCATCGCACCAATACGGTGTCAAATCGCACTTTCAGCAAAGCATAAAGAACACCACCAAAGTGTCCATTCTGCTAAACTCAGCACTAATACTAGTATTACTTACAACTGGGTTTGATTATTAAAAACAGTTATGAGAAAGGACACATAATACCTACAGTGGTGAATAATATGATGGTGTTAGCTGATGTGAGCTGGTGTAATTTTCTTTTACTGTGAAGATAATTTTTCTTGTGAAGTAGAAAAAATAATCCACGTGTACTTATAATACATGATATGTACGCTTATCATGAGATATATATTTGATTTCTGTCTCATACCCTATTCTGTAATCTTCATGTGATCAATAAAAATCATTTTGTGCCCTTTCATACCAACATAAATCATCACCATTCAGATCCTTGTTTGTATAAGTGAACTAATTAAGCAAAACACCATCAACAATACGAGAGTTAACAAGTGAGATTGACGATTTATTCTCACTATTGACAACCCACTTCAGTTCGCCGATGCAACAAGCTGTCCCGCCGATACCGATGAATACGGGCACATTTGTACCAAGATATATTCTGTCATAACATCTGCCTTAGTTGCATTAGTTGCATAGCCACCTACATCAGCAGCCGCGAATGCGCCTCCATCCGAGCTACCAACAGAAACGCCTTTACTGATGATTGCTTCTTGTAGAGCGCTCGGATCTCGATCGCATTCCACTCCATAACTTCGTAGCAGGGCGGAGTAGGTTCAGTTGTTTCAGTGTAGGTACTTGGATATGAATGATGTGTTCGACAACAAATAATAATAAAAATAATTTTTATTTACTACTGCTGATATACACAACAACAAGAAAAATTATATAACGTATAAATAAAATATACTTGATGAACGAGTACACGCTAGTCTATCCAAATGAAATATCAAACATAGTTTGAAGTGAATGTTTGGTAGACTACGATCAGAAAACAACTACTTTCCTGGTAAATACCACGCAGAACATCGAATTATATCTGCTCGTAGTTCATGCAACGATTCACACTGTATATAATGTATTTTGTATCAGAGTTTCTTGTTGAACCTTATGGATATTATGATGTTCTTTCTTAAATTTATTTACTATACCTTTTCCAGATGTATTTCAGAAAACGTCGATTAAATTTCAGAATAGTCACTTGTTTTTCAGAAAGTATCAATTATATTTCAGAATATTAAGTGGAATTTCAACGTAACAATTGCTCGAAATGTGTAGCATTCACTTGTTGGCAGCATCCAAGTATGTGGTCAGTTTCAAAATTGCAACATTTTCAGTGTTATTTTGATGATTTCCTCTCTTATCTTTGCGTGCAGGTCTGCTATGTTGTTTGGTTTTCAAATGTAAACCTTACTTCTGAGATGTCACCACAAAAAGAAATGCATCGGTGTAAGATCTTGAGACCTTCCATTCCACCTACCAGGACAAATTTTGTCCACATATGACGTACACTTTTTTTCGAACTCTGAATTTTCGGGGCTGTAAAATCACTAGTAAAAAATTTCCTGGGCTGGGCCTAACTGTTCTGACTTTCATTTGACAGTTCGATTGTACCAATCTACGAATAATCAGAAATTCGTATCGAAATAGAGGCTATTTCGACACGCATTTGCGTTGCACAATGACTTCATTATACAACCAAAATAGAAAAAATATTTTTTCATCCAAGCGAGTGGGGCAAATCATTCTTGGAATTTTTTATAAAATAGAAGGTAGTTTTGAGACCGAACTATAACGTCATATTTCGGTTGAATTAATTTCAAATGAGAACCCCTTCATTAGTTCACAGTTGAAAGGAGCGGACGCTTTGTGAACATTTTCCTACATCTCTATAAACTCGAAAAATTCCTCAATTTTCGTTTTCATCGGAAAAAGTCAAATTAACAGATGGGTTTGGTTTGAAGAAAAATAGAGGCTGTCGAGAGGTTTAATACACTCCGAAGTAACGAATTTGCTATTTTTGATGCTACAGCTCCGGAATTGAAGAGTTCTCGTCAAAATCTATATATTTTTAGTTCTAGTAAATGACAAAAATATGAGTTTCTTTTTCATAATCTTCATCTCCTTACAATCGCTCAAGAGTTTCTGATTCATCATCATTATCTTCTTTATCATCAATTTCGAAAAATTTCCTGGTCGTAAACACTTCATCAAAATCTTGAGAAAGTCTTGATTGACCTTGCGCTATGACATCTATTATTACTGAGCGCAAAACCTGTACGCATAAGGTTATTTAGAATGTTTTACAAACCAGTTTATAATCCATCTTCAAATTTACCGAAAACCTGATGTTATCGTAGCCCACACAGTTTACCAACTGTCATTTATATAAAGATTGATCGAATATATGCCACGTACCGCACCATCAGATCAATTCTCACCGAACAAAAGTATCATTTAACATCGAATGGGAGCCTTATCTTGGTGTCAAAGACTCACACAACGAACATAATTGGATGGTTCCTAAACTGCAGTTGTCTGATGAACGTGGCCAAAGATGAGATTAATAAAATGACATATAAGGAGGCCTGATTCATTGGGAATTATATAAAAACAAGGAAATTAAAAGGGATAACAATTACTTCAATCACATTTCTCACACTCGAAGGCATGTTTGATACCTGGGAACAATATCCGATCGATAGATGAGATACAGTTACTTGCTCAAATCTACAGGCCCGTGCGCACGGGGTTAAGGGGGTTCAACTCCCCCCAAAAAGGTGTTTTGTACTTCTTCTAAAATGGACGCGAAAAGTACAGTATTGAACTTCTTGATGAGAAAAATTAAAATAAAGCAAATAAATAATTCATAATTTTATAATACGTTTTATGGTTGAAATTTCGCACTTAACATTTTCGACAAATCATGCAAAATCCTATATATTGTATCGTTACCATAGCAACTAGAACGATTTTCGGATTTGCTGTCAAGTGCTAATGAGAATCAAATTCGTGTCCTTCGATTCTTGAAATTGTACATCTTGATTAACGGAACTCACGGTAAATATAATAGAAATAAGACAGTCAATCTCGTCAAATTTGTATTTTATTTAACTGTTTATACACAGCCGTACGGTCAGCTAACAACTTTTATGCTTGCCTGGCGTCTAGACCATTGAGAAACGAGGTCGAACCTTCCTTACTTCATCGTACAGACTTCAATGATATTTGGGTGTAAAATAAAGTTGTTCTGTTATACTACAAAAATTATGTTATTATCGAGTTGAAAAATTTGAAACGACCATCATAATCATGCGAGATAACACCCTGAAAACGTTGATTGTGAAGATATTTGGAAAGGAGAAATTGGTATACAAACACATTATTAATTTCGTTGACACATAATTATTTGTCTCCTTTCTATATGTTCTTAAAAGATATAATGATGAAGTATCTATGATTCACTTCACTATTTGACTGCGTATTCTATATTCATTCTAACATTTTTTTTATTAATTGTTCAGTTACTATTTATTTCTATGTAAACCTTTTATAATATGTATTTTCAGGAGTTAACCTGCCCAATTTCTCTCTACCAGATTTCTTTTTTCTACCTCACGGCGGAGTTGTGGAACTCATTACCTGATGACGTGTTTGCTAATGCCTATGCAGGCCGTTTTTCTAATTTTATTATCATCTCGAAAACGGTAAATGACATAAAGTTGATTGAATTGAACAAAGGTTGGCAAATTCAGTAAACAATGAAACGCTGGTTCTCAATCAGAAATATCACGAATGGTTTTCAAATTATAGTGGAAAATGGTACATAAAAAATACTCCAAACATTCATTGAAATAGGTGCACTTCTTTGGCCTAGTCCGAGAAGAACGTATATCCCGAACTAAGGCGGGAAGAATAACATAGTTGTTTTCATTTTACTCGAAAAACAAATATCAACATGAAAATATAAGTTGGTATAGGTACGCTTTGTAAGTAATTATTCTAATACAATAAAATCGTTGTTTTTATTTTTTCAGTCCTAAGTCAAAAATTGAATGTAAAAGTGATGAGGAGATTCGTTTCATGTGTGCCGTCTTGGAGCTGCCATTTTGTTTTTTCTCTAAAAAATATCTCTTAATGCACGGTCACAGGAGTTAGGAACATACCAAATTTTCTTTTCTGTTCTAGTACTCTCTTGAATAATGAGTTGAGAGTTACCTGGTATGTCTAATACATGAGAATATTTCATTTTCGCCAGCGCGATACTTCTTGATTTTGCCGAATTCCATTACAATATAATATATTTGGTAGGTACACCCTGAATTTTTAGGAAACCCTGTATTTCTCAGTATATAGTTTCGAATTATTGCCTGCAGTCTTTCACTTTGAATTTCATTTTCAATTCCAATAATAGCAACAACTACATTACGCCATTAATTGGTACCCTGATGTAGCACTAGCATCTGCAAATAAACAATTCCAAATCGCCCATTGATTATAGAATCATGAAATTTCAGTGGTAGGGTGAATGAAATCGAAAAATGCATTAACACTAGGAGTTTGAAGACAACCACCCATCCTCCCATCCAAATCTGATGATCCACTCAAGTGCTGAGCTCATTACCTTCTCGCTTCGAGCTGAAGAAGACTTTGACCCTCCTGGATTGTGGCTTCAATTCTTTCCTAATGCGACCGAACTCCACCTGATTTATGGACCTATTTCACGTACCTACAGCGTACAGGCTGTTCCATTTTCGATGTCATTACGGGTTATCTCTTGTATTTCAGTAATATTTCAACCAATAGATAAAGTAAAAATGACTTTCATACATATTTTTACGTAGAATCCAGTGGCATAGTAAGATTTTTGGAAAGGGCTGTCTTTAAATACATACTTTTCGCTTTTCAAAAATATATTAGATAGATATTATAAGAGTATATACGTATTTCACAAATAATTATACCAAATTTGGTCGAAAACGCTTCAACGACGTGAGAGTTATTGCTAAAAATAGATATTTTAAACTGAACTTCGGACATCTACTAACTTTATTTTATGCACGATGTGTACTTATTTTTCGATGGATGATCAAATACGGTGAATTATATTATGGCTACCATGACCTAGACCACCTTGGGTATGTTTTGAGTGTGAAAAAAATTCTCCATGTGAGTAGAACACGATTTATGAGCAACCCCAAGCCTAAAGTTTGGGATAATATCGACCACCTACTGCCGACCATACATATAAAATTGATTTAAAAATTACACAAAAATTTACGACTCATTTTATCAAGCTCACTAGCAAAAAACTATTTGCGCTGAACAAATGAAATGTTTAATTTCATACTCATCTTGAAATTAGGAATGTAAATGTGAATATTTGTTTCTGATGATGCAATAGTTTCAAGAACATATCCAAAACAATATCAGAATCAGAAAAACCTGAATTTTGATGTGACAACCGTGTCATGGGATCGTGAAACATGTCTAAAGTGGATAATTTTCAACAGATTCATCTAGAATATTCAACATGGATGAAACGAGTGAACAGTAAAGCAAATCGAGTCATAGCAACGAAAAAATCTAAGCGAATCGAACGAGGCGAACACATCAGAAAATGCTATTGTCACAGTTGGCGACTTCCTCATTATACGAGCCATTCAAAACACAACGAAAAAAAAAACAAATTAAAATATGGTCCTGGCAATTATTTTTGCGGCAGCAAATTGGAACACTTTTGGGAGATATGGGAAGATATAGAGTATAGACAGTAATAATAATTACAAGAATTCTTTCATTTCTCTTCTGAAACTAGCCAGGAACTAGTATTTTTCCTACGACCACGTATGAAAACGTCAATAATCACACTGTTTTGTTATTCAGAAAGTAGCTCATATCACCATGGTATTGTTTATTTGAAAGAAAAAAAGCACAAGTGTTGATATGAAAAATATCACAACGGTCGCCTGAATTGATAGAAATAATAAGGTATATTGTGAAGGTGCTCACTGTCAATATATAAGCGTTCTCAAATCAAATTCACTTTATTTATTGAAATTTCTGTCCGTTTCGAATTATACCGAGAATTCTTTATCTATCAATTTCAATGTATCTGATACATAACCTCTGAATTCACTTTAAAACTGGAAGCTATACTCTTTGCTGGAACTATTTCGATGTTGATGACAGCGGATGAGATCATTCAAAAGAGTACGGCTACAGTTTTATGTGCGGCTTGCTGCTTGCATCAGTTTGATATCACAGTATCACCAAAGAGAAGATTCTTTGGTATCACAGATGTTTGCAAGGAGTCAAGGACGCACTAACTCGTACGTACTACGCACCGCACTACGTACTTCTATGGTTCTGTATTTCTGGTTGCGTGATTACTGGCGCTAGCAGGTGTATGGTGTCAAGGTTGTTTATGTACGCTGGTGTCAATATAAATAAAATTTGTCCAAACTAAACTAACCCAATCAATCAGTAATTCACATAATGTGGAATTGTCAGAGAAGTATTCGAATATCATCTTGAATATGGAAATAAACAGTACTTGATATCGAATCAAAACCACCTGAAATTCTAGAGACCGCTCAAGTTACATTTTTGACAAGACCTCCCGCGAAATGAAAGTATTCGGAGTCGTAGGAAAAATAGTGTACAAAACTCGTTGGAAAGTGCATTTCCTTCACTCGTTACGTTTCCGCACTCACCGCTACGCGGCTCGTGCTAAACGACTACTCGTGTGAAATATGTCACTTTCCACACTTGTTGTGTAATATACTATTCTATATATATGTATATATACAATCCTTGCTTTGGATTCCACAATACTGAATATTGTTCATGAATGTCTTGAGTTGTAGATATTTCTTTCTAATCAATCCATTTTCCACGAAACAACCAACCGTTAGATACAGGTATCGGCAGATCGATGTTTTTCGGATCAAAAAGATATCAGTCGTACCGCCGTGGTTATATGCATATTGATTATGGGTAGGTATTTGAGAAGCCAGAAATATTCCGGTAAGGAATTCCGATAATCTCGCCAATGTCGATTCGATTTAGTGCGCGACTTTTCATTATTTCATTAACATAAAATAAAAAAATAGACAATAAAATTACATAAAATAAAAAAATAGACAATAAAATTACATAACATAAAAAAATAGAAAATATAAAATAAAAAAAATAGAAAACGTCGAATAAGATGAATTATTATAGGTCTCGCTGTTCTCTTCCACGTTCACAATTAGATGTATCTGGTTAGAAACCATTATTTTCAAAAGTGGTTAGGATTTCAGTTTTAACTGTTAGTCTCACTTATCTCTTCGTATATCTCCTATACTGCATCATCATTTCAATTTGCAAGATGAAAAATATGCCAAATAATTGTCAGCCAGGAACCATAATGACCAATAAATTGTTGCTGATTATTCCTATAAGAATCTAATAAGATTATTGATATTATAACGATAATGAAACGACACCAACCTCCGAATGATTCAGAAAAGAGTTCTATCACAGAAGCAATGCAACGATAGGCGCAGTAGGTTTTGGATGGGTGCGACTTGAGACTACTTTTCCATTCATGATCAGAATGGAGAAGAAAAGCGAAGCAGAACTAGTCAGTTGACGTATTGAATTAATAATGTTTACAAGAATATGTTTACTTTGGTTTTTCAAAATTCGATGATTTTCTTCCTAATTGATATGCATAAGGAACTGGTCGATTCCGATTCTGTTAACATAAAGTAGCATCTCTCGATCATTTCAACAGAATGTACTGTAAAACTCACCAAAACAGTTTTGATCCACTGAAGATTTCCTAATGCATATTTCATGGTACACTATTGTCAAATCGGAAACGGACAGAGATACGAACTAGGTTAAATTAGAAAAAAGATGGACAATTTTATGGCCATCTCGAATTTCAGAAGAAATCGAGGATATCTCACGTGGTTCCTGAAATATCCTGAAAAAACTGAAAATTGTCGACTCTTTTGGTCATTGATAACTTTTCAACTATTGCTGCTAGGATTTTGAAATTTGGTATAGTTACTAAAGTTTGCATGCTGAATTCAACGGTGATATGAAAAAAAATCTAGGCACACTAGATTCGAAGGTATCGATGCCAACTTTGATATTTCTAATGGTAGTCATATCGTATTTTCAAACCGTCGGATAGATCATAAAATTGCCAATTCATCGATGTATCACACTTGTGTGTTTAATGAAAGAAAAGTCGAAATAATAGGAATAATAAAGAATATCAAGTTAATGCGAGATCTGTCAGGTTTACAATTCCAGATATCTTCACTAAAACTGTCAAAAATGATGTGAAACTCAATAACTAAGGCTGAGAACTGCAAAATAAGGGTCTGCTCTCGGTTGGGTTGCCTCCTGTATTGAATTGATTGTAATTTTTTGCAAATCATGCGGCGTCACTGATTGTTCTGAAATAAACTGTATTTTCGATTAGAAGTCTTCTAACTGTGAAGTTGACAGTTCTGATTTTCTCATGATATAATATCAAGCAGATGAAACTGGACATTGTGGAAGCCGCTTCCCTTACTTGGCTGGCACGTGTCGAATTTCGAAAGCAACGATGTAAACATCGTAGGTGCTTATCAATCACTAACTCTTTTTTTCGACATCAGATGAGATCAAAATAACAGTTGAATTATCCATTCCATTATATCCAACAATAAGTGGTTATTCTGACAGCAGCCTACTTGACATGTATTCTGATGATGAATTTTCCACAATCAAATCGGAATTATAAATCAGCTCGCGAATTCCATGTGCAGATACTGTCTAGTGTATCGTTCTATTATGACATAAAAACAATGAATTATCTAGAAGCATTGTATACATCATAGATTTTACTCCACATTTCCTATTTTTCCTGTTATTTCAACTTCTCTTTCATCAAAATTACAAGTGTGATATATCAATGAACTGGTAATTTCATGGCCTATCCCATGGTGTGAAAATCCGTAATGGCTGCCATTGAAAAAATAAAAATTGACATCGATATCATCGAATCTAGTGTACCTAAATTTGTTTTCATATCACCGTTGAATTCAGCATGCAAACTTTAGTGACTATACCAAATTTCAAAATCCTAGCAGCAATAGTTGAAAACTTATCGATGACTATAATAAGAATCGACAATTTTCAGTTTTTTCAGAATATTTCAGGAACTACGTGAGATATTCTCGATTTCTTTTGATATTCGAAATGGCCATGAAATTGCGCATACTTTTCGTGATTCAACCTAGTTCGTATCTCTCCCCGTTTCCGATTTGACAATAGTGTACCATGAAATTTGCATAACCCTGTATAGTTTTTTTTCTTACGATTCTCAACCAATCGGAACGTGCAATTGAGCTAAGCTACCTTGTGTTGTTTCGAATATGCATGGATAAACATCGAGTAGCTCCACATATCAGAAATTTAGAAATACTCAAATTTTCATAGTAAACACTTTATATTGTTACATACAATACATACGAAGCGCGCCGTGAAATTTTGACGATTATCTTACAATTTATCATAAGAAGTAATATAGGAGTGTGTTCGAACGACTATATCAAAAAAATAATCGCATCGAATACAATTCGTACTTCTACAAAAAACAAATAGAATCGAGCTCAAATAATACAAAAAAGCTATGGAGTATAGTTAATGAAATTAGTCAAACCCATACAAAAAAACACAACAGAATAAGTACAGTAAAAAGTGAACTAGGAGTGAATTTAACAAATGAGAAGGATATTGCAAATGAGTTAAATAGTGAATTTGCTTCGATAGGCAAAAAACTAGCTAACAAAATTAGAAAAGATCCAAATTTCGTTATTAATAGGTTAACCCCAGTAAATTCCTTTGTTTTGCTACCAACAGATCCACAGGAATTGAAAACCACAATAAACGGATTGAAAAAACATAAATCTGTTGGACTTGATGGCATCAAAACAGAAATACTCCAGTTATTGGTCAATGACATTGTTGAACCACTGGCATATATTTTCAATCAATGCATGAACGTCGGCCTATGGCCATCTGCATTTAAAGACTCTGTTGTTATACCATTGTTTAAAAAAGGAGATAAAACAATAACAAGTAACTATCGACCAATTTCATTAATAAGCCGCATATCAAAGATATTTGAGAGAATAATAAAGAAAAGATTGAATTCATATATGAACAAATATAATATTTTGTCAGATAAACAATTTGGCTTCAGGGAGAAAACATCCACCCAGGACGCCATCCTTAGCTTAACTAATTACGTAAATACTTCCTTGAATGAAAGCAAGCCGTGTTTATGCATTTTTATAGATTTATCAAAAGCGTTTGATACCATCAGTCATCAACTTTAATTGCAATCCTTAGATGACATTGGTATACGTAAAAATTGTTTAGAATTATTTAGAAGCTATCTCACTGATAGACATCAAGTTGTGAAGGTGAACGATGTAATGAGTGAATCCAGAGGAATAGAGTATGGGGTCCCACAGGGAACTGTTCTAGGTCTATTCAATATATATATATTAATGGGCTGTTTTCATAACGGAGCAGTGGCGAAATCATCGGGTTTGCTGATGACACCGCCATCTTATATAAAGCAGAAAACTGGGATGAGCTGAAAATAAAACCTGAAAAGGATTTTACTATAATAAAAAATTGGCTAGACCATAGGTTACTCACACTCAATCTAGAAAAAACAAGTTACCTGCCATTCACTTGTAACAAGTCCAATACTCCCTCATTTGATTGTTTGAAATTTAATATAAATGGTGAACAGATAGTCATAAAACCTGAAACTAAAATGAAATATTTAGGAATCTATATTGATGTCCATTTGAGGTGGGACTACCACATAACATATGTAACAAAAAAATTACAAACTCTACTATACAAGTTCAAATACCTTAAAAAAATCGTATCTTTGATTCAACTTAAAACCCTATATTTTGCCTTAGTTGAGAGCCACTTGCGTTATGGCATATTAGCATGGGGTGGCACTGCAGATACTCACCTGAAATCTCTAGAAGTAGTACAGAAAAGGCTCCTAAGAATAATTTATTCGAAGGAACCAACATACTCAAGTGATGAACTCTTCTCAGAAGCCAAAATATTCGATATCCGACAGTTATATTACTTTGTAGCTAACTTGAAATATCATCAAAACAAACATATAGCACAAGTTCCATCACATGACTATAACACACGTCAACGGCATCACTTCCTTGTACTACAAATGTCAAAAACACTTTGCCAACGAGCCTACTCATATATTGCTCCAAAAATATACAACTCTTTGCCTGAAAATATAAAAAACAAACCCTTTGCAAATTTTAAACATCAACTGAAAATTTTTATCATTAGCAATCCTAGAAAGATTGTGAGGTTACAAATCCAATTGTAATCGTCATAGTTTCTTGAATATATGTACAATATAAATGTCCACTGAGATCCATTTACTGATTTCTGCATAAAGAACTAATCATAGAGTAGGTTTTATATCCTCCAAAATTCACATAATTATATGTTTTATTATTTTATACACTATTTTCACATGCCCATTGAGATCATTTGCTGAATCATATATCAACATGCATTTGTTATTGAAATTTATTAATTCATTATTTTACGTCACAATCCATAAATTTTAATGGATATACATATTGAGAACTATTTACTGAATCCAACTATTTGTACTTTATTCATTTATTCATTTAGTACTCAAGTACTTGTACCATTTACTCTCAAAACAAGTGTTTAATCACTTACTGAATATCCACATTTATTCATCGAAATTTAACTTTGTGCATTGTATTGTATTTCTTATATTTTTTGAATAAATGTTATTTATTTATATTATTTATTAAATAAATATTCGAGATATTTACATCTCAAATTTCCTATATGATTTCAAAATAGTGTCAGTTCAACAGTTCAAATAAACCAACCGCGAAGCTAATATTTTGAAGTATTTATGGTATTAGTAGTAGTAGTGGGGAGGCTGGTGTCAGGCAAGTAGGCCCCCATGGGCCCTTTTTGCCAAATTTATGGTATTACTTCTATTCCAATACAAAAATTCACTTAAAACGTCAAAATGTAGCATTTGACGTCTATATCAAATGTGTAAAGTTTTATTGTGATATATTGATAAACGAAAGGCAATAGAGGTTGGGCGTCAGCGATATCTTTGTCATTCAGTTGTATCAGTTGTTAAACAGTTGTTTTATTTTATAGCATTTTCTCTTGATGTTTTCAACACTTTTTTCTCTAGAAAACAGATTTTAATAGAATGTTCCTAGAAAAAACATTTTTTTCCAATTTTGATCAGCATCAAGATTCTAAAATATTATGTGATACATCATTGTATTCAGGAAAAACATTATTTTTTAAATATGTGAAAATCCCAACATGGCGGAGAAAATACTATACTATAGACATATCAAAAAAAATATTGAAAAGAAAAACGAATATCACAAACTTCTTGTTTGTCTTCAATGATTCAGTAGGTCAAAAAAATTATAGATACTTAGGCCCAAAACTCTTCAGCTCATTACCGATAAACCTGAAATGTGAGACGAATCCAAAAATGTTCAAAAAAAACCTACAAAAATATATGAAATTAATACCCCGTACAGAAATAACTGAAAAAATTGAGCACTAACTTGAAACCTCCCAATCTCTACTGTAGTACACTCTCCAAATACACTTCTTTATAGATATATCTCACATAATAATATCTCACCAAGTCATGTATGTTCATCGTGATATTAAGTCTTGCGAGTCCTCTTACGTCCTATACCATATGCATGTCGCTACCATATGATTTTTATCATGATAAGTTATTCCTAAATATGTAGTGTAGTATAGTGAGTCCCTAATAAACATGTCTTAATTTATCTGTAATCGTTTCCCTATACAAACAATTTCACCCTATATGTAATTAATATGAATGCTTTATTTCTATTTTTATTAGCGTTCTTCCATTACACCATGTATATTCCCTCGATTCCACGATCTTTATATCGTGTATATGTAATACTATGTTAATAAGATATTTTTAATTTTTAATTTAAGTTTACTGTACTATGTTCCTTACTTTATATATCTTAATTACTTTGTAATCGTTTTCCATACAAACAGTTTTAACTTATACATATTAGCCTTCCTTACACACAAGCAGTTTACTGCTTCGTAAGTTTCTTGTCTCGATTTATTCACCATGTATTGTTTAAATGATATGTTTTCGTCTTGTTCAGAATGTGTGAATAAATTATTATTATTATTATTATTATTCAAAAACTGAAAATGCTCGACTTTACCCCAGTTTACCTACTTCTTATCTCTTCAACTGGAATACATTGAATGGGAGAAGGAGACACTTTTTTGTGTCGTGAAATTCATTTAGCAATCTGTATGGAAACAAATAATTATTTTATGTGATAGTTCTCAAAAAACTATACCTAACTCTTATAGGTGATTTTGATATCCAATGGTTTGGCCAATATCGAAGAAGAGCACAATTTTGACTTCTCCTACAAGTATATTCTGAATCCCCCTTTAACTTTTTTATCTATCGTTCAAATTTTCCTTTGAAAAAATCATATATGTAAACAGAAAAACAGTTGAAGATCTGAAAAAAAAGTTATAGGCATCAAATATATTTTCTCAAATGGAACACCCTATTATATTTTGTCACAATTAGATATAGTATATTTTTCTGTTTTCAAATATATGTATACTCTTTGATCTAATAGATTTCGAGATATTCGACATTTAAATTCAGATTTTATACCGATTATTTCAGCTAATTAGGACATAAATGGTCGGGGTAGCTATGGAAATAATTGAAATATCTGTTGTCAAATTGATGAATGCTATGTTATGTTATGGAATTCGAGCTATTTCACGTTGAAATTCAGATTTTATCTGGATTCTCTCTCGGATTAGGAAAAATAAAAAAATATTTGTATTCAACATCATGTCCAAATAATGTGGTTCTGCATAGTTTTTCTTATTTAAAGAATTGGTTTGGAAATTAAATTTCGTTATCGTCATTTGGAATATTTCTTCGTTTTCTTCGTTTGGGATAATTTGTCTCATTCAAGGAATTATTGATATTTTTTGAAGTATTTGTAGAAGGAATTACTCGGTTGCCATATATTATAGTACTCCAAATTCTCGTTGTGCGGCTTTGGCATTTTTATTTTTTTCCAATGAAAATTTCACAACCAACATTTTCGACCAATTAGAAGCCTATATTTTGTACCGTTACCATCATTACCATAGCAATAAGAACAATTCACGGAAATTTTTCTCGCTCGTCTTCGACTCGGGATATATTTCTATCCACAAAAACATTTGTTACCTTGAAAAAAATAATCGGTAATAATTCTGCTGCCAGGGAGATTATAGGTGATAGGATATTATATTTTCCTACGACCACGTATGAAAACGTCAATAATCACACTGTTTTGTTATTCAGAAAGTAGCTCATATCACCATGGTATTGTTTATTTGAAAGAAAAAAAGCACTAGCATATGAAATATATCACAACGGTCGCCTGAATTGATAGAAATAATAAGGTATATTGTGAAGGTACTCACTGTCAATATATAAGCGTTCTCAAATCAAATTCATATTATTTATTGAAATTTCTGTCTCGTTTCGAATTATACCGAGAATTCTTTATCTATCAATTTCAATGTGTCTGATACATTACCTCTGAATTTACTTTAAAACTGGAACCTATACTCTTTGCTGGAACTATTTCGATGTTGATGACAGAGGGTTAGATCATTCAGAAGAGTGCGGCTACAGTTTTATGCGCGGCTTGCTGCTTGCATCAGTTTGATATCACAGTATCAGGACGCACTAACTCATACGCACTACGCACCGCACTACGTACTTCTATGGTTCTGTATTTCTGGTTGCGTGATTACTGGCGCTAGCAGGCGAATGGTGTCAAGGTTGTTTATGTACGTTGGTGTCAATATCAATAAAATTTGTCCAAACTAAACTAACTCAATCAATCAGTAATTCACATAATGAGGAATTGTCGAAGAAGTGTTCAAATATCATCTTGAATACGGAAATAAACAGTACTTGATATTGAATCAAAACCACCTGAAATTCTAGGGACCGCTCAAGTTACATTTTTGACAAGACCTCCTGTGAAATGAAAGTATTCGGAGTCGTAGGAAAAATAGTGTACAAAACTCGTTGGAAAGTGCATTTCCTGTACTCGTTACGTTTCCGCACTCATCGCTACGCGGCTCGTGCTAAACGACTACTCGTGTGAAATATGTCACTTTCCACACTTGTTGTGTAATATACTATTTTTTCTGTTACTAAAACTCGTTTTCTCACAAATAACTTATATATTGAAACATTCATCAATTTGACAACATATATTTCAATTAATTCCATAGCTACCCTGACCATCTATGTCCTAATTAGCTAAAAGAATCCAGATGAAATCTGAACCTCAACGTCAAATATCTTGAAATCTATTGGGGATAACATGATATGTGTTTATTTGAGATCATAATAAAATTCTCTATATGATAGTGAGAAAATATATAGGGTGTTCCATTTGAAAAATATTGATGGTGCCCATAATTTTTTTTCCAGATCTACAACTGTTTTTATGTTAACATATGAAAAATCTAAAGGAAAAATTACAAAAGATCATTTTTTCAAATAAAAAATTGAACAATAGATAAAAAAGTTGAAGCGGAGTTCAAAATATACGTGAGAACCCTGTACATAGTTATATAAATTGATATAAATAAATCTACACTATGATGAACACCGTTATTTTTGGTGAGATATTTTATATCGTATTTTTCTGAATCTTACTAATATTAATCAAGAAAAATATGTTATGTATCTACCACGTATTTCAGAGGACTATGTGTATAAACAACTCAGTGACCAGGTATCAAGAAATTGGACTGAAGTTGATTGGAATTATAAAAAACCTATTCTGCAGAATGTGTGGTTACTCGCACATTTCGTGTTATAAGTAAGTATGATGAAGATGATATAAGCGGTTTCCAACATAGAAAATGTAGACAATGATATTGTGGCGTTAGCCAGGAAGTGCGGTGAGTGATCTTGGATTCCTGAATGGCTGCTTGTAAGACATATGGCATTGCATGGCGATCGTTAAATTTGAGAAAGAAAGAAGAAATTGTCTGAATTTGGTCGTATGCGGGTAGGTAGAAAGGAGCGATGGGCAGCTGTGGAATAGTCATGAACTAACAACCGTATTTCATCATTTGATAATATATACGGATAAACTCCTAATAAGGGTGAAGTGACGCGACCAGTATTTTTATCTGAAAGCAACTGGTTGAAATCGCATCGAATATTTTCTCACAATAGAACTATGGGACCCCAACTATTTCATGGTGAAATCGTTGAATCAGAATACTTTTTCTTCATCATCAGGATTCCAAAGTTTAATTGAATATGACGGTAAATGCAACATAGTATAAGCCCGATAGTTGATGTTTATGGATATCTTTGGACTCACATTAGAGACTATGTTTAAGAAAACATTGTGACAAAATAAAGTTCCAATTTTCTCCTGAAGTAGCTAGTACCACTAACTGTACACGTGTCGAGGTGATAAAAATATAAATTTGGTTTGTGGTAAAACTGTGCTCATAGTAGACTGAGTACTACCAAAATACAAACCGGATTAAAATTAGAAGCGCACGGAATCTCGAAAGTTTTAGCAATGAAGCATGGTAATGTATATAGAGTGAGTGGAGTTGGAAGGAGGTAAAGTTGTTATAGTTGCGAGGTTGGAAAGGTCATTCAGCAAATTAAGAATAATTAAAGACTATTCGCGATCACAGATGGCTCAGAGTAAACTGAGTAGATTGGCTTTACTTTCTTTTATTGAATGCAGGTTTGGCAGTAAAATTTTTGATGAGGAATATAATAGTCCCAGGGAAAGATAAATCTACCTTCAAATCAACATCAATAGCCTCTGATGATCGATAATTGATATCAAACTCGTGATTTTTGCCCCCAGTCACAATTAGCATGGTTCGATTGATCTCATGAAACTTGAACTATGAAATATAAGATCCGATATTCCATTACTCAAATAGATGATTAACACGTTCTTTAACTGTTGTCCAAATATAAGAAATGGAATTGAAAGAAAATAGGTTTTCTCGATTTCTTGAAGCCGTCGAATGACATTGCAAATGAAAAATCTCTGAAAAACTGCCGACCAGAAACACACGAAAATTGATTTAATTATAGACAATACAGTTCAACTTCTTCACTCCGGACATGCGTAGGAATCTTAGAGTTTAGCAACGTGAACACGCTTGTTTAGCTTTGAAAGACTGGATTTTTTTATTTTTCCAAACACTCACCACCTTACCAACCCTTGTACTTACCCATTACAGTTTAAGATCCGAAACCACTTCTTAAGGGCTTGAAGAAAATTTAAATACACATAATAGAGGAAGGAATTGATATAAATTCAATTGGTGAACACAATACATTGGAATTATTTTTTATACATAAATTAATCAAGGAAAAAATGCTCTAGGAAGCAGTGAAAGAATAATAGGAATTGCATTAAATAAATGGAATCAATGATAATTCCATGAATTCTAGACATTGTAGGAATCAATTGAAATGGTAATCATAAGTAGTGATCTCAGTTTTTTCTAATTTCATATTTCATAGTAGTTTGATTAGTACGATCACATTCTCATTTGAGTAAATAATGAAAATCAGTATTATATCTCGAATGTCAGTTCGCAAATGCAAATGCAAAAAAAAACGAGAACGAAATAACAGGTAGATGTGTAAGTGTGAAAGATGAAAATAAAAAACAAAAATCTTGGTTATTCGATTTTTTGACATCAAATCTAAAGTTATGTGAAAAAAGTGTGAATACAAAAGTTGTAGATCTTTTTATTACCTATGTCAGTTTAAAAAAGGTTCAATAAGAAGAGTTTTTTTCACACTAAATTGCAAAACATATTTCTATTTTTGTCTTTCTCTATTATCCAGCAAGATTATCCACATTATAATTTATCTGTCTTTATACTTATGTCAATAAATTTATGATCATATCTAGAGATGCCGTATTGACTGAAGTAAAAAGGATAAGGATCTCGGATTCATTGGGGATTCAGTCACCAAGCCGGACAGTCCTTGTCATATAAGTTGTTCTTGACCATGTGGAGAAAAATTAACATTTTACTGCATTATGCCTTCATATGGCCTTTATCTTGACAGTGAAATCTGACTATTTCAACAAGGTCATTACTTTTATTTATGTAAGAGTCCGCATGAAAGAAAGAAATTCACATTTAAAGCCGTAAAGTCTATACACTCGTATTTATGAAGTATAACATTTCTACCAGATGATTCTGCACGTGATCTGGCATATTGTGACTGGAGGCAATTATTTTATGTAGCTGTGGATCAGAAGAGAGTCGTTAAGATATATTATTGTAGTGTATAGATCCTTTCGTACCTATATATACATTGGTTCTAGCTTGGAGATGTGAAGTCGCTTAATACAAAGGCACATTATTTATTCTAACACAATAAGTATCAAATACATGTACCAACCAAAAATAAAAAAAAACTAAATCTTACCAAACTATATTTCTACTTCAGGGGCCATCACCCAATTCGAACTACATTTTGACAATTTCAGAATCATTCAATTCAAACATATCTTCAGCAACTTTATTCTGATCAAGCTCAAGAGTGAATACCTGATAACTACTTCTTATATTTCGAAAAAAATTCTTCAGTCAGCATTATTGGTCCAATTTTCTCAGGGTATAGTTGATTCCTACTGACCCATAATTCTTAGAGATTATAACAATATTAAAACAAAGAGATTTATCAATGAATTATATATATATATATATATTCTACGACAATAAATGCTCGATGCGTGGGGAAGAAGTATGAGATACGTTTGAATAGTTTTCAATTCCTTCATGGAATCGACTAAACTGAAGGAGCGAATTTTCTACCTCGTCATGAACAATATTTCGCTGATCTTTTCTATAGATGGCGATGCCAGTAATGAATAATTCCTGAAGAGCTGATTTTGTCAATGCATCATACTTGGGGTCTAGAGTGAATGATTATAGAGATATAGGGTGTAAAAAATCGAGATTTTTCAACTTCAGGAATTTTTGTGTCGAAACTAACCATTATTGCTCCAAACGGCTTATATGTCCTCATCTCAACTTTTCATTCACTATCGATTGATATTTGATTGAAACAAATACAGGGTGGTTCAGAAATTTGAGTTAGTTGATACTAAATGAAAAGTTGAGATATAAACATGTAAGCCGTTTTAAGCGAAAATGAATAGTTTCGACAGAAAAAATTCCTAAAGTTGAAAAATCTCGATTTTTCACACTCTATATCTCTCTAATCTTTCTCGCTATATCCCAAGTATGATAGATCGGCAAAATCAGATCTTCAGAATTAAATCGAGAATGTAACAAAATACAGGGTGTTTCATTAGAAATAACAAAGTTGTTGCTACTTTTTTATAGAAGCGGCAACGCCGCAATGCTGAGAATATTTTAGATCGATAGAACGAAACTGATTACCTGAGAAACCAAATTTTCAGAATACTCCTACTTCCTGTTCTCCAGAAACCTTTAACCTTCCATTGACCGTGAGTGACCCTGTATATAAGTATCAAAACCATATATGCACAATTGCATGGGATACTAGATTAATTCCTTAGTTCAGGCTGTTCCACACTGTACAGGAACTTTCAGGACCAGCTGACTCGATAAGTAGGTATAAGAAAAATTACTGGGGCCACTTTTTCCAAAATTTGTGTACACAAGGGTTTTCCTAAGAGTTCGTTTCAACTAAAACGATTTTAATCTCGTGCCACTTCCGGTATTACCAGAAATAGCCTTCAACTCTGATTTATTTAGAATGGGATATACAATTTTTCATATAATATTGATCATAGGAAACATATGTCTACTGCTCATTTAAGATAGGTATAGGAATATGAATATGAAATATTAATACACGAGGGAGAGAGGGAAGGGGGTTGCCATTTGAAATGGAAAGAGTTTTCGAATTATCTGTATAAACAATACCTCCAAAATAGATCATTTCTCAAAAATCAATTATGTTGCTGAATTTAATGCTGCATGGTAGTAAATAAGCTAAGCCGCCACCAGCCCACTTTGACCCGTAAAGCGACCTCCGTCAGCGACATGTAACGCAGCGACACCAGCGCCACCACAACAACGCCATCTGGTGGCGAGAACTAACGACATCTCCAATATGAAGACATCTTCGATCTGAAGACATCTTGCAGACCACACCCTACTCACACTACCCCCTTAGGCCTTTCACGCTGTACCCTCTTGGACCCTTTGTGCTCCACGATCCGAACACATGACGTCATATTACATTTAAAAAAAGCCAGTACAATCGGGATTCGAACCCGCACCAATGCGGTGCAAAGTTTCAAGACCAAACGCTTCGTCCACGCAGCCACTGTGTTACATATCAATTTATATTTCTAAAAATAAACCGATGCGGTTATTTGTGCTTTGTGGAACGTAGCAACCTCGGCAAGCGAGGAGCAGGGAAACGAACAATGGCTTATTCATTCATTAAACATCAGTGTATTAATAGAGATAATCGCATTCAAGGTCAGGTTCGCTGCATTTCAATGATGACTCAACATATCACGCCTTGATGCAACATCGTGATGTATTCGAGCAGATCCATGGAGCAGGGAAACGAACAATGGCCTATTCATTCATTAAACATCAGTGTATTAATAGACATAATCGCATTCAAGGTCAGGTTCGCTGCATTCCATTGATGATTCAACATGATACAATATTTCGCGTGACGTTACAGAGATAAGAGACGACAAAGCGACTGCCACTGTTGCCAGACGTTTGAAAAAATAAGGCATTGATGCCAGACGTTTGAAAATATCTGGAAATATACCATAATAATAAATATACCTACAGCTTACCCAAGTGGAATCCGAACCACCACGTGTGAATATCTCAAATTGATGGATAACGTCTGAAGTATTACAGGGTGTGGCTGCCTGAAGTTAGGCGTCTGACATTTGACGTATGACGTCATCGTTTCAAAATGGATGCTGATATCGAAAGGTCACCAACTGTTCAGTTATTTCCGTATTATGAAAATAATACACCTATAGTTCACACAAGTGGAATCTGGACCACCACGTGTGATTACCCCGAATTGATGTATACAGGGTGTGCTTGCTGAAGTTAGGCGTCTAACGTTTGGCGTCTGACGTTTAACTTTTGGCGTCTGGCATTTGGCGTTTAACATTTGGCGTCTGACATTCAGCGTCTTACATTTGGCGTCTGGCATCTGGCGTCTGGCTTCTGGCGTCTGACATTTGGCGTCTGATATTTGGCGTCTGACGTTCAACATTTGGCGTCTGACATTTGACGTCACGTCATCATTTCAAAATGGCCGCTGCCATTACAAGGTTACCAACTGAATTAATATGCGTACAGCTTACACAAGTAGAATCCGAATCAACACGTGTTAATACCGTATGATTGAAGTTAGACGTATGACATCTGATGTATGACGTCATGAATTCAAAATTAATGCTGACATCACATAGACACCAACTGTTTAGTAATTTTCGTGTTATGAAATTAATATGCTTACTACAGGTTACACGAGTAGAATCCGAACCACCACATGTGAAAATCCCAAATTGATGGGTTCCCAAAGTTAGGCGTTTGACATCTGACGACGTCATCATTTCGAAATGATCGCTGATATCACAGGGTCACCAACTGTTCAGTAATTTTCGTGTTATGAAGTAAATGTACCTACATCCTACACAGGTAGAATCCGAACCACAGCATTTATATCGACGTGGTAGAATCCATAAACTCGTGAATGTGAAGATGTCAATGACAGAATGATTCAATTTCTCGACGAATTATCAAAAAATATTCACTTCCGGTTTATTAAAAAGCGACATAGAGAAGAAATAATGTTTTATTCGTGATCCCTGTGACGTGTAGATTCCAAAAACATCAACTTCCGGTTTCACTTCCGGTTTCCATTTTTCCACTTAACATAGTCATGTGGGTACTCTGAGAGAAGGATTTTTCACGGAGATTCTAAATATATCATTTTACCTATGTACAAAGTCTCAAGGTTGAAGAGATATCAATCGAAATTAATCGAAATAATGAAAAATAATTATGTGAACAATTCACAATCTCTTCGTGTAATGATTTTCTGGTCGATCCAGCTTTTCGACGAATTATCAAAGAATATTCACTTCCGGTTTATTAAAAAGCGACATAGAAAAGAAATAATGTTTTATTCGTGATCCCTGTGACGTGTAGATTCCAAAAACATCAACTTCCGGTTTCACTTCCGGTTTCCATTTTTCCACTTAACATAGTCATGTGGGTACTCTGAGAGAAGGATTTTTCACGGAGATTCTAAATATATCATTTCACCTTTGTACAAAGTCTCAAGGTTCAAGAGATACTAATAAAAATAGATCTTTTCTGGCCGATACAGTTTCTCGACAAATCATCAAAAAATATTCACTTCCGGTTTATTGAAAAGCTATATTGAGAAAGCTAATGGAATATTCGTGATCCTCAAGACGTGTAGACTCCAAAAACAACGACTTCCGGTTTCACTTCCGGTTTTTATTTTTTCAGTAAACAGTGTCATGTGGGTAGTCATTGAAAAGAATATTTCACTAACATTCCGAATATATTAACTTACCTATATACAAAGTCTCAAGGTTTAAGAGATATCAATCAAAATTGATCGAAATAATGAAAAAAACAATAAAAACTGTTTACCATCTCTTTCAGTATTACTTTTCTAACCGATCTATCTCCTTGATGAATTATCGAAATATATCCTCTTCCAGTTCGTAAAAAAGCGAGATAATGGAAAAATAATGACATGTTCGTTATCCTCATAACGTTTGGACATCGAAACAACAACTTCCGGTTTCACTTCCGGTTACAATTTTTTCCGTAAACAGAGCCATGTGGGTACTCTGAGAGAAGGATTTCTCACGGACATCCCGAATATATCAACTTTCCTATATACAAAGTCTCAAGGTTTGCGAGATATCAACGAAAATTGGTGAAATAATCAAAACAACACTGTTGCACGCAAAAAAGTGCTATGAAGAGTCGATTTGAGACCACGGTTAACTCATGTTTCCATCTTATTAATCAATATTCTAGTAGGAGACTATAATTTTTGTACAACTCATATCAGGAAATGCCATTTACATCATTATAAAAACCTAGTAGGTGAAATGATAAATAGGAAATCGATAATCAATTTTGGAGTAATCGATAACACATGGAATATGATCGGAACTCTCGAGGTGAATGTTTCAGAGTTATAGGGTTAATACAATTTCCAAAAAAAAGGTATGTTTATAAATTCCAAGGCTATATTACTATTAAGATCACATTATATTGGAACCAGGTACTTCAATCATTGATCTTCTCAAAAAATATGTCTCGAAACAAATATAGTTTTCTATATTTAGGATTGCACTTTCAGCATCGGCAACACACGGGATGTTATCGGAAATCTCGAGGTGAATGTTTCAAGGACCAAGAATTGTCGAAATTTCAAAAACGGAGCTCTGATCAAGGTATGGTTATAATTTCCAAAGCTGAATAACTATTCAGATCACATTATATTGAAGCCAGATACTTCAATCATTATTCACATCGAAAAATATGTCACGAAACAAATATACTTTTCTATATTTGGGATCGCACTTTCAGCAAAGAGAATATGTGTCGTCTGCAGGAATCGATGCTTTCATTCACAATATTTTCGATAGCTCTAACGATGGAACCAACAGGCTGATAAAATACAGGGATGTAAAAACTATCTAGTCTGGAAGAAATATACTGGGTGTATAAGAAATTACACTTAATATTTTCAATTTCGAAAAATACAAATGTTCTGACTGGTACAGGATGTATCAAGAATTAATGATGACGTTTAACGTTTGATAGGTATAATTTGATAGTTGACGCTCAACGACTGGAGCTTGAGAGTCTTGGTGAAAATGCGACATAGGGAAAAACAAATGATACATTTATGATCCCCATTATGAAAAGAGCTCAAACTTTTGGTTTTTCCAGTGAACAGGGATCATATGGGTACTCCAGAAGAATGATTTTTCACGGACATTTCGAAAATTCAACTTGCACATATTTTGAGTCTTGAGGCTTGCGGGATGTAAACCAAAATTGATATTAATTGATAAACATTCATAACAATGACAAACCTCACGAATACAATGCACATAGGTCGCGCAAATACAAAAAACGCGCAGACATCGCACCCTTATCAAAAAACTAACAAAAATGATGAATAGCACGACGAAAAGTCACGCATGCGTCTCACATATATCAAGCGTGTATCTGTCGAAGATCTATCAGACAACGTCGTCTAAAATTTTTGAATACGATGATTCGCATGACAAAGCGTCACGCATTCATTAAACGAGAAGAAAACATCAAAATTCATCACTCATACATCACCCATACGTCGCACATGCGTCGAACATACTTCATGCAAACGTCACACATTCATCGAAAATCTATCAAACAGCGTGTGAAAACCATAAAAACTATTTATAACGTACTGACATTGCAAATCCAAAATGGAAGCTGTTAAAGTTTAGCATCTGGCATCTGACATTCGGTGTCCGACATTTGACGCTTGGCGTACTAAGATTTCTGTTGTTCACCAACATGAAGTTGTAGATATAAATATAAACATAGGGTGATCATTGAAGAACATCAAAACGTTGAAAAAAAAACATGACGCATGCGTTGTGCATACGTTGCGCATACCATACATACGTCGTGCAAACGTAGCGCCTACATCGAAAATCCATAATACAACGTATTTAAAACTTGAAATGAGAAAAAGCATGACATGATATCCATCACGCATTCATTTTATCATATTTTGAAAATAAAAACTCCACGCGTGCGTCGTACGTACACCACGCTGACGTCGTGCCTTCGTCAGAAGTCTACCAAGCAACGTATAAGAACTTCGAAAACAATAAATAGCATGACGAAACGTCAGGCATGGGTCATACAAATAATTCATCGACGTCGTGTCCTTGTGAAAAACCAATCAAACAACGTATGCAAATGATCAAAACGATTTATAAATCTAATATACATCACTTATTCGTTGAACAATATCAAAAACTTTGAAAAACACTACACGAAAATTGTAGGGATGTCATTGAAAAATTCATCGACAGACGACAAAGCGTACTAGAAGCAAGAGAGGTGAGTAATTGAAAGATTCGACGATAGGGTCGATAGGAGTGAGTGAGTCATAGACAAATGACCCGGTGTTGAAACCAGATTATTATGATACAGGGTGACACAAAACTCTCAATGAATCATCACATGGAATATTCACTTCCGGATGGCGAAAGATCTAAGTGTATTTGTATGAAGAGGACGTTAATAAAATTTCCACATACACATATGGGTGTGGTATCTGACCGAATAGGTATATTCAAAACTTCAAATATAATTATTGACATTAGTTTTGAATTCTTTAAATTATGGTTACATGAAAATAGGACAGTATATGACATGATACATCAAGGGTATATTCATTTCATTATTGTTTCCAAATTCGAGCTGATCTATGTAATGAAATATGTATAATGAATCATTATTTACCACCATTTTTACAATTATTCACCAACAGATGTCACCCTCAATGAAAAACCCCGTACACTTAGTTGAAAAACCTCGATATCAATATAATGATGGATTCAGGAATGGTAGTAAATGGAATAATATCAAACCTAACGTCATACATGACGTAGAACCTGACATCATACGCGACGTTTAAGACGTGCGTGAGACGTTAGACTCGTGTTTTCGATCGAGTAAGCTTCATGAATGTGGAAGAGGATCGTTTGCTAGGTCACACTTTTCTTTTTAAGTTCTCAAAAATTCGCAAATTCATTGAATGGATATGGTGGTAACAATAATCATTTCATAAAAAATACAAAAATAATCCATTTTCATCTTTCCAATTTGGTAAATGTTATACATAATAATTCCTAGAGGAGAAATAAAAACGAAGAATTATAGATTTTTATATTTATTTCTCACACATTATTCAAATCTCTCAATACATTCATTTTATGAAGGAACATATATTCCCTGAGTGCATTACTTGCTAAACTATCATTTGATATTTCACAAAATGAATACAGAGCTTCAAAATAATCATTATAACCAGCATCTTTATTGAAAATCGATTTAATCAAATTCGAAATATTATTATAAAATGAACAGAAGTTCATGTTCTCCAGTAAAACCACCCGATGGCCCACTAGACTTCGATGAACTTGAAGGATCTGCGTAGCATCCTCGACATCGATAAGGAACTCGACATCATGTTTTTCGACGAGTAGACATTTGATACCATCAAACACCAATTGTGATACTTTGCAGAAATCTCCACATGGAAACGTAACTGGCTCATATTTATCTTGGTGGGTTGGTTACTTCTCGTAGAAAAAATTGTCCAATGCTCGTTTCAGTGAATCAGTGGAAGTTTTCCATTCCGTTGTACGAAAAGATTGTTTATCTGGTTTGTATGGTTGTGATAAAATTATAAATGGATTAAATTTTCTTGCTGGACTCAAACCCACTCCTACCTAGAAGGTTCTCAACTGAAATAATGTGTAGAGTAGGTAATGTTCCACGGCTGGGGCCACATGTTCGTACATCTCCAACACTTCATCTAATTCTTGATGATATTCCGCACTATTGAAAGATGATTCGGTGAAATTTGAATCAAAATCGTCTCCTGACACACTCACATAACCACTATCTCGACTAGATGTTGACATGATAAACTGAGTAAAAATACTGTCAAACCGAGATCAATTTCATGTATCTATTTATAGTCCCCCTTCACATTCGAGAACAATAGAGTTGAAATCATTATTGCGAGATGAATCTTGACATATCAAATATGAGAATAATGCTGATTCAAGTAGAATAGCAGAAAAACAAATCTAATGAATGCGTCGCTTATCTCCCCACATGATGCCCTGAGGAATGCAAAGTTGCATATCGAATATGAGATGTAATAAACATGCTGATTCAGGGAGATAACATCAACATCATCACAATCTTTGAATTATGGTCTCGATCTATGATATCATCATCAACCACCTGCGAACTTATCAAGATCTCTTCTATATTGTCGATTCATCTAATGAAATACAGAGGATTAGCATGACGTCATCATCGCCAAATGAAATCCGATCCACCACATGTGAAAACCCCAAATTGATGGATAATATTTGACGTATGACAGAGGCGTACTGGGGCTGCTGGAGTTTGGCGTCTGACATCTGACAGTTAACGTTTGACGATACGTCATGCATACGAAGTCGTTTTTTAATAGAAAATCTATCAATCAACGCACAAAAACTTCAAAAACAATGGAAAGCATGACGAAACGTCAAGCATGCCTCATACATACAACATATTAAAACTATAAAAACGAGTAATAGCATGACTACATATAACGCATTCATCAAATAACATCGAAAACGATAAAAAACATCACGCATACGTCATGCAACTTATGTCAACTATCATATGTCAACTGTCGAGTATTCCATGGCGCTGTGTCATCTATCAATCGAAAAGTGTTCCATGATGCTGCTGATGACACCACAGTATAGAAACGCAACGCGTCATAGACTACTAGCCCGACCGATCAGAAGCCGTCATAGTCCAAACAACTTTTTTTTTTGCGGGAAATTCAAGTTATTTTTATGATATCACCCCTTAGCCCCCCAGGTCACCGCTGTACCCCCTTTATGCGTAACACGTTAGACTCAGAGTTGAGATGGGGCTTCGTGACGTTCGATTCAGAGGTTGGGTTAGGTTAGGTTGGATCTCGAGACGTTAGACTCAGAGGTTATGTTAGGGCCCCGTGACGTTCGATTGTAAGGTAAGGTTAGGTTGGATCTCGAGACGTTAGACTCAGAAGGTAGGTTAGGTCGGTAAATTATTAAAATTTAGTGAGTTATATATTTAAATATAAAATGCTAATTTTTCTAAAGAATAAAAATAAATTAATTTAATCCTTGTTCATAGAACCTAGTATAACCAATTTTTTAAAGTTAAATCTATAAGCTTCTTCTTTCTAAATCGATCAATAAATACGACTTCAAATCCGGCTGGTGGTGGAAATAGTTGATGCTTTACCTAGAGAAGCGAAGTCGTCGAAGAACCCATCGTAGAGCAGCGGTATGGAAACTGGTTTTAACTCCGGTAACCTAGCTTTATGACGCCCAAAACACTCATACAGCTAGATAACCAAAGAAAATATCAGTTCCATGGGGGGCCCAGCCAAAAGGGGCCGAAAGGGCGAGCACCCCAATACGCGCGAGCACAACATACGGACCACGTGATACCGCCAGCACTTTGGCACTTGCCGAGGATACAGCAGCTCGATCGGTTCTTGGAGGTGGAGCACGACTTGCCAGGAGATCGCGGTCTGGACCTCCTCAGCTCTGCGAGTGCCAAAGTGCCGGCGGTATCACGTGGTCCGTATGTTGTGCTCGCGCGTATTGGGGTGCTCGCCCTTTCGGCCCCTTTTGGCTGGGCCCCCCATGGAACTGATATTTTCTTTGGTTATCTAGCTGTATGAGTGTTTTGGGCGTCATAAAGCTAGGTTACCGGAGTTAAAACCAGTTTCCATACCGCTGCTCTACGATGGGTTCTTCGACGACTTCGCTTCTCTAGGTAAAGCATCAACTATTTCCACCACCAGCCGGATTTGAAGTCGTATTTATTGATCGATTTAGAAAGAAGAAGCTTATAGATTTAACTTTAAAAAATTGGTTATACTAGGTTCTATGAACAAGGATTAAATTAATTTATTTTTATTCTTTAGAAAAATTAGCATTTTATATTTAAATATATAACTCACTAAATTTTAATAATTTACCGACCTAACCTACCTTCTGAGTCTAACGTCTCGAGATCCAACCTAACCTAACCTTACAATCGAACGTCACGGGGCCCTAACATAACCTCTGAGTCTAACGTCTCGAGATCCAACCTAACCTAACCCAACCTCTGAATCGAACGTCACGAAGCCCCATCTCAACTCTGAGTCTAACGTGTTACGCATAAAGGGGGTACAGCGGTGACCTGGGGGGGCTAAGGGGTGATATCATAAAAATAACTTGAATTTCCCGCAAAAAAAAAAGTTGTTTGGACTATGACGGCTTCTGATCGGTCGGGCTAGTAGTCTATGACGCGTTGCGTTTCTATACTGTGGTGTCATCAGCAGCATCATGGAACACTTTTCGATTGATAGATGACACAGCGCCATGGAATACTCGACAGTTGACATATGATAGTTGACATAAGTTGCATGACGTATGCGTGATGTTTTTTATCGTTTTCGATGTTATTTGATGAATGCGTTATATGTAGTCATGCTATTACTCGTTTTTATAGTTTTAATATGTTGTATGTATGAGGCATGCTTGACGTTTCGTCATGCTTTCCATTGTTTTTGAAGTTTTTGTGCGTTGATTGATAGATTTTCTATTAAAAAACGACTTCGTATGCATGACGTATCGTCAAACGTTAACTGTCAGATGTCAGACGCCAAACTCCAGCAGCCCCAGTACGCCTCTGTCATACGTCAAATATTATCCATCAATTTGGGGTTTTCACATGTGGTGGATCGGATTTCATTTGGCGATGATGACGTCATGCTAATCCTCTGTATTTCATTAGATGAATCGACAATATAGAAGAGATCTTGATAAGTTCGCAGGTGGTTGATGATGATATCATAGATCGAGACCATAATTCAAAGATTGTGATGATGTTGATGTTATCTCCCTGAATCAGCATGTTTATTACATCTCATATTCGATATGCAACTTTGCATTCCTCAGGGCATCATGTGGGGAGATAAGCGACGCATTCATTATATTTGTTTTTCTGCTATTCTACTTGAATCAGCATTATTCTCATATTTGATATGTCAAGATTCATCTCGCAATAATGATTTCAACTCTATTGTTCTCGAATGTGAAGGGGGACTATAAATAGATACATGAAATTGATCTCGGTTTGACAGTATTTTTACTCAGTTTATCATGTCAACATCTAGTCGAGATAGTGGTTATGTGAGTGTGTCAGGAGACGATTTTGATTCAAATTTCACCGAATCATCTTTCAATAGTGCGGAATAACATCAAGAATTAGATGAAGTGTTGGAGATGTACGAAAATGTGGCCCCAGCCGTGGAACATTACCTACTCTACACATTATTTCAGTTGAGAACCTTCTAGGTAGGAGTGGGTTTGAGTCCAGCAAGAAAATTCAATCCATTTATAATTTTATCACAACCATACAAACCAGATAAACAATCTTTTCGTACAACGGAATGGAAAACTTCCACTGATTCACTGAAACGAGCATTGGACAATTTTTTCTACGAGAAGTAACCAACCCACCAAGATAAATATGAGCCAGTTACGTTTCCATGTGGAGATTTCTGCAAAGTATCACAATTGGTGTTTGATGGTATCAAATGTCTACTCGTCGAAAAACATGATGTCGAGTTCCTTATCGATGTCGAGGATGCTACGCAGATCCTTCAAGTTCATCGAAGTCTAGTGGGCCATCGGGTGGTTTTACTGGAGAACATGAACTTCTGTTCATTTTATAATAATATTTCGAATTTGATTAAATCGATTTTCAATAAAGATGCTGGTTATAATGATTATTTTGAAGCTCTGTATTCATTTTGTGAAATATCAAATGATAGTTTAGCAAGTAATGCACTCAGGGAATATATGTTCCTTCATAAAATGAATGTATTGAGAGATTTGAATAATGTGTGAGAAATAAATATAAAAATTGTAGTGTATGCCAGTATATTTCAGATATGTTTGACCAGTGTATATTTATAGTTGGTATCTTTCTACTTTTTATGCATACACTTTTTTACACCTTCCTCCGATATACTGGGTTTTGCTTTATGAGAATCATCGTTCAAGATATATCTTTTTGGTTTGGCAAATAAAGAACTTAAACAAATAATTGTGAATTATTTCAAGACATTACAATTGGCGACGAGGATTAAAGTATCCATGCAATAAAAATAGTATAAATTATTCCAATAAGTATTATACCCAGTGCAAGTTTCTGGAAAGTTGAAAATGGCAGAAGGGACGATTGGATCGATGATTGGGCATTTGCGTGAATTTTCACTGAAAGATTCGGATTGGACAATCTTCAAGGCCCGTTTGGAAAATTATTTTGCAGCAAATGATATCAAGGTACAAGCCCATGAAAGCAAAATGCGTGCTATTTTACTCAATGTCATGGACCAAGATGCCTATAAACTCATTGCTGATTTGGTAAGCCCTGAGAAGCCAGAAGAAAAGCCTTACGGCGACTTGATTGAATCATTAGATGAACATTTCCAAACTCTAAAGTCGCCGTTCGCTTCGAGAATGCAGTTTTATTCGGCTTGGCGGGAATCAGACGAGACTCCAAATCAGTGGGCAGTTCGACTGAGAGGATTGGCTGTGGGATGTAGCTTCGGCAGTGAACTGGAGGTATGCCTGAGGGACAGATTTATATTTGGTTTTGGAAAAGGAGCAATTTTGGATCGGTTGATGGAAGAAAAGGTCAATGTGAAATTTAAGAAGGTAGTGGAAATAGCGGTATCTAAGATGGCGGCGCAAGACACGCAGGAAGCCTTGGTGAAAATGGAACCTATCAACCACATTTGGAGGGAAAGGCGTGGTCAAGGCAGAGATACCACACAGCAAGGAACAAGAATGCAGGGCATAGGAAAGAGTTTTGTAGAAAAACTTCATCGATGTGATGTTTGTGGCCGCACAAACCATTTAAAAGATAAGTGTTTTTTTAAACATGCGATTTGTTACATTTGCAAAAAACCAGGTCATTTGGCTTCTTTATGTAAAAATTCCCGACAAAATCAAAATATGGAGAAAAGTAATTCCAGACATAATTTTATTGACACTGAAGGTTGTAGCTATTCGAACAATGAAAACGTAGTTGATGAACTCTCGTTACATTATAATGAATGTATGAATGGAAATAATTTTTACAGTTTGGAACATTTTACGGTGCAAATATTTTTGGAAGGGTTTCCAATCAAATTCCAAGTAGATACCGGTAGTGCAATTTCTTGTTTCTCATATAATTTTTATATCGATAATTTGAAAAAGTTGCCTATGGAAAAAACCGATAAAATTTTTGTATTTTATAATGGTGATCGAATTAGACCTATTGGCTGTTTGAAATTAAAAGTAAAATACAGGAATGAGGAAATCATTTTGAATTTTTTTGTAATCAGTCATGGGGGACCCCCAATATTAGGTAGAGATTTTTTGACAGCATTCAATGTTGGTTTAGCATTAAATTACTGCGAAAAAAATATAGAGGTCTTATTGCAGCAGTATCCTGATGTATTTGATGCGGGGTTAGGAAAATTTAATAAGGGAGTGGAAAAAATTTACTTGAAAGAAAATGTTATTCCTAAGTGTATAAGGGCTAGACCTGTCCCTTTTGCGATAAGGGAACAAGTCGAGAAGGAAATTGAACGTTTACTGGTTTTAGGTGTGATATCTCCTGTTGAACATAGTAGCTGGGCTACCCCCATTGTACCAGTTTTCAAGAAAAATGGTCAGATAAGAATCTGTGCAGACTTCAAGGTGACCCTCAATCCTCACATTCTGGTGGATCAACATCCTTTGCCTAGGATTGATGAGCTGTTCATTAAGCTCCAAGGAGGAGGAGAATACACTAAGCTAGATTTGTCACAGGCTTTTCAACAAATTGAGGTAGATGAGCAAAGTAGAGAACTTCTGACAATCTCTACACATTTAGGCTTATTCAGGTATAATAGGCTTACTTTTGGGGTTTCTTGTGCACCAGCAAAATTTCAAAAAATAATGGACAATTTATTTAGTTCAATGGGAGGGGTAGCAGTTTTTCAAGATGATATTTTAGTCACTGGAAAAACTAGATCAGAACACTTGGATAAGTTGAAAGCCGTTCTAGATGTAATGAAAGAATCAGGTTTAAAGGTTAATTATAAAAAGTGTCAGTTTTTTCAAAAGAAAATCGAATATCTGGGATTCGTAATAGATCAAGAAGGATTGCACCCCTCCGAAGAAAAAACAAAAGCTATTGACCAAGTACCTAGACCAGAAAATGTTAAACAGTTGCAGAGTTTCTTAGGAGGGATTAATTATTATGGTCGTTTTTTGCCGAATATGTCGACTCATTTGAGTCCTCTATATAGTTTATTAAAATCAAATACGAAGTGGAATTGGAATAGTCATTGTGAAAAGGCTTTCAATCATGTGAAAACCTCTTTGAAATCTGCAAGTGTTCTGGTTCATTATAACCCGGATTTAGAGTTAAGGTTAACCACAGATGCAAGTTCAGTGGGTATTGGAGTTGTTTTGAGCCATAAGTTTCCAAATGGGGATGAAAAGCCTATAGCTTTTGCGTCTAAGACCCTGTCTAGTTCAGAACAAAAATATTCCCAAATTGAAAAGGAGGCATTATCAATTATTTACGGAGTTTCAAAGTTCAATCAATATTTGTATGGAAATAAGTTTAAGCTCATTACTGATCATAAGCCCTTAGTGACGATTTTTGGGGAAAATAAATCTATTCCCCAATTTTCAGCAAATAGACTAAGACGTTGGGCATTGATTTTGACAGGCTATAATTACGAAATTGAATATGTTACTAGTGATAAGAATAAGGCAGATTGGCTGTCACGCCTACCGTCAAAAGAAAATAAGGATTTTTCAGAAGAGGATAAGGAATTTATCAATTATTTTAATTTTTTCTCAAGTAGTTGCCCTATTAAGTTAGACCTTGTTCGGATCGAGGAGGAGACTGATAGAGATCCTCTGTTAAATAAAGTAAAGAGTTTTATTTATAAGGGTTGGCCAAGAAAATGTAAAAATGCTCAGATTCAGCCTTATTTTGCAAAAAGATTCGAGTTGGTTGTGAAAAATAATTTAATTTTCTGGAACCACAGGTTGGTGATGCCATTTTTGATGCAAAAATTTATAGTTAATGAATTACATAATAGTCACATGGGAGTTGTACGTATGAAAAGGTTAGCTCGCGGGTATTTTTGGTTTCCTGGACTAGATAAAGAAATCGAAAAAGTAGTTAAAGAATGTGAAGCTTGTATTTTTCATACAAATAATCCGGTAAAGGCAGAAATTTCCCCTTGGCCCATACCAACTGGCCCTTGGGAGAGAATTCATGTTGATTTTTGTGAGTTAGACAGTAAATATTTTATAGTTGTGGTAGATGCATTTACTAAATGGTTGGAAGTTTGTGAAATGCCAAATATGAGCACCAATCTAACCATACAAGTATTGAGAAGACTTTTTTCAACGTTTGGTTTACCAAAGCTTGTAGTGTCAGATAACGGTCGATCTTTTGTATCAGAGGATTTTGAAAGATTTTTGTCATTAAATAATGTTGAACACATAACTAGCCCTCCGTATTCTCCTTCTTCAAATGGAGCAGCTGAAAATGGGGTGAAGACTTTCAAAAATGGTTTCAAGAAAGCAATGTTCAGCAGTCCTAGCAAGGATTTGAATTTACTATTGTGTAGATTTTTATTTGACTATAGAAACACAGAACATTCTACGACTGGGGTTAGTCCAGCAGAACTAATGTTTGGTCGTAAGTTGAGAACGCGATTTTCTACTCTTTTGCCATCTACTTCATCAGAGACTACTAAAGGTTTATCAGATGTCTACAAAAGAATGGAAAGTCAACAAAAAATTCAAGTATATAATAGTGGCGGGAAGAAGAATGTACTTTTTAGTTTAGGTGAAACTGTTCTAGTAAAAAATTATAAATTACCAAATAAACCTAGCTTTGTTAAGGGTAAGATAGTTAAAATTATAGGTGCTTGTACATATATAGTTGAAATACCTGAATTAGGTAAACGGTGGAAAAGACATGTTAATCAAATTAAAAGATGGAAATCAGTACGTGAAGTAAACTCATATGTTCCTAATGAAATTCCGAGCTCTGTGAGTGATACCGATCCTAATTCAGATATTGATGAACAGATGAATGAAAATGATGTAAATAGTTCGCTTATAAGTAAGGAAAGTCCAGACTCCTCTAGGAGCGAGGATAATTTAAATAAGAATGTGCTAGAAAGAGAAGATGTTATCAGTAGACCAAAAAGGAATATTAAGCCTGTTCAGAGGTTGTCTTACAATTAGATTTTTATTTTTCATTTTTATTTTGAAGAGGAGGATATTGTAGTGTATGCCAGTATATTTCAGATATGTTTGACCAGTGTATATTTATAGTTGGTATCTTTCTACTTTTTATGCATACACTTTTTTACACCTTCCTCCGATATACTGGGTTTTGCTTTATGAGAATCATCGTTCAAGATATATCTTTTTGGTTTGGCAAATAAAGAACTTAAACAAATAATTGTGAATTATTTCAAGACATTACAAAAATCTATAATTCTTCGTTTTTATTTCTCCTCTAGGAATTATTATGTATAACATTTACCAAATTGGAAAGATGAAAATGGATTATTTTTGTATTTTTTATGAAATGATTATTGTTACCACCATATCCATTCAATGAATTTGCGAATTTTTGAGAACTTAAAAAGAAAAGTGTGACCTAGCAAACGATCCTCTTCCACATTCATGAAGCTTACTCGATCGAAAACACGAGTCTAACGTCTCACGCACGTCTTAAACGTCGCGTATGATGTCAGGTTCTACGTCATGTATGACGTTAGGTTTGATATTATTCCATTTACTACCATTCCTGAATCCATCATTATATTGATATCGAGGTTTTTCAACTAAGTGTATGGGGTTTTTCATTGAGGGTGACATCTGTTGGTGAATAATTGTAAAAATGGTGGTAAATAATGATTCATTATACATATTTCATTACATAGATCAGCTCGAATTTGGAAACAATAATGAAATGAATATACCCTTGATGTATCATGTCATATACTGTCCTATTTTCATGTAACCATAATTTAAAGAATTCAAAACTAATGTCAATAATTATATTTGAAGTTTTGAATATACCTATTCGGTCAGATACCACACCCATATGTGTATGTGGAAATTTTATTAACGTCCTCTTCATACAAATACACTTAGATCTTTCGCCATCCGGAAGTGAATATTCCATGTGATGATTCATTGAGAGTTTTGTGTCACCCTGTATCATAATAATCTGGTTTCAACACCGGGTCATTTGTCTATGACTCACTCACTCCTATCGACCCTATCGTCGAATCTTTCAATTACTCACCTCTCTTGCTTCTAGTACGCTTTGTCGTCTGTCGATGAATTTTTCAATGACATCCCTACAATTTTCGTGTAGTGTTTTTCAAAGTTTTTGATATTGTTCAACGAATAAGTGATGTATATTAGATTTATAAATCGTTTTGATCATTTGCATACGTTGTTTGATTGGTTTTTCACAAGGACACGACGTCGATGAATTATTTGTATGACCCATGCCTGACGTTTCGTCATGCTATTTATTGTTTTCGAAGTTCTTATACGTTGCTTGGTAGACTTCTGACGAAGGCACGACGTCAGCGTGGTGTACGTACGACGCACGCGTGGAGTTTTTATTTTCAAAATATGATAAAATGAATGCGTGATGGATATCATGTCATGCTTTTTCTCATTTCAAGTTTTAAATACGTTGTATTATGGATTTTCGATGTAGGCGCTACGTTTGCACGACGTATGTATGGTATGCGCAACGTATGCACAACGCATGCGTCATGTTTTTTTTTCAACGTTTTGATGTTCTTCAATGATCACCCTATGTTTATATTTATATCTACAACTTCATGTTGGTGAACAACAGAAATCTTAGTACGCCAAGCGTCAAATGTCGGACACCGAATGTCAGATGCCAGATGCTAAACTTTAACAGCTTCCATTTTGGATTTGCAATGTCAGTACGTTATAAATAGTTTTTATGGTTTTCACACGCTGTTTGATAGATTTTCGATGAATGTGTGACGTTTGCATGAAGTATGTTCGACGCATGTGCGACGTATGGGTGATGTATGAGTGATGAATTTTGATGTTTTCTTCTCGTTTAATGAATGCGTGACGCTTTGTCATGCGAATCATCGTATTCAAAAATTTTAGACGACGTTGTCTGATAGATCTTCGACAGATACACGCTTGATATATGTGAGACGCATGCGTGACTTTTCGTCGTGCTATTCATCATTTTTGTTAGTTTTTTGATAAGGGTGCGATGTCTGCGCGTTTTTTGTATTTGCGCGACCTATGTGCATTGTATTCGTGAGGTTTGTCATTGTTATGAATGTTTATCAATTAATATCAATTTTGGTTTACATCCCGCAAGCCTCAAGACTCAAAATATGTGCAAGTTGAATTTTCGAAATGTCCGTGAAAAATCATTCTTCTGGAGTACCCATATGATCCCTGTTCACTGGAAAAACCAAAAGTTTGAGCTCTTTTCATAATGGGGATCATAAATGTATCATTTGTTTTTCCCTATGTCGCATTTTCACCAAGACTCTCAAGCTCCAGTCGTTGAGCGTCAACTATCAAATTATACCTATCAAACGTTAAACGTCATCATTAATTCTTGATACATCCTGTACCAGTCAGAACATTTGTATTTTTCGAAATTGAAAATATTAAGTGTAATTTCTTATACACCCAGTATATTTCTTCCAGACTAGATAGTTTTTACATCCCTGTATTTTATCAGCCTGTTGGTTCCATCGTTAGAGCTATCGAAAATATTGTGAATGAAAGCATCGATTCCTGCAGACGACACATATTCTCTTTGCTGAAAGTGCGATCCCAAATATAGAAAAGTATATTTGTTTCGTGACATATTTTTCGATGTGAATAATGATTGAAGTATCTGGCTTCAATATAATGTGATCTGAATAGTTATACAGCTTTGGAAATTATAACCATACCTTGATCAGAGCTCCGTTTTTGAAATTTCGACAATTCTTGGTCCTTGAAACATTCACCTCGAGATTTCCGATAACATCCCGTGTGTTGCCGATGCTGAAAGTGCAATCCTAAATATAGAAAACTATATTTGTTTCGAGACATATTTTTTGAGAAGATCAATGATTGAAGTACCTGGTTCCAATATAATGTGATCTTAATAGTAATATAGCCTTGGAATTTATAAACATACCTTTTTTTTGGAAATTGTATTAACCCTATAACTTTGAAACATTCACCTCGAGAGTTCCGATCATATTCCATGTGTTATCGATTACTCCAAAATTGATTATCGATTTCCTATTTATCATTTCACCTACTAGGTTTTTATAATGATGTAAATGGCATTTCCTGATATGAGTTGTACAAAAATTATAGTCTCCTACTAGAATATTGATTAATAAGATGGAAACATGAGTTAACCGTGGTCTCAAATCGACTCTTCATAGCACTTTTTTGCGTGCAACAGTGTTGTTTTGATTATTTCACCAATTTTCGTTGATATCTCGCAAACCTTGAGACTTTGTATATAGGAAAGTTGATATATTCGGGATGTCCGTGAGAAATCCTTCTCTCAGAGTACCCACATGGCTCTGTTTACGGAAAAAATTGTAACCGGAAGTGAAACCGGAAGTTGTTGTTTCGATGTCCAAACGTTATGAGGATAACGAACATGTCATTATTTTTCCATTATCTCGCTTTTTTACGAACTGGAAGAGGATATATTTCGATAATTCATCAAGGAGATAGATCGGTTAGAAAAGTAATACTGAAAGAGATGGTAAACAGTTTTCATTGTTTTTTTCATTATTTCGATCAATTTTGATTGATATCTCTTAAACCTTGAGACTTTGTATATAGGTAAGTTAATATATTCGGAATGTTAGTGAAATATTCTTTTCAATGACTACCCACATGACACTGTTTACTGAAAAAATAAAAACCGGAAGTGAAACCGGAAGTCGTTGTTTTTGGAGTCTACACGTCATGAGGATCACGAATATTCCATTAGCTTTCTCAATATAGCTTTTCAATAAACCGGAAGTGAATATTTTTTGATGATTTGTCGAGAAACGGTATCGGCCAGAAAAGATCTATTTTTATTAGTATCTCTTGAACCTTGAGACTTTGTACAAAGGTGAAATGATATATTTAGAATCTCCGTGAAAAATCCTTCTCTCAGAGTACCCACATGACTATGTTAAGTGGAAAAATGGAAACCGGAAGTGAAACCGGAAGTTGATGTTTTTGGAATCTACACGTCACAGGGATCACGAATAAAACATTATTTCTTTTCTATGTCGCTTTTTAATAAACCGGAAGTGAATATTCTTTGATAATTCGTCGAAAAGCTGGATCGACCAGAAAATCATTACACGAAGAGATTGTGAATTGTTCACATAATTATTTTTCATTATTTCGATTAATTTCGATTGATATCTCTTCAACCTTGAGACTTTGTACATAGGTAAAATGATATATTTAGAATCTCCGTGAAAAATCCTTCTCTCAGAGTACCCACATGACTATGTTAAGTGGAAAAATGGAAACCGGAAGTGAAACCGGAAGTTGATGTTTTTGGAATCTACACGTCACAGGGATCACGAATAAAACATTATTTCTTCTCTATGTCGCTTTTTAATAAACCGGAAGTGAATATTTTTTGATAATTCGTCGAGAAATTGAATCATTCTGTCATTGACATCTTCACATTCACGAGTTTATGGATTCTACCACGTCGATATAAATGCTGTGGTTCGGATTCTACCTGTGTAGGATGTAGGTACATTTACTTCATAACACGAAAATTACTGAACAGTTGGTGACCCTGTGATATCAGCGATCATTTCGAAATGATGACGTCGTCAGATGTCAAACGCCTAACTTTGGGAACCCATCAATTTGGGATTTTCACATGTGGTGGTTCGGATTCTACTCGTGTAACCTGTAGTAAGCATATTAATTTCATAACACGAAAATTACTAAACAGTTGGTGTCTATGTGATGTCAGCATTAATTTTGAATTCATGACGTCATACATCAGATGTCATACGTCTAACTTCAATCATACGGTATTAACACGTGTTGATTCGGATTCTACTTGTGTAAGCTGTAGGCATATTAATTCAGTTGGTACGATCACATTCTCATTTGAGTAAATAATGAAAATCAGTATTATATCTCGAATGTCAGTTCGCAAATGCAAATGCAGAAAAAAACGAGAACGAAATAACAGGTAGGTAGTAAGTGTGAAAGATGAAAATAAAAAACAAAAATCTTGGTAATTCGATTTTTTGACATCAACTCTAAAGTTATGTGAAAAAAGTGTGCATACAAAAGTTGTAGATCTTTTCATTACCTATGTCAGTTTAGAAAAGGTTCAATAAGAAGAGTTATTTTCTCACTAAATTGCAAAACATATTTCTATTTTTGTCTTTCTCTATTATCCAGCAAGATCATCCACATTATAATTTATCTGTCTTTATACTTATGTCAATAAATTTATGATCATATCTAGAGATGCCGTATTGACTGAAGTAAAAAGGATAAGGATCTCGGATTCATTGGGGATTCAGTCACCAAGCCGGACAGTCCTTGTCATATAAGTTGTTCTTGACCATGTGGAGAAAAATTAACATTTTACTGCATTATGCCTTCATATGGCCTTTATCTTGACAGTGAAATCTGACTATTTCAACAAGGTCATTACTTTTATTTATGTAAGAGTCCGCATGAAAGAAAGAAATTCACATTTAAAGCCGTAAAGCCTATACACTCGTATTTATGAAGTATAACATTTCTACCAGATGATTCTGCACGTGATCTGGCATATTGTGACTGGAGGCAATTATTTTATGTAGCTGTGGATCAGATCCTTTCGTACCTATATATACATGGGTTCTAGCTCGGATATGTGAAATCGCTTATGCTACATATAAAATTATGGATCTCGATATTATAGGGATATATTTAATGAACACACATACGTGATGAGATCGCAAGGCAGGACTAATAGGAGTACCTTGTATGTAACAAATGAATTTATAGTGCACAACCTGTTGTAGAGTTGTACACTCCGGTTAGCTAGCGGGGGGGTAGGGTTCGTTTGCTCGGATCGTGGTGATGAAACAACAACTTGAATGAGTCACTATCAATGAAGAGATAAATCAATACGATTGTGAATTTCAATACTTTATAGGTATTCTTTCCAATTAGGTACTTAATCAATATCCGGTAATACAAGACCAGGCTGAGATTTCCCCCTATAGTATATATACTATCGGTTCACACTATTCCAATTCATAGCAGGTATATGATGAACTTGAAGAATTTTTTTTTGATAAATACAAGTGACTTATTATGTGACTACTACTAGGAAGCACCATTCAAGCGAAGACTCTATGTGAAGCCATGGTTGGATCTTACTTGAAATGCCGATGGTGGTTTTCTGGAGATCGTTCTCCCAGTGAGACAGCCCTTATACCCTTGAGTCTCCTCCTCGGACATGCAGGTTGACTAAGCTCAAACTCCCAGCTTGATATTATAGCTTATTGATGGGTTGCATGAAAGGCACTATTCTACAGGATGGCAAGCATTGTGCGAAAGCTTGGTATATAGCATATACCATAACACAAAAAAGAAAAAAAAAAAGCCTAAAAGCAATAAATCAGCAATTACGGTACTTATTGACACTTTCGACATGCAAAAAAAATGAATCAAACAGATGGTATCCCTACCTGGGTTGGAAGGCGGCTTGTAAGTGGTTTCTTGACGAAATTCTATAGATATGGTGATCGGAAATCAAATCCTTATAAAAAGTATTATCTCCCAAATACTCGGGAATCAAAATATTCCGATTACACAATTCTTGGCAAAAAAAAAATCCTGATATTCCAGAACAGTTCTACATGAACACACAGTTGGATTACCAAGAAACAAATAATTATTCCAATCCTGACAGGTAGGTGCCATCTGCCAAACTTCTACCCTGCCAGACATGTCGAAATGTCAAACCTAACGGATTACTTTTCGCATTTTAAAAATAGAAATTTTGCCTGATACAGGATATCTACCACTAGGAATAGGGGCACATTTTATCAAGATGAATAATTTTGACGGGATGAAAGAACGATTATCATCGACTCTCATAAAATCTCATCTACACCGGAAATTACAAACGAACAACCATCGAGAAATTAGTAGCCAAAGTAGCTACGAAACCACGGATCAACTTACTACTGAAATATTGCCAATACGACAGAGACAACAGCTGATCGAGATATAGGTTCAGGTATCTTCGAATACTGATGATTGTTTACTATCATACATTCCAAACAAATCTCAAGGAAAGACTCACAGAAATACAGAATCGTCACACTGGTAGGAACGATATCTCATTATCTTTTTGCATACTTCGATATCAATAAATTTTTCTCGTAGATGAAACACGTTGCTCTGAAACCGAACACTACAGAAAGGTATATAGGTATAACTGATATAAAATCATACGGAAATAATTGATAGCCTGGGTTAATTATTAAATACAGTAAGTTCGGAGGTGGTATTACCTACCAGAAATTTCAGTGTTTCACAACAATTCTTTCTTCAAATTTAGTGGATCCTCTGATTTGCTGATATTTTGATATTTTGTTTGTTTTTGAATGCTTGTGCTGGTGTGGATCTTCGACCGGATATTTCGATATTGAATCGGAGCCCAATATACAGAGTGATAGCCCCTGACAGAGAATTAATCCCTTCCAAATGGAAAAATACTGTAATATTACCTGTCCATTAATACTGAAATTTTTACATGTAACAACTCCCCCTTTTCCCATAAAACAATAAAAAAATACGATCACATCTCGTTTCAGTGCGTACAATATGGTCACCATTATTTCGATTAACCCGAAGAGATACATTCGACAGCCCAAAACTTAATCCTACACTACCCTACTTATCTTATAAACTTAAATACACGAACCAAGCTCGTCAAAAATTCCTGCTCACACTTGATCCATTTATGATGCCCATACTCCCCATGGCATGCGGTGTGAGAGATAAAAAAATATGGCCATTATAACTATTGTACACACCAAACCATTTGTAATTATTCTTCTTTTGGTCGTAGTTGGTCTGTAGTATCTAACTTGAGATCTTTGGCATGCCAGACACCAGTACATTGGTTATTCATATCCTTCAATTCATATGTCCATGGTGATACTTTTTTATTGATCACAAAAGGACCAATGAATCGGGGGGCTAACTTAGCTGTGAAATACTGACCTCCTTTCGAATTAACATAATTATGCCTATAAACCTTTTGGCCAACATCAAATGTTAGATTACGTCTTCGCAAATTATAAACTCGTGCGCTTCGCTCTTGAGACCTCTTGATGTGCCTTTTAACATCTTCGAAGACCTTCACCAACACCTCTGGCCTTTGCCTAGGTTCGAGAATGGGGACAGTACCAGGAGTATCATCGATTATTGGTGGACCATGATCCTGGCCAGACAGGACTATTTCCCTGCCAAAGTTAACAAAGAATGGACTTAGGCCTGTCGACTCGCTTGGAGCGGTCCTCATAGCGCATGATACCTTTGGCAGTAAAGTATCCCAAGATCTATGATTCTCCTTGACATAGGCTGACAACATAGTCTTTAACGTCTTATGTTGTGCTTCACAGGGGTCAGCTTGTGCGTGATAATTTGCAGTTCTAAAATGTTTAATCTTATAAGACCCCAATAACTTTTTAAAATCTTTGCTGATAAATACCTTACCGTTATCGGTTATCAAGGACTTTGGTACACCAAACATTAGAAAAACATTTTCTTCTACTAATTTAATAATCGTTTTTGTGGTGGCAGACCTCATCGGGAAAAACAAACAAAACTTGCTGAAATAATCCTGTATACTCAGGATAAAGATATGACCATTAGAACTTTTTGGTAACGGACCAACTACATCTATTGAGATTAACTCCCAAGGACGTGATACATTGGAATGACTCCGTAGAAGACCAGCGGGTGCTTTATTGTCCGGTTTAACAGCAATACATGTTGGGCAAGCACGAATGAAACTCGCGATATCTGATCGCATCTTGGGCCAGTAAAACTTCCTCGATACTCGATGAAAAGTTTTGAATACACCTGGGTGTCCAGACGTCGGAGGCTCATGATGATTCCGTATGATGTCAATTCTATTTGGTTTCGGTACAACGATTTTCCAATCAAAGTTGGGGTCTTCAAGACCTGGATAATTATTCCTAACTTTCTTGAAAATAATACGATCCTGAACTCGCCAATGCGGAAAATCGAGGGGACGATCCTCAATTCTTTCAATCATGCCATTATACCATGAATCTTTATGATCTCCGAAGTTGATCATCTCGGTGGAGAGCTCGTCCACAGCAGGAACCGAACGCGACAGAGCATCCGGAACAATGTGATACTTGCCACGCCTATGGATAACCTCAAAATCGTATTGCTGGAGACGAACACTCCAGCGAGCTAATCTCCCCATGGGATCTTTGAGATTATGTAACCACATCAACGCGAAGTGGTCAGTGATCACAACAAAGTGAGTTGCTTCTACATATGGCCGGAATTTTTCAATTGCCCATAGGACAGCAAGGCACTCCTTCTCGGTTGTCGTATACTTCCGTTCACTCCTGCTCAAAGACCTACTGATGAAACTCACTACTTTCTCACCGTCATCATATGATTGGGTTAATACCGCACCCAAGCCAAAATCACTAGCATCGGTTTGTATACAGAAAGACCGATCAAAATCTGGACAACTCATTATGGGCGCAGATACTAAACATTCTTTCACTTTATCGAAAGTTAGCTGACATTCTTCGGTCCATTCAAATTTCGAATGCTTCCGTAAAAGATTTGTTATAGGCGCAACCATAGTAGCGAAGTTCGGTATAAACCGCCTATACCAACTAGTCATACCCAATATCCTCCGCACCTCTGATACGTTCTTTGGTGGCGGTATATTCAATATCGCTGAAACTTTTTCCGGGTCAACGTGTAATCCCGTACTATTGACAATATAGCCTAAATATTTCAGATTAGAACGACAAAAATAACACTTTTCACGACTCACTGATAAACCAGCATTCGCCAGACGTTTGAATACTTCTCCTAAAACTTCAAGATGTTTTTCGAAAGTTGGAGTCGAGATGATTATATCATCAAGATAAACGAAGCAGTAGGGTTCAAGATCGAAACCCACCACTTGGTCTATCAGTCTCTGCCACGTAGCAGGGGCATTATGAAGTCCAAAAGGCATCCTGCAAAACTGGAAGAGACCACGTCCAGGCACTGTGAATGCCGTCAAAGCTTTACTGGATTCCTCCAACGGAACCTGCCAATAAGCACTCCTAATATCGAGTGAAGATAAATATTTTGCTTCTCGAAGCTTATCCAAAGTATTAGTTACTTGAGGGAGAGGATAAGCGTCCCTAGTTGTTACTTTGTTGAGTTTCCGAAAATCAACGCAGAATCGGTAGGAATCATCCTTTTTCTTCACCATCACAATTGGCGATGCCCACGGCGAGGAGGAAGGTTCTACGATTCCACGCTGAAGCATCTCGTCTAATTCCTTATTGACATGCTTCTGGAGTGCAGGTGATATTGGGTAAAACCTTTGCTTGATTGGCTCTGAGTTCGTCCGAATTTTGTGTTCCACTAACGATGTGCACCCCAATCCTTCAGATGCGTCCAAGAAAATATTATCGACAAAGGTTTCCAATTGTTTTGCTTGTTCCGCCGTTAGAGGGGAATCATCCTTAATAGTCAGCAATCCCTCATCTGATGTTCTACTTCCAGAAAAATACCAATTTCCTTCCCTCAGATTAGGAACAATACCCATTCTTTTCCAAAAATCTGAACCAAGAATAAGTTCATGAGGGAGTTCAGGCATGACTAAAGCATTCAAGACTTGAAGCTTTCCCTCAACACGAAACGGAATATTGTAACTACCTAAAACTCTACTCGGTTTTCCGTTTGCCATTCTACACGATTCCACATCACTTGGTAATAATTTCAAATCGAAAACTCTTAGCTGATCATAACCCTTACCCCCGATAACAGTCCTTGATGCCCCAGAATCCAAAAGGCCAAGAAATTCCTTGTCAAATATATTCACTCGTAAATATGGTCTTTCATCACCAATAACATTAGCAAGAACAAAATCTAGGTTATAAGATATGTTAGTATTGAGTGTGATCGAGCCTTTACGATTAACCGGATACAAACCTCGATCTACATTTGAACCGGTGGTATGTTTCCCGAACACGACGAACAGTCACGGACTGTCACACCTCTCTTCCCGCAACGATAACAGTGAATCATGCGTGGTTGCTGACAATCTCGTTTGAAATGTCCCTGTTCATGACAATTCCAACAAGTTGGCAATCGGTTTTTATTTGCTGCGTTATCGGGGTTAGATCTGGACTGAGAAGGAACAGGCTGAAGCTCGTGGATCCTAGGTTTACGGTACATCAGGTTAGCCTCAGTTACTACTCTGGGGTGTGTAGGTGGTGGGCGCCACTGCTCTGTTCGCCAAAATACATCTTCAATTCTCTTACAGTTATCCACTAATTCTACTAAACATGAGATTGGTCTCAATGCCAATGTCTTCTGGATTTCCGGTAACATATTATCGATTATTATACGAAGCCTTTCTGGTTCCGGAGGTTTATGTTTGAGTCGATTAAAATATGTTTCCATTGTTGCGACATATATCGCAGATTTCTCATTGAAATGTTGAGTTCTCGCACGTATATCCGCCATCAGATGTTTCTCGTAATCCGTAGGCAGGTAGGTGTCCTTCAATTTGATAACAAAATCGTCCCACGACATGATTGAAGAACGGATTCCTCTGAACCAAATTTGAGCTGACTCTGTGAGCAAAGCATTAACGCATTTAAATAATTGTTCCTTGGTTATTCCACATGCAATTCTTAACTCCTCGACCTCTTCCAGAAAATCCAACACATTATTGAACCCTGAGAACTTTTTAATGTCCCATTTTGATACGATCGAGAAACATCTCCCTTGATTCTCCGTATACTTAATATCCTGAAGACTGAAATTATCCAATCCTATTCTGACTTGTTTACCATCAGATGCTTCTGACTGAAATTCTCTATCAACTTCTCCATTCGGACTTGGCGTATTGACGTATAATGACTGGTTATGAGTTCTTAAGTTTGGTCGGAGAGTACGTCTATCTCGTTCATCACAATCCCCGATATTGGTAAAAGCATATCCCGGAACAACATTGGTATAAGGGCAGTTGATAGAGTCTATACCCTGATGAACTTTAGGAAGATCATCGAATTTAACATTTTTTTGAACCCTCTGAGGAGCATTCCGGAAATCTTGTCGCGACCAAGAAGAACTATAATTCAGATCAGCTTGCTCAGCTGTGTATCTAGTTGGCTCTGACGGGTCATGGCAATAACTATTGGTTCTTTGATTATTTTGATATGTTTGGGACTCAATATTTATCCCGTTAGATTCGGTACTCTTCGTGGCGGTTTTGGAAATTGGATGAGTAGTTTTAGTCGAAAGATCGATAGGCGCTGACAAAGTTTCGTCCGTAGGTAGTCGGTGGTTAACCGATGAACGAGCATCCGAAAATTGCCTGCTATTCTGCCCTGGATTCCCAAAAACATAATCATCCGGTATTTCATTGGAAAAAATGGTTGTTTGTTGAAAGTCCCTAACAAAACCGGGAGTCGAAGTATGATTTGGACTGGAAGCATTATTACTATCCTGTGGTGCAGTTTGGGTAGACCCACCCTGTATCTCTATGAGGTTGCTAGTCGGGACATAGGTTGTATTAGCTGGGCTGTGTATAACCTCTGGCAATAGTATGTTTGGTTCATCTAAAATTGAAATATTATGACTTGAAGATTCTGATTTATTATTTATTTCAGTTACAACGCGACTCAAAGAATCTAAAAGATTATAACAAGTGTCCATTAATTTCCTTCTATGACGGTTGAGATTCGGATCTGAAATGTTGCTTATTCGACCGTTGACATGTAGTAATCGTGATCTGATTCGACTAAGTTCGTTAGCCGCGTTGCTGTAGTTGAAATTAATGATAGCATTATCTAATTCTTGTAATTTTGTCTCGCAGATGATTGACTCAACAAACGGATCAAAATCTTTCAAAAGAAAACCGGAGGATGCACCTTGTTTTTCTGATCGATAAACCTCTCGTAGGCGTTGTCTTTTATCTGCTACAGATCCTAATTCCGATACCCCTCGTATGCGCAGCTCATATGACAATTCGTCACTCAGTAATCGATTTACATCCATATTCATTTTGGAACTTAAAAATTTTTGAATAACTTTTATTTCCCCACTCTTCCCTACCAAACAACGCAATCGAGCAAAAATCAATCAATCAATTATTCCAGGTATGTTATCCTATAGTACCGTCAAAACGATCCGTGAAAATATTCAGAATACTCGTCAAAACTTCAGACATGCTGAAGCAAACTCAATTATAAAGATTTACCGAATTAGCGCAAGAAAAAGAGGAAGACACTCTGTATAAAGTTCTCCAATCCAGCACGATTTCTAAAGAAGAATCAATACCTCAAACTATAATATACCATACTTCATACAATCTTTAATTATCACTGGACCAGGACAACCTGTACATATATGAAAATATTTCACCAAATTCTCATCGATGAATGAAAAAAAATTATTCATAAACCATAAACATCAGGCAATTAAGTATTTTTCAATCAGCACAATGAAAAATATCGAATTTCTTGAAAAAAAATATCGGTGCTTCCTAGTTCAACAAAAACAGAATATCAAGAAAAAACAGTGCACGCTACCTTGTAACTTTTTTCCTCGAAGATAGCACAAAGAAATATAATTGCTATTACCGAAACAATTATTGTTGTAAATCACGAATCCTATAAGCATACGATGAAAATACGAAGATATAAAATTCCACCACTGAGCGAAACGAAAGTGGGCGCCAATTTGCTACATATAAAATTATGGATCTCGATATTATAGGGATATATTTAATGAACACACATACGTGATGAGATCGCAAGGCAGGACTAATAGGAGTACCTTGTATGTAACAAATGAATTTATAGTGCACAACCTGTTGTAGAGTTGTACACTCCGGTTAGCTAGCGGGGGGGTAGGGTTCGTTTGCTCGGATCGTGGTGATGAAACAACAACTTGAATGAGTCACTATCAATGAAGAGATAAATCAATACGATTGTGAATTTCAATACTTTATAGGTATTCTTTCCAATTAGGTACTTAATCAATATCCGGTAATACAAGACCAGGCTGAGATTTCCCCCTATAGTATATATACTATCGGTTCACACTATTCCAATTCATAGCAGGTATATGATGAACTTGAAGAATTTTTTTTTGATAAATACAAGTGACTTATTATGTGACTACTACTAGGAAGCACCATTCAAGCGAAGACTCTATGTGAAGCCATGGTTGGATCTTACTTGAAATGCCGATGGTGGTTTTCTGGAGATCGTTCTCCCAGTGAGACAGCCCTTATACCCTTGAGTCTCCTCCTCGGACATGCAGGTTGACTAAGCTCAAACTCCCAGCTTGATATTATAGCTTATTGATGGGTTGCATGAAAGGCACTATTCTACAGGATGGCAAGCATTGTGCGAAAGCTTGGTATATAGCATATACCATAACACAAAAAAGAAAAAAAAAAAAGCCTAAAAGCAATAAATCAGCAATTACGGTACTTATTGACACTTTCGACATGCAAAAAAAATGAATCAAACAGATGGTATCCCTACCTGGGTTGGAAGGCGGCTTGTAAGTGGTTTCTTGACGAAATTCTATAGATATGGTGATCGGAAATCAAATCCTTATAAAAAGTATTATCTCCCAAATACTCGGGAATCAAAATATTCCGATTACACAATTCTTGGCAAAAAAAAAATCCTGATATTCCAGAACAGTTCTACATGAACACACAGTTGGATTACCAAGAAACAAATAATTATTCCAATCCTGACAGGTAGGTGCCATCTGCCAAACTTCTACCCTGCCAGACATGTCGAAAGGTCAAACCTAACGGATTACTTTTCGCATTTTAAAAATAGAAATTTTGCCTGATACAGGATATCTACCACTAGGAATAGGGGCACATTTTATCAAGATGAATAATTTTGACGGGATGAAAGAACGATTATCATCGACTCTCATAAAATCTCATCTACACCGGAAATTACAAACGAACAACCATCGAGAAATTAGTAGCCAAAGTAGCTACGAAACCACGGATCAACTTACTACTGAAATATTGCCAATACGACAGAGACAACAGCTGATCGAGATATAGGTTCAGGTATCTTCGAATACTGATGATTGTTTACTATCATACATTCCAAACAAATCTCAAGGAAAGACTCACAGAAATACAGAATCGTCACACTGGTAGGAACGATATCTCATTATCTTTTTGCATACTTCGATATCAATAAATTTTTCTCGTAGATGAAACACGTTGCTCTGAAACCGAACACTACAGAAAGGTATATAGGTATAACTGATATAAAATCATACGGAAATAATTGATAGCCTGGGTTAATTATTAAATACAGTAAGTTCGGAGGTGGTATTACCTACCAGAAATTTCAGTGTTTCACAACAATTCTTTCTTCAAATTTAGTGGATCCTCTGATTTGCTGATATTTTGATATTTTGTTTGTTTTTGAATGCTTGTGCTGGTGTGGATCTTCGACCGGATATTTCGATATTGAATCGGAGCCCAATATACAGAGTGATAGCCCCTGACAGAGAATTAATCCCTTCCAAATGGAAAAATACTGTAATATTACCTGTCCATTAATACTGAAATTTTTACATGTAACACTTAATACAAAGGCACATTATTTATTCTAACACAATAAGTATCAAATACATGTACCAACCAAAAATTAAAAAAAAAACTAAATCTTACCAAACTATATTTCTACTTCAGGGGCCATCACCCAATTCGAACTACATTTTGACAATTTCAGAATCATTCAATTCAAATATATCTTCATCAACTTCATTCTGATCAAGCTCAATAGTGAATACCTGATAACTACTTCTTATATTTCGAAAAAAATTCTTCAGTCAGCATTATTGGTCCAATTTTATCAGGGTATAGTTGATTCCTACTGACCCATAATTTTTAGAGATTATAACAATATTAAAACAAAGAGATTTATCAATGAATTTGTAATTTTTCATGGAATTGAATTTGGGAAATATATTCTACGACAATAAATGCTCGATGCGTAGGGAAAAAGTATGAAATACGTTTGAATAGTTTTCAATTCCTTCATGGAATCGACTAAACTGAAGGAGCAAATTTTCTACCTCGTCATGAACAATATTTCGCTGATCTTTTCTATAGATGGCAATGTCAGTAATGAATAATTTCTACTATACAGGGTCATTCACGGTCGATGAAAGGTTAGACGTTTCTGGAGAACAGGACGTAGGATTATTCTGATTATTTCATTCATGCTAAAATACACGTTTTTGATTGGTTGAAATGATTGTGTTGATAAGCAATAACACCATGTTTTCGATTTTGTATTTCGGCTCCTGATTGGCTATTGCATACCTACATGCTGTGTTTTCGTTTCTGTATTTCGCTTTCTGATTCGTAGGCAGTAGGGTAGTTTAATTTAACAACGACTTACTAGTTGCAATCTGTCATAGTATTTTACGATTCCCTGGTAAATAAATGAATGCCACTACACCAAATTTTCGTCTGAACCATGATAAACACACACTATTAATATGTATCCACTTCATTTTCCACAAATTATGCATAATTTCATTTAAGAATTAATCTAATGTAACCTAACCACACAAATTGTGACAACAATCAAAATGAATTTAGCCGAGTAGTACCTAGTGCATAGGTAATCTTGCCTACATCATACAATGGCAAACATGTATTGTTGGTTGCATAACGATGTGTCGAACTACAATGCATAATCAAAATAACTAATTCCATAAACTGAACGTTTTATATTGATTTAAACAATAAATAGGAAATCATCAGAATGGCTTTGATTTTATTCATGAAATAATCTGAACAAATACAACTTGTGTTATTGATGATTATCGAAAATTCCTTCTCTTTTTCGAAACAAATCATGTTGCTTTGGGAAACCACACTCCAAGCAACATGATTTGTTTCTCTAAATCGAAGGAATTTTTATTTCGATAATCATCAATACACTTGTTGTATTACATGCGAAAATTTGGTTTCTTGGGTAATCAGTTTTCTTCTATCGATCTAAAATATTTTCAGCATTTCCGCTTCTATCGAAAAGTAGCAACAACTTTGTTATTTCAGATGGAACACCCTGTATTTTTTTACATTATCGAATTCTCCCTGAAGAGCTGATTTTGTCAATGCATCATACTTGGGGTCTAGAGTGAATGATTATAGAGATATAGGGTGTAAAAAATCGAGATTTTTCAACTTCAGGAATTTTTGTGTCGAAACTAACCATTATTGCTCCAAACGGCTTATATGTCCTCATCTCAACTTTTCATTCACTATCGATTGATATTTGATTGAAACAAATACAGGGTGGTTCAGAAATTTGAGTTAGTTGATACTAAATGAAAAGTTAAGATATAAACATGTAAGCCGTTTTAAGCGAAAATGAATAGTTTCGACAGAAAAAATTCCTAAAGTTGAAAAATCTCGATTTTTCACACTCTATATCTCTTCAATCTTTCTCGCTATATCCCAAGTATGATAGATCGGCAAAATCAGATCTTCAGAATTAAATCGAGAATGTAACAAAATACAGGGTGTTTCATTAGAAATAACAAAGTTGTTGCTACTTTTTTATAGAAGCGGCAACGCCGCAATGCTGAGAATATTTTAGATCGATAGAACGAAACTGATTACCTGAGAAACCAAATTTTCAGAATACTCCTACTTCCTGTTCTCCAGAAACCTTTAACCTTCCATTGACCGTGAGTGACCCTGTATATAAGTATCAAAACCATATATGCACAATTGCATGGGATACTAGATTAATTCCTTAGTTCAGGCTGTTCCACACTGTACAGGAACTTTCAGGACCAGCTGACTCGATAAGTAGGTATAAGAAAAATTACTGGGGCCACTTTTTCCAAAATTTGTGTACACAAGGGTTTTCCTAAGAGTTCGTTTCAACTAAAACGATTTTAATCTCGTGCCACTTCCGGTATTACCAGAAATAGCCTTCAACTCTGATTTATTTAGAATGGGATATACAATTTTTCATATAATATTGATCATAGGAAACATATGTCTACTGCTCATTTAAGATAGGTATAGGAATATGAATATGAAATATTAATACACGAGGGAGAGAGGGAAGGGGGTTGCCATTTGAAATGGAAAGAGTTTTCGAATTATCTGTATAAACAATACCTCCAAAATAGATCATTTCTCAAAAATCAATTATGTTGCTGAATTTAATGCTGCATGGTACTTAATGGGCAATGAGCCAGCGGTAAAAAGTGTATTATCGTGAGGCAGATTGCTGGAGGGTTCAATTCAATTCCCCCACCACCCCTTCTCTACTTTTCTCAAGCCCATTATCAAGCGTTTGGAGTACCTTTCAGGTGAAAATCCTAAATAAACAAATTTCAGATTCAGATCTCCACTTCTAGATGCCGTTCACACTATTTCGATATGGCGATTGCTCTTAAATCGGCGTATTGTGCAATAAGATAAGGTCTCAAATTTGTTATAACGTGATTGTGCAAAAACTACACATCATCAGGGAGAATTCAGAAATCATCTCGAACACATTCGAGCCAGGCTTATTATCTATCATTTTCCGCAATGTTTTTTTTGTCAGCGTTGAATTTGGAAAAATTATGGATTTTAGACAAATTTTCTACTTTTTGAGGTTTTTTCGGATTTTCTCAATAATAAAATCCACCGATTCAGTTGCGCAAAAAAAATTTTTGTATGTTTTTAGAATATCTACAGATTTTTTCACTTTGATTGTTTCCTTCAATACTTCAGTATTCGTGGATCTATGGACGATGCTTCAGTTTTGTTCTTTCTTGCCGACATTACTTGTTGAAACAAGTGAAAGGGGGTGAGTTTTTAAGGGTGAAACACGGTTTATCTTGATTTCGCAAAACGCAAAAACAGTCCTATGGAAAAAAAGTTAAATGATAAAGTTTTACATGAAAAATTTAAATAACCAAGTTCCTGGTTTATTTTTTACAGAAAAACATTTTTTTCACGAAATTTGGTAAAAACCCACCTTTTCATGTCCCAAACACGTTGTGATATTTTTGTTGAATTATCTACTTTCTGATGGTGTGAAAAAGAAATACATTAACTATGGTGAATTTTTTCAGGGAATATAAAAAAAACGAAAACAAAATAACAGGTAGGTAGTAAGTGTAAAAGATAAGAATAAAAAACTAAAACAAGGTGATTCGAATGAAGTTTTGTGAAAAAAGTGTGGATACAAAAGTTGTAGATCTTTTTATTACCTACAACTTTGCAATGGGACTTGTAGTTTTGCAGGAAAACGAGATAAACCGTTTTTTACCCTCAAAAACTCACCCACTTCCACTTCCCGACCCCAGATTGCTCGTAAATTATTTTCCTTATTATATTATTTGCGACTTCATTCAAGCATCTGGATGTTATACTGGATATACAACAGGGTGGTAATGTCCTCCATAATATATGCCTCACTGGTATGGTGGCCTAAGACACTACAAAGAGGAGCAATAACAAGACTGAGCAAGGTACAAAGGCTTGCTTGTCTAGGTATCACTACTGGATCTGCCTCCCCTACACCTAGTGATACAGGGGGAGGCGAGGCTTGGTGCCTTCAGACTACAAAATGCACTGGACGATGTTAACATAGGAACAGGGCACATGAACATCGTAAGAATAGTGAACAGAGACACACTTAACATGAGAACAGATCACATTCCCAAACGATATACATTCAATACCCCATTCAGGGTGTCCATACCAGATAGAACTGAATGGAGCACCATATTGCAGAAAAAGATCTGGTAAACAGACGGATCAAAGATCACAGATGGGTTAGGAGCAGGAGTTTACTCGAAAAACCCGGAGACCAAGCTCAGCTATTCACTGGGATAACACTCCGTTCTTCAAGCAGAGGTATATGGAAGGAGAGCCATAGAACATGAGCAGAGTCAAATAATGTCAGACAGTTAAGCGGCACTGAAGGCAATGAGAAGCAGCAAGGAAGTGACTGGTATTTGCTTGCCAGAAATAAATTAAAACGCTGGCAGACCGGAACTGCGACAAGCTTACCTGGGTGTCGGGACATCATCAGGTGATTGCTGGCAATGAGGAAGCTGACGAACTTGCAAGAAGAGGGTCAGATAATGAACCAGATACAGGACAGATTCTAGGAGTACCAAAGCGTACAGCCCGAGCGTCTGTAAAAGACTGGATTCGGGGAAAACATAAAAATCACTGGAAAAACATCCCAGAGAATATACATGGGAAACAAATACATCAAGGAACCATGCCACAGACGAACTGCAAATTCGATAAACATGAACAGAGAACAGATAAAAACTCATGACCAGCCACGCGCCAGTCAAGGAGCACCTTACCAGGATGGGACTGTATAATGGCGACCCAAATTACAGACTATGCGGAAAGGAACCAGAAACAGTATATTATATGGGCGAACCAGAAATATACAATTTACAGCCAGTAAAGGCACTGAGATACTGAAGTGGGTACAATGACGATAGCTAGAGAAGATACAATGGGCCAGTAGGTCTAAGTGTCATCGGATACTTCGATCAGAGTGGGTAAACCTGACTGAGATCAGGGAATCCCACACTATCGTATGGGGGATCAGACCCATATGATGTCTATAAAGGATTTCAACCACCTCCGAAAAAAAAGTATGAAAATAGCCTCTATTTTCATCCATTGTCTGTTGTGCTTATTGAAACTTCAGACTGCCTCACATCAGCTATGATTTGTTTACTATGAATAAAATTTCATCTCCCTGTGTATTTTCCATCCACGCAGGGTCTATAAGTTGACGCCTACCGCTCTAGCAGAAAGTGCCTGGACCCACACCGGGTGGTAACAGTTTTCGGGGCACCCCGCTGCCTCCGATATTTCACCGCCAGGCGTGACAATTATATCCGAAATTATCTCCGGGACAAGAAGATTCCGGACTCCGGACGGCCATTTGCATTCATCGAGTGGACGTCGCGGGAGGCTATGCTTTAATTAGTTGTACCTCGCTCGTCCGACACTTATTCTGGCCGGGGTTCGAAACATCTCCTACCCGGGGATTGTATTTATGGACGATAAATTCAGGACTGATATTTTCGTTGAGTGTCGAATGGTTTTATTTTCGCCATAAATTCGTTATAATATTCAAGTCCTCAGAGGAATAACATTACGACGATTGGACATGACAACCTCTCAGCATGAAAAAATATTGTTGGTCCCACCTCACTGAATGGAATCGAAATAGAATATCTTCCGATTTTTGTTTTTTTCAAGGTTTCACGATTCTCGAGACTGTCGGAATTTGTTCTCATAGGAAAATTTCGATATTTTGCATTGAAACAACATAATTCCCGTAGGAAACCCTCATGAAACTCGTTTTTTGATTGGGTTTTAATAATAAGGTTTTGAGTTGGTCACGAAATAACCTTCTTTTATATTTAACATTACATTTGTGTTTATTATACAAAAAGTGGAAATGGCGAGTATAGATGAAATAGCTCATCTGGTAGTGAGGTATAACAAGATTTTGAGTTAACCGAACTTTTAGCTAGTAGGCTCAGGTTTCAGCAGTAGGTTCATTCCTAGAAATGATGCATTTGAGTTTTTATCGGAAGACCACTTCATCAAATTTTTTCGTTTAACCAAGAACATTACGGGAGAGTTAATAAAACTGTTAGATCCATTTCTCATGATGGGACCTTCAAAAAATTCAGCTCTAGATAAACAAACGAAGGTAAAATTGTCAAATTGGTTTACACTAGGTTTCACATAACCATATAAGCAATATTGAATTTATTCAACTCGAATTGCTTCAACAGCGTACTTCTTCTGAATTAATTGTCTCAAAGTGAAAGTATTATTGTTTTACTATATAGAATAATATATTTTTTCATTATTATCAAAATTGAAATATATATAATTGGGTGTCTTTATAACAAAAAATGGTTTTTTTCAAAATCGAAAACGCGATTTTCAATAATTGTTTTTCCATTAGCATTACGGATATCAGCGGAAAATATTCAACTAGTTCTCTAATTCAACTGACTTCGTATCATCAATTATAAATAAGTAAGCAATAGTGCCGACTTGAGTACGCATGATCAGCCTGCATATTTTTTCAAAGATATAATATTCTCTACAAACTGGATATAAAAACATTTCATTGTTTTTGATATGAGTCATGCAATGAATTCATCATAACAATAATTATCATAAAAATGTACAATACACAAATAACTTGAACTGGCAAAACCTACTAAATAAAAAAGGTACATACATTCATTTTCTCTATGTTATAGAATTTTTATTCATAGATTTTTGTTTGGCAGAGAAGTCGACATTGGGTGTCCTAAAAGCTTAATACTTCATCTACTGGATCCATTCTTCTTCATAGTCGAAGCCTTCACCATAAAGGAGCATATTTTTGGTACAGACCCAGCTTTTCCGTTTATGCGATTTCGTGTAGCGTTTTCTTGGGACTGTTTGATTTTCGAAGCAATGAAGAATAGTCTTGCTTCACGCTCATTCAAGCATCTCACGTACATGTCACGCCAAGACTCCATTTCTTGACGCTTCTCTATTTTGAACCCGCGTTGACAATGCAACTTCCAGAGTTCATCCGTATCTTTGAGGAGTCGAGGATTGTGATGCTCTAAGTTGAGTAGTTTATTTGTTGACACTTTTTCTAGTAGTGGCTTCAGAGTCGCATAAGGTATCCCACCTGTGTGTACCAAAGCATCTTCGTTCCTTTGTATATGCCTGATACAAAGGTAGGACAATGAATCTACTTTGGGCAACCTCTTATTCCCGGAAAATGTTTTCGTTCTATTGTGTGAAATGAGAATTCTTTCTCCTACAGTTTCATCAAGAACGAATTTTCTTTGCTGGTAGTCTGATAAAGAACGTGTCGGCGGTTTACTTTCTTTGCTATGTGATGACGGGATGTTGTTGGTAATTGCATAATCACACGCAAGTTTCTCAATTTCTCTTGAGATCGCATCTCTGTCACATCGGTCCCATCTCATCTTTTTTGCGCTTTGTTCTCCTTCCTCACATCGATTGACTTCTCTTATATGGCTCCTATTTCTTGAAAGATGTTTGGCAGCACTGGTATTCTCCATCGCTAATCAACTTTAACTTTAGAAAAACTGAAAAGGTAAACACGTTTCTGAACTTATGAAGAGCTGGCAACTTGTCACTATCAATATTAAGTTTGAACTAACACTATCCTCTTGACCAATCCCTTATATATTGAGAATCCGGGTTATAATCCGATTACCTACTCACTTCCAAAATTGTTCTTGTTCATATTTTGGTCATTATTTGCCCCCAATAAAAGAAAATTACCTGTAAAGGAAAAATGATTACCTATACCTACGGCTGTGGGTACAAATGAAAATCATTAATGTATTCAATAAGTCTATAAACCGTCTATGAGTGCTTGTATTTGGAATTTGATTCGCTTAATCGGATTTAACGTTTTACACCAATTCCATAAATATTTATGATTTCTAAAGTGGGTGTTGCTAATTTCACAGTTTTTTAGTGCTGACCACAGGAATTGAAGAACAATATACATATCATTAAATCAGAGCAGTTAAATAATCTAGATTTCGGAAAGTCTTGTTTCTCATTCATTAGGACTTAGATGTGCTAAATTTTTTTTGATTTTGAAATTTCCAATTATAGCTTGGATTTCCGAGATACCATCGAATTGTGAATTATTGCTACTATATATAACCTGGATCAGAAATTACATTCTGGTGATATTTTAACATAGCCATGGAAAGCAACGATTCTTCTGTCGAAATTCAATTATCCCATGTACGATACCTCAAATCAAGATTTCGGAAGTGTAATTAATTTTTCAAAATTGAATAGGTGATTCAAAGAAATATCAATGCAAAAACATATTCAATGCTGTCGGAATTCCTACTTATATCTGTAAATGTCACAGGCTTGAATTTCTGGTGTCAACTGTTTTTTTTTTCAATTTTCTCGACGTCTGTTCTCCTTCTTTTTCACTATATATTGGAAAATATTGTCCATTAAATTGAATATTTCCAAAAATTCATTCCCTCATTTCAATTCACGGTGAAACAGGTTCCGATTAAATTTCGATTCAACCTCCTGAATTGGCCTAGTCATAATTTCAACAAAAGGTCTGAAATTGGATTGATGGGTTGATTAAACGTTAATATATCTCGAATTTTATTATGTTATAACAATTGTATCGATAAACGCACATCCCAACGTAATTTTGACACATCAATACCTTGTAGATTCATCATTTGTCTCGGGACAAATCTGTCACAATATCATAGGACATCCAAACAACTTTCCTCTGCACAATATTTGGATATCTCATAGGTACCCGAAATTGGTCCAAGTATTATTTTTTGATTTGTCTACTTATTTGTGGGGTTTCGTTTTCGACCTATATTATGTTAAATATAATAATGAAATAGGTACCTACCTGCATCAGGGTATATACTTGTCAATTATTCACCTTTTCGAATAATAGCCAGAAAACTTTTAGCCAAATCTTCATCAAGATAGCATTCAAAATAATGAGTAAGTCGGCACTATTGAAGATAGGAGGTCGGTTCAATTAGTAGGTAGTATCTTTTCCGCGCTGATAACCGTATTGATAACAGAAAGACAATTGAATATTTTAGAAATTGCCAAAGAAGGTTTCGAAATTATTCGTGATTTTAATGCACAACAAGGAATTAATATAGAATATCTCAATTCACTAATTTCTATATGTTAGAACCCGCAATATTCAAACAAAAACGGTACGTTATTACTTCCGTAAGTTTTTACACTCGAAGCGAATCTTCTGAATGTGTCAAATTTCCATACTCAATTACCTACATTAATTATTTGTATCCTTTTTACATGAATACGAATGGATTCAGCAATAAATTTAATATTTTTTTTATATCATAAAATTCTTGTAATTTCAAAGACTGGGAATTCCATAAATACTATTCATCTGATGGTTCTATCTTGCATAAATTATAATTAACGCCATAAGGAAATCAAAATATTGTTTCGATATCGTTTTTCGACTCTAATACCTCAAATTGCTCAAAAAAAATATTGAAATTCATTGGATTTCGAAAACGCCGGAAACTTTTTGATTGAGCTCCGCGTGACGTCCAATCACACGCGAAAACAAATTCTTTGCGTACCTTTCTATTTTTCATTTCTGTCAGATTCATGATTTCAAAGTGAATCGACAATATTATACATGTCGCCTTTATTCTGACATTCCTTTCAACCTGCATTTGTCTTTAGGGCAGCCGGTCATTTCTCTTTCCCCTTCACTATCACTATCTCTATCCCTTCACGACTGTCACAAAACATAAGGAAATTCTACGCCGTTGTATAATGTTTAACAAGTTTGACATTAGGAACATTATAATCCACATTCACTCAAAAACTCCTTTGACCTTACAGAAAAAATCCAAGACTTCAACATCCCTTCCAATTCAATTTTACTCTCTTTCGATGTGGTAAATCTCTTTCCCAGTGTTCCCCCAGAAGATTGTATACAGTTAGTCCGTACTCTACTATTTGAATCTAATATCCCCACCCACCACACATTAAATTTATGCAATTTATTAGATATAATTCTGAAACAAAATTTCTTTAAATTGAACAAAGAGTTTGTTTCCTGAATATCAGGCTTAGCTATGGGCAGCAACCTATCACCTTTGTTAGCAGAAATTTTTCTAAATAATCTCGAATCAAATTTAAAACATTATCAATTTTTCCAAAAAAATCTCTTTTGGAATCGTTATGTGGATGACTGTTTGGTACTCTTTGATCCTTCTACTTCTACCTTCTTACATCCATCTATTAGATTTACCATGGAACTATCTAACAACAATTGCCTCCCATTTTTAGACCTCCTTATTGAAACACATAACAATACATTCAGCTTCTCAATATACAGGAAACCTACTCACACAGATACAGTAATACCTTATTCTTCTTGCCATCCAATCTCTCACAAAATAGCTGCTTTTAACTCCGTGTTTCATAGATTATTTACAATACCTTTGTCACCTTCTGATTTTAATAATGAACTGAACATCATCAAACAAATAGGATATAATAATGGTTTTCCATCAAGTTTAATTAACAAAATTTACAACATACATTCATATAAATTTTTGTTTCAAAGTCTTTTACCACTCGATCCTCCAAGGTCTTAATATGCTTGCATCCCTTTCTTAGGTGTAGTTTCCTACCGGTTGAAAAACATTTTTCACAAATTTTCTGATGACATTAATATTTCTTTTCGTACTAACAATAATATATCCAATTTGATCAATACCAAAGACAAACTTTCCATTTACCATAAATCAGGTGTTTATAAAATATGTTCTACCCCAAATTGTAATTCACAGTATATCGGCCAAACTGGTAGAAGACTTATTACTAGAGTAAATGAACATATTAAACTAATTGAAAAATATAAAAATTCTCCAAGAGACATTCATAACACTAAAAGTTCTTTTGCCAACCATATACTCAATAATGATCATAACTTTGATATTAAAGAAGATCTAGAAATTTTACATATATGCCTTAAGGGCCCCCTTTTGAACCTGTTATTGGAAATCTATGAAATCAATTCATCTTTAAAAAACAACAATATTATTTCAATAAATGAACAGATACATTTTGACTGTCAACAATTTTTCAACCAACTTGAGTTCTAATCTATTAGGTTTTCAAAATTTAACCAACCTTCTCAGTACGCCAATGCCTCTTATGATTGATTTCCTGATACATCATTGTCATTTGTCTTTATGATTTTGTGTCAATTGTCTTTATTGACTGAGTCATTTTCATTTCCTTTTTCACATTATTGTGATCGCCATCTTTGTACGCGATACATGATGTTGAAAGCATTTGTAAATTTCGAAATGTTCCACTTTTATATCAATATGTCACCGTCCTGACGGGTTATATCATTGGGTTACAGGACCTGCTTCATACTCGTTTCATTTTTATTTTTATAATGTAACTTAATCTTTTTCATCTTCAAGTAAGTTATACTACTTCTCATGTACCTACTTAGCAATTACAAATTTGGGCTGATCTGAGATGCAGTAATTCATAAAATCAGTCTGTTATTTAAACGTCTTCGATGTATTTACGTCCGAAACATGTCCCCTTTAGCCGTTGTGCCAATAAATAATGTGGAGATGACTTCGTGATTTTCTTCCCTACTTTGTAATCTATCACTCCACTTTGAGATGCCATGGACTTCTTCCTGAATCATTATAATTATTATTATACAGTGAACGCTATCATTGTCCTTAAAATAAATATTTTTGTTATCATCTGAATAAGTTGAAGGTACTTTTTCGTTCTTGAAGATATGAAAATATGTCAAATAGAAAAGTTGAATGAATTAACCTGAATTTTGATTAACATATATTTTTTGAAATACAGGGTCTGTCATTTTTCCGAAATGGACACCAACTTCGGTTTTTCAAATAGAACTTTCTTTTCTGATTTCATTGATATCGACAAGTTGTATATTTTGATGGAAAATGGCTGAGCTATTGACAATCAAAGTAGATCAAAATAATGCTTCATAGGTCTCATGTAATTTTTTCAATTGAACACTAACTAAATTCCAAAATAAACAATATCTTGACATCTCCGTTGATAATAAACAATGAAGACATATTTTCAAAGCTCATCAAGGTCATCTGCCAGAAAGTCGATTAGGTAAGCTAAGACTTTCGCCTAAAAGAAGCTCCGAGTTTCAGGGTCTTCACATTTCAGGTTAAAATCATCGTTATTATTATGAATTATTCCGTAGTAATGAATAGTTGAAGTTTTCCGCGATAGGCGAAAGCTTTCATGTGAACGCGCCGTAATTAAGCGTTAATTCAAACTACTTTGATTGTCAATAGCTCAGTCATTTTTGATCAAAATATACAACTTGTTGATATCAATGAAATTAGAAAAGAAAGTTCTATCAAATTTCGAGAAACAATACATAGTTCCATATGAAAAATCAATTCAAGAGAATGACAGACCCTGTATATCAAAAAACATCTATTAATCAAAATGCAAGTTATTTCATTCAACTTTTCTATTAACCATTTTTTCATATCTTCAAAAGCAAAAAAGTTAAAGGGGGGTTCCATTTTAAGTGGTGCAACCTGTACAGGTTGGTTGTCCTCAAATTTTGACCCCTACCCACAGCTTCAACTATGGTATATATACGTGGTAGAAAATTATTGAATATTATAAGTTGTAGGGTTTCATTGGTATTATCCTTTGGCACTTCCAAATCAAACAAATGCGAACCGCAAAATAAAAAAAAAAGATAACATAGTTTTCTTTCAAATGTTTCCTGTTTTCAAATATATATAGTTTGCTAATGTTTACTCAAGCCGTTTTTCACTTACGACTACTCAAATTCAATCAAAAAAGCACAGGTCCTTAATAATTGAAGAATGAAGTTGAGGATGGCTCTCGTAAGACGAAACGTCATAATATTAAAAATCAGAGCACAATAATCATATCGTAACATATCATCTCCGAGTTGTAAACATTGTTTCATTGTTCACTGAAATGGGCAATTCTCTAATTCAGTCATGTATTCAGTATCTATCACTTACCGTCTTAGACACACCAATAGTAGTACGGCATTGAAATTACGGCCTATATATGTACAGAGTGTTTCAAATTCGCGGGCCAACATGGGGAACTCGGTGACGCTCGGTTAAATTAGGAAAAAGTTGTGTATTTATATGCGCAACAATATGCCGCAAAAAATATTCGAAAAGTTCTTTGGTTTTTGAGATATTCAAATTTCGGATTTCGGATATTATCTTTATTTCCATAGATACCAAAAAAAAGAAATACACTTTCTCACAGCTGTTTTTCAGGTTCTATAACTTGGCAGTATAGAATTTGTAATACGACGTTTCGTAACTAGAGGGCCGCCATCAACTTTTTTTTTCTAAATACGGACCTGGATATTTCTTTCCATTTATTTACTCGCCTGGTGAATCTCAATACGTTGATATATACCTTAATTGGAGTTTCGACAACAAAATTTTATTTGGTAACAATGGGAATTTAAATACTACTATTGAACAATACACACAATATACAACGAAAATAACACGGAAAATAACGAATTGAATAACTAGAGAATAATGACTTGTTCTTATGCCAAATGTTCCAAAATATTTCCATCACTCGATGCATTTTATAATGCGAAGTTTAAACGCTATTGATATAGCTCTTAACCTAACAATTCCTCTTATTCTTCGGCATTCCTTGTTAAGATTTTCCCTTAGTTTCTCGACATCTTTTGGATATCAATATGAAGCCAATAAATATATATTTTTTAAATATCTCAAGAACCAAAAAACTTTTCAGATATTTTTTCACGGCATATTTTTGCGCGTACAAATACACAACTTTTTCCTGATTCAACCGACATTGTATCTCTGATAGGGTTTGATCGAAACGAGAAATCTCGTCTCGAAGACATTTTCTCGTCTCGTCTCGATTAACGAGACGAGAAATAAACAAACTCTCGTCTCGATGTTTTTCTCGAAGACAATTTCTCGATCTCGATTTCGAGACTCTCAAAATTTCGAGAGTCTCGAAAACTACATATAAAAAATAATACAAAAAAATGCTATGTATAGCTCATAACGTATATGTACACTGTGTCCAAGATAAGAATGAACAGCATGGGGATATCGGAAACGGTAAGTGATACAGGGTCAAATCAATTAGAGAAAAGTAGCGCATTTATGTGCCTAATAATATGCCATTTAGAAAGTTTCAATATTCCGAGTAGTTTCGGAGATATCCGGGAAAAACCGAAATTTGAGAATTTCGTTTTTATTTTCTCCTAGCTTTATTTTCGAAGGAAATTTAAAACAGATAGCACTTCGTCATGGCCACTTTTCGAGGACTACACGATAAAATAAGAAGAATTTTCGTGCGACGTTTTGTCTTTTAGAAAACATCATCAACTTTGTATTTTTATATGGGCCGAAACTAAAGTATACCCTGTATACGACTCCATTTTTCATTGTGAATACAGCAACGTATCACACAATATGGTTTCGGAACCTTTTCTCGCGCAAAATGTAATTTAGTGATTACTTAATCTGTTTTTCTTCAATTTTAGATAGTAGGCGCTGGAAAAAATGACAACATAATGTTCTGTTGTCATAATAATAGTGTAGTTTGGTAGAATATTTGACATATTACTGTTCCTACTTTTACATCTCTTTACCTACCTAATTTGTGTCAAAAATGGAAAACGGCAGCTTTTCGAATACTGAAAAATTTGATATGTTGTCATGTTACATTTTGTGCCATAGAAATTGTATTGATGCTGAACAACCTGGTGAATCAATATTTAGACGGCTAGTTTTCAATTTAAAAGAATACGGATCATTTAAAAAACCTGTGGTTTCCCGACAAAAGCAATCTAATGAAGAAAGTCAGCGTGATGTGTTACAGGCCGTTGTTGAAAATCCTGAGATATCCACTCGCACCATTGAAGATAATACCGGAGTAGCCAGATCCACCGCTCACTTCATTTTAAGAAGAAATAAATATCATCCATATAAATTTAGGATTTGTTATGGACTCAGACCAGGTGACGATGCAAGACGAAGAACCTTTTGTGAATGGTACACTAGAAAATGCCAAGACGATGAAAATTTTCCTTTCAAAATAATTTGGTCTGATGAAAGCATGATCACCAACAATGGCATTTTTAATAGGCGGAATGTTCATTATTGGTCACAACAAAATCCGCGTGTACACAAAGTGTCCAGACATCAACATCGTTTCGGTTTCAATATGTGGGTTGGGATTCTCGGTACGAATATAATTGGGCCTTTTATCTACCGAAACAATTTAACAAGAGAGCGGTACATGAATTTGTTAGTGAATGATTTGGAAGACGCTCTAGATAATTTGCCTTTAGCGGTTACTCACAGCTGCTGGTTTCAACAAGATGGTGCTCCAGCACATAACGCTAGAATTGTTCGTGATTATTTGAACCGTCGATTCCCAGGACAGTGGATTGGTACTCATAGTGATACAGCCTGGCCTGCAAGATCCCCCGACTTAACCCCACTAGACTTTTTCCTTTGGGGATATATCAAGAATCATAATCATGATTTTCAGAATGAAGAAGATTTGCTAAGATTGGTTACTGAATCCTTTAACAATATTTTTCCGGATATGTTAAATCAAGTTTTAAATTCGTCTGTGAGACGAGCGTCCTCGTGCTTAGAAAATAATGGCGGGTTATTTGAACACTTGTTATAAGTTTCTGTTCATTTCCTGTAAGACATATTAGCTCCTTGTTATTTATTACATTACAATTACATTTATAAACTAAACTTTTGATATTGCGACTCATCTTTGTATTCAACAACGCAATAATTCCGGCAAGTGGTTAGTTTAAATTTATACTTTTATAAATAGGACTATTCAATTCACTACATGTATCAAAATATGACATTTTTTTCAGCGCCTACTATCTAAAATTGAAGAAAAACAGATTAAGTAATCACTAAATTACATTTTGCGCGAGAAAAGGTTCCGAAACCATATTGTGTGATACGTTGCTGTATTCACAATGAAAAATGGAGTCGTATACAGGGTATACTTTAGTTTCGGCCCATATAAAAATACAAAGTTGATGATGTTTTCTAAAAGACGAAACGTCGCACGAAAATTCTGCTTATGTTATCGTGTAGTCCTCGAAAAGTGGCCATGACGAAGTGCTATTTGTTTTACATTTTCTTCGAAAATAAAGCTAGGAGAAAATAAAAACGAAATTCTCAAATTTCGGTTTTACCCGGATATCTCCGAAACTACTCGGAATATCGAAACTTTCTAAATGGCATATTATTAGGCACATAAATGCGATACTTTTCTCTAATTTAATCGACCCTGTATCACCCACCGTTTCCGATATCCCCATGCTGTTCATTCTTATCTTGGACACAGTGTATAACACAAGGCCAAGGCTGCACCAAAATATATTATTAGGGTATTAATTTTTTTTATGAAATGAAAAAATGAGGATATTCCTAGGTTACGAGGCGTCAGCCGAGCCAACCGCAATATCCGAGACGGTTTTAAATCGCTAATAATCGAGTTGCATTCAAAGCTTTTTCGTATCATTGACAACGGCGATGCAAAAATAAATAAATATTATTTGGTATCTAATGTATTATGCTCGTAACTGAAGTATTGTGCTTTCGTAACTGACGTAAATTATGGTAACTAATGTATTATGAGTAACTAAGATTTTGGTACGTTGTTAATTATCTATTAATGAAGATTTCATATAATTAATAATGTCTTAATCTTCAATGATACGATAAAGAATATTATTCCAAAGAAATGAAAATAGAACGAATCCTTGATGTTTTAATTAATTGAATTAATTTTCCTAGGTACGAGAGGTGAAAGTTTAAAATTGTTTCTTCGTTCATGAAGAGAAGAGTACCAGCACCAGCAACAAACTCATGTTTTATAATCGAAACAGTCGTATGTTGAAAAAAAATATCGATATTACGCGAATTATTTCATTTCAATAGTAGTGGCAGTAGTACTGCATAGTGAAATTTATGCAAAAATGATGCCATAAGTCTGCCATAGGAATATCCTTAGAAGTAATATAGTAATAAGCTTGGACTAAATTTTTTTTTTAATATAATATGAATTAAGTTGAGTTTATGGGCCTTTTCCTTTATGGCATTTATTTACACTGTAAGGCCGGACTGACCGAATAGTGCTGAATTAATGTTCAAATCTAATAAAAATAAAATGATAATATTTGATCTCATTATCATTTCATCATGTTTTGTTAATTTTTGAATGTTTGAATTTAATTTTCGCGTTTAATAGTTTTTAATAGTTCAAGTCGTTTAAGTTCTTCAAGAATATGAAGATATTTATTTTATTTTTACCTCTGTCCTTTTTATTTGCTTTGTTATCTTTGTTATTGTTTTTGATTGTTATGTTTTTATGTTCAAAATGAAATAAAACTATTTCTTGGCATAATTTTTTTTTCTGGCGTATTCAGAGCTATGAGTTAAATATGTATATATTTTCGAGATCGAGAATTCTCGAAATAATTTCTCGATCTCGAAAAAATCTCGAAACTGTTTTCTCGATCTCGTCTCGAAAAAAAAAGCTAGTCTCGTCGAAATGTCGAGAGTCTCGTGAAATCCTAATCTCTGACCGTTCCTGAGTTCCCCATGTTGGCCCGTGAATTTAGGACTCCATGTACAGATATTTCTAAATTTATGAATAGATATTTCCAAATTCCCATTAACAAAATTCTATACATTTATCGATAAACGTCAACATTGGCATCCTGTCATGGAATTCTGAAAGTTGAATTGATTCGAAATAAAACAGGTCTGGTGAGGTTCGGAACTGATATTTTATACAAATGGCAATTATGGCTTGTATCGTTGACGAAAAGAATGCAATATCCAATATCCTATTTATATCCATGAATATTTGAATTTCCAATTCTTCACCACATACTTATCTGCCTTATTCCGAATGGATTACATAGCTCCAATAGATTTATACCTCTTTTCGGCATTCTGGTTCCTAATTTATTATCATGCCACAACAAACACCAGATGACAAAATATATTCGTTTGAAACGTCCACCCGTCATACTTTATAGGTATCTTCGACCAGAATAATGTAGTTCTTTTCCAGCATAATTAAGCAGATAGCTACTGGTCAATATTTAGGGCCCCTCTTTCGGAGACCCGTTATCTAACTTTCAATAAATGGTGCTAGAAATGTCGTTTTTATTATATTTTATTGGGCGTGAAAAGCTATAGGCGTTTATGGAATGATTATGGCAGGATGACTATTATACGATAGACGTGACTTTATTCTCATGATAAATATCTGAACAAGAGTTTTATTTATATGAATAGACAACATGCTATAAAAAATAGGTATACAGGGTCTTAAGAAAATTCTTATACTGCAGTCTTCCGAATAATTCGTTTGACCATTGTCGGTCTAAAGTCCGCGTCTCACGGTCAAACTATTTGATCAAATTTGTTCGACGTGTGGTCATTTCTATCTATTTGCTTCAAATATTTGAAATGTGCAGAAATCCTGTTCTCACGATTCGAGGAAGTTTGTTCAAATGTTTCAAAAATTGATTGATCATAAGGAAAGAGAAATCATCATTCAAGATCGAATCACGTTTTTTCAAGAATATATGAAATAGATATAATATACAAAAATCTCTGAAAATGTATTTGCGCACCCCCCAGAGATTAGTGAAGAAGAAACGAAAGAAGAAAATATGGACAAGGCAATGGCTCCAAAGGAGAAATATTGGTAGAGGAGTCCTACCAATGATTTTTCAAGAAATCAGATTGGTAGATCCAAATAATTATCGAAACTTCACACTTCCATAGTTTGATCAAATAGTTTGACCGTGAGACACGGACTTAAATGAACACTTAGTAGAAGTAGAGTAGAAATTTCTCCGTAATGCAGAGACATCTTCTGATAATAACCGTGAACCATTTTGAACTTGAAATGTCGTACCTATAACCTAACCTAACCTAATCCGCTCATTTTAGCACAGCGAAACTTCTGTTTCAAGCACAGTATTATTCGATATCATTTATTCATTGATTAGAAAGTCAGGAAATGCAAAAAAGCATCGTCAGTCAGTGTGAGTGATGTGATTGTGAAAAATGTATATATACTGTCGCAAAGTAGAGAGTGTTCAATGTGTTCAAAATTGAGAAACTAAAAATGCGAGGCAAGTGAAATTATTGGCATATCGATTGTACGATAGTTAATACAATTTTAATAACTTACGTTGAGTTGTATTTGCTACACGCATATTTCATACCCACTGAAGGAAGCACACAAAACTCAGCCCTTCTTCAAACAATACAACACACACACTTACATTTACTTGTTTTCAACAATTTTCACTTGTAATCTCCCTAGCAGCAGAATTATTACCGATAATTTTTTTCAAGGTCACGAATGTTTTTGTTGTTGATAGAAAATTATCCCGAGTCGAAGACGAACGAAATTTTCTATCAACACAAACATGAGTGAAATCGATAAAAAATATATAGGGAATTATTCCTACTGCGTGGGAGATTCGGTAAGAAAATTTCATAAATTGGAGTTGCTTTTAATATGATGAGAAGATGAACCCTATAAGACCTATTATGCGCGTAGATACTGTAGTTAGTAACTGATGTTTATTACTAATATTTCAGGAACATTCAAAACAGTAATCCGTTTTCAATCATAACATCTAATATCACATGTCTACCCAGATTTTATTATGAGTGACGTTTGTCAATAAATATAAGGCACTTCATTTTTGACAGAAAGAATATCACTTATTAATTCCGTCAATAGGAACTAACAAAATTATCACTTGTAATCTCCCTAGCATCAGAACTATTACCGATAATGTTTTTCAAGGTCACGAATGTTTTTGTTGTTGATAGAAAATTATCCCGAGTCGAAGACGAGGAAAATTTTCTATACAATACATGAGTACCCCCAAAATTTGTCCTTGGAATGCCTTATTATTGTTCCTAAAAACTGTAACTGGACCTATTTGAGTAAAAATATGTATAAAAGTTAAAATATGTCAGATTATGATATAAATATATGGTACGTGATGAAGTTATAAAAAAAGAACATAACTTCAACCTAAAGTAGGGTCGCTGACAGAGAAAAACTTAAACAAATGAGCATCGAACTACTTCTATAAAGTATCTACCTCAACTTGGCAGACGTTTGGGTCTTAAGTGAACAGACAATATTATAGTTCCAGCCTACTAGGTTTCCATTTAGAACGACAATGGTTTGACGATCTATGGAATACTGTAAGTTTTCTGCAGCTCACGTTTATAACTTTGTTATTTCAAATAGAATATTATTGTGTTTTCGGAATATACGGTGAATTTCTGCATTTCAGTGCTTGAGTTTTCTTCATATTTTTGGCCAAAAAATCATTTTTCAAAATCCAAGCCAATTATTTTCAGGGTTATCATTTGAAAGACAGGAAGAAGTTTTCTTTTTTACAAAAATTGATTTGGACACATGAGGCAAATTTCCAGTAGAATGGAATGTTTCCCCAGCAACAAATTGCCAAGAATGGTAAATTCCGATCTATTTCTTTTTCGGTCAAAAATTCGGAATGCCACTCACGGCGAATTTTCACTTATAATACCACTAGAGCTTCAATTTTTACTGGAATTTTTTTCGACAAAACAAATATTTTGAAACCTGTTCGTTGAAGAGATAAGGAAGGTTCGACCTCGTTTCTCATTGGTCAAGACGCCAGGCAAGCATCAAGTGGTTAATTGACCGTAAGGCTGTGTGTAAACAGTAAAATAATATACAACTTTGACGAGATTGACTGTTATATTCACCGTGAGTTCCGTTAATCAATAAGATGTGCAATTTCAATAATCGTTGCACACGAAAACTTTACAGTTTTCATAGTCAGCCGCTACTGGTCCACTAGCCACCAAATCCGTATCGGCTATTTTGAAATATTATCATAAATTGTGAATCAACAATACAGTTCATTATTATTTACCGATACCGTCTGGATATATTGAATAATCATGACAGAAAACTCTGAACCACTGAGGTAAAGTTGGTAGAAATATATTTACACTGAGTGCGCACCAGTTTCATCAATGGAAAACGCTATTACACGCAGAAAAATCCGACGGACTAATTCACCACACTTTGGCAGTATGAAATTCGTGGTTCTTCACGATCCGATCGTGGTACAATTTTTTTACGCTGATTGGTAACAACATCGCACTCTACCAAAAGTACGCGTGAAATTTAAAATGTGGTTGAATATTTAGTATATGGGTGTGTAGACATTACTGGAATAAACGTTATTTCACACCGTAATAATTCAGCTTATAAGTATAAATGAGGATTCTCTAATATTCTGGTAATCAATACTGATTTTTATTTGTAGAAATTGCTCTAAGAGGCATTATAGTTCACCATAATTTCTTGACAAAATAGTTTTTGTGCATATCACTGAGTTACTAGTATTATCAACTAGAGTGGAAGGTAGTGTATACTGCACATATTATGAGATATGAATTACTAGCGATTTTGTGTTCATGAATTAAGATAACATTATAACCACATTCACAGTGGTTCTGAACACGATTCAAATTTAATTTTTACTCTTTATTCAGGGTGGATATTATTGAAACCAATTTATTGTGATTCGTAGCAATACTCACTGAGTCAAAAGGTGAATATTATGTTATATTAGGTGAAACTTTCATTCAACGTTCAGTTGAGTCGTCGAGAGTTGGGAGTCGTACACGTACCTATAAGTATTAGGAATGATTATTTATAGTGTAATATTCCTACGAGCTAACACCTGCAATCAGTGAGAGACCAGTGATTTTAAATACTACGTTTTGAGGTAAGTTTCAAGTCAAGATATTTCAGAAAATGTATTATGCAGCCCAATTCGTTTTATGAAAAAAAAAAAGAAAACGAAAAGCTGAAATGAAACATTGGTGTTACTCATCGGGGACAATTATCTGGAGATTGAAGAAACATTCGTGAGGTAAGTTTCAAGTCAAGATATTTCAGAAAATGTATTATGCAGCCCAATTCGTTTTATGAAAAAAAAAAGAAAACGAAAAGCTGAAATGAAACATTGGTGTTACTCATCGGGGACAATTATCTGGAGATTGAAGAAACATTCGTGAGTATGGTAGGTGAAATCAGCAGGCTGTTCTTCATTTATGATTTTTGTTATATTATTATTATTTGTCTATGGAATGATTGTGTTGTGTTGACCAGTAAATTCTTTATTCTTCTGGAAGTTAATCCCAATTTTGTATTGTATTTTAATGGATTTTGAATATATAAATATGATGAATATTATAGCCAGTATTTTTGAAATAACACCAATATATTTCCAAATTTAACTTTATGCAGTTATTATGACAAAAAATGATATGCTGCAGATTTACAGATACTAATCAACTACACATGGCACGGATGGGTACAAATACTTGACAATATGTAAATCATACTGTCGGTATATGGGTACATGATCGTTACTGCTTTATAAATTATAATACCTTGGCAACGGTTGCTATTAACAGACCCATAACGCCCGGGGCGTTATGGAGGGCATTATGAATCATAACGCCCGCTAAATGCAGCGTCGTTTTATTAAATAAACAACCCTTAGCAACCTCTTCAATGTTTCCATGGCAATTGCAAAGAAACTCACTTGTGCTCAGTTGCCGACCAGAACGCAGTAAATACTATGAGAAAAAATTTATGAAGTAAACAACGTCGTTTAAGATAATTTTTTCGTGAAAAATAAAATCTTGTATGCACTTGGTACATAAATAGCTATAATATTACAGAAAAAAACATTTAGCGGGCGTTATGATTCATAATGCCCTCCATAACGCCCCGGGCGTTATGGGTCTGTTAATAGCAACCGTTGCCAAGGTATTATAAAGCAGTAACGATCAAGTGAAAAATAAATATCTAATCAGTGCTCAAATCGAACAGTATTATGTGGTATGAAGTACCACACGGGTGATGATTCAATTATATGAAGTGGTGGTGAATTCAACCACGATGCTGTGTTTATCGATATTTCTTATTCGCAATCTTTACTACTACAATAGCTATCAATAATTACTTAGGGATGTCTCAACGTATTCATGGAGTACATGTCACTGCGATGAATGTTTGTCCATATACGTTTTTCGTGATAAGATTCTTGACGATTCTAGTAATTCCTACCGTTCTTTTCTCTGCGTGTAATATTTGAAGTTAGGTAAATGCTCGGCTTAATGTGAATGTCATTCAACCTATAAACATCAAAAAATTTCCAGTGTAAAACCATGCTCCTTTCCCAAAAGGAAGAGAGAAAAATTTCCGGACATCGATCTATGCTGCTATGGTAACAATACAAAAATATAGGCTTGTGATTGGCCGAAAATTTTGGGTGTGAAATTTTCAAGTAACTATACCATCTGGTATCCCCTGAGGTCCTGATTGTTTCAGTCTCAATTAACTCCAGTATGTTCTTCACTATTGTAGATGGCATTTGACCTTCTCTATAGGTGTTTGAATTAATCAAACTGAATTCAGGAAAATGAACACTTGTAATTCGACACACTCTGTACATTCCGTGATTTCCTCTATTTCTTTATACTCCAAGGAATTTATTTTCCGTGCATATACACATTTATGAGTTATAATAATAATAATAATAATAATAATAATAATAATAATAATAATAATAATAATAATAATAATAATAATAATAATAATAATAATAATAATAATAATAATAATAATAATAATAATAATAATAATAATAATAATAATAATAATAATAATAATAATAATAATAATAATAATAATAATAATAATAATAATAATAATAATAATAATAATAATAATAATAATAATAATAATAATAATAATAATAATAATAATAATAATAATAATAATAATAATAATAATAATAATAATAATAATAATAATAATAATAATAATAATAATAATAATAATAATAATAATAATAATAATAATAATAATAATAATAATAATAATAATAATAATAATAATAATAATAATAATAATAATAATAATAATAATAATAATAATAATAATAATAATAATAATAATAATAATAATAATAATAATAATAATAATAATAATAATAATAATAATAATAATAATAATAATAATAATAATAATAATAATAATAATAATAATAATAATAATAATAATAATAATAATAATAATAATAATAATAATAATAATAATAATAATAATAATAATAATAATAATAATAATAATAATAATAATAATAATAATAATAATAATAATAATAATAATAATAATAATAATAATAATAATAATAATAATAATAATAATAATAATAATAATAATAATAAAAGGCAGGAGGGTGAAGTCATCTTTGCCCCTGGTGAGTAGCGACACCACCTTTCCGAGCTGAGGGTGCAAAATCGGACCGGCAGCGAAAGCGCACCCGGGAGGGGAACGCTCGATTCCCTCTAATGTCGGCCGTGGGCTCCGAAGGCTAACCACCTGACGAGCCCCAAAACTCTGGTTCCTATCCGCAGAGGACAGGGCCCCCACAACCGATCCCATTCGGATAGGGATCAAAGGCAAGGTGGTGGGGCCCAACAGGACGGACAGCCTGATGACGACCGCAATGAACAAGGACGCTTTGAGTGGACCGATGATCTCAGGGACGACCTTCTGCAGTGCCACGAGAGCAGCGAGCCTGCGCGTAGGGGATACATGAGGCGAATGCATGCTCTGTGGCTTCAACTCCACCCAGAGCATGCAGCCTTCTCGGCACAAAATCTTCGAGATTATGTATCCCACCTACGCGTTAGGCAGTATGTCAGAGTCCCTTCCCGGCAGAACGACGAGGTGGAAGAACACTTGATTCCGCCCGTCCTGCAGAACAACGAAGGAAGGGACCAAGTACCAGAGGTGAGCCAGATCAGGAATCGTAGGAGCCTTAATAACATCAAGGCCCTACGATCACAAGACCTGACTAGAATGGATGAATCACTTCGTGATACACTTCCAGAAAATGCTGACATCTGGCACATCAATTGTGCCGTGTACGATGCCGTTCGGTCCTCTCAGCCGGGGAGACCAGTAGAATCGGCCTCCCCGAACGAGAGGGCAGAACGACGCGTACAAAAGATGGAAGCAAAGATCCAGTCGGCGAGACAACACACTTCCCGTATCCAGTGTGTGATGGACTATGTGGAGGCCAACAGGCCATTCACGTCAAAAGTGCGACGAATAGCCACCACATTACGGCGCACTCATCACACACTAAACCTGGCAGTGCTAACTGTCATCAAACAGCACTGCCTGGAGAGGATACGGATGTTAGTGGCTGCCAAGCAGTCACTGAAGAGGCGAGCGAGAGGGTTTAAACTTTTTCGCGAAAAGCCCTCTCGCTTATTCCAACCGCCTCCTAGTGTAGTTGAGAATCCGCCGACTGTTGATCAGGTGGAAACCTTCTGGAAGGGTATCTATGAGGTGAGGCATCCATTCAACAGAGATACTCCAGCCCTGACGCAGTTCGGAGCCTTTTGTGAAAGGTTCCGAGAGCCTGAGCCCGAATTGCTGCGTCAATCGATTACCACCGAGGAGGTTCGGAGAGCCCTAACGGGTTCTAAGAACTTTGCTGCTCCAGGTCCTGATGGGATCAATAACTTTTGGTGGAAAAAGTTATCCACTACCCACCACCATTTAGCCAGAATATTCAATCTCTGGCTAAATGGAGAGCAGCAAATTCCGGAGTGGTTTATCGAGGGGCGAACTGTGCTTCTCCCCAAGAAAGGAGATTTGTCCAACCCGAAGAATTACAGACCAATAACCTGTTTAAACGCATGCTACAAGCTGTTTACACGCATCTTGTACATGCGTATGCTCCTAGTGGTAGACCCGGTTTATCAGCGGATATATGAGCAACGAGGGTCGAAGAGGGGTGTCGCTGGCTGCAAGGAGAACCTGCTGATAGATAGATCTATAACGCAGGACTCCGTGCAGTACAAGCGAAACCTCTCTATGGCCTGGATCGATTATCGAAAGGCATTTGATACAACGTCGCACGAATTACTCGTGTACTTGCTCAAGTGCCTTTCGGTACCCGATCCGATAGTGAGATGCATTGAACAACTGATGCCGCTCTGGCGGACTCGCTTCACCATAACATCGGGGAATGCGAAAGTCCAGACAGAGCCGGTCATCATCAAGAGAGGGGTTTTCCAGGGAGACTCCCTCAGCCCTCTCTTATTTTGCATCTCATTGTTGCCGTTATCCGTTGAGCTCAGAAGAACCAAGGGCTACTACTGCGGACCACCCAGTCAACGGAGGCATAAGGTCACCCACTTATTCTATGTGGATGACCTTAAACTCTATGCTTCCGGTGAGAGGGACTTAGACCAATCCCTCAGGGTCGTACAGGAGTATACACAGGCTATTGGGATGGAATTCGGGATGGACAAATGTGCACTGGTTCATCTTAAGAGAGGACGATGCGAGGACTACGACAAGGACGCGCAGCTAGTGGACGGAAGCATCCTACACCACTTGGATGCCGGAGAGACGTACACCTACCTGGGTGTGGAGGAAAGCCACATCCAGGAAACACAAATGGTGAAAGACGCTCTCCGCAGCAAGTATCGGCAGCGACTTCGACAGATCTGGTCTTCAGAACTGTCTGGAAAGAATAAAGTCGCTGCTACTAACATGCTTGCTGTTCCGATCCTACTATACTCCTTTGGAGTATTCAAGTGGACACTAGCTGAGCTGCGCCAACTTGACGTTAGTACTCGCAAGATGATGCACCTTAATAGGAGCCTTCATCCAACTTCGTCCGTTCCACGGTTATATCTCCCAAGAGATCAGGGAGGCCGTGGACTCTTAAGTTTGGAGTATCTCCATAACAGAATGGTTCTGGATAATGCCTGCAAGGTCATCAGGAGTTCGGACCCCCTCCTGCAAATGGTCAAAAGCCATGAGAATGCAGGAGTAGGAGCATTCCTATTCAAGGCAGCACATCGAGCAGCCGATGAGCTCTCTCTGATTTTCGATTCCGAGCGTGAAGCCCGTGACTCAGTCACTGAGCTCGACCACGCTCGGAGGAAAGCCCGCATCAAAGCTGCAGAAGTTAAAAAAACTCTGCAGCTTCACATGGATAAACCTCTACATTCTGTTTTCTTCAACAACATTGAAGACAGGGGTTTATCCAAAGAGCTGACCTTCGCATTCCTAAGGTCAGGCGGGCTCAAATCGGAAACAGAGGGGTTCATCATGGCATGCCAGGATGGAGTTTTCAATACCCTACATTACCGAAGCCGAGTCATGGGTATAGAGGTCCCTGATGTAAGATGCAGGGCCTGCCGTAGGGCGCCGGAAACGCTGATGCACCTGCTTTCAGCATGCACGGTGTATGCAGTTTCGGCCTATATCCATAGACATAATGCGGCATTACGTGTGCTCTATTACCATCTTAGACACACGTACGGTATTGATGAAACTCCAGTGCTGCCTTATGCTCCGGGGGATATTGAGTCCGTTGTGGAGAATGAGAGGTGCCGAATTTATTGGAACTTCTCATTCCCCACCCTCAGGCAGATACAAGCTAATAAGCCTGATGTAGTCCTCCTCGACCATCAAACCAAAACGATGTTCGTGATCGAATTCTCGGCACCAGCCGAACCGAACATCGTTTTGAAGGAGGAGGAAAAACGGACGAAATATAGAGATCTTCTCTACGAACTCCGCAGACTTTATCCAGACCATTCTGTCGAACTAGTCATCCTGATTATAGGCTCTCTTGGTGGTACACGACATACGCTGCTCTCAGAACTCCAGAAAATTCCAGCTTGCCGACAAAAGGCAAGCGTTTTAGCTGGAGCCATGCAGAAGGCCGTCATCCTGGGATCATTGCGTTTACTCAGGGAATTGATTAAATTCAAATTTTCAAATAATAATAATAATAATAATAATAATAATAATAATAATAATAATAATAATAATAATAATAATAATAATAATAATAATAATAATAATAATAATAATAATAATAATAATAATAATAATAATAATAATAATAATAATAATAATAATAATAATAATAATAATAATAATAATAATAATAATAATAATAATAATAATAATAATAATAATAATAATAATAATAATAATAATAATAATAATAATAATAATAATAATAATAATAATAATAATAATAATAATAATAATAATAATAATAATAATAATAATAATAATAATAATAATAATAATAATAATAATAATAATAATAATAATAATAATAATAATAATAATAATAATAATAATAATAATAATAATAATAATAATAATAATAATAATAATAATAATAATAATAATAATAATAATAATAATAATAATAATAATAATAATAATAATAATAATAATAATAATAATAATAATAATAATAATAATAATAATAATAATAATAATAGGCAGGAGGGTGAAGTCATCTTTGCCCCTGGTGAGTAGCGACACCACCTTTCCGAGCTGAGGGTGCAAAATCGGACCGGCAGCGAAAGCGCACCCGGGAGGGGAACGCTCGATTCCCTCTAATGTCGGCCGTGGGCTCCGAAGGCTAACCACCTGACGAGCCCCAAAACTCTGGTTCCTATCCGCAGAGGACAGGGCCCCCACAACCGATCCCATTCGGATAGGGATCAAAGGCAAGGTGGTGGGGCCCAACAGGACGGACAGCCTGATGACGACCGCAATGAACAAGGACGCTTTGAGTGGACCGATGATCTCAGGGACGACCTTCTGCAGTGCCACGAGAGCAGCGAGCCTGCGCGTAGGGGATACATGAGGCGAATGCATGCTCTGTGGCTTCAACTCCACCCAGAGCATGCAGCCTTCTCGGCACAAAATCTTCGAGATTATGTATCCCACCTACGCGTTAGGCAGTATGTCAGAGTCCCTTCCCGGCAGAACGACGAGGTGGAAGAACACTTGATTCCGCCCGTCCTGCAGAACAACGAAGGAAGGGACCAAGTACCAGAGGTGAGCCAGATCAGGAATCGTAGGAGCCTTAATAACATCAAGGCCCTACGATCACAAGACCTGACTAGAATGGATGAATCACTTCGTGATACACTTCCAGAAAATGCTGACATCTGGCACATCAATTGTGCCGTGTACGATGCCGTTCGGTCCTCTCAGCCGGGGAGACCAGTAGAATCGGCCTCCCCGAACGAGAGGGCAGAACGACGCGTACAAAAGATGGAAGCAAAGATCCAGTCGGCGAGACAACACACTTCCCGTATCCAGTGTGTGATGGACTATGTGGAGGCCAACAGGCCATTCACGTCAAAAGTGCGACGAATAGCCACCACATTACGGCGCACTCATCACACACTAAACCTGGCAGTGCTAACTGTCATCAAACAGCACTGCCTGGAGAGGATACGGATGTTAGTGGCTGCCAAGCAGTCACTGAAGAGGCGAGCGAGAGGGTTGGCGGAAAATAAACTTTTTCGCGAAAAGCCCTCTCGCTTATTCCAACCGCCTCCTAGTGTAGTTGAGAATCCGCCGACTGTTGATCAGGTGGAAACCTTCTGGAAGGGTATCTATGAGGTGAGGCATCCATTCAACAGAGATACTTCAGCCCTGACGCAGTTCGGAGCCTTTTGTGAAAGGTTCCGAGAGCCTGAGCCCGAATTGCTGCGTCAATCGATTACCACCGAGGAGGTTCGGAGAGCCCTAACGGGTTCTAAGAACTTTGCTGCTCCAGGTCCTGATGGGATCAATAACTTTTGGTGGAAAAAGTTATCCACTACCCACCACCATTTAGCCAGAATATTCAATCTCTGGCTAAATGGAGAGCAGCAAATTCCGGAGTGGTTTATCGAGGGGCGAACCGTGCTTCTCCCCAAGAAAGGAGATTTGTCCAACCCGAAGAATTACAGACCAATAACCTGTTTAAACGCATGCTACAAGCTGTTTACACGCATCTTGTACATGCGTATGCTCCTAGTGGTAGACCCGGTTTATCAGCGGATATATGAGCAACGAGGGTCGAAGAGGGGTGTCGCTGGCTGCAAGGAGAACCTGCTGATAGATAGATCTATAACGCAGGACTCCGTGCAGTACAAGCGAAACCTCTCTATGGCCTGGATCGATTATCGAAAGGCATTTGATACAACGTCGCACGAATTACTCGTGTACTTGCTCAAGTGCCTTTCGGTACCCGATCCGATAGTGAGATGCATTGAACAACTGATGCCGCTCTGGCGGACTCGCTTCACCATAACATCGGGGAATGCGAAAGTTCAGACAGAGCCGGTCATCATCAAGAGAGGGGTTTTCCAGGGAGACTCCCTCAGCCCTCTCTTATTTTGCATCTCATTGTTGCCGTTATCCGTTGAGCTCAGAAGAACCAAGGGCTACTACTGCGGACCACCCAGTCAACGGAGGCATAAGGTCACCCACTTATTCTATGTGGATGACCTTAAACTCTATGCTTCCGGTGAGAGGGACTTAGACCAATCCCTCAGGGTGGTACAGGAGTATACACAGGCTATTGGGATGGAATTCGGGATGGACAAATGTGCACTGGTTCATCTTAAGAGAGGACGATGCGAGGACTACGACAAGGACGCGCAGCTAGTGGACGGAAGCATCCTACACCACTTGGATGCCGGAGAGACGTACACCTACCTGGGTGTGGAGGAAAGCCACATCCAGGAAACACAAATGGTGAAAGACGCTCTCCGCAGCAAGTATCGGCAGCGACTTCGACAGATCTGGTCTTCAGAACTGTCTGGAAAGAATAAAGTCGCTGCTACTAACATGCTTGCTGTTCCGATACTACTATACTCCTTTGGAGTATTCAAGTGGACACTAGCTGAGCTGCGCCAACTTGACGTTAGTACTCGCAAGATGATGCACCTTAATAGGAGCCTTCATCCAACTTCGTCCGTTCCACGGTTATATCTCCCAAGAGATCAGGGAGGCCGTGGACTCTTAAGTTTGGAGTATCTCCATAACAGAATGGTTCTGGATAATGCCTGCAAGGTCATCAGGAGTTCGGACCCCCTCCTGCAAATGGTCAAAAGCCATGAGAATGCAGGAGTAGGAGCATTCCTATTCAAGGCAGCACATCGAGCAGCCGATGAGCTCTCTCTGATTTTCGATTCCGAGCGTGAAGCCCGTGACTCAGTCACTGAGCTCGACCACGCTCGGAGGAAAGCCCGCATCAAAGCTGCAGAAGTTAAAAAAACTCTGCAGCTTCACATGGATAAACCTCTACATTCTGTTTTCTTCAACAACATTGAAGACAGGGGTTTATCCAAAGAGCTGACCTTCGCATTCCTAAGGTCAGGCGGGCTCAAATCGGAAACAGAGGGGTTCATCATGGCATGCCAGGATGGAGTTTTCAATACCCTACATTACCGAAGCCGAGTCATGGGTATAGAGGTCCCTGATGTAAGATGCAGGGCCTGCCGTAGGGCGCCGGAAACGCTGATGCACCTGCTTTCAGCATGCACGGTGTATGCAGTTTCGGCCTATATCCATAGACATAATGCGGCATTACGTGTGCTCTATTACCATCTTAGACACACGTACGGTATTGATGAAACTCCAGTGCTGCCTTATGCTCCGGGGGATATTGAGTCCGTTGTGGAGAATGAGAGGTGCCGAATTTATTGGAACTTCTCATTCCCCACCCTCAGGCAGATACAAGCTAATAAGCCTGATGTAGTCCTCCTCGACCATCAAACCAAAACGATGTTCGTGATCGAATTCTCGGCACCAGCCGAACCGAACATCGTTTTGAAGGAGGAGGAAAAACGGACGAAATATAGAGATCTTCTCTACGAACTCCGCAGACTTTATCCAGACCATTCTGTCGAACTAGTCATCCTGATTATAGGCTCTCTTGGTGGTACACGACATACGCTGCTCTCAGAACTCCAGAAAATTCCAGCTTGCCGACAAAAGGCAAGCGTTTTAGCTGGAGCCATGCAGAAGGCCGTCATCCTGGGATCATTGCGTTTACTCAGGGCACACGATTCTCGGTCCCAGTGATCACTTACCTCACGGCGTGGGGAGTGGTCACTGGTTTTTCTCCAGCTCGACTCTGTGTGGTGTCGGAGACCGCAGAGTCGTGACTGGAATTGATTAAATTCAAATTTTCAAATAATAATAATAATAATAATAATAATAATAATAATAATAATAATAATAATAATAATAATAATAATAATAATAATAATAATAATAATAATAATAATAATAATAATAATAATAATAATAATAATAATAATAATAATAATAATAATAATAATAATAATAATAATAATAATAATAATAATAATAATAATAATAATAATAATAATAATAATAATAATAATAATAATAATAATAATAATAATAATAATAATAATAATAATAATAATAATAATAATAATAATAATAATAATAATAATAATAATAATAATAATAATAATAATAATAATAATAATAATAATAATAATAATAATAATAATAATAATAATAATAATAATAATAATAATAATAATAATAATAATAATAATAATAATAATAATAATAATAATAATAATAATAATAATAATAATAATAATAATAATAATAATAATAATAATAATAATAATAATAATAATAATAATAATAATAATAATAATAATAATAATAATAATAATAATAATAATAATAATAATAATAATAATAATAATAATAATAATAATAATAATAATAATAATAATAATAATAATAATAATAATAATAATAATAATAATAATAATAATAATAATAATAATAATAATAATAATAATAATAATAATAATAATAATAATAATAATAATAATAATAATAATAATAATAATAATAATAATAATAATAATAATAATAATAATAATAATAATAATAATAATAAATCGTCTTTATTCATCTCAAGAACATTACATAATACATAAAAGTCCAATACGTAGTTATCAAATTAACAGAAATTAATCATATAATGTGAGATGAAAAGGCGCAGTGTCAGCTAGTGCTGTTTTGCAACTGATGAACCTTGAGAAAATAAAAGAAAAGTATGAAAGGTTGATGTACGCTAGCAATATTTATTCATTGATACACTCGTTTATCAATCAAACAAAGTATCAGATTTAAAATTAAGACCAAATCTAGTACAGCCCAGTCGACAGCCAATTTCCAATATCCAATTTATCCCTCTAACTCTGAAAGAACAAGTCTTTCAGTTTCTTTTAGAAATCTATCAAATTAAAGTTCAGAAAATGGGGTGGTAAGGAGTTGTTAGATTTAGTGGCTGTATAAGAAAAACTTCTTTTAAACAAGCTGGTTTTAAATTTTGGAATAAACAAGGTGTTTGTATTTCGAGTACGGGCATTATTGAAGTTTCTAAAGGAGATGAGTTTTGAAGCTAGGTATCTAGGGGTGCCGGTTATCATGTCTTTGTGCGCGAGAGACAGTAAATGTAGTTCACGAAGTTTTTCCAATCGCAGCCAACCAGATTCTTTGAATTTCCCACTGATGTGATCGTATTTTCGAATACGGAAAGTTTATTATAATAGTTTTGTTTTTCATTGTTGAATTATTCTCAAGTTTTCTTTCATTATTGTGATCATTTACAAAAACTAGAAAATGTTGGTTTCGGCAAAATTTTTTTTAGGAAAAAACGTTCAAAATATAAATTTTCTTTTTAGATTGTAGATTGTAGAGACAATCCACCAATATCGAGGATAATTCTGTTAATATTTTGTTAGTTATTGCAAAATGATAAGCCATGAATTAGGCGAAATTGTTGTTTCCTACTTATGGTCTACCAGATATTCAAATTCGAACTGTGTTTGATATTTTTAATTGGATAAGACGCGAAATACGTCTCTCTTTCTTTTTCATTTACTTATATAAGTGCCTACCCTCTCCTCTCTCTATCTTTCTTCAATGGTCTTATTATTGTTTGTGTCGTTATGTGGAATTAAAAAATATTTTATGACGTCATATCGTTAGATTCAAATTCATTGAAATTCTTGAAATATCCGATGTTTTTCGGATGGGTATAGTCATTCTATGTTAATTATGTTCAATGTTAATTATGACTTTTTGTATTTTGTTTATAGTAGGTACCTAACTATTTCGTTGGAAGAAATAACAACGGTACAACCCATTATATCATGACATAAAACCGAGTAAATTTAATTTATTCGAATAAGCCATTCATTTATTCGAGAGAAAAACAAATAATCGCTAATTCAGCATTAATGGTGAAAGCAAAATATACGGAGTAAGTAATTCTTAATTGCCATGTGGTTTTCGTCTTTGTTTGTCAACGAAGTAGCGTCGTTAATTAGACAGATATACCTATACGTGAAAGCATCTAATGGCATAGGAAGGTACAAGACAAGTAGTCTCTATAGGTTCTCCTATGAATCGCACATAGCCTTTGTTTACCTTTTGGCGTATGAGTCACTCTGAACATACAAAAGCTCTTGGAATTTACTTATACTATGGAAGTTCCTTCAGTAGCATAAATGAAAGGACAATTGCTGAATTCGGGCAAGGAAGTAACACGTTTTTTTTGTCTCATTCCTTTCGGATTCCCAAAACCATGATGTTGGGTTGGTGTATCTGAACAATAGTACACTATTATACTGCGTCAAAGTTTAAAACAGCAATAAGCCTCTATTTTTACGCTAATAATTTCTGAAATGCAAAACTTTGAAATAGCACGATGATATGGTTCTGGCACAACAATTATTATTTTTCAGCACTACTGTATTCAAATACAGAGTTGTCAGTGGCGGATAAAGGGGAGTCTATAGCGGCTGGAGCCCAGGCCCTCGGATTCTGGAGGGGCCCAAAATAATTGTGAAATAAACGGTTCATTCCTATTGCAAGATAATTACAAAATAACAATATTTTTATTTTTGACGTCAGATCTTCTATACATATAGAATCTTTCATTCCCACTACTCGGAAAATGTGTTACTTGATACTATTTAAAGAGTTCTTAGAGGGTGAGTACCTAATGATGACATGGGCAACAAATCCATTTTTTTATTCGACCTGGGCTCTATCGAAGAAAACATCTATGAGAATAGTATGAACTTTGTTGTTCCCTTTAATCAAGGGTTGTTCAACGGTATCAATGAAAACTTGTGAACAGATAAAGTAGATTCCAAAATTGAATAAGGGAAAGGCTTGATAAATCAAACATCAAAAAAAGAGGAGATACTCAGAACACACTTTTATCATGATCACAAAGGCTTCAAGAAATACATTCCAATGTTAGAACTAAATAGACATAATCATAACAATTTGTAGAGCAGAACGGGTGTTTTCGAAATTAAAAATCATTGAAAATACATACAGGACTCCAAAGATAGTTGAACTAGTTTTCAATTTGATCAATACAAAATCGTCATAAAAGATAATGAGACAATAAAAGCAATTATTGAAAGCAAAGCCGGAAGGCTTCTTTTAGTAGGTATAACTTGAGGTATAATAAGTATAACATTGAGCTAACAGAATCACGTTGGATTTCTAGAATTATTTGTTGGTCATAATTCAAGGCTGATTCAAGTCTAATTGAAAGATAATTCAAGGTTAATTTGATGACAGTTTAGGTTATGACTCTATTGCCAAATTCACGCTCTTCTTTTTTTTAATTTAAATTTAATAGAAATCAATCGAGTTCACTGGATCTATCAAAACTTAATATGAAAGAAGAGTATTATGAAAAATCTGAATCTAGACTGTAGAAGGCTCTCATTTTAGCCTATTGTCGAATGTTTTAGGAAAAAATACGGATCTTTTAAGCATGCGAGTTTTTGTGCTATATAAATAAATTGAACATTAAAGACAAATCTAAATATGCTTATTTCAGCCCAATGCAACGGCGAAATTATTATGTTTTTTATATAGAGATAAAGCAATAGGTTAAAGTGGGAGTCTCAGATGAGCCTTGAATTATGGTGTGATATCAGATCTGGTTTCGCCAGCTTCAAGTTGAGCTATAGCAGAATTCAGCAATAAGGGTAAACAATGAGCCTCAAATTATGGTCGAAGAAATTCTAACAATTCGAAGTAATTCTCAATAGAGGAAAAAATCATGTGTCGTTGAATTTTTGTTTACGGAATAAAAAAATAAAATGTTTTTTATAATATAAGACGTATAATTTCTCAATAATTCAACCCAGACCCTCAAAAATCTGATGAAATTGGGGTAACGTTCAATAGCCTCGGGGCCCCGTCATCAGTTAGTACGCCCCTGAGAGTTGTGCAAAAGAACCGGAACGGCTCGATTACAACCGAACAGAATGTCGTAGGTATCGGGTTTTCGACACAAAATGTTTGCAACCCTATGACGTACCACGAAAGATTTTCAACGTCTTGACCAATTCATAATTCCAAACACATTTTGGGTGACTGGTAGATATCGAGCAGAAAACAACTACTTTCCTGACAGGTGTCACGGAGAACATTGGATTATATTCACTCGCAGTGATCGCATAGTGAAACGTTGTCTCTTTACTATAATATGCGATAATGCTTACACCGAATTAGGAATATGGAAAACTGAACGTAATTGTTTTCTTATGGAACTTCCTGTGAAAACTTTCATATTTCATTATGGTATTTCGTCATAATAACTGAAAATGAAATTATTAATAAAATCTAATTCTAATTAAATGTTCAATATTAAACTCAGGTACTATATGACAATGCCCTAATTTTTCCATTAACTGGATCTTAGACTACTCATAGGGAGTCCTTTCTCTAACATTCCAAAAGCTCTAAAGAAGTGAAATTCAGTATTTAATTTGATTCAATTCTGTACTCTGACCTAGTTCCTTCCAGTAGCGCAAATCATTATTTGAGGATCAATTTGTGATATTTTACAGTCAACATATTATTCTAATTTTTTTTTATTGAAAGAAGATTATAAAACTTCGTGGTCATTTCTCCAGATCAATTCGAGTGACTTTCGATCTAATTTTTATTACATAGTTATAGTAGAAATGTGAGAAACTACACATTCCCCCATTCAGAAATTGAAAGCTTCGGATAAAACCTGAATGAGCAGAATGTTAAGAATAAATGTGAATTCATCTTTTGACCTTTCATATGGTTCAGAAATTACAAGCGCGATCTATTCTCATGAACACCTGGAATGTGAGTAGAATATGTCACAGGTGTGAGTTTTCCTCTACCATATTCTCTCAATAAATCCTGTGCAAATATTTCGAATTTATTGCTTGTTAATTGATGTCTTCAATCTGATACTGGAATATTGGAATCCTATGCATGTCAAACATGTGTCTTTGCTTGTTAATTACATTGTCTGGAGTTGAGTCAAGATTACGAATCATTAATTCAACATACTTATTGATCAATGTCGACGGTAATTAGTTTTTTTCAGTATATCAATTGAAAAATCATGTTTATATCATTGCTATCTTGGAATATCTCCAATAATTTGAGATTTTTTCGTTTATGTGATTAATTATTTCGTCCGCGAATCCATATAGGCTCGACAATTTTTCCGACATTTGATCGAGCATTTTATAGTTCAATTTTATCTATCAGTTTTTCACTTAAGTTCGAGGAGTTATCCCTGTGAATTGATAAGTTTCAATAATTCATAACGTTTTCCCGATGAAAATTTTACTCCCAATATTTTCGACCATAATCAAAAGCCTAACTAAGGTCGGTATTTTGTATTTTATTCAGCATAATCCTAACTGGAGTCTTAGCGTGAAATTTTCTTACCGAATACCACTCTATCTTCAATTAAAAACAGAAACACGAATATTTCCTAAAAAATTCTTCCTCGTCTTTGACTAGGGAATTTTCAAAATATTCGTGTTCTCTAAAACATTTCCAGTAATAATTGAAGCTTATAAGTGAAAATTATTGTGATGTGAAATTTGACCTGTTAACGAATCGCTTTTTCTAATCGACTTTTGTGCTTCGAAAATTATTATTTCTATAATGGTATCTGACGAATTTTGAGAATCTGTATTATTTTCATTTGAATTTTGGAATCATATTGTTATGTTGTCATTGTTGTCTATTACTTCCTTTGGTTTCCATACAGGTGAATCTACAATAAGTTAATTTATTATCAACTTTCCTATCAAGAAAAAATGATGAATCATATAAGGCAGTAAAGAATATACTATTAGCTTCGGTAGTTGTTGATGAAACTTAATTTATACCAGTTTGTATGGTTTAATGATCCATCTAGTTTTTTATTTTCAATTTCTTGAAATCGGATAAAACTGCAAAGTAAGTATCTATACTTACCTATAAGTAGATTGTAATCAAGTGGAGAAAAATCTACAAAATCAAAAGTTATCTCGAGTTAAGACAATCAACATACCAAGTCCCATAGAAACTCGGAACTACTCAGTGTGGTTCAATGTTATCATCAATAAGTATGACTACATCTGTGAACCTGACTCTCGACGACTTGATTTGTTTATTTCTGTTTATCGGAACGTTTCACCCACTTTGCATAATAAGGCAGTAGAATAAGAAACGTCATGGAAAAAATAGAAGGCCGACGTTCTCGAAAAACATCTAGGCATATAAATACACTTATGAAGAAGACACTAATGAACATTTTCAGAATTGGTCAACGTTAACCTTAATTCTCTTATATTCTGAAGCTATACCCCAACCTACTGCACATTACAGGTGGCAGTTTACATACATTAGACGTAATAAATATACCGAAGCACATTTTCTTCTTGTATAAAGACCAATATGAAACTTCCAGATACGTTTTATTCATTCAATTATCATAAATATGTCTTTTCTCATGAACGCAAAAATAAAATAAAATTTGCTGATGTGGTTCGTGGATACTTTCATTCTCATTTGTTGAATATGGTCCGTAATTTAATATTTTTGTGTAGCTTAAAAGAATTTTCAGCTGATAGTTTTAACACAAGAACTTATACCTTCATTTTTACATAATATCCAGATGAGGCTTTTGTACAACCGGGTTTCAATATAAGATGAAAAATATTTCGTAAAACAGCAGACACACTGTATATGAACATATATATGATACTTCATAATGTAATAATATATATTAATATGATACTTGCCACGTTGTCACATCAACGACCTGTTAGATGAATTGTGACCTCCTGTCCTGTCCACAGCTTTGCGGATGTAAGTACACTTAGTACTGCTTTCTCATCTAGAGCGTCTGTGTCACCTATAAAGCCAGGGTTGCAAGGCGGAGACAGGTTAAAGAAGGTTTAGCTGACATTTTGAAATGGGGATCTGATAATCTTGTGGAGTTCAATGCAATGAAAACTCAAGCCTGTGTTTTCTTCAAGAAGGTGAATCTTAAAATGTTTATAATAAGAAGATGTCAGACATGACTATTCCTATGAAATTCTCAATATTCATGTTGAGTATTACTAATACCAATACTCTGTCAGAGCTACTTAACACCTCAACATCTTCTCATGATCTATAATAGTTCATTTTTTTTTTCGGAGGTGGTTAAAATCTTTCATGGACATATGAGTCTAATCCCCCATATGATAGTGTGAGAATCCCTGATCTCAGTCAGGTTTACCCAGCAAATGGCCCATTGTATCTCGCCTAGCTATCGTCTTTGTTTCCACTTTTGTATCTCACTACCTTGTAAAAAATTGTACAAGTCCTTCACTGCATGTGACAAAAATTGCATTTGCATAGTCTGCAATTTGGGTCGCCATTATACAGTCCCATATTGGTTAGATGCTCCTCATCTGCTCTCTGTTCAGCAGATTTGCAGTTCGTCTATGCTCTTAAGCACCTCGACCAATTAAATCTTTGTAACTCCCACTTCAGCCCTTTCATCCATCTTGGATCCATCGTCTATGGCATGGTTCCTCGATGTTTTGTTTTGTTTTCCATGTATATTCCCCGGAATATTTTCCCAGTGATTCTTATGTTTTTTCCTAGAATCTTTCCTGGATCTGGCTCATTATCTGACCTTCTTCTTACAAGTTCGTCAGCTTCCTCATTGCCAGCAATCACCTGATGATGTCCTGGCACCCAGATAAGCTTGTCACAGTTCCGGTCTGCCAGCGTTTTAATTTATTTCTTGCAAGCAAATACCAGTCACTTCCTTGCTGCTTCTCTTTGCTTTTAGTGCCGCTTAACTGTCTGACATTATTTGGATGTGCTCATGTTCTATGCCTATGGCTCTCCTGTTATTCTCTTTTACGCATTGGAGAATTGCATATACCTCTGCTTGAAAAACTGAGGTGTGTTTTCCCAGTGAGTAGCTGAGGTTGGTGATCCTGCACTAACGAACTCATCTTGCGACTTGCTTGCACGTTGTTGCTCCATGAACATTGAAGGTTCTCCTCTCGTGCAGTCAAAAGATATAAAAAATCACATCCTAATATTTCGACGAATTCCAAGTGAATCGGTTATGTTCCATAAAACCATGCGTTAGTTACCTACTGAATTTTCAGATACAATCGGTAGGCAGTAACCGATTATGGTATTTGTAAGCAAGATCAAGGTGAGCCTGGGTATTATAATTACGAACAGAACGATGAAACAATAAAACGGGTGTATAGTTCTAGCCCACTACATCATTAGATACATTCAATGCAAATTGATGGGATGACAATGGTAATGAAGCGCCTTTAAGCACTAATAGTAATGTACGTGTGACGGCTAATACATTGTGATTATCAGGTTTTCTTGTTTTTTTTATTCGTGGAGGAACTCTGTGGTGATTTGAGAATATTAAACATAAACGATTCCTGAATGAAGAATAGTGTTTTATCGTGGTAGGCCAAGGATTAGATCATTACGCTTTTGTCCTGACACTGGGGCACTGAATTGACGATGAAAATTAAGTATCCATAAATAATGAGAAAAATGTCGTTTTCATGCCTGAATCATCATATGCTGATGTTTGTCTTGTCAAAAAAGTTCACTCATCACTGATATAAAACTTGATATTTTTAACACATTTGCGGGCCCATGTTCATCAATTTTGCATTATATTTCATGAGTTCTACTTTCCGCTGAATTATATATATTTTTTGGCATAAATGCAGTATCAGTTCTATTTTTTCAAGTTATTTATGTTTGATGCTAGGTAATCTGATTAAAATTTTCCCATGTTTTTTTGGTATATCATAGAAAAGTATTTTCTTTCATAATTCATTCAACTAGGGTGAATTCACATAGATCAGCTCAAAATTCTCGAATTCCTGAAAAATTTGAGATTAGATCGAGGGACAGCAACAAGAAATTTCCTGGAAAAACAAAAGAAAGTGATGCCCAAAACATACGTCACCACCCATAAAAACCAATAACCACCAATCAATACAAATGTAGAATTCAATCATTATCTCTGTAGGTGCAATATATTTTCACGTCCCAAATTATTGCAGTTAGCAAAAATCAAACATTACTTGAAACACTTACAACTATTTATCGACAACTATGCCTTATATAACCATTTATTGCTGTCAATCGCTACAGCCATTTTGATAAAAAATTAAATTTTTCATTGGTTGATTCTCCAGAAAAAAAACTGTAATTGTTTTTCATCCTGCATAGAGAAAGAAATGCTCCTATTACTACAGCTTTAAATGAAATACTAATCTTTCTCAGCTGTTTTTGTTAAAACTACTGTCAATTTTGTCTCTCCGAAACTTGTGAAAATATTTCGCTATTTTATAATTTAATAGCCATAGTACAGTGTTAACTAGTGCTTCGGATGACACTTGAAAAGCTAAGGTCCCCGTCTTCCTTACTCATAAGGGTTGCTGTGCAACTAAGTTGGCGGTTAAAAACACTTTTCAAAACTCACGGAATGTGTATGTGTACTCGTGGATAATGGGTATCATTCCGTGTTCGATGAATAGTGTATACTACTTTTTTCCTACAGTTTTAATGCAAAACTACTGCTATTGTTGAGATAAAGAGTTACATTGTATGCATTCAATTCCATTTAATTACCTGATGACAATTAAAAGTCATTGTATTATTATTCATTGTCACGTCTTTTACGCAATGTGTTAAAAACTGATGACAGTTCTGTCAGTTCAGTTTCACCAGGATTTTCGCTATTAATGGGTCATGGAGAAAGTGTAGTATTTTACTCACACAGAAAGATCATTTCGCACTCGTATGATTTGCAGCATTCGCCTGCAGTTTAGGCAGCTTACGTCATCATATACCAGAGGCGGACTGGGAGGCCGGACTGGTGCCCTTTGGGTACAGTACATTTAGTGAAACTTCTCAAATACTGCGAAAAAGAATGCAGAGCAGACGAAAATTACCGCGATCACAAGACCATAGTTTTAGCCATCTTCATTCAGTCACCAGCCAACCTCTTCACATATTATAAGGTTGCGTACATCAAAAATTAAAAATCGACTGATGCCCGATAAAATGGATGCACGTCATGGTTGTCAAAAAGTAAACCTCGCCAAATTCATGTTTTCAGTTATTTTTGGGAATTTTCAAACCAAAGTTCAATCTTGTAGTACGTGATCGAGCAAAAAGTCTTCTTGACAGCTTCCTGAAATATTATACCATTACACATGTGCAATAGTTTGCAGAAAACTATTCCTTTTTATACCACTAACATCAACATTTTTCTGTTCGAACAACACAAAAAGGATAGGTAAACGATGGATGTCACCATTGATAAAATTATCATTGCACTGGAATCAAACGAAAATTGTTTCAATTTTCTTCTGAACAGATAGCGAAACACGATTCGAGTTGACATCAGTTCTTTAACAAATATAATTTTTTTGTTTTCATATTTTGCATAAAAATAATGTGTACGCCAGGGCCGAATTTAGTGTTTCGCTTTCAATTTCACAAGATCCCTTTCTGAATTAAAATTTATTTTGAATAGGCTGAGGAATACTTTCTGCCTGAAACTGGATGCTTTCATGTTGATGAGCTGCGAAATAGTTATTTATGTATTAAGGGAATTATGAGGGCCTTAATTACCGATGGCAAAGTTTGCGTCCCGAGGGCCTCTGGCCCGAGGGACAGCAATTGCCAGAGGTTATTAAGGCTCTATAATTCCCGTGGTACATAGAAAATTTTATTTTTGACCGATTTTCATAACAATATGTCCATATTTAGAACGCAATAAATGTTTAAATTCATAACCTTTCTGGTATATTTGAATTAGGTAGCGTTGATTGTAGCATTGTTTGTTGTTGCTAGGTTGTCACTATGTTACATGTTTATAAGCAAACTTTCTTTATCAATCAATGTTTTCCGTCAAAAACGTGTTTATTTTTTACCACAAATCGACGATCTTTTTCTGATATAATGGAGGATATTATAAAAAAAAGCGGAAAAAGCAAGACAATCATTACTTCCATCGAAAAGTGAAGCCCTATATCGAAAAGAATACAACTTATATCTGAAGTGGCTGACACAGAGAAATGTTATGTCAAAAGATGCCAACGAAACTGTATTTCTGGCATATTTTCAAGAACTGGTAAAGTATTTTCAGTATTTTCTGGTAGATTTGGTAATAATTGTATTTATTCGTTGCAGTCAGAAACGTTTAGCCCAAATTCGTTATGGACTAAATGGTCAATGCTCAAATCGATGGTGACCATCATATATGAGAAAAGAGATATCACCAAGTTCAACGAACTAGAGGCCATTTTGAAACGGAAAAGTAAGGGGTATAAGCCGAAAAAGTCTGCCGTCTTATCTCCTAAAGATGTAATCAAATTTCTAAAGGACGCCCCTAATGAAATTCATTTATTGAATAAGATAATTTTTTCCTCATAATTTTCTTTTTCGTTTGTTTATTTCGTTTTATTTGTTATAGGTTGTTCTAATTATTGGTTATTTTGGAGGATACAGAACTCAGGAACTTCTAAATATGAGTATAGCAGATATAGAGGACCGGGATACTGTTATGGTAGTGAACGTTCCGGAAAGTAAAACTGGTGTATCGAAGAAATATACAGTTGTGGATGAAAAAGAGTTCTCTGCTTTGCCTTTATTGAGACTTTATATGTCCTTGCGTCCTGAAGGTACAAAACGATTTTTTTTGAGCTTCCGACAAAATAAATGTACAACTCAGCCAATTGGAAAGAATATGTTTGGCAAAATTCCCAGCAAAATCGCAATGTATTTAGGATTGCCAAACCCACTAACCTATACGGGACATTGCCTTCGTCGCACTTCTGCTACTGCCCTAGCCAATGCAGGAGCAACTATGACAAACTTAAAAAGACACGGAGGTTGGAGAAGTTCCACGGTGGCAGTTCCACTGCTGTTGAAATTGATTCCTGGAGTTGCATTATCAATCAACCAGTGTTTTATGAAAATAGCTTGCATATTATTGCAGAATATCAATTTTAGAAAAGTAGTATCTACGTGATATGTCCAGTTATATTGTTGATTCTCAGAAAATTAAGTCTTCAACAATGCTATTGCTGTACTGTACCTGTGACTGCACTACTAAGATGCCTTATGCAACCAACAATATACACTTGTATGTTGTTATGATTGTTATGATTGGTCTGAGCGTTCTGTCATTCTTTTCCGTTTTTGCTTCCCTGCCCTCAGTTTCAGCGCTTCAAGAAAGAAACAAATCATTTTATACTGTTGAGAATAAAAAACAATGAATTCTTGTTTTTCTTATTTGTGCAAGAGCAATTGAAACCATGAAAACATAAGTCGGGTAAGTATCTGTTGAATTCGTGTGTATTTCCACAAACGCGGTTGTATTGTGCATAGAAGGTAGAACTCCTATTTGAATTTGACAATACGGATGGGATGTCACAATATTACCCCATCGTACTGTCATTATTACTCGATTCATCACAGTAATGACTGTCATCAACTGTTGAAAATCGAGTAAGCAATGGATTATTTACTTGATAGTTGTAGATAAATATTATTATAGACGATTTTTGAGCCACTGAATTTATTCCGTGTGACTATTTCAGAGTATACGTATAATGAGCGTAATAACAGTTGGTTTTCAATATATTATACAGCAAATTAGATAAAATCAAAAATGAAATGTGAAATTTGAGCACATTTTATTATGATGCAATGAGAATATTTATATGGGAAAACAAGATATATGAAATGAAGTAAGGGTTGGCCAGCTTTCATCTTATTTTGTCGTATTTGAGACTGCACACTCCGTCTCGAATACCTCAGCCCGTGCGATTTCAATTATTATTGATAAAGGTGGCTAAAACATCAGATATTCGTTTTTATTTTTCGTCTTGATTCGTTTTTACTCGAATCTGGCTCATTTGAAAAAAAATAAACAGAAAAATAAACATTGTTCTCTATCACTTGAAACACAATATTGAAATTGACAATCATTATTGAATCCAAAAGTCATAATTTTATCTTATTGCTTATTTTATCCTACTTCTTATCTCATTTGCTTATAAACCCACTGTGTTAACCAAAAGTGACCTATTTATTTCAAGGATAGGAAAACGCGGTGAAGAAAATTATCCAAAACTTCCATTGTTATTTCCAGAACTAATTGACGGTGAGAAGTCGCATCTTTTTTTCAACTCAGTAAATCGATATTCGCTTTTTTATGTTTGAAAGATAGTTTCCGAACCGAAGAGTTTCTTATTGTTTCGTATCAAAATTTCTTGCGGTTTCCGTTGTATTTATAATTTCTTTATACACACTGGATCTTATGGTAAGCGATTAAGAACAAAAGATGCGTTAGATACGGCAACCGCCAACAATGATCCCAAGCTTTGTCGAGAATGGTGATATCTCGTCATGGCCTGATGGACGGTTTTCTTTGATATCACCGACAGAGACGATTTGTCAATGGAAACGACTGTTTCTGACCTGCCGGGCAGATACATGTATACATACGAGTAAATTTGGAATGAAGATGTTCAGTACATTCAGGATATGAATCACAATTGTCATCCTGACAACATGATTCCTTATTTTAGTTTTCCCAATATGGAGAAAATGTAAAATTCATTACTTTTGAAACTATGATTGATTGTCCGAAATTTTTTATATTTTTGGTATTATTTATTTATTTATTTATTCAATTAGAGTCTTACAAAACACCATTCTTACAAAAGGTAATTAGATTATAAGACTGGCAAGAGAAGGAAAGCACTAAGACTAATATGGACCTACCGAAAAGTAACTAGTTCAGAAATAAAATCAAGTAAAGTCACTACATTAGTACAAGACAAGAAAAAAAGCTAGACAAACACATTGTGGTCAACTAAAGTTGAAACACTGACAATTTAAAACTTAAGAATTAAAGTCAAGGAACAAACCTAAAACATATTTAACAACACAAGATTCCTAATATTTCCTACGGTTGTGTTGAAAAAGTCGATATCGTTACACCTATACAAACAATTACAGTGCTCCAGCATTTGATTTAACGGACTATCTAGTGGGGACTTCACACTAAATAACCTATCATGTCTACATCTTAAACTAACTTTAGGAACATGAAAACTTATTGAATTTATGAGTGTACATCTTTGGTATTTTATGTTATTTATTATATAATATATAAAGATCACAGAGTGTTGTTTTCTTCTGTGACAGAGTTTCTGGTAATTATAATCATCTAGCATACTTTGGTAAGAGACGAGGTATGGATAGGTATTATTATCTTTTAGGTACAAAAATCTGAGAAATTTCTTTTGTACACGCTCAATGTATTCACTGTGACAATTAGCCATGGGTGACCATATTATTGACGCATATTCCAAGTGTGGTCTGACAATTGCATTATAGAGTTTCATGATTGTGCTTGTGCTTTTAAAATTTTTAGAGTTTCGAATAACAAAACCCAGCTTTTTATAGGCTTTATTTACAATAAAAGCATAGTGAGAGGTAAATTTCAAATTGCTTTGTATATATACACCCAGATCTTTTGTTTCTTGTTTCATCTGCAAGACTGTGTCATTGATGGTATACTCAAAATTAATTGGATTAAGTTTTCTGGTGTAAGTAACTGTGACACATTTGCCAGTGTTTAGACGCATTTTGTTTTGCGAAAACCTATCGGCAATAGAATCTAAATCTTCCTGCAGCTGAAGGCAATCTGATAAAGACACAACTTCCTTAAATAGTTTAAAATCATCTGCGAAGACCAGACAATAAGAATGCTTTATACACTTGATTATTGTATTAATGAAAATTATGAACAACAGAGGGCCAACATTGATACCCTGTGGGACTCCTGAAGTCGCAATGTAAGGTCTTGAGAATGAGTTGCCAATTCTAACTCTATGCAAACGATCCGAGAGATATGAAACGAAGAACAAGCATGTTTTTTCAGAAAAACCTAAATCTGCCATTCGCCTAATTAGGATCTTATGGTCAACTAGATCGAATGCTTTAGCACAGTCTGTATATATTGTGTCAAGTTGAGTTTGATTATTTACAGCTTCAAAAGCGTGGGTGGTAAATTTACATAAATTTGAGACGGTAGATTTGCCAGCAACAAAACCGTGCTGCTCATCAGCAATTTTGTCTTTTACATTTTCTAGAAGTTCTTCATATAGTATGACTTCAAAAATTTTAGCCAGAGAGTTCAATATGCTTATTGGTCTATAGTCCCTGACATCATTCTCACAGCCTCCCTTGAAGATGGGGACGATAACTGCCGTTTTGAGCTTTTCAGGAAAAGTACCAGATTGCACAGATAAATTGAAGATGTATGCAATTGGTTTTGCAAGAAAATCCACGCACCCTTTATATATATAGGAGGGGATATTATCTATACCAGTAGATTTTTTAGGCTTTAATTTTTTTATACCATTTTTTACCATGTCCTCACTAATTATTCTCAAGTTCACATTTCCAAAGTGGCATGCATAATCATTACAATTCATCAGAGATGAAGGACTGAAAACTGAGTGAAAAAAAGTAGCAAACCCATTTGCAATGCTGTCTGCGTCACTGTATTCCTTACCATTGTGTTGCATAGTTTTGGGTATGCCAAATGCATTCTTGGATTTAAAAAAAGTCCAGAAACTTTGTGGATCAACATTTATGTTTTGCTCAATATCTTCTTTATATTGTCTATATTCAAGTTTGGTTTGTAATTTTATTCTATTTCTAAGGTTTCTAAATTCAATAATTTGGTCACCGCTGGCCTTGGATTTGTTTATCAAAGTATGGTAATGATTTTTTTTATTGATATTGCTTATCAGGTCTCTAGAAAACCAGACAGGGAATTTTCGTTTTTTCCTCTTTTCCATAATGACTTTTTTTGGGACAGTTTGATGGATACATGAATATATTTTCTCATAGAAGAGGTCCAAGCAGCAATCAATGTCGGTAATGTTTTCCAGAAAATCCCAGTTTATACCTTTGATTAACTCATAAAGAAGTTTGAAGTCTGCCTTGGCATAGTCATAAATATAAGCAGATTGGATTTTATGAACATCAGATTTGTTATTGGACATATCTACAGTTCCAATTGTTAATGCTGGGTGATAGGTGTCCTCATTGACAAGTGAGCTTAGGTCCCTATTAACATCAACAGTGAAGTTAGCAAGAACAAGGTCTAGTTTTCTGGACATAGAGTTTAAAACTCCATTGAGTTGCTTCAAGTTGTTAAAAGTACAGAAATCAATCAGTGACCTACTCTTTTCTGAGGTATTAGTCTCAAGATCTGGCAAATTGAAGTCGCCTACAATTAAAGCCTTACTGTATGTATAGTTGAATGATTCAAACAAATTGAAATATTCATTATAATCAATAATCGGACTATTGGGAGGAAAATAGACCACTGAGAAAAGTATTACTTCACCTCTCAACTTAATTCTAAGAAACAGACATTCTAAGTTAGATTGATGGACCTGAATTTTCTCGTACTTCAGTTCTTTTTTTATACCTATAAACACTCCACCACCACGCAGAACATTTGACTCCCGATCTCTCCTGATCACAATATATCTATCTAACATGTATGCAAATTTGCCATATACATAGGAAGTGGCTGTTCTACCCAAACTTGAACATATAATCAATACCTCGAATTGAATTCCCTTTATATTTTTTTGACACCTAAGTATGGGTACCTAGTTACCTACCTACTCTTCTATAATGGTATATTCAATCAAAAATGGTAGGGAATGGTTATTTTTCAACATTGGTTCAACAATAGTTTCTTTATTTCAATGACATTTTGAAGTCCTATGCAGGGTGTTCAGGATAATAATGAACTGGATAGGTATCTTGAAGTTATTGGAGCTGGGAATTCCGTCCTTCTTCCAACTAAATTTTTTTTAGATAATTTGACCGATGGCCTATTTGCATATACTGTGTGTATGGTCCTTTTGTATACGTCGCAGGAATCACTATTTCAGAAACCAAAATCGTCGTGTCTGGACAATGTTTGGAATATGTACAGTAGTAGGTAATAATTGTTATTCTATTTGGCTCTCGAATTTCCATATAATTATTGAGTAAAAAACAACATTTACTAAATTTATTATATTTTCTGTTTGGATTTTCCTTTTACAAATCAAAAAATTTATAATATTTCCTGTTTGGATTTTCCTTTTACAAATCTGGCAAGTTATCAGAAATAGAAATATTTATTTCATGTAGTTAAACAATTAGACATGTATACATTCGTCCGGAAAGTGATATAGAATCACAAAAGATAAAATAGAGTTGATACTCTTCACATAAAGACATAATGAAACAACAAGTGACAAGGTACATATTAGTATGAACATGTTGAAAAGAAAAGGAGAGTGGTATCAATGAAACTAGGATTACCTTTAATTTTGAGTAAACATGTTTTTCTATTTTGGTTGTATAATGAAGTCATTGTGCGACGCAAATGCGTGTCGAAATAGCCTCTATTTCGATACGCATTTTTTATTATTGGGAGATTGGTACAATCGAACTGTCAAATAAAAGTCAGAAGAGTTAAGCCCACAGTTTATTTCTGAGCGATTTGGATTTGGTGATATTAGCAGTGAAAAACTCAATGTTTCAATTGGTAAATTTCAATTCAGAGTGTAATTTGATTTGAATTGACTGATAAAAAAATAACAACATTGAATTTTTCACCGCTGGTATTGCAAAAATCAAAATCGCTCAACTGTAAACTGGGCTTTACGCTTTTGCGTCAGATTATAATTATTTCAATGTCATCATTGTTACCAATCGAATATGTTTCTGTTATTTATCGATATTGATTAAATTTTTTTCTCCAAATCAATTCAAAATAGAAAAAATTGCATATGGTACACGTTTTATAAGACACGTTGTCGCACTTGTTCACTTGGAGCACTCCTCGCTTCGATCGTCGTACTCCAAACAACGCGTTGCGACAAAATAGCGTCTTATAAAACTTGTATCATAATATACTATTGTATGAACTGGGCTGGTGATCGAGTGCGTTTAATCGCTGGCTTATAGTCTAGAGGGGTTCAAATCCCGCGGCGGCTATTGGAAATATTCATTTATTTCTATAGTATCGTCATCGTCCATAGATGGTATCGTTTAGCGGGAGGAGATAGGTGACCAACCGAACATTGTTGGTACCTAGATTTCAATCCTTCGGACTCTCAACGATAACCAGCCGAGTAGTACTTCGAATTACACTTAAAAAGCTAAGGTTCCCGTCTTCCTTACTCATACAAGTGTCGAGGGTTGCTTTGCAACTGTGTTGGCGGCTAAAAACACTTTCAAACACTTTATTATCGCATAAACAGCAATAAACACCATTATACTATTAGGTAAAGTTTCATATAACAGTTATTACTTGACCAGTTGTAAATGAACGATAGTTTGTGGCATTCGCCAACGTTGATAGTCGAGCAACAAATTGATATCGAGAAAATATCACTTATAAATCAACATTCGAACTGTTTTCTCTGCGTAGGTATCAGTCGTCAAACACTGCCTCGATATACGAAACCACAAGTAATTTGTAGGTTTCGAATTCTTCTGAAGTCGACCACGGCCACACCCACACAGAAAAATCAAAAAACATTTCTCTTCGGGGCAACGCAATAATTAACGAAAAATACACAGTAAATCGTGTCCTTATTTGCATGCTACATACTCATACACGCCGTATTTCTCTTCTAAACAGAAAACCTGAATTCGCAGCGACGTGAGTTATAACGTTATTACAAGTGAAACAATGCCAAATGGTGATCTTCTTATCGGCCAACACGGATCGTAAAAATAAATAAGTCGATAAATTATTCGAAAAAATGCCAGCCAGAAATTATATTACGGCTTATATAATGCATTTTTTATGTCCTTTTGTACAGTTTTACGTTCACGGCGGCATTTTATTTAATGCTCTTTTATATTATTATCTGCTGCACCTGGATTGGAATACCTCCTCTGTGATGAATTCGTGGTGTCAGCTAAATTGAATATTTGTAAGGGCTTCTGGAAGTAATCGAAACATTCCGAGCTAATATAACTGAAAACCGAGATTTTATATTTTTAAGATGGGCATATGCATTTCATTGAATTAATTTATTTTATCAAGTTTCTATCTTTACAAACTACACAACTCTAATCACGTCACACCCCGAAATTTTGCCCCTGTTGAAATGTTGATAACTTTTTTCTGCTTTGAACGATATGATATGAATTCTGTTAGCTGAGCCCTTCAGCTATAATCTCGTACTTCTTCGATACATGAGGTTTTTTCCATAAAGTTGCTACAGGATGTTATTTGAAAGTGTGCAAAATATCGAAATTTCAAAAAGGATCCCAAATGAAGAAAATCTGTTTTTTTCAACTTCAACAGCAGAGGCATGAAGATGATATCATAACCTCCAGCTATCTTCAGAGTGATCTCAATAAACTAATTTTTCGTTTTGCAACCATAACTATTTTCCTCTCGAACCGATTTTCAAAATCTCAGGCTCATTTTGTAGTTGAAATGTTAGATGAGGAGATATGAAGATCAGAATTTACTCAAGATGAACAATAAAGATCAGGAGTTTCTGCAAAGGTGATCCAAATCTATAACCCCCTCAAAATCCCGATTGAAAAAAAATCCAAAACGTTGTTGGATCGAAAAAAAATTATCACCACTAAAATGACCGTAACAAAATTTTCTACTCCCTCCCAACCCAATTTTTTTTTTGGGCAAATTGTTGCTGGCTAAACAGTTAGATATATCGGGAAACAGATTTCACCTGACCCATCATATCGGAGTGGTAGATTAAAAAAAAAATTCATATAATCCCCTTTTCCCCTTGGGGTACTTTTGGTACGGATGGAGGGAAAGGAGATTATTGGGAATTTTTTACAAATCATTTTCGTGAGTTTCGTACAAGACTACTAAGAATCGCCCAAACTCGGGTACTCCAAGTATCATAGTTTGATGTACAGAAAAGTTATTTTTCAGAATCGAGACAAACGGTAACCATAGCTGTTTTCAGTTGACCAAAGAGGTAGAAAAAATGTTTTGCTTCACGATCTTTATTTTCTCGAAAACGAAATTTTCAACCAGTCTTGCCAGTCACTCATTATTATGATTCTTGTTACGTTGGTTACAGGCGTAGCATTTTTCTTGGTCTGATTTTTTTTTCGAAAACATGGCGTTTCAACTTGGTTTACTCACGTACAATTTTTGACTACTGAAAGCAAGAAAGATCTGGATGTATCCAAAATTAATTATCCTTCCGAGAACAAGTTGATTTTCATTTAATTTTCCTCACGGCCGGGATTAAGAGGTTGTTTCAGATTTGAGGAAACCCTCGATCTTTAATGTTCATCTTGAGTCAATTCTGATCTTCGTATAGGAAATTAATGAAAGATATCAATTTGAGAGAACAAAATACTATGGTACGAATAAATCTGGAGTTTTTTTAGTTTAAAAAAATGTTTTCTTAAAAATATCACGTTCGCGGACAGTATGATGAAATAGGGTGGCTCCAAAAAGCAACTGAGGACTAACCACCCCTGTAAAATCGTTATTATTTGATCGATTTTAAAAAACTTTTTTTTATCAGATGGGTATTTGTTTCTAAGCGGTTTTCGAGGCGTTTGGCACTCTACTATAATTTCATATCCTAACGATGTACTTGGTCAAAAAACAATGTACGTTGGCCTCCGAAGTGGTTTCCAATAATATCCTATTATCCTAATTATAGAGTTATCAGTAAAGTGACCAAATTCACAGTCCTCCAAAGTTTCTAAATGAAGATGCTACAGACTCATATTCAAATAGGAGCAATAACCACTATCGGTACTATTGATTACAATACTTACCTTTCATATACACTTTTTTTTATACTCTTCTTCCTCCCAACACCTTTGGAAACATTTAGCTGAGCATTTTGCATTATCCATGTGGCAACACTGTGCTGAATTCAAATAAGTAAACTTTTTCGTTACATAATGGTGTTGTAGTCCTATGAAAATAATATCTGATTATAAAAAAATCAATAATTATACAATATTATTCAAATTCAAATTAACTGATATACAGAGTAATTCAAATTCAACGCTCATCATTGGGATCTCGGGAACCGTAACAGATACGAAAAACTTTGAATCAGGTCAAAGTTGCGGAATTACATGGTAATTATGGTGAAAAAAATCTGCGTTGGCTCTTTTAGTTTTCGAGATAGGTATTCGAAAAAAACTGAGATTATTAATTATCTATTTTATTATTGCTTCATTACTGGAGATACAACAAAAAGAAAGCACTTCATTGCCACATTTCGCGATCTTCAGAATAGCATTCTAAGATTTTGAATTCGACGTTTTTACTCCTTGAGGCCATCATCAATTTTTTTTAAAATACGAAGTTGCATTTTTTCATATGTTTTGTGTTGTAACCCGTGGAATTTGAACATAATCTTCATCTATTATTTCAATTATACCTAGTGATTAGTATGGATGTGTATTTTATTTCATTTTCACAACTTGTTGAGGTCACAAGTCAATAGTCATTGACAATTAATATTTCACGCACTTGCGAAATAAACCAATCAAGAGCTGTAGTCAAGTTCGGAATACCGAATCGACTCTTGACTCTGATTGGCCTGTCAAGTTCGGTGTTATCATAGTTGTGTATGTGACAGTTAAACGTCAAATAAAAATAATCACGTTGTGCAAACATTTCAAAATGAACAGATTTGGGATCCAGTCTGTTTATGTTTTTCATGACTCAATTGAGTTGCTTGAAGTAAACACCACTCGTCCTGCGGTCTAGTGATTTTTCCAAGCAACTCAGTTGCGTATGGAAAAAATCAACAGACTTAACTCAAAAATCCAATCATTTATGGTATTACTACTGAAAAGTGTCAGTGTATTATTCAGTCCATGGTTAGAAATAAAAAAAAAATCTCAATGTACACAGAAAGACAAAAACTAGGTAAATCTTATAAAAATCACTTTGAATAGTAAAAAAAATATTTTGCTATAGCGCCAACGGAAGATTTTGTTATTACTAAAATCAATTTCTTTCAAATGTCCAAGTTGAATTATTTAACATGAAGACATATTTCTGTACTTATAAAATAAGATAATTTCTTAGTGAAAACATTTGTTTTTTGTTGCAACAGATAGTTCTCACAATTGATAGAAGTATTAGAACATGCATCATTAAATAAAGAAAAACATACCGATGAATGCTTAAATACATTTTAGATACTTGAAAACCATTACTATTCCTATTCAACTAGAGATAAGTTTCTGAATGTCCAAGAATAATTAAGGATTCATTCCAGGAGGAACGAAATGGTACCCAAATATAACTTTCTTCAGACTGTACTTAAGTCATAGGTTTTTGATTATCTGGATTATTTTTCAACTTCCATCCTGAATGAGATTAAGTAAGTAGGTATACCTGATAATATGAAGTATGGGCAAATTAAGATGAGAGTGTTTAATGAAGCCGAAGTCGCTCACTTGTAATTTTTGCCAATGTAATAGATGATATTCGAATCAGGCTTGTATTCCTATAAGGTTTTCTGTGTCCACTTCTTCATCTATAAAAATAAAAAATTAGGTAACATTAAACCAGTGAAGATAAATGATTTCTCAGATCGAATATAGTGGGAAAATAATAATTGTGTTGATGAGATATTTATTAATACAAGTTCACTCACTCTGTAGCTTGTCGTACAACATCTCAAGTCCTTATGATTGTAGCAAATTGCATAGAAGGACCCATCCGAGGTGGATTCAATGATTCTGCAAATAATATAATCTAGATGATAGGATATATAAGAAATTATGCACTTTACCGATCATAAATCATTCACAATAGAACACTGAGAAATCAGAGAAATATGATGTTGTCACAAGAAATTCACGAAGCAAGATGCAAATAAATAGCTAAATAGACCGGAGAAGGGCACAAAACATTCTAAAAATAGATCGACATTCTGGGCACCATCCTGATTGGTTGAAAATTACATCATATATTGTGAGTTTCCTAACAGATAAAGAACTCTTTGTTAGGGACACGAAATATTATTTTATATGAACGACGAGTTTATAATGTTCTCTCAATATAAGATAATAGAGAGAATTATTTTCTTTAGTATTCAAATAATATTTCATGAACCAAACTGAAGAAATATTTCAGAAATGTTGAGAAAAAATATGTTGTTGATAGAGAACTATCATCAAGCTTATAAATGGAAGAGTACAGAACAAACTCTAGTGTTGACAGTACTTTCTCTATTCTTGTATAGGGTGTTTCTATTAATATTGAAGAATATTATGTGCATGGTATAGAAATGATATTCAATCTAAAAGAACTACTCTGTACTATTCTGTATTTTTATTGACATTGTTTCTGTTCATAATAGAGAATTTTTATCATATAAAAGAGAACCATTTCTAATACTACTATCAAAAGATTCCACTCAGTGTAAATATTTTGAGAAATATTGCATTATTGTCATAGTGTCTGGTCCACTTGGCATAGTGAAAATATAGAATCGCCTCTCACTCGCTCGTTCCAACTCATTTTTTCACGCGAGATAGTAAAGAATCCATATCATATATACCCTCCTCATTTGGTTCATAAGCCATAAATTGTACCGATTACAAAGAGCTGACCACTCTCGAGACCGGATGGTCCAGTCTCAGTTTCCAAAAGCAGCCACAGACGCCCATACTCCGGCTCATCCCAAATGTCAGGTACGGGGGGCGTACCGCCCAGACCCATAATTCAACCCGATAATGGGCAGGTAGGCAAATAATAATTCCACGGTAGTATTGTGTTCCTATCGCAGATTATTTATGCTCATATTTATTCACATTGTCGCCAAAATCGAAAACGGCGATGCTATATCGCTCGAGCGGATTTATTTATAGGCCGTCCATGTGCCGCTGTGGATGAAGAGGACCCTGTACGAGTGGGTTTTATTATTTATTGAAAATATTCGGTGGGACCACGTGGGACGGTACAGACCCAAGATGAAATATTTCCACTGCCTACCCCTTTCGCTTGGGGGCATTCGAATGCATTGCTAAGTGATTACTGTCGATTATGATTCAGAAAGCACTGATGGTGATTCGTTTATATGTATTGATTTTTAATTGGATAATATAAATTTGAAAAATATTTTTGAAAATAAGTTTTTATACAACTGCATAGAGAAGGAAAGATAATTTATTTCATTTATTGTTTGTTATGTTAGTTATGTGTTTTTCTGTGACTAACAGATTCGAAAATATACCGCAGAAGCAAAATAGGTATGCCCATGAGCAGGCTTCTGAATCTGTAACCCACTACCAGCATAACCTATATGAAATAATGAAATACATTATTTTCGCCTTTTTGGTGTATTTGTATAAGAGCTTGTTTTCAAACATATTTATCTACATCAATATTATTTGAATTTTTGAATTTCGACGAACCAATCTCATTTTCCTATATCGGAAACCCTCACCTAGGACTATGATCACAAATCTTGACCGCAATTTTTGAGATGGAATTTGGATTTTTCGAATTTCGACAAAACATTCATAATCTCCTAACCCGAAAACGCCCAGGTACCAATTTAGAATCGATTCGGAAACTTGTCCGCCATTTTGGAGCAGCCATGTTGAATATTTCAGTTTTGACAATGGAATATTCATGATGTCTGACCTCAAAAACCCCCACACACTGATGTTAGAAACAATTTTGAATAAAATCGTATGTACCCTAATCAATTTTTCAATTTTGATTTTGACAAAGGAATCATAATCTCCGACTCCGAAAACCTTCATATACCAATTTTAAATTGAGTACAACTTCCACCACAAAAATTTTCTGATATATTGAAACCGCCATTTTGTTTTCTCCTCGAAAAAATTCTAAGATGTATTGTCACCGAAATTATGTATATACACTACTTGCCAATTTTCAAATCAATCGGACTGAAGTGATTCAAATTTACTGAAACTACAACTGACAATTTACTTTAAACTATTTATTTTCCACTCACTCCGACTGAACTAACTACACTTTTTTATATCTGAGTTATTTTTTAAAATGTCGCATTCCGCTAAAGATCGATATGCAGGTTATATTCATAAACTTTTCGAAAATTTTCAGTTTGTACACAAAATAGTATATTATGATACAAGTTTCATAATGGTGGATTTATGCAGCAATTTTAAGTCATAAGTTTTAAGTCATCATAAGTTTTTAGTATTAAGATTCAAGACATAAAGGAAAAAGGACCATTTATGCAAGAATTATTAAGGACTGTCTTAAGGGTAACTTCTCCCATTGGTCGATTTCTGTGGTTCAGTGTCAGTGGTCACTTTACAGTTTCACTAATAAATATCGATTTTTTTCTTCTTATTATCTACTAATTCTGAGATGACTTCAAATAAACAATACAATCACAGACAATAACCTATAAAACCATCACATAATTAAAAACTTCGAACGCATGCGCAAATATAATCAGTTTTAAGTTTTAAGCCATAAGTGATAGAAGTTGGCCAACTTTCTTACGACCTAAAACTTATAACTTGAAACTGCTGCATAAATCCACCATATGACGCAATTTTCTAGCATGCGCATAAATAAAATCTAATAAATATCTATAAATAACAGAATAATTATCTTCGATTGTTAACAATGATGACATTGAAATATTTAAAATTTGATGGATGCTGTCAGTTCATACGACCATACTACTCAAGCATAAAGGCCTAGTTTACTGCTAAGCGATTTTGGCTTTGGCGATACCAGCGGTGAAAAATGCAATGCATTTATTGGTCAATTCAAATCAAATCACAATCTTAATTGAAATTTACGAAACACAACATCGCGCTTTCCACCAAATCCAAAATAGCGGAAACTGGGCCTAACTCTCCTGACTTTCTTTTGATGACAGTTCGATTTTACCAACTTCCGAAGAATAAAAAACGCGTATCGAGCATATTAGACTATTACGATACGCATTTGCGTTTCATGATGTCTTCATTTTAGAGAACCAAAATAGAAAAATGTTATTTTATCGTATCACTGATGATTTAGACATTTTACCTACAAAAAACCTAAGTTATTCATACAGTACATTAGTTGCCATAAGGATGAAGCTCAATTATGACTTTTTGAAATGCCAAAATTAAATGACGTAAAGCCGTGTTGTCAATAATACGCAATAAAGCATCGAATGTTGATCGATTATTAGCGATTTAAGCATGCAATGAATATATACATTTTCTTTGACAAGATATAATAATTCAGAATTCATTTTCCAGGTATGTATGTCCAACTGCATAGCTCACACATCGGTAAGTTTTATTGTAAGGAGGAATTCTGAGTTATAAGTCAGAATTCTGAGTTGTATGTCAGAATTTTGAAGTGTATACTGTCAGAACTCTATGATGCGACTCAGTAGTCTAACATATTTAAGAACCCTGACTCACCTACATATCGGAATTATGTGTTATACAAGGTTCAACAAGTAATCCGTTCACTTTTGTTTGGTCTCACCAAATGTGTTACGCCACTGATTTTATTTGAAATAGATTGTACATATTGACCAAATATTTATTAATATTTTTAAAAAATTTACAGATATTTTTTCAAACGGAAGTGAAGGAGTAACCTGATCAATTCTGACATACTACTCAGGATTCCGACTTATAACTCAGAATTCTTACATAGTAAGGCGTATCAAGGGCGTTAAATATACTTTTATGTATTTGTATTTACATATGTTGTGCAGAATATGTGGATTATTAAAATAATTACAAAACCAAATTATAAATATTGGTGCATGAATGATAAATATATAAAGATGGTTGTACTCGTAAGTCAAACAGTATACAGAGCAGGCCGGAGAATGTAAAATGTTTACAAGAGATATATCCTGATTTCAGAAAATTTAGCAATGAGATATGCCCAAACAACTAAGTATTGTCTTTTATTATTTTTTTCCAAGAATTCATAATTTTCCAAGTGGAAGTTTCTCATACATACTTTCACCTTTTCTGTGGCAAACGGGTTTCCAAAAGCCAAATCCCTCGCAAAAAAAATATACTTTCACCTAACACTTTTATGAATGGATATCAAGTTTATTTCGTATAACTTTGTTCAAATTCCTGCATATTAATTAGAATTGAAATTTTCTTGAATTTAGATTTTTTTCAGAAAACCTAATATCTGTTGCAACGATATTGAACACAACCTTGATGTTTCACCAATATTATTTTTTATAACATGGTGAAATGTTAGTTATGATGATATGCATATCAAAAAACTCATTTGAAGTGAAATATTTTCCAAATGTTAAAAATTTTTCATACCTATGTTGCACACTTATATGACCACACTGTATAAATCTAATAGAAGGAAAATTTCATCATAGATATTCACTTACAACTATTTTCTGCGTTTTCCTAGCCAGTAGATTTATCAACACTGGAAATGTGGCGAAAGAAAGAATGGTCATTCGATTATAATTCAGTCTGATCTAATCAATCATAAATGATTTATGATTGGATATTATTTTTGATAATTGGATATTTCACAATAGCTCGTTATAAATACTCGCGTATTCAATGATTTTGAAATATCTAGATAAATTATATGATATATCTGCTTCCAATAATGCATATCAATCTCCAGTCGAGAAAACCTATCATTATTTCTTCTTAGGAACATGACAAATAAAATATTAGAATGCCACTTTTTTCCCACTCATCTACAGAGTTTCTTCGAATGATTGTTACATCATAGTGGCCATTGAAATGTTTTTTTTTGTGGCTACTTTGTATTTATAAATTGAGAATCAATAATTTATTGTCATATTTTTTGAAATCACAATTATTGTAAATTTTTCGTTCGAATTTTTTGATAATTCTGTTTCCTGATTCGTGTTTGTCGTGAGTTGAAATCGGCAATGGCTTTTTTCTTCGAGTAGATCTCATATAATATAGTAATGCCTTATTTTCGAAACGGCATATCCAATAATGGTGAATGGATTTACGCGCGGTAATGACCTGCAAAAATGTTTATATATAATTGATTTCATCATACTGTTTATAGAATTCTATTCTATTGATATTTTAAAGATCTTGGGTAACAATTCTATGGAAACAAATCACCAAGAAAAAATTCAATTGCTACCTTATCGCATATATTTCATTTACTTTTCTGTTGAAATAACACTTCCTGAACCTATTGATATCAGTAAATGCATATCAATGGGATACATCAAAGAAAGTTAACTTGGATTGGTGGCAGTTGACAAAAGTTGGTCCTTCGAGATCCAGCCACATCAAGCAAAACCTTAAACACGCAGACTGTTACCATTATATTAGTGACTGCGAAGGTTACTTGTTTAGCAGTATATCTCTGAAGAACGGAACCAATACTAAGTAGGATTCCTCGTGCGCAACTTTGATACGGTTCGACGCCTTTTCAGAACGTCTACCTCATTGACTTCAGGTTGATCCAGTGACCGGAAGTGCCAGTAAACCAGCCGATGAAAAAGCGTGTGCACTTGGGTAAACCTTCTCGAATTAGAGCACAAGATACCCAGGCCAAAATGGCGCGACTTCCAGATATCAACCGGAATCCTCCGACCACGTTTGAGTTAAAGGCAACGAGGAAGCAGAGTGCCTTGCCAAAGAAGGGAAAAATACACAATTTCCCGGCCCAGAACTCTTCTGTGGACTCTCCAAGGCCCACTTGAAAGAAGAGTTTCGACGTTGGGAAGCGGATGAAATGTAATCTCACTGGAATAAAGTGCCAGGACAAAGACAAGCGAGAAGGCCTATCGCCAAGGAAAGCTAAGCAGCTTCTTGAGTTGGACAAGAAAGACTTGAAACTGGTGACGGGACTCCTCACTGGACACTGCCCTCTAAGGTATCACCTCAAAAAGATGGGCAAAACAGAGAGTGATAGTTGCCGCTAGTGCGAGAACTTCGCTGAAACTGCAGAACATTTGCTTTGCGAATGCCCAGCGCTCTTCTGCAAGAGGCTCAAGTTCCTGGAAATTGCCTTTTTAGAGCCCTCCGATATCAGGAACCTCGAATACATTAAGGGTTATGCACAAAAGATCTTATAGGTCGAGGTGCTTGAGAGGCTGCACAGCCTTAACGACTCCCCCTACAATCCACAAAATCTATAATCTACCCAGGCCTAAATGGCTCGACTTCCAGATATCAACCAGAATCCTCCGACCACGTTTGAGAGTAGACCTTCTGTTATCAGTCCATTGGACTAGAATTGTCTACGGCTACCCTCATTCCTACATCATGTACACCACATGGTAAACCCACGGCTACTCAAAATTCACAGACGAATTGAGCTGAAAATAGTTCACCTATTTTCAGCTCATTTTCTATGACATTTTTTGCTGCCAAAATGTTGTCCAAAATTGCAGCGGAACATTTCCAATTCATTTATTTTCGAGCTCCAACTTTCGAATCGTCTCGATTTGATACTCGTTTGAGAGAGAAGAGCCAGTATGATAAACTTTCAAATTTTTACTTTTCTTTGTCACAACAATGTTCCGAATATAATATAAGCAGAAAGCAGCAAACATATTTCAGAAACCCTGTTCAACTATGAAGTAGAAATACGCATGCAGAGTTATTTATTTATTTATGCACGACCGGGAGTAACATGGCACTTTATCGCCCGGTTGTGCGGCAGTAAAATAGTACTTTACCACCCTTGGACTACTTTACCGTCCGCCGGGCGTGAAATGGCACTTTACCGCCCGCCGAACAATAAATTATTAATGATTCGCATCCTCAGCTGCTTTACTGATTTCTGGTGGAGTACAATTCACACTTTTTTCGTCACTGGAATGCATTTCGTAAATACTATGGTCTGTATTGACAGCAAATATGGCTACTAGGCTATTTATGTATCCACCAGTCTGGAACATGAGCAAATTGTAAACCCTTAATAACTCCCTTATTATAAAAGAGATATATAGAAAATATAAAAACACTCTCATGTAATGCTTTTTCGACAGCAACATCATGGGCGTAGCAAATTTTTTTTATTTATTCCTATCATGCTTGAGAGGTGAAGAGATACTTACAATAAAATATAGTGGTCGTGCATAAAATGTTGTATGTATTTCGGGCGTAACTTGCCTTTATGGACCTAGGCGTGTTAATTATTTATTATTTATTAATTACACGCTATACGGTCCATTAAAACCTATTTTACGCCCGTATATATATACTCGTAGTTGATTCAAAAGAAAAGTTTTTAAAAGTGTTTTTGACCGCCAACTTAGTTGCAAAGCAACCTTCGAAGTCTTATTAAGACTTGTATGAGTAAGGAAGACCTTATAGCTTTTTAAGTTTCATCCGAAGCATAGAGAACATGTTTTATTATTATCATGGTTTTCGTTACGTTCTGAAATTATAAATAATGAAATCTCGAATATCTTCATAAATTCAAGTCTTCAATCACCGCCATTGATGTTTGATAAAAATCACTTCACATTAATTATGAATAAGATGTTGAATACTTACATATGTATATCAATTATACAGTGATCAATTTCAGATTTAAATACTCATATATTCGAGAAAAGCCTCATTTCTTGAAATCTCATCAAATATTCTGATATATGTAACCACTCCGCTGAAGTTAATTTCCTGATTCATCGCCAAGAGCACGATACGACTGACAATTTATCAGTAAAATGGTGAAGATGCAGCCTTTTCGAGTTATCAAAAGAATACTGCATTTAGAGCATTGAAACGAAGATGAAGGCATATTTCCAATCAGATTGTCTGACAAGCGGAGTTGATGAACCTCTGCATCAAAAATTCTTCTCAAATCAAGGTGACTCACTGGCGCATAACCTAAAAATTATGGTCCCTGGTCCATAAAAATGCGAGACCCGTAATTATTTCAGTATCGTATATACTATGTTGAAATAGACTGACATAAAAAGGCTTGGAGCTGTGTGGAGAAGCAAGAGGGGGCATTTAATAGTAGTGTGCCGATCTGGTTATAAATCAACCAAAATCAACCCTTGGGATGGGAAGTGAAAACGAATCGAATTCGCGAGAACTGTTTTGAATCAATTATATTTGCGATATATTGTTTCGAAAACTATATTTGGTAGATGTGCAAATTAATTGGTATTTCAGAAAAACAAATTGGTAGTCTCAATAGTCAACATAATGGAATATCATAGTGAACCAAGATTCATCGTTATTGACTAATTTACCAAAAGTGACTTGAACATCGATACATAACATAACTTTAAATATGACTAACGCCTATTATCTGTTGAACAGATCAATATTTTTCAACAATATTCAATATCTCAATATTCCATATTCACCAATTTCAACATTTTTCAAATTTCCGAAACGTGCGCTATAATCACTACCCTTCAAGGTACTTCTGTCGTCATTCGTTTGTTTGGAGTCATTTGGAGGAAGAAATAAAACGCGGGGGTTGTCTATGTCTGATATTTCTGGCGACCCCATTCTGTAATAGTGCGTGGGAATCTGAGGAGCAATGACGTGAACGTCTTCGAATTCAGACAGTAGGATAGATAGTTTCCTTCCTGGGGCCCGATTCTCGAGACTGTCGGAATTGGTTCCCATAGGATATTTCCCGTGGAAATTCAAGATGAAGTATTCTCGAATCTTCCTATAGGAACATTTTCCTGCAAATTTCAGAAGAAATGCATCCCATGCTGTAACCATAGGAACAACATATTTCCCGTAGGAAACACTCATGGAACTTCATTTTTGATTGGTTTTGACAAGGTTGTCATGAAATAAGATATTTAGTATCCCATTTGTGATTTTTATTATACAAGAAGTGGAAATGGCGAATATAAATGAAATAGCTCATCTAGAGGTATTAAAAAATTTTGAGTTAGCTGAACTTTTAGCTGGGAGGCCCAGAAGAAGATTCATTCCTAGAACTAATGCAGTTTGTTTAACCAATCACGAGAGAGTTAATAAATATGTAAGATCTATTTCTCAGAGGACCTTCAAGAAATTCAGCACTAAATAAACGAAGGTACTTTTTAAATTGGTTCACACTAATTGTTCTTTCGACTTTCGAGGTCCTGGTTGCTCTACATTTGATGCTAGTAGATGCTCCTTTCCTCAAATCTTCAAAAGCCTCCATTATTTCTATCAACATTAGCTTTTGTTGCTTTCTTATGCTACCAGTTTTTTGGGTTTCATTAGTATCAGCATTAGCAGAGATAAGTAACCCTAACAAGATGTGCACGTCAATGTTGTAAATTGGCAATATATTTTTCATGGTTCTGGAATCTGCCACTAGATGGAACTAGTGCCGTGATTCCAAAAGGGTGAACATAGCTTTTCCAGCTGCCATATCTGGCTGCCATGTCCCAAGGGCTATGTTCAGTATGTTCACAGTTCAAGGTCAAAATTTTCTTTCTTTTTCTTCATCCGATGCGAATATGCAAGTGTCAAGAAGCCACACCTATACTTGCTGTATTAGCAAATAAATTTCATCAGAATTTCATCTATCTTTATCAAATACTCTTGAATAATTTTGGAGATTGAACATTTGATCACCATGTATATAATTATGAACCAACCAGACGGATACGAAGATGGAACAGATTTTGTGTGAAAGCTTATAAAGTTTGTAAGAACAATCAATCAAGCAGAGAGACTAAAACTGATCAAGCTGAGGAAAGCATCAGTGATCTTGAAGAGAACATTCATTCCATATCAGCAGTAGGAAATTAGATTTATTTGGCAGTTTTGACCAGACCTTATATTGCATATATTATATTCATGTCACAACAATTTCAAAGGCAAACAGCTTCTTCATAATAACGGCAATACCTGAAGTTGATGTCAGGAATTTTTTAGTAGCATTTGAATAATTATACTTCACGGCGAATTTTCCATGCATAGCTCATGTTGATACACTTTTTTCCAATCTTCAAGTTATTATCTACACCTCCCTTCTGTGGTAATTTTGTTTAGTCCAGGATGAATAGTTGATGGTGATTCATATTTTCTCATCATATTCAAACAAAAATTTTCGAAAAATAAACATGTAAAACGAAAACGTGAAGGTTAAGGTTATTATCTCTGACGTGGAAAGTTCGTGAAAGTTCGTAATTTGTTTAGCTGCGAAACGCTAACTTCTCATGAAAGAAAATGAAGATTCATGCATTGAACGCCATCTGTGATAATACGTTGAAACGAAAATCAATCACGTGACTATATTTCCAAACCTCCAATAAGACGTGCACATCTTGTTAGGGTTACTTATCTCTGGCATTAGTATCGTTAGAATTTATTTTATGATAATAAATTGTCAAACTGACGCAAAATCAACGAAATATTCTTTTAACCTCGAAATTTCAAAATTCGAATAAATGAGGACCATTATCAACAGAAATTGCAACCATGTCATTGGTGTGAGTAACAAAAATCAAGAATCTATCAACGACACATCGCAATTTCCCACAGAACTGAGAGCATGGGAAAATCTTCCTGTAGGATCAAACTCCGACGGTTTCGAGAATCGGGCCTCTGTTGTATTTGCAGTTCTACTGTGCCAGTCTTGTGATTTTAAGTGCAGGTCTCCAATCACTGCTTCAATCAATGCTGTTGGTTGGTGATTTGGGAAGCAATAACTCAGTTCGTATGTGTATCGAAGTTATATTTATTTTGTCGTTTCTTGTTGTCAAATTGATCATGCTAGCTTCTACAGGATTCAGGTCTGGCTGTCTGGCTGTGCCTCCTGCTGCGCGTTCATTAATTCTGTCAGTTCTCAATCAGTCATATCCAGAGAATTCGTATAGTCTTGAGTATGTTTCAGCTCCTGAATTTCTTGCTTCCGGAGCCTTGCTCCATGTAGGTTACAATAACTTATCTTCAGCGATTCCGGTGTGCTTGCATTTATACTGCTTCGATCAGTTGTCTGAATAGAGTCATGAACGGTTCCATTTTCTCTATGTCTTTCAGTCCTGCTGATAATTCTTTCACATGATATTTGTCCATTACCATTACCTGTAACTAGCGGTGTGATTCTCTTGGCAGTTTGATCACGGAATGTCTGCCTTGAACTCTGGTGTGTATAGTCTCGGAACTCGTCTTCTTGGCCACATTTCACTCAGTGAGCTTGCGCATTGCAGCACTGTTTTGCATTACTGAGGGATTGGCACCTGTGGCACTTTGAGTCGACTTTTAGTCCTTTTCTGGGCTTCTACCTTCACAAAGAAGTGACGGCATCTGCTAACTGCGTAGAATTCAGCCTCTGTCTTAGCGGCTTTTGCTAAGCACAAGTGATTTGATGGAACTCAAGAATTTTTAGAACTTCAGTTGCGACAAATCTTAGTAATCCGTTTGCTGGTCTAACATGCGAAGGAATTTCTGCTTCTAGGCTGTACGTGTAGAATTCTATATTTTTTCTTCGAATAATTTGGTAGCTCTGCACCAGCCATTTATTTCTAGTTGCAAGAGCTATCTGATTTTGTATACGTTTTAGTGCGATTCTGAGTGTACTCCAGCAGTTGATTCCTAATCTGTGTAGTATTTGCGACTTCTGCCATTATTTTCATTATTGGTTTTGCCGTTGGATAAATGGGCTAGCAGGCCTAATTCGGGGCCTATCTTTGCTGATCCCGTCAGCTTTGTCCAACTTAGGCTTGTTCACCAACTCAGTAGTGGTTGGAGCCGGGGTTGGTGATTGAGGCGATTCCAACAGAACGTGTGCTTCAACTGGAATACTATTCGTTTAAATGAACAGAAGAATCATTAAAGCTGAAATGAAAATGAGAGTAGATATTATTAAGTATTGGTACATAGGGGATGTGAAGGAAGTAAAGGTAAATTATGTATATAGTGGTTGGATAGAGATTCATCACGGTTATTCAACAATAGCTTTACACAAACGAATAAACAAACGTAGGTACAAGTATATTCAGATATCATTCCTTCATCAGGTAACCAAATTCAGCTGGTATTATTTTGAGGAAATTGATTTCATGAATACTCATATCTTAATGCTCTAATTCAACCAGATATTTCATCATCCCTTCCACAATAAATATTCGTCTTTTCCATAAATAGATTTGAAAGTTTTAATTGCTGGTAACAATGCTAGTAACACCCATGGATGGATCGTGAATTCCACGATGCAAATTACCTACCTCAGATGCTTTGAAAATGGAAAGTATATGCTGACCATCTGCTACTGTTAGCACAGTGACTTATACCTAACCATTGTAAAATGAAACGTTCGAAACAATTTGGAAATATATAAGTTCGACTCATACAGTGACTCACATTCTTTTTCCGACGACCTACTTGAAATACGTATAATTTCGCACTGTAAACTAGTACAAAAAATAATATATATCGCACTAGTGTAAAAGGAAATATTCATCTCCTCGCTCTGCGATTGGTGCGATTACCTAATATAGTTAACTACACTCTGATATTTACTCATAGGTAGCTGTGATAATGACATATCTACAAACGAATTCATAACATTATAGTGTCAATGTGATTCACCAAGTACATAGGTACCGAATCGTATAATTTGTTCAGTTTCCTTTGCTGCAATGTCATCTGACGATGAAATGGTAGATTGTACTCCCCCAGAAGTATGCAATAATTTAGGTTTGATAAAAGAAAATTATGGTTTTCTGTTAGTACTGAACAATTGTTCAAATATTACCACCAATAATTATTCTTCCAATATTTCATAAATACAGACCAAAATGTACCCAAATATTTTTGGCAAATGTTCAATAAAATTTGTCCTCTTTGTGTGATACATCTTTCTTATATAAACCCTTTCAGAAGAAGAAGTTTGGAGATCTCTTAAGAAACTCAATCCAAAATGTACAACTGGAGATGACGAAATATCTAGTTTTCTAGTACATATGGGCAAAATCACTTCAGATAATCTTTAACCTGGCTCTTGAATCTCAATACTTTCAGACAGGTGGAAAATATCGATGTGCCTGTATAACCGTATATTTCCGAATGTAAGTAATAGTATAACTCAATATCAACATGGCTTCATCAATAAACATTCTACAGTAACCAATCTCATAAGCTTCACACAAACCATAAGCAATACATTAGATAAACATCAACAGATTTATACAATATACACGGATTTCTCTGAGGCATTCAATAAATTGAATCATTAAATTCTATTGAATAAACTCAATTCATTTGGTCTAGCCATTCCATTACTCAATTTACTGCAATCATATCTTCAGAATCGTATTGACGTACTCTATTCGTCGAATACAGAGGTCATATATAGAACAATTTCACTGCAAAGAGCGGTGCACCACAAGGAAGTAACCCAGCTCCCCTCCTATACTCACTTTTCATCAATTATATAAATCAAAATATTTCCAGTATAATTTCACTCTTTGCTGACGATTTGAAGATATGTAGACATATTGAAACAATAAAATATTGTTACATCTTACAAAACGATGTTGAAGAAATACATACTTGGTGTATACTGAACGAGCTTCTTTTGAATATTCAAAAATGCAAATTCATGAAATTCACCCTGGAATCCTACAATATGCAGTTCAATTATAGCATCAACAATACAAATTTAGAACAAAGTACTGAAGTAAAATATTTAGGCATAATATTCGATCTTAAACTCAGTTTCACCAATCAAATAAATAAATCCACCATCATCTGCCAATAGTATGCTAGGACTTAAGGCTCAATTTATAAACTCCGCTACCGTAGATACAGTTGACGTTGCCGTTCCAAAATGTATTGAGAAGATATCCGACGGCACCTGCGTCAACTACGGAGTTTATGAACAGATGTTTATTTTCAGCATATTCCATCAACGAACAGTAACTGCAGCGTCAACTGTAGCTATGGCAGCAGAGTTTATAAATTGAATTTTATTTTCCGAACATGCAAAGATTTTAAAAATCAAGAATGTTTTGTATTGGTCACCCATATATAACGTGCAAATTGAACAGCAAGAATCGTGTCAAAGAGTCTTCATGAAATACATGGTGTACCTACAAGTTGGATGGAATATACCCGGAACAAGGATTGGATAATGCAGTGCTACTAAATAGATTTTCCTTACTTTCGCTGGAGAATAGACGAACATACTACTCTTGTGTGCTTGTATACAAACTAATTCACAAACAAGTGGACTGCCCTGATTTGTTAGCTCAATTGAATTTTCGCATACCACGATTAAATAGCAGGAATGAGACTTTTTTCTATTTACCAATACCAAGAATCGATGTTCTAATTAAATCTCCAATACATAACATATGCAAAACATATAACAGATTTTGTACTATATATATATAAGTGATATTTTTGCAACGCCTATTGATCAGTTCAAATATGGAATCAGACAAAAATTGTTGAGTTCACAAAACTGATTTATATTTATGATGAAGGTTTAGTTGGTCTTCTTTTTTTTTTCCTATTTAAATCTACTTTTGAAACAATCACGTTGAAGCTATACCTTATGCTTGTCTTGTAATTGGGATTACTCCTGTTAGAAGATAATAAACCTCTTTTCTTTATATGCTTCTTCAGACAATTGAAATGGTTTCCTGTAAAAATGATTTGTATGTAGGTAATACAGTCATGCGAAATTAAAATCCGACATACCAATGTTTTCCATGTAGGTCGTCGGAAAAGTATAGTGTACAACTCGTGCGGAAATTGGATATTCCATACTCGTTTGTCGTTTGACAAGATCATATTTTCCGCAATTCAGATTTTGCATACTTGCAAACAGATCTGTAGGATCGGACGCCACTCAATGCAGTTGGATGCCCATTGCATTACTCACACTGATTCACTTACGCGTTTAAATTCGTGTTTCACGGTGGTCTGGCACACCGATAGAGATAGAGGTACCGACTTTTCGGTCGTCTGGTAATCGATTGATTCGGAGAATATTCAATTTGGGACGTCCGATCTCCGCTTTTCTGGTACCCGCAGTCGCATGTCTGCGCGACACGTTTATACATTTTATGCGATGCGTCTACAGAAACCTCAGGTGCACGTCGTCTCTTCTTAGGTCCGAAGTGGAGTGAACTCCATTGTGAGAAACGGCGTCGTTCAGGTCCACGATAGGATTGTGGCGCTGAAAAATGGTGCATGAAAGCCTCTGCGACCTTGCACCGAGCACTTTCGTCGAGCTTTGAACTTGATGAATAATATGCGCCATCACATTTTTAAATCAGTCATTATGCGCATAGATATACTGTTACAAGGTTTTGGTAATGCTTCGATTTACCGGAAATCAGTTATGAAAAAAAAATCTAACAATAGCTTTTATGTGCCTTCTAGTAGATACACCATTTTCTCTTTGCGGAATGCGCTGTTGCCAAGTTGGTAACTTCGGAGTACAAAAAATCTGATATGGAAATGGTTCGATTATTCAATTAGGCTAATCTTGCAATGACATTTGAAATTTGTGCGGAAATGCGCTGTTTTCAAGTTATGGGCGCTGGAAATGATTTGAAGAAGATTATTGGAAAGTTCGGTTGAAGAAAATTGCGATTTGATTCTGCTTCTTGATTAACTTCTATGACTGTGATTTTCTGAAAAATGCGCTGTTGCCAAGTTGTTCACTACGGATTACTGGAAATCTGACATGGAGATGGTTCAAAGTGGGTATTGTATCATTGTGAAAAACGGTATCGTTCATTGAGAACTGGTCAAAGATATGATTGTGGCGCTGGAAATGTTGTATGAAAGCCTCTTCGGGCTTGCACCGAGCTCTGTTGCCAAGTTGGTCACTTCGGATTACTAAAAATCTGACATGAAAATGGTTCGAAGTTGATACTATACTATTCAATCAGGCTAATATTGCAATGATATTTGAACTTGGCAGAATTGCGCTGTCGCCAAGTTATTTTCGGTTGAATAATATTGATTCGAATCCGCTTTTCGATCAATTTCTATGACTTTGATTTTTTGAAAATGCACTGTTAGCAAGATAATATGATCTTCACTAATTGAGGATTACAAACACGTGTTTTGCTATAAATACTGTAACATCTTCTTGCAGCTCCAATTATGGATTCTATTCAAAACATCCCAGATGTTTGAAAAAATTATTCAACGAGCAGAAAATAACTGATTTTCTGGCTAATACCACGCAAAACATCTACCCGCTTCTATGCACCGATTCACTAGATTGTAGATTGTAGGGGGAGGTCGTTAAGGCTGTGCAGCCTCTCAAACACCTCGACCTATTAGATATTTTGTGCGTAACCCTCAATCTATCCAATGCCTGGGATTCCGAGCCTTCGTGCAAAGTTTATCAGTTTCCTGGGAGCAAGGTTCCTGACATCGGAAGGCCCCTTCCAGGAACTTGAACCTCTTGCAGAAGAGCGCTGAGCAATCGCAAAGCAAATTTTCTGCAGTTTCAGCGTTTCGCAGTGGCGGCAACTATCACTCTCTGTTTTGCCCATTTTTATCACCTCAGAGGGCAGTGTCCAGTGAGGAGTCCCGTTACCAGTTTCGAGTATTTTTTGTCCAACTCGAGAAGCTGTTGTACTCTCCTTGACGAAAGGCTCACTAGCCTATCTGCTTGTCTTTGTCCTGACACTTAATTTCAGTGAGATTTCATTTCTCCCGATTCCCAACGTCGAATCTCTCTCAAGCGGGCCTTGGAAAATCCAGGAAAAGGTTCTGGGCCAGGAAATTGTGTATTTGTCCCTCCTTTGGAAAGCCAAACTGCTTCCTCGTTTCCTCCAACTCCCTTGTGACCTGGAACCCACATCAGCTTGAACTCACAAGTGTAAGACTTCAGAGCTTTTGGTGCTGCTTGGATATCTGATATAATATAGATGTCAGCCTTTCGAGTGTTTTCCTCATCTCGAGGCACTCCTGGGCACATATCTCTATAGCATGTACTTCTCCTTGAAAGATGATTGCTGTTTTACCAAGGGATTTTGAGAGCCTGCCATTTGATTCTGTAACTTTCACTCCAGCCCTTTCATCCATCTTGGATCCATCAGATGCTTCCCTGCCTAGTTGAGCTCCGTTCTCTGTGCAAATTTATTGGTTGTTTATGACCACTTCAAACTGCATTGCCAAGTTGTATCTAGGGAAATATTTTCCAAAATCTTCAAGTGCCCAATCCGATTTCCTGATTTGAGATTTATTAGGCTTAGTCTGAAAGCACTGATTGCTGCTTCTTTCATTACTCAAAGTTGCAATGGTGAAAGGTTCAGCATTACCTCCAAGGATGCAGTGGGGCACGTGAATATTGCCCCTGTGATTTCCAGACAAGCTAGATGCTGCATTTTTTGCAGCTTGACTTGTGCTGTGCTGTTGCATTTTTGGTCACCATATCAATGAAGCGTAGTTGACCATGAGTTTGGTGATCGTTTGGTATGACCAATAGATCATTTCAGACCACATGTCCACTATAGCTAGAAAGAATGTGGTTGGGTTGGATGTTCCATGTCAGCTTTTGATCTATAATTACGCCCAAATAATCAACCCATTTGGAAAATGTGAGCTGGATTCCATTCAAAGTAGGGGGCTTCAAGCATACTTTCGCCTCTTGGTGAATGGAACCAGCACCGATTCACTAAGTGAAGACAGTAAGCTAATGTTTATTTACTCCTAACACGCGACAATACGCCCATTGAGACTGGCACGCCTAACCACCTGTAAACCAGTTTCAGCCTTATTCGCCCTTATCAGTGCAGGCAACGCTAAAATTGAAAATAAATTCTTTTTCATATTGTGTTGGAAGTTTACTCATTGGCTTATCATATATCTCGGAATAGTTGCCCGTGAACACTGCCATCTTGAAAGAGGTCATGACCTGCTTGAAGCTTTCTTCCTCCAAGTTCTACAACTGGGTTTCAACTTATCAGGATCCTTCTTCACATTGTACAGCGGCTAATGTGTACTGGTACCGAATTTCTTTCCAGCATTGTCATAGGCTTGGCCTTTCTCGGAATATTGGCAGGCCTTTCCTCTGATATTTTCCCACCTGGTGAATTTTTCACCAACGAGGCGTGGTACTTAGGTTTGGGCTACCGATCTGACCTGTGTTTCCTAGGCCTAATCGATTTGCCTCAGTCGAAGGTTGCCTTGATAGTCAGCTTTCTTTGCTGCAATCGGAGCAAAGGTCTAATCTCTCGCTCATACTTGGATCCAATTGTTGTTGGAAACCAGTTCTTCTCGTTTCCTCTGTAGGTTTCTGTGTAATGTGCTCAACCTCTGAAAAGACAGAGCATTTAACCTCGTGTTCTGTCATAGGCGAAGCACCCTTCAAAAGCTTGAACTCCGAACCTTTGTCTTTTTGTTGTTTTATTTTCAGAGTGACTCCAGCAGAGCTGTGTTGTTACTGGGATGAGGCTTCTCATTCCATATTTCATACTGAATGAAATGATAAGCAGAACTACTTCTGTTTTCTGTCACAAGTCTGCTGTAGAGGGATGATTCGATTTTTCTGGGTATAATTAGTTGAATCCGATCAGTGTTTATGATAGAATAAGGTACCAAATCATTCTAGGACATTTCTGATTTTGGTTTATTTTAGGTAAGGAAAACCCTCCATATTTTTGAATAAATGACCTCTACTGATTCTACTGACTTCAGCAGGTTCTGTATTGCAAAATGAATCTCATGTTCAGAGTTCTGATGACATGAAATACGGGTCTCTTTTTCAACTTCCTCAAGCTCAAAACAAATCGATATTATTAACTCAGCCATATTCAACAGTGAGATGTGAAGTGCCTGTAGATCTAGTAGAACTGTCATCGCTGTTGATATTGTGGTACATATACTGATAGTTATTTCTACAATTGATTCACATTGAATCAGTGTGATTAACGATAATGTACTAAACTACGAAATTTACCAACATAAAGAAACAATCGAGTGATCATCGACATTTTCCAAACCCAACAATCAAGTTAGCGGTATTATTTTTCTCACAAACCAACCAAACTTTCTCTGTTCCAGTTCTACCCGCTCTGATACCTGTTAACTATCCGCCCGGACTATAATCTCCACAATTGGTATGCCATGGGGAATCTAAATCGAGTCTCGTTTGTTTCCACACATTGCCAACGTATCATTTTCTTCATTGTATGCCCAAATTATCTGCCTGGCAACGATCCGCGTGTGTGCATCCTCGATTTTTTGCCGATTCCAGGCCCATAATTATTCAATTTTAATTTTCGAGAATTGCTGTTTAGCCGGTGAATATGTGCACTGCACGTTGGACCGGGCAACGCGAAATGGAGATATGATTTGGAAGATGATACATGATGTTGAGAGTAAATGAAGGTAATCACTAATTCCAGCTGCTTTACCCATGAGTATTGGATGATCATGTCGAAATTACTGGAATTTTTTGCTTTTATTCGTGGAAATGGAAATGTATTTGGTGTACTCGATATCAACTTTTTTTTTCGGGATGTGTTCAGTTGTGTGACGCTTTTACCGCCATATCAATATTATGTATGTATATGTATGATTCATCAAATTTGGTGTCGATGTTCATTTGTTCAGTTTGCCATCCTGCAAACATCAGATTTGATATAAATCAATGTGAATGGTGTGAATTTCATGCATTTATGTGATCGACCATATAACCTTAGAACTTTTGCCATTAGGTGGCACTGACGTCCTTCCTACCATACTCGTCTTAAATTTCGATTTTTATATGAATCAGCAGCCAATGATCAAAATAAGTGATAGCCGAAACAGTTCGTCCTTAACAGTTTGGTCTGTAAGATCGATATTCTATACATATACGAACAAAACAGAAATGAAGTTTATTCGTGAAATATAATGAATGATGAGTTGGTGATAATCATAACTTTTTTATACCTCTTAAGATTACATGCGTCTGAAATAGATAATTCATAACTATATTTAAACAAATTGAAGACATTGTTACATTAACGAATTTTCTTTTCCTAATTTAGGAATATCAAGTATGAATTATACACTGTGTCCAATATAAGGATGTCTATCATTGGGATCTCGGAAACGATAAGAGATTCAAAGATGGTTAAATCACAGAAAAGTTGCGCATCTCCAAGCCCAACAATATGCCGTTTGGAAATTTTCAAAATTCCGAGTAGTTCCGGAGATATGCCTGAAAAACCGAAATTTGCCGATTTCAAGAGATCTTTCGTACGACGTTTCATTTCGGATAAACCATCATCAACTTTATTTTTTTATATGGATCGTAAAATAAATATACCATGTATTGAATAGCAAATTTTATTACGAATACAACGATGACAATATGATTCTGCAATATTCGAATCAGAATTTTCTTTTATTAAAGTTCGAACGTTTTGGTGTAGTATGCGGTGAAATGATGGCGCTGAGAAAATGTCAAAATAAAGGTTAGAAACTATTGGTTTCAGCAGGAATAGATTTCCGGGAAAATGGGTAGGTACACATTTAACAGTTTCGTGGCCCCCTTGTTCGCCGGATATAACTCCGCTCGTTTTTTTTTCTCTGGAGATATTGCAAGAATTAAATGGCAATGAGAAAGTATCTTCTGTTTTCCTATATTTCTTTCAATAACGTCAGAAAAAAATAAAAACGGAATCGGGAAATTTCGGTTTTTTAGGCATATCTCCGGAACTATTCAGATTTTTGAAACTTTCTAAACGGCATATTGTTAGGCTTGGAAATGCGCAACTTTTCTCTAATTTAACCATCTTCGTATCTCTTATGGTTTCCGAGATCCCCATGATAGACATCCTTATCTTGGACACATTGTATATTCAGTCACAGGTGATCATTACAAATTTATCGACTGTCACAAATTTGATTCCACCTTCGAATCAACCAGCGAGTTTTTTCGCCGACCGCGTGTTTGTTCAATCAATTAACTTGACTACCAGACTGATAAATTAAATGGGTGGTGACGTTTCTAACGATGCTTATAACAACCCGAAAGTCGCTTAGCAGCGCAAAAAAAAACGGCTGCGACCAAATTATAGGTTGTCGGTTCTCCAGGCAGATTTCGAGTCGCACTTTTGACGAACAAAAGAGTGTGTTCAGTCTCCAAGAGAAGAATATGTGGATATTGTATATATGAAGAAAATATTGCGCAGGTCTTTGTACATATTAATGACTGTTGATGAGGTTTCTTGTTCTGGGATTGAAATCTCCAAGTAGTTTGGTGGGTTAGAGGACAGTACGAGGCAACAACGCAAATGTTTTGCCTACGTTTCTTCTATATATTTAAACTTCTTCATGGCTACACAAAGGAATTAGTAAGCTTCGATGAGTTTTCACATTTTACATTATTTCAATAACCAACAAAAGAGACAAATAAATTTTTCAAATAATGAAATTAATTATAGAACTAAGCGTGATATTTAAAACAATAAAATACCTATCATATTTCGTTTTTTTCTTTATTTAAATATGGAATAACGCATATATATACATATATATATAAATCTATATATACACTCTGATATGTATAGGCCAGTATTAACATATGGGTGTGGATCTTGGATATTAACAAAAAGAATCAAAAGTAGAATACAAGCAACAGAAATGAAATACCTGAGAAGAATTATAGGAGTGACAAGGAGAGATAAGATAAGAAATACATGAATAAGAGAAGAACTAGACATAGAAGTCATTCTTTCATTTATAGAACAAAAACAATTAGGATGGTGGGGACTCATACAGAGAATGCCAAACAATAGACCTGTGAAACAAATTTATGAAGTGAAAACACAAAACAAGAGAAGAAGAGGAAGACCTGAAAAAACCTGGAACGACATGGAACAATGGAACGAAGCAAAGGCACTGACTAGAGACAGAAAAGAATGGAAAAAGTTCATAAAGCAACAATAAAATGATAACTCGACACCCTGAGGGTAAAAGAGTTCATGATTATATATATATATATATATATATACACTCTGATGAGAGAAAGGGTTTGACGACTGTCTAAATTAAGGAAAAAGCTTCATATGGATATGCAGTCACAACACAAATTTGAAAAACATGTATGTGGAAAAACGAGAAATGTGAGAGAATATGTGAATTATTGGAACTGAACTTTATAAATTGTTACCCACTGAGGAATACAATTTTCAAAATAACCCAAAACGTGCGGTATTATGGTGGGATTCAGTCTGATTGACATCAAGTTAACATTCGTGACATGGAAACATAGAACAAGGACATGTTCGGTTGTGCAATAAAATTCGAGAGAAAACTTTTCAACCAATCAACTGTGTACTAGATTATTTTGGTTCATGTAATCTGAATTCCCTAATTAGAATGTTCAATATTTCTGCTTGTTATGCACGTGAAAACTTCGTGAAAAAATGATGAATATCGTTTCAAAAATATTTCAAGATGTGATCTATGCACAGTAGTATGAAAATCCTCTCCACGATTTCTCGATATAATATCGTGTTGGTAGATGAATAAATGTATAAAGTTCAACTGGAAGGAAAGTAGACCTTTTGTTACAGCCAAACTTTTTTAGGAAAAACACGAGCAAAACGTTGTAGTCGAATATTCTGTCAAATCTCTGGATTTCCTCTTGTTATATGTTTTTTTGTCACCAATGTCAACTAGCCAATCAGACCACATCCCGCCATATTTCCGCACGTTTCAGGTCATGTTGATATGAAATGTATTTCATTTTTCACTTATTATTATCATATTATTTTTTTATTTCACTTTGGATACGGTTGCTATAAAAGAGGTTATGGAAAATATCTTCATTCAAATTCAAACTTCAACTCGATAAACAATAACTAATTCTTCTTAATAACCTTACCCAATTGAAATTAAAAGTGCAATTTTCTAATTTTGCGGAATATTCATGTGACCCGAAACCTTCTAGTTCTTGAATTTTTTTCGTGAGAAAACCGCTAGGAAACTCATATGATTCTGTAACCAAAATAACTGTCATCATTATTGACACTTTGTTCTTAGAGAAAATGCTATGTTCTATGTCACTTTCCGTCACGGCTGGACTTCTCTAATTTCAGTGCATTTCTTAAGTTTCATAAGATACATTTGATATATTTGAAAGAGTAACTGTAGTTGCTCTCAACAGAAAGTATCATCATATCCCACAAAATCAATATTGAAAAAACGTCAGAAGATCGACAAACGCCATTCCTACTGTGAGAAGGAGAGTAGAAAGAAAATGCTAGGAGCAAATAAATAGCTATTTGTGAATTTAGAGCGCAAAGTGTTGAATTGAGAGTTATGTTTAATTTATGAATTGGACGAAGACATGAAACAAAAAAGAGTCTTACACAATCAAAAATATCAAACACTTCAAATTTGAATGCCTGGTAGACCACCAGCAGAAAACAATTACTTTTCTGGCAAATACCACGCTGAACATTGAATTATATACATAATTGAATTACATAATTCAATGTTCTGCTATTTTCTTGTGTCAAATAACGTATATTGACCATTAATCCACCTCTGTGGGCAACTTAACTTCATATTTGCTCCAACCATTCGTTAACTGTTCATGACAAAACGAGGCTCTGATTAGGTTAGGTTGAAAATTTTTAACTTCGGCTTCCACCTCATCACTGTCATATGTCATAATGGGAAATTAGACTTTCCCATTGTCCAGAGAATCAGTTGTCTATAAAAAGGATTTGAGTCATGATAATTATTGTGATTTCAAAATGAGATTGGAAAAAACTCCAACTCTGTTATCATTTAGGTTTTGATGCTTCCGTTTAATAATAATAATAATAATAATAAATCGTCTTTATTCATCTCATTAACAAAAATTAATCATGATATGAGATGAGAAGGCGCAGTGTCAGCTAGTGCTGTTTTGCAACTGAACTTTAAGAAAATAAAAGGGAAACAATAGAAGGTTTACGTACGCTAGCAACAATTATCCATTTATACACTCAATAATGTACCAGATTCAAAATCAAGAGAAATCCAAGTACAGCCAACTCGACAGCCAATTCTCAATTTCCAGTTGATCCCTCCAACTCTGAAGTAACGAGTCTTCCAGTTTTTTTTTAGTTCATCAAATTAAAGTTAAGGAAATTAGGTGGTAAGGAGATGTAAGATTTTGTGGCTGTATAATAAAAACTTCTTTTGAACAAACTGGTTTTAAATTTTGGAATTACAAATATATTTTCGTGTACGGGAATAGTTAAAGTTTCTGAAGGAGATTAGTTATGACGCAAAGTATCTAGGGGTGCAGGTTGTCATGACTTTGTGCGTAAAAGACAGTAAATGTAGCTCGCGCAGTTTTTCCATTCGCAGCCAACCAGATTCTTCAAATTTTCCATTGATTTGATCATAGACAGAACGAATGTATGAATTCTGAATGCATTGTAGTGTGGATACATCACTCTGCAAAAGTGCTTTTCATGTTACATATAATCCGGTCTCCACTTATTATACACCTACTATTTGATGGAATGTAGAAGTAATTATTTAATTAATTCTCCTGCACGCTCTCTCGAGCAAAATTGATTCTAAAGATTGTGGTCGTCAATTTATCGCCATCCTGTATGCAACAAGAATGATTGTTCTGATCAGTGCTATTATTTACCGATGTATAATGAACTTGCCCCATAAATATCAGCACGTAGGCTCAACAACCAATGGTATTATGACGCTTGACCTGTAGCTCTGTGCTATTGTTTCAGGACAGTTTTGGTATTGTTCAGATACGCTACACATCTTTAACGGTGCAGCTAACACGTACTTACACTAGGTGTTTTATCGAAAACACGATTTGATTGGCCTCCAGCCTTTATGAGGTCAAAGATAAACAATTAACGTGCAGTTCAATTCAGTGTAACGATATGTCTGAACTGTTTTCATAACGGGTAACATAATTCATTATCTTCGTTATTGTTGGAGTAGGATGGCTTCAGGGTTCTAGGGACAAGAGCCATACAATTTGGTGCTTGTTCTTATGCGATAACCTATACTCCTACTGAAGAATATATATGATTAAAATAACTGAACTGGAATGTCATGATGGATTTCTATAGATCGTTCTCGTAGATGTCATGATTTTTTTTAGACAAGCGAGAAGCCAAGAAAGAAAGAAATTATTCAAATATTCCCCAGAAATTATAGATTATCATACAAAACAAGCATTACTCACCCCACAATGAACGAATATTATATTCATGCATATCATCTTAAATGAAACTCTTTCAGAAACTAAAATTGACAGTTTTCATGAGCTGTTCTGACGCTATACACAGTATTTTATATGTCGTACCACTATTTGAATCTTCAAAACGTTGAATGATACGTTGGTTGAATGTTAATTGAATGTGGAGTTTTGAGAAGAACTCGTATAATATGAGCACAATTAGAAGGATATAGTGTTTGAATGAGTTCTTCAGTATTTGAGTGATTTCGCTTAGCACATGCTGCTTACTTTTAGAAGTGCTGCTGCGTACACTGAAAAAAAATCTGTGAAATTTCACTCAAATCTCACTCAATAATGTCCAAATTTCGATCCACACCTGATTGAAATTTTACTCCATATGAGTGAGTTAAATGGTGATTTAGTGAGTTGAAATTGGTGATCAGAACTGATTTATTTTCTTTAGTTTTGATTTATGATAATTATTTTTTATTTTTTTTATTTTAGTTTAATACGGGCAAACCCAATTAAAAAATATTACAAGATATACATTATGTGAGTAATACAACAACAGACACAACATATATGATATTGATAATATTGAAGACATTAAAAAGATAAATGGAAAGTAAAAATACAAGTACAGTCAGTGTAAAAGTGGAAGATAAAATGACAAGATGGTCACTGACACAGTTGATTTTTAAACTTATGAAGAGGCGTTGAGAAGATGTCAATATCGAGGGAATTTGCCGCTCTAAGGGATCTTGGGATATAGCTGAAATAAGCAATGTTGGTACGATGGTAGGGAATATGAAAAGTAGCTACCTGTCTCGTAAGGCGAGTGGGGACTACTAAACTGATTTGAGAAAGTAGATCAGGACAGTCATATTCACCATTTAATATCTTGTAAAGAGTCAATAGATCTCGCTGATTACGTCTATTCTCCAAAGATGGAATATTGAGATAACTCTCAATTGAGGCATAATCACTAAAGAAATTAGATTTGAAAGAAACATATCTAAGAAAGCTTTTTTGAACACGATCAATCTTGGATATCTGGGTTACATAATGTGGTGACCAGACAGAGGAACAATAATCGAGGTGAGTTCTAACAAGTGTGCAATATAGGATTTTGATGGCACTCAGACTAGTGAAGTCACGAGTTGTCCTCTTAATAAATCCCAACATTCTGGTAGACCTGTTGACAATGGAGGTTATGTGGTAAGTGAAGGTTAGGGATTCGTCAAGAATTACTCCAAGGTCCCTGACACGGTCGACAGCGTCCAGGGGTTGTCCATTGATGGTATAATCGAAAATGACAGGCTGATGGGATCGAGTGGAACGTATGATATGACATTTGTTTATGTTTAGGCCCATACCGTTTGTTAAGCACCAGGTAGCAAGTCTGCAGATATCGCTCTGTAACTCAGCGGCGTCATCAACACAATTCACAATACGATAGAGCTTTAGGTCGTCGGCGAATAGTAGGGCATTACTGTAGTGGAAGCATGAAGTGATGTCATTAATGAACATGTTGAAAAGTAAGGGGCCAAGATGTGAGCCTTGGGGCACACCCGAGGTTGCAGGAAATTCAAAAGAATAATGGTGCTTGAATCTCACTATTTGGTATCTGCCTGTCAGATAATCGACAATCCACTTCAGAATCGCTCCTCCGAAACCATACCTACTGAGTTTGTGGGTTAGAAGCCCATGATTAACCCTGTCGAAAGCCTTGGAGAAATCGGTATAGATGGAGTCGACCTGACTACCCCTATCAAGAGCTTTAGACAGAGTATTGGTATAGGTGATCAAATTGAGTTCAGACGACCTTCCGGATGAAAAGCCAAACTGGTTGGAGATCAGTAGCCCTGAGCAGTCAAAAGTCATATAATCTGTAACGATGCTCTCGAACAATTTAGGGATTGTACTAAGAATTGAGATTGGACGATGGTTACTAATGTCAGATTTATTACCTGATTTATATATGGGTGTTATGTAGGAAAGCTTCCAGTAGTCTGGAAAGATCCCCGTATCCAGGAATTTGTTGAAGATATGAAATAGTGGTCTAGACAATATATAATTACAATTTTTAAGAAGAATAGGGGGAATAGCGTCGGGCCCCGGACCCTTTCTAACATCGAGATTGCTTAGCTTCTCAAATATGGTGGAGATAGGGATATGGTAAGAGCAAATGTTGAGTTGAGCGTCGATGTTACAATCATTGCGGTTTAGGATTTGATCGGTATATACTGAGGAAAAGTGGCGTGCAAACATATTAGCGACTTCAGTGCCGGAAGAGGCAACAGAATCGCCAAGAAACATTTTATCTGGCAAAGTAGAGCCTGACCTAGCGCCGTTTACAAAATCCCAGAAGGCCTTGATGTTATCCCCGATATTGACCTCAACACCACTGATGTAATTGGAATAGCATTATCTAGACAGAGTCTTACAACGAGCTCTAAGCTCTCTAAATACTGAGTAACTTTCATGAGATCTAGTAGTTTTATAAATGTGATGTGCGATCCTCTTCTCCTGAGTCAAATGCCTAAGCTGTGGGCTGAACCAAAAGGGAAACGAACGATTGGTGATCCTCTTGAGTGGAATGAATACCTCGATAAATGAGTACAGGGTATCGTAAAAACTATGGAGCATTCCGAATAGGTCCTTATCCAGTAGAAGGGCATCCCAGTCGACAGCACCGAGATACTGGCATAACAGCTCGTAATCAGCGTTTCGGAAGTCATATGAGTGTTCTGTAGCCTGAGACTCATGAAATTCTGTTCCCACTTGCACTATTGTTTCAATGGCTGGGTGGTGAGCATCAGGTGGCAACAACACATCTGCAGATTCGTTTACAGTGAGTTCGGTAGGGGTTAATACGAGATCCAGAATAATCCCCCGGTTATTTCGTATATTGTTTGACTGGAATAAATTGTGGAGTGCACATAGATTGGAAACAACTTCGATGGCCTCGGCTTCAGCTGGTGATGAGCCAATAGTTGGAGAACCGAGAGAACAGTAATCTTCAACTTGCCAAGTGATGTTAGGAAGATTGTAATCGCCAAAGATGTAAACTCTAGTATTAGGATTCTGTTCATTTAGGGATTCCACCAGGTCATAGTGTGTACGGTACAAGTTAACATTTGACTTCGGTGGGAAGTAGACGGAACCAAGTATGAATTTGTGATTACTTCCACCAACGAGTACGAATATTTGCTCAACTGAGGGGTCAGTGGGCAATGGACTAACGGGGATATCTTTCTTGGTAGCAATCAAAACCCCTCCGCCCCTATGGAAAGGACTGGAGGCTGGTGACCGGTCCTGTCTAAAAATATTATAGTTTGTAAATCCTAATTCTTCATCATTGATTTCATCTAATAACCATATTTCAGTGAATATAATAATGTCATAAGCACATGTGGAGATGCTCGTATGGAGTTGAGAGAGTTTGGTTCGTAGTCCTCTGACATTCTGGTAGTATACTGTAAGATTGCCCAAGTCAAAGTTCCTTATTAGTTTTTTTGGGAGACGGTAGGTGCATTATTGACGTATTTAATAAATAGATTTTGCTCGCCATTGTTCTGACGCCTCGATAGCTCAGCCCTAACAGCGTCGAGCTTGTTTCTTTGTTGGGGGGTTAGGTCAGGGTGAATAAAGATCTTATTTTCCTGACCGGCTTTCAATTTGTTCCTGAGCATCAAATGGACGTCATGAGGGTTTGCTAAAACAACCTTTAGAGGACGGTTACCATTTTTGTTCTTCTTACCAAACCGGAAAGTGCTACTGACAGTTACTCCTGATTGATCGCCAACTGCTTTACTAATAATGGCAGAGACACGATCCATGTCATTCTCTGCCTGACGAGATTCAGACAAATTGAAAAACAAAAGATTGTTAGCTTTCTTTTGGCGCTCATGCAGTTCATTGATGACTTCATCGGAGTCAACTTCCCTCTTAACGGATTTGAGTTTGGTAATCTCTTCTTTCAGTTGGTCCACTTCAGACTTGAGATTCTCGATCTGCCTTAGTAAGCTAGGTGCACTCTTAAAAGCAACCCGACAGTCTTTGCAGAAATAAACTAATGTTCTTTTCTGAACGACAACCGCTCGTAACTCCGAAACACATAATCCTGTGCAGGCCTCAGTTGGATGCATGGTGGCATGACAGCTATCACATGAGATTGACTTGTCGCCCAACGCTTTATCGCAAGTATCACATGAACTTGCCATTTAAGTTTGTGTTTTGTAACCACAGTTACTGGACTAAGATATCAATTTGGTTACTAATGTTCCTATACCAAATTCACTGGACTATAAGTGGATGTAAAACCCAGAGACTTTTTATGGATGGCACTATTTCTTGTGGCGTATCCAAAGTTTTTGCTATGGATTGAACTGGAAAACGATGCAATTGCACGTGAAAAATTGATATGAAGGAGATGAAAAAGTGAGGACCTTTCACTGGATGTCAGAGAGTTTCACAAAAGCTTTCAGTAGTCCAAAGAACGAAATTTATAGAGTATGTCTAACACTCAAAAAACATTAAAAACACAGACACCGAACTGAACTTCACTTCAGGACAACGCTTTTTTTTTCAACTGAAGCCACTGAAGTAAAATAAACCACACTATGATGGAGACTTGACCTCGTTGTTACTGTGTTGTTTTCGCAAAGCACAGTACGTCTGTGCGCTTCAAACATCAAAGTGAGTGATTTTTATTATCACACGTTCACTCAATGAATGGAGTAGAAGTCACCTGGACCTGGTTAGGCGTTACTCACTTTACTTTATCCTTCACCTTAGTAGAGTCGCTCGAATTTGTTATAAATATTGTCATTGATAGAAAGGATTGAGAATATACTCAATTTCGATTGATAATTCGATAAAAAATTTCACTCCTTCCTGAAAATTATACCTTTCCTCCCTATAGGAAGGAAGTTTTCGATTTTTTTACTCATTGTGAGTACTGTCTAACCAGTAGGTACACAATTGAAACACTTTTTTATGGAGAATTTGGAAGTAGCATCGTTTTTCATATTTCTAAACATGGCGAAGAAACGTCTGTGAATTTTATTTGTCCTTATGAACGCCATTTTTGATTATAACATTTTCAGATAACGTTTTTTCATCTCCTTACCATATTGTAATTTTCTTTGAAAAATAATTCGATTGATGTCTTGGTAAGAAATGTCTGATTTTTGATTGGTTTATCGTAAAAAACTCAAAAGCATCAATCAGAAGTTTTCGTGTTTCTACGATATTTTCTAAAATATTGAAAATCATCCAAATTTATTTTCAGATTATTTTCCACCGCAAAAATGCGCAACTTTGAACCAATTCAATAAATTTCGTATCTCTTATAGGATAAGCGAGATCCCCATAGTGGCACTAGAAAAATGGACAGCCTGTAGGTAGAGGGGTAGGAGGAAAACTTTTATTTGCGTCAAGAGTTAATGCACAAAAATGTATTCGAGAGATTGTTTGACCGATTTCGAGAAAAATCTGTAATGTAGTATAATGAATCGATGATTTTCCAATAAGGAATGGGGAAGATATACTTTTTTGTATAATCAATTGTGGAAGTTGAGGAAGAACCGCATTCATTTGATCATATCTTGTTAGACAAAGCAACTTTTCACAATAATGATTTAGTTAAACGTTACCTACAACTCTTAGTACTATAATATATATTGTATAACACTGATGACAAACATTCGTTTCGGACCATCGATCGCTAGAATCAATGAATAATCAATGAATTTGGTAGGATTGTAGGGAGAACTACGTAATCATCCTCAATTTGGGATTCAATTGGAATTGAATTTCTGATATTTCTCAGAAACATTAGATAGTAGCACTTCTACGGAAATAATACTTGATAACCAAGTACAAATTTGGAAGGAACTTCAAATAATTGAAAAAACAATATTTCAATATTTCTGTTGTTTTATACTGATTTATCAATAATGATAAAATAAGTAGATAACAAATCACTTCTCTAGTTTTCTCTCGGAAATGGTGAATTATATCGAGTTCAATCAGGTAGGCTTTTCTGTAATTTTATTGCGAGAAATCGCGAAAAATAGTGCATTGTTTTATTAGGATCGAAAGCGACACTCTGTTTGAGCTAATTTTGCGTGTTATTTTTTCTGCAACCAAAATAATTGCTATCTAATTGATGAAATGTAAGTGACATAACCACCAGACGGTAAAAAAAATACACCAGCTCGTACCAGCTAACACCGTTTGGTGTCCCCAGAGGTCCTTATTGTTTTAGTGTCAGTAAACACCGGCATCCTATTGATCACTGTAGGTGTTATATGACCTTTCCCATAGTGTTTTCAATAATCAAACCTAGTTGTAAGTAACACTAGTGTCAGGGCTGAATTCAGCAGAATGAACACTTTGGTTGTGTTGTTTATGCATTTCCGAAAGTGCGATTTGACACCGCAGTGGTGTGATGTACATTCTGTGATTTTTTTGATGCTGAATCATACCTCAACGAAATTGTCTTCAGTCTTTACTCACTGACCAGGTACATGCGAATACTTTTCTGGTGGGAAGGAACACCATATCATGAGTGTTCACAGGCGGATCAGGGCGGATCACCTCCGGTGACGTGCACCACAATCGCGAAAACACCAGGTCATCCTAAACCGACTTCGTTTAGGCCACACCAAAATAACACACGGCTACCTTTAAAGCCGTGAGGAAGTACCAAACTGTAAAACATATTCTGGCTGATTTTCCCCATTATTCTGACGTTAGACTCAATTATAAGATGTAGCAGATCACCCTGTATACGATGTGTGTATTTATGATACTTTTTATATTGCGTTCTTGTAATGTTTTGCATAAACCTTCTAACAAGCATTGGTCTATCTCCTTCTTGACAAGTCCACAAATTAAAATACTCTTCACTATACCATCCATCAACTCTCCTAACTCACAAGACAATGCTTTATTCTTCAAATCCGTTATGTAGTTATCGATAGTTTCTCCTTCAATCTGCTTCCTCGTGAAGAATTTATGTCGTTCAAAATCAAGATTTTTGAAAGGGACAAAATGTGCTTCAAACTTCTTCAACAGATTTTCCAGTTTATCTACTTTATTCGGTTCGAATTTCAATGTCGATCGTATAAATAAGTACGATAACCTTCTTCTCCTATGTAGTGGAGAAATTGTGCACTTTTAGTAGAGTTATCCTTCTTAGTATATCCCCATCTCTTTTTCCAAAGATTACAATTTCTTCCATATTTTCTTCAAAACTCAAAGGTGGAATACCGATTTCTGCCATTTATTCATCTTAACGACACACAAATTATATCCGATGTGAAAGACGTGTTTTCCTTATATTAACTTTATCACCGACTCCGCCATCTGAATGAAACAATAGATGATCAACAAGAACGCAATATAAAAAATATCATAAATACACACAGCGTATACAGGGGGATCTGTACCACAGACAATATCAAAGAAATTCTTGGAGAACACTGTGACTTTGATAATTTATTATCATATCTGTACTCCATCAATGTTATCAATTATATTTGATATACATTATTGTATTAGACTACACTGTACACGCTAATAACCTCGAGGGTTGATGCGTTTTCCTTTCTCTTCAAATAAATTAAAAAAAAGTTACTTCAAAGGTGGCCGTAGAATGAGTAAAGAAAAATGTGCTGGCCAATTGCATCATCAACAGAGATCGAGGTCATATGAAGAAACAACGAAATATTTATTATTTGTAGCTGTCGAAAAATCAGTTTTATTCAACTTTCAAGTGTAGTTTCAATATCAATATTAGAAATGAATTAGATATCATATTTAGGAATGTAATAATCAGTTTCTTGTTGAACATAATAAATACGATGATGTTCATTCTTAAATGACTTCGCTTCGCTCGTCGTACTCCAAACAACGCGTGCGACAAAATAGCGTCTTATAAAACTTGTATCATAATATACTATTATCTCCTATGCACTAAAAGTGTTGCCTAGAAACATAGATATCGATGATTTTGTTATGTCAGTAAGAAAAACGTCTACTTCTAGAGCCAATTTCAGAACAAAAATGGTTGACTTTCGAGTCGGTTGCAGAAAAACTCTTAATTTCTCAACAAACTTTCTGTATCTCGATAACTGAACACATGAGAGCCTTATGTTCATGCCTAATGATTCATCAAATCATAAAAATTATCATCATCGTAAATGGGAAAGTTTATTTAGTAAATGTTCTTGTCTTTTTCAATCATAGTGATGATTTTTCGGTCGTAATACCACTAGTGAATTTTGTTGATCGACAAACACATCGCGAAATTGATAGTCTTGCAAGCAGTGCTCGTGCGGTGTTCTCTTCATGCAAATCAGTTGAGTTATAGTGGAATAAAAGATAGACTTATGAAATAAATTCAATGGCGAGTAGAATTTTATCAGACTATTCCACAAATAATCTGTAATTCGGCAGAATCAGATGCAATAAGCAAGAAAGTTAAACAGAAATTGATGAAGTATAATGAACAGGATACATTGACATCGAACGAAATACATATTTGATTTAACCATCAGTATTATGATCGTAATTGAATTTATCCCAAATCTGATAATTTTGAGATGTGATCACATCGTGATTATTTTCAGTTTACGTTTAACTGTCACATACACAGATCTGAATAAACATTATTCGCCAGATCCATCAGAGTCGAGAGTCAAGTTTGTGTTATCGATAATCCGAACTTATTGACTAGAGCTCCTAATTGGTTCATTTGGCAAGTTCGTGAAATAGTCGGTAGTAATACCTCAAGTGATTGCATTTTCGTGATGAGTCTGTTTTATTTCATGAGTACAAAAATGAGTTGTTTGAAAATTTTTTGCTCAAGTAGAAATCCAATGAAATCAGTTGATTTGGGGTCATCTGATCAAACACAACCAATCAAAACAAAATTATACTGAAAAGAGCCCATGGGGTGTTGTCACTCAATAATGTTGCTATAGATTCCTACAATAGGGTCATAAACCTCTAAAGCTTTAGCAGAATTGATGGTCGTTTTCCGATACCTTACTAAACTACTACCGATATGCCATCAAAATTAAATCGGAATATCCTCTTATGCTCGAGAAAATCGAAATCAAAAATAATTATTTGACAGCACCATATTTCTGCTGACGTCACCTGGTAAATCTGGATGGTATCGAAAAAATATCGAAAATAATAGGGAAGAAGAATTTTTTGACATAAGTGATGGCAGATAAGTCAGATGACAATATGTCAATTTTTAATTCAAAATTTTTTCGATAACGAAACTAATTCAAAATATTCAAAAGGGCGCATTAATTGATTGTTTATCATCTATATAACTCAAGTCAGGTATTTTATATGAGTTAATAATATTTCTATAGGATTTTCAATACCACCTCAGCGAAAACAATGAGACGATTGAACTCAAAGACACTGTAAAATCGAGAAATAAAAAAGAAGAATTAATTCAATTAATACCTTAATTATCTGGGGTAAGTAGGTAAGTGTAGTGGTGCATCTGATAATATATTAAATAAACAACACAAGTTGATATTATAATTACATATTCACAATATAATGTAAAGAAGAAATATCATATACAAACTCACATTATAGATAGAGTACGTACTAAGAATAACTGAGGATTTATAGGAAAATACATTTATTATTTACAGGAGTGCAGGACAATAAAGATTTCGTTTATTATAGCTTGTGCTCACACTTTCACAGGTTCTCATGATGTTCATGTACATAGATTCAAAGAATAAGGATTATAATTTTAACATAGATTAAAATTATCTTCACAGCAATTACTTGCAGATGTAGCTGATGATATTTGTTTTCCTACTGCAAAACACCAAGTTTGTCTCATATTAACACTTGGAGCACAAATATGTATTTCGAGAATCCACATTCGTGTTGCTACATGAAGCACAAGTCTTTGAATAGTGGTCAGTGAAGAGTATAATGAACGCTGAACAATGAAATAAAACTCAATAGTAACTTACCTTCAATCATCTGAATATATTTTCGCAGGAATAATTAAAATCGCCCAGTAATTTTTTACCGCCATCTGTCAAAGATGACAGAGATTGTCAATTCTTCTTCCACTTCGATTAATGGAACATAACCTAAACCAACCTATCAGGTGACGTCACATTTTTAGAAAAGGATGGAGAATTTTCGATTTTTGAATGCCGATTTTGAAAAAACCCTTGAAAATAAAAATTTTAATAAAATATCTACGTATTCTCTGGAGACCCGGGTTTCACATATATAATTTTTGAAAAATAGTGTACAACCCTATTCGATTTCGACATTTCAAATGTTCAATATTTCGAAATGTCACGACTGGTCAAGAATCAAACATACCAAAGAATACTTTTTACAGTAAAAACTTAGCATGGAAAGTGCTCATGTACTATTGCAATATTATGAAGTATGAATTTTTTATTCAGAGTTAAGAGTCAAGTTTGGTGTTATCGATAATCCGAACTTGACTGTGGTTCATTTGGCATGAGAGGTACCTAATTATTTTACTATAAGAGACAGAAGTTGAGACCTTTTCATTTTGACTTTCAATTGCTATTTTTAATGACTTTTTACAATGGAACTAAAGAAGTATTCCATTCAAAGCTAGCAAGTGGTGAAGAAAATATAAATTGACAGATCATAAAGTCGATTTGGCGTGTAAGGGTCTACATCAACCTCAATTACAAGATGAAGATTGAAATAAATTATTTCCTGTGAAATTGCCAGAATCCTATTATCGTCGACAAATTGAAATTTTTATTTCAACAGTGACGTATTCAATTATTTTTTGCTGAATACACGCACATATTGATTGACATATATTTTCTTTTTCATAAAAGTAGTACCTACCATTGCAGAAAAAAAATCACTGAACTATATATTCTAGGTACCTTTGGTACTTGAAGATGGATAACAGTAATTATATTTCGAATAATAATATATTTTCTGACGAATCACATCAGTAAATGAAAAACCGACTGGGTTGTAACAATTTTTGTCGCTAACATTTAGAATGTAGGATCCTATTCTATACTTAGTAAAGTATCAGTTCTCTATATAGAGAAAATTACTCATTCTCTCTGGGAGAAATCAGCTGTTTTAGTCTAGTTTTCTCTTGCTTTTTCTATGTAAGAAATTATGTTTCAATACCATAGTTCCTCATCTGTCACGTATAAATCAAATAACCACCAATATGAGCGTTTATTGCTGCACCCGCGTTATGGTTTGGCATATGAAATCTCGTATGAAATAGTATACTATGATACAATGATGATCAAGAAGCTATGGTCTCCGTCTTCCTAACTCATATAATTCCTAGACTCACGAGGGTTGCTTTGCAACTAAGTTGGCGGTTAAAAACACTTTTAGAACAGGTTTTATAAGATACTATTTTGTCGACGAGCGAAGCGAGTAGTGCATCAAGGGATAACGGTGGATAACCATGCATTTTTTCTATTTTACATGCATTTTCAGTATTTCATTAAAGAATGAAAAATTAAAAATTTGATAGAAGCTGTCAGTTCATGGTGTTTCGAATGATAAAAAACGCGTATCGATACATAGGCGAAGTAACAAAGCAATGGTACCTTCAACTCCACTTTTCTTCTTCAATTCTAGAGATGAAACGATCTCTATAGATGATAAACGTCACGTCACATATGAATGATTTTTTTTCTATTCCTGGTCTCACTGGAAGTGATGGTATTAACTTTGATATTTGACATTTTCTTCACAAATAGTAGTTCATCAATCGTAACTCTTACAAGTTTACTCCATAAAACTTCTGAGGGTTGCTAAGGCAACTAGGATAGTGGTTACAAAAAAAAATTAATGAGCCATTTTGTTACAGAAACGGACTAGAAGAATAGTTTTGAAGACCAATTCACTGGATTACGTGAAGTTCTACATCATCTATTATATAGGTACATGACCTACTCTTCGCTATTATTCTACTACCATTAACTTTTCATTGTTCCATCTCTGATCCATATTGCATCGATATATTGATATTTAAACCTTTTCGATCAATACCACAGACAGAAAATCAAATCACATTGATACCAGACTGATGACCAAACATGCACAAGAATGGCATGCCGCTAAAGAAAGAATGCAAACTGTAATTTATTCCATTTCAGCTGGGATTCATGAGTACCTAATAGGTACTCTGGAGATGTCTTTGACTCGAAGTATTCGAATTCTTAGATGTCGGTGTTACGGGAAAATGAAAGATGATAATTAGTAGTAAATGTTGTTGATGGGTCCCTTGCTAGTCTTCAACTAATTAAAATGGTATAGAATTAGGTATTAGCTAATGGTTGTGACTGGCAGTAACTTCGGTATGCATACGATAAGGAAATTGTTCTGTTGAATATTCATGACGGATATGCAGTTCCATTTGAAGTAAATGAATTGCAGAATCCAAGAAAGTTGAATGACAAAAGCGGCTTCCCTTGAGTTAAATTATTTTCTTACAGTGAATATAACTCATTATTCAGAAGAGTGTAACGACATAATTATAACTTTCAGGAATATCAGGATTAGCTATCAAAATTGTACCTATTATTAATCACCATCATCACCTTTTCATCTTCCTTACCTATCTATATATACCCAGTTCGTTTATTTCTATAGGGTACATATAACGTAACCCGTTCATAAAAAGTTATTCTCATTCTAGTAATAGTATGAGAATTTTCAAGAAAACCTAATAATTGAATCGAAATATTGTCAGTGATGTTGCATTACAGGAAAGGTGAGAATGATTTTGCTTATCATTGAATATTTTACCCGGAGGGCAGACATCTGTATTCTATCAAATAACCAAACAGCACTGAAAGCTCTGAAGTCTTACAGTTGTGAGTCTGAGCTGACGTGGGATTGCAAACAATCCCTGAGACAACTGGCAGCAAATAATCAGGTCATACTCTGATGTGGGTGCCAGGTCACGAGGGAGTTAAAAGCAACTTTTTTTATACCTGGATTTCCCATTTCATTGACGTGAAAATTTAAAATAGAGGTAGAATAGAAAATATGTTCGAGAAATCACCATTTCGGGATTGGGAATAGATAAGAGAAAAATTGTGAAGATTCCTTATCATCCAATCATCAGAAGAAATATGAATAGTATTTAAACTTAGCCTTCACAGCATGAAGACAAGATCGATAACAAGAAAAAGTCAGGAATTCATGAAAGAAGTACAATGTGGGGGCTGTGACATGAAATATATTGGTCACACATGACGAAACATACACAGTAAAAACTGGGTAGTTAAAATTAACTACAACTTGTTGCTCAGCTCGATCCACTAACCTTATTTAGTTAAATTAACAAAAGTACATTTAGTCGAATGAATCTTGTCAATTTGTGCAATAGCGAGTTACTACAAAACGGTTTTGCGAAATCACCGGATATATTTCGTATTTTCAACAATATTCTTTCGATGAAAGTAAAACCAATGCTGGTGATTCGACAAATCATTTTGGTTAATTAGTACTAAATGACGTAGAGGATTGGTATTCTATTTTGTTACTTTAGCAATATGATATTGTTATTTCAAAAATATAATTTTGCTCTTTCAAATATAATATTGTAAATTTAACAATATAATATTATATAAACTTAATAATAGCATATTGTCGATTTCACAAGTTCAGTGGTATGGTATGAAAATTTATAAGCAAAAGATGTACCATGAGGAAAATGAATAAAACTCAATGAAAATGTTTCAATTCAATTTTATTTACAAAATGAGGCATTCACAAATATTTACAGTTTTATGAAGAAAATCAAAATAATTTGTAAAGTAAACACTCGAATAAATGTATTACCTCTTGACAGATTTCTATAAATTGAGTGAAAAATGTACATATATGATTAACGGAATATTACCAGCGGATTTGGTAATATATAACTATCAGAAATGATATAATTCACGTAGATGTAGGTATATGCTTTGCCTGTTTATTCCATCTCTCGAACTGGAATCTCCGTCTAGAATGAAACAAAAAGGTGAATGATGAATCAGGAATAACATGAATTTCAAATAATGAAATTGAAATAAGAATGATTGAAATAATTGGAATAAAAAAACTCGAAGGAATACTTACGTTCGAAAGAAGTTATTGAATATTCTTATGTCGTCAACCCTGAACTCCTATTTTGGAAAATTTTATGAACGCCTTCAGAAAATATCTTGAGAAATCCACTTGTAGTTCCATGCTGAGCAACTAGAAGGAACTTCTAACTTCCAAGTGCTGAACATAGTTGCCAAAATTGAATGATTCTGAAGTTATAAGATGACGAATTTCATCTGGAATCAATTGCATCTTTCCATAAATCTCCAAAATATCTGCAATAATTTAAAAAAATCGGTTATGATTTCAATTATTATTGTTGAAGGTACTGGGTAGTTTTTTTGAACAAGATTAGTGAATTAAACAACAAAAATTATAGAACAAGCATAAACCGTTAATATATAGCAGTAAAATACCTCTATATACCTTATTGGGAAAGACTATTCAGTATGAGTACCTACTGAATGGTTTGAATAATAATATACTATCTAATACCCTATTGATATTGAGTATGCTGAAATTGAGTACAGCTCTTGATTGAGTTTTCATACTCAAGGGTACATCTCATCTGCTCTAGGTCAATGAATACATTTTTCATCTTCTTACTTTCTGTTGCAATTTCTGTGTTGGCGTTTACTACTCTCGTATACTGATTCATTTTTCACTCGAATTTTGTGGGATGGGTTGAATATAATTTAAGTCAACCACATCCATCTAGAATTCTTGAATCAACGTAACTTGATATATTATAGCTGAAAAAGGTAATGATTATTCACAAATTGGTTTCTTACCAAAACAATATTGCCTTTACCTTTTGGGGAAGTTGGGCACTCTTATTACATTATCAAGACTCCACCCTATTGATTTTTCCTGCTTTTTGAAATAATCTAGAACCAGATAATCATTCTTAAATACATATTATAGTCGATAATAATGCATTAGATGAATCACAGAACGGTTTTGCAAAATCACCAAACATTTTGTATTCGTAACAATGTACTTTCGATCAAAGTTGAACCAATGATGGTTATTCAACAAATCAATTTGGTTAATTACTACTAAATATAATGAAATTCTATTACATTTCTTTACTTCAACAATAAGATATTGTCAATTCAACAAATGGTTTGGTATGGGAACAAATATATTCTTTAATGAATATGTAACCAAAAATAAACAATTGAACCTTACCTTCAATATATATTCAATATGCAGCAATTCTTCATCATCGACCAGAGATTAGTTCAGTGAATTCTAACTTGATGGAGGTGTTGCTTCTTTTCTGATGAGACAAAACTTTGCACGCTTGACACCTCAACGACACGAAACACCAACTACCAAGTACTGAGCCTACCTCATTCTGACTTGCACATCGTCGTCAAACGTTGATTAAATGACAACTATTATAGATTAAAGATTAAATATTTCTTCTGTCTATTTCACTCAAATTCATAGAAATCAACAAAAGACATAGTATTTTTCACTACAATTTTTGTTACGGTTATGCTAATATAGATATAATGTTTGTGGTTATTAACAAATTTCTTGCTATTTTCAACTAAATAAACATTTTTGCACAATGGATCATGTTTGACTGTTTACCGTGACAGATTTTACGTCAGTAGGTGACATTTACTAGCAACTCGACGGTAAGTAATCCAACTCGACGGTAAGTACTCCAACTAAGTAATTCACTTACCGTCTAGTTAAAAAATCCCTTAATTTTAATTTATTTTCATAATTTATAATGGTATCAATCGTGCAAAAATCGTTATAAGCATGTCGAACGTTAAGGGTAACCGATCTCAGACAATAATTGGAGTCGTCGCTCCGCTCCTCCTCCAAACAATTGTCTTCGATCGGTATAAAACCCTTACCGTTGTCCATACTCAATATACTATAACAAATATATTTTTTTTACTGTGTAGGAACCCGCTTAAAAGAACATACATTTTAAGAATAATCATTTCGAAAAATCTAGTGTTGTCCAACATATTTTTGAATCACTGTAAAATACTTGAAATTAGTAAGACATGTCACGAACAATCGTAGTAGAATCAAGATAGCGGCCCGATCTCCATTTCCATATTGTTCTTCCTTATTGACGTTCCACTTAACCGACGTTTCACGTCAATGAAGCGGGTAATCCAGGTATAAATAAGGTGTCCCAGCTATGGACAAAACAGTTTCATTGGTATTTTCACTGAAGGTGGCAACTTAGTTTCCGAAATACGTATTTGGTTTTTCGAAATATTTTTTAGTTTTTGGGTTATATTTTTATTTGTTTCATAACTAGGAAATGGTTTGTTTTCGGCGATATCCGGCAATACCTCGACTATAACATTTCCGAATAGCCAGCACTTTCCCCTGTTCTCCTGAATAATAACTAAACCATATGATGAAGCTGACTCCAGAATGATAATAACGATTTTCAGTATTCCTTTAGAAAAACAGTTGATCAAAAACCTATATTCACACATGTTTTCATTACATGACAACTGCTCACCTTGACTGGGAATCATTCTGTTGCTAATTGAAAAATGACCGACTTACCGCCGTATAAAAATTCGACCCTATACGGAATGCAAAATAACCAATCGAACTGCACGCTGAATACCAGATAAAACTTATTAAATCATAATTTACGAGTCCTACGGTTTCTTAATTACAACTTTCATTACCACTTCAGCTTTTTAATTACCAACGCAATGATCAGATAACAACGAAAATATATCAGATGCATCCTTACGGCCTATTATCATATTTTATTTGATCGGGTAGGCGTTGTGTATTCTTAAAGAGCCCGTACGTTATGATATGGAACCATCTTTGTGTAATTGTCCTGTCAGCAAACGTGAAATTTATGGATATATAAAACGCGTGAAACAATTGTGTTGGTCGTAGTTATGCTGTTTGTTAATGCATGTCACTCGAATACTGCATATAGGGTGTTTTGAGTTCAAAACCATGCTGAGTAGGTTTCCATATAAAACGAGTAATCTGAATCCTTCTATATAGGCATACCTGGAAATATTTAATTCTTCGACTTGGTAAGTATATACTATCATTCTGTAACTGCATCGACAAAAATAAGGTTTTGTTCACCGCATAAGAATCTAACTACGAAACCCTGACTGAATGGATCATTTGGTAATTATAGGTGGTGACGGATGACCTGCGACCTCTATGAATCTATTGTGGCCCACCTACTTCTGTTTCCACAGGAAATTCCTTGCTCAAAAAAACTCCTCCAGTCCCACCTTCCTCGGGAATTTGAGAATTCCTAGCAGATCTATGTGTGATATGTCTTCTATAACGTCAGCTGGTACGTTTACAGATTCTTCACTTTTTTGTGACGTACAGCATCGCATTCCATCAGAATGTATTTCTGGTCTCTCTTGGCAGGTGCTGTCTAGGAATCGCTTTCTTCGGTATTCTATGATTCCACAGTGTCATTAGGAATCCCTTTATTGACTTCAGATTCTGCTAAGGTTGCTCAATATCTTCAGCTCCTTCCGGTTAAGATTCCTGAGGAGTTCCTTGGATGGTCGTAGTCCTGAAATTTTTGCCATTGTGTTATTTTTATTGCTTCGACCTCTTTCTTCAATTACTTTAGAATACATGCTTGCATGCCAAGACGTGCCCTGGTACCCAGAAGATGATTGATCTGTTGTTTTTTCTCACTTGTTAAGTATTTCCTCTCCATGTTGAAGTGGACGCACCTATCGATTACGTGTATTTCCGCTTGAAAAATGATTGACAATGAAGGGTTGTCCAGCATGCGTGATCTGAATAAAATCCAGGAGTCAGGGGCTGTAGATGAGAAAGCAGCATGAAGCGTACTGTCATCCGCAAAGCAGTGAACAGGACAGGAGGTCACATAACAGGTCGTTAATGTGTAACACAAATAAAATTGGGACCGAAACAGATTTTTGTGGGTCACCGGCATTGATAGTCATTTCATCATATGAAATGGCATCATCAACGACCACATGTAGTGACCTATTTAGAAGAAAGCTCTTTAGTGAACGACACAGTTGTAACGGTAGACCATAATATGACGAAAGCTTTCCAAGAAGGCCTACATGCCAAACTCGGTGAATTACTTTATGCACGACCGGGCGTAAAATGGCACTTGATCGCCCGGTTGTGCGGGCGTAAAATAGCACTTCACCGCCCACGGACTACTTTACCGCCCGCCGGGCGTAAAATGGCACTTTACCGCCCGGCAGACAATGAATTATTAATTATTCGCATCCTCAGCTGCTTTACTGATTCCATAGTGTGTTACGTAGGTAAGTGAATTGATGATTTGCTTCAATACTGGGTTCAAAGAAAGAGATTATGAGTAATTTCTCAATATTGATATTCTTATTTTTTCATGAAATTTATACAACATGATTACATCTTTAGTTATTTCTTGTGTGATAAAATTGTACTCAAAACAAATTTGAAAAACTAGTTTAGGCTTATCTGTCATGACGCACCACGTGAACAACCACGTTCACATATAAACGAATTGTTATTGGAAAGTATTTTTAACCCCCATCTCAATTGCACAGCAACTCTCGTGAGTCTGGGACTTACTTGTATGAGTGAAAGTATATATATCCAGAAAAACTGAGCGAACCACATGACTGACAGTTGGTTGAAACCTATGATATCTAAATTAATCTTATAGATTCACTTAATACGTAATAGTTTGCCTCCACATGCTGTGCATAATCCTTAAAACAGAATCGCTCTTCATGTTGAAATATTATTCGAACAAATCTGAACATTACTGATTCAATTATTATTTTTAACACTTTAATTGTAACATTTTCTGACGTTTGAAGAAATACAGAGCTTAGGATGTTGCCTCGACATATCAGATCTCTTGCGCACAAAGACATTTAAACACTAGAGACTTCATCATCTACGTTTTTGCGCGATCAGTTATCGTTCGATCCTTCTTTTCTGTCTCTTTTCCTCCAATTACATGTTTGCCGGATTATACGATTTATGCAATCTTGCAGTAAATTGATAAATTCACACAAAACAATAACTATACTTTACTGAAGCATAATTGTTTCATTTCCTTTCTATGAATCGGAGTTATCATCGAATCATAGTGTTTTTGATTTAATGATGTACATTCTGATGAAATCAATTCGTCTTTTATCACATTTCACCATACAAATCAGCACTTTCGGCAACGCCGCACTAGAACATTCGACTATTTTTACAAGTTTGACGCTTGCGAGGTTGCAGAATTGCCTTCTGATTTCGTTGATACCGATTTGAGTTATTTTGGCCGTATTACTTTTTTGTGAGTTTCAGAAACAATATTTGTGTGCGAATATGGTGTATTTGTGTGTTGTGTGTAAAAGGGTGGATCATTTTTACTTAAATTGGACTTTTCACGATAGAACCAGAATAGAGGTTATGTTTATTAGACAGAGGCGTCCGGTCCAAAAGTAGGTGCCAGATTCGAAATATCCTGCTCTGACGGTAACGTAACGTTGATATTTCAAAAATATTGACAATGAGCACACATATTATGAAGGTATTCTTAGACTTCCAGTCGAAACCACACGAATCACATGAGATGATCTCAATCGCACAATGTAAACTGGAAGCACTGGCACATAACATCTCATCCCTCTGAAAATGTTCTTTTCAGTATTGAGGAAGTACAATCTCAAGTACCTACATGCTTAAAGGTGAGTACTATTTTCCAACATATGGCAATATATTCAACAGTTGAGAATTCACAATGCAGTATTCTTGCATTTAGCAGCATAGTTTCAATGCAACAAACACCGTTCTAAATACTCTGTTTATCCAATAATAATGTTCCTGAATTCTACACCTTTTGGTCTCACCACTCTTTAACAGAACGTTGGCAATCTAACTATATACTTACCTATTATATGAATATATTATTTAGTAGTTACTATAAAAAAATGAAATTGACTTAAGTTTCATCTATATAATTCCTTCCTTATAATTTGGATATCATTCACTTCCTCATTGTGTACCTTCAGTATCAGTAGTATGTATAGATATATTTTTATTTCAGATGAGCAGTGATGAAATGATAAAAATTAATCATAAAGGTACCTTTACACCTGATGATGTGTATGGAACAGTTCAATGATCATTTATTTTGGTAAGTTGTTTGAATGTTTCACAAAACCACTATGGTTTCGCTAGTTTTATTCCTTCTATTTTCAGATATAATCAATATCATGTTGTTTTTCAGTGTGATTAGCACCTAATTTTTGATGTAGCCAAGGTATACACACTATGCTGTACTACTTACCACTACAGTTGTGTCCAGGGAACCTTTGAATTTCACATTTGCTTATGCTAAGAACTTTTGTGAAACATTTTTTGGTAAGTACTTGAGCAATGTGAATGCATACATACAACATTTAGATTCTGATGTGAACAAGAAACTTAATTCATATTTTGTATTTATATATATCAATACCTCAGCTTATTGTAATGAAATTTCCGAAATCTTCATTTTGAAATTAGTGTCCTTCCCTCGGTCCTTCCTTATTATTTTTTATTGATAGAAAATGAATCAAAATTATTCAATCTGCTATTTTCCTCAATAGGTTTCTGGCTTTCAAACTGTTATTTTTTATTTTCTATAACATTTTTTAGATACTGCTCAGTAGCCTCGAATGTTTTTATTTGTTTCAGAGTGAAAATGTATCTGTTTTCAATATTATATTGGGACTTGATACCTGTGAATATTCATGAAGAACTGGATGGGGTTCAAAGGATGGTTTCAACTTTAGAAGTAGTCAAAGGAATCTACAAATATAGAAATAAACATCAAGAAAAATTATTTTAAACCTTTATTCATTTATTTTTGTACTCTATTTGAAAGGACCTACTTCAAATAAGACCAATTTGTTTCATTTTTTCAAGTACATCACAAAAAACTTCACATTCACCACTGAAGATTCATCTATAATTTGATTCTTCAAAAAACTTGTTTGCATTCCTCTCATTGATGGTAGCCTCAAATAGCAAATTGAAAGTGTTTTCAACACTGTTGTAAACCTGGTTTCATCTGAAAAACAAAGAGATTTTTTAACTCTTCATAAATTTGTTTAAATATTGAGTACACAAAATAGTTGATTGAAATTATATTCATTATATATTGTTTTATAATTGTTTTTGTACATGTATATACTATACAAGATATAATAAATATACATTATTATGTAATTTAGTTTATGTTGATTTATGCTATGTACTTCTATGTATAAATTTTCATTTATTGTGCATAATTATAGTATGATTTATGTGTAGATATATTGAAGCTTGATAATTTTTCACTATGCAATCATATTTTTCAAACTTATATGATTGCTTTGAAAAAACCGGATTAACACATCATATTTGTTATTATATATCATAGGTACTAAAAATTCAATCTTATTCTGTATTTATTTTGTTGAAACTTATTTCAATCTGGATTAAGAGTGAGAACTGGAAAAACAGGTTGAAATTTCATGCTATTCTAAATGAATGGATGGAAAGCTGGAAAAATTACACATACCTGTTATAAATGAGTGAAATCAGTTGCTCAGTTCAAAAGGTATGGTTAATAGGTAACTTATCCAAATGATTGAAATAGAACACTTCATGAAAGAGCATGCATGGTTTTGAACATTCTTCCTCTGGACTAGTCTGGACATAATTAGTTGGCATCATCATCAAATCATCAGCTGGTTCCTACAAAATCAAATTAAAAATGAGAAATAGTTATTAAATGAATATAAAATACTTTGAATGCCCTAGGAACTGATATGAGAATATATATATTATCTGCACATATGAGATCAGCTCTTAATAGGTATAAATTGAAGTGTGTAGTAAATATTTAAGGAAATATCAAGAAGTTTGTAATTAATGTAGTAGCAATCATATACATTTAGGTAAAATGTTGCCAAATAATAATATATCTATGTAAACATAATCAAGGGCTATACATAATATGTTATTTTCAAGGGTATAATCAACATCAGTTTATCACCAGTCCAAGATTCCTCACAGCAGGGGTTTCAAAAAGCAAAAATACTACTTATTATAATATCTATATCATACAAGGATGAAAAAAATAGAAGATAAAACACTCGAGAAATCAGTTCACTACCCAATACAGTACAGAAAGACTTACCTCGAACCTTTTTAAGGTATATGTTTTCTCATTTCCAGTATCAAAATGGTTAGCACAAGTGCCACAATATTCAGCAGTGATCTCTGTAGATATTCTGATGCTAAAATGAATCATGTTACCACAAAGATTCTTCAAACAAACTATATTAGTATATTTTCTTACCCATGCTTTCCAAAATTGTAGTCAACCATGTCTGGTGTGAAGAAATGAAATCCTATCACTTTATATTGTTTAGTTTTAGTAGTAGGTAGATAATGGAACGGCACAAAGTCGTGGATGCATTTTCGTGGAAATATAAAATTATGAAAGAAACAAGAAGTATTTTGAAGGAAAAAAATACAGATGTGACATTTACATGACTCATGACTGACACGCCAGCACGCCACTGACGATGATAAGAACCTTCAAACATACATTGTTGCCGAGGCGCCCTGTGCGTATATTTTTCTCTCTTGCACTCGTTGCAAACATCCATACAATGACTGATCGGCTTGGAAACCGATTTAACAATGGAACGTTAAGTCTCCTGTATTTGAATGTCTTTGCTTGCGCATAATCCGACACTTCGTACAAAGTTTATAAGTTACCTGGGAGCTAAGTTCCAGACATCGGAGGTCTTTGATACGGCCCCTCCCAGAAACTTGAGCCTCTTGCAAGAAAGCACTTGGCATTCGCAAAGCAAATATTCTGTTCTCTGATACCTCAGAAGGCAGTGTCCAGTGAAGAGTCCCGTCACCAAATTCAAGTGTTTCTTGTTCAACTTGAGAAGCTGTTTAGCTTTCCTTAGCAGAAGGCACACTAGAAATAATGTGATTACTTTGAAGGACAAAAATAAGTGATAACTGATCGTGAAATGGAAACCTGGTTACGTTTCATTCCGTGAATAAAATCTATTTAGTTATTTTCTGCTAGACATCCTGATGTGTATTGGTTCGAACAAAGAATTCTCGTGAATAAAATAAGCAATGGATTGAAAAAACTTTGGTTCGGTGCTATCGGCAAATAGATAATTTTGTTCGTATAATTATTATCTCTTGTCAATGTGTTGACTTTTCTCGCCTACAATTGACAGCGGATTTTGGCAGAAAAACGATACGTATCTCAACATTGGATTGTTTGAGATCTTACCTTTCAAAAAGGGATTTTCCTGTGTGTTTTTATATCGTCTCAGAAACATCTTCGAGGTTCGTACTTTTTTTTTCTCCTTTTCTCAAGGCTCGCTTTTCAGCTGATTTTCGATTACTTTTTTTTGTGTGCATGACGGTAGCTGTTGTAGGTATGAATGCATGGTTGATGAATGCACACAGTTATACAAATATTGTTTACATGATATTTTAGTCAGATTTAACCACTCGAGAATTCTTCTCGAAATATAATAATTACTAAACTGAAAACGTTGTAAAACTATTCGTTCTTCCACCACCTAACGTCTTTAGTTTTGATTATAATGAGTGAGATTATAGTCAATTTATGGAGACAAAACTACCAGAAAAATTTCACCTATACAGGAGGAATCATAGTGACAGTTGTGATAAACAGGTGCATTATCATTTTTCTAACCTAATTCTGCCATTTGCGGGCAGCCAAGTTAAGTTTCTCTATTATATATTTTTTTGTTACGTCATTTAGAATTGCATTTCTCAATGATCTTCAAAGAACGAACCCTACACAGCTATTTTGTAGTTTTGTTTATGAACCTGATTATGTCCTGTATTCTCTCGTGTATTCTGAAGTAAGAGAAACTAGAGGTTTAATTATTGTATCTAACTGATTTTCGGTATCGAATTATTCCAATAATTATTTACTATATCCTATATAGAGTTAACAGTTCCTCCCTTTCTATTGGTATTGAATCAAATAATGTCAGAGATATCTTTGCAGTATTTGTAATTTCTCATTCAAGAGAATTGAAAAAAAAATCATGGCGCCCATTTCAATCAACTAACTTCCTCAAAGCAAAGATAAATGCAAACCCCCTCTCGCGGAAGTGGAGCCGTGGTAAGTACTTATTTCCTCTCTGGGTTCCAGTACTTTTGATTTCCGCCCCCTTAAAAAGGGTGTTGCAAACCATTGTGGAAAACATGCTCCAGTCAACCCTCAACGTGAAGCAGTGGATGTTTCGCTTATTGCTCTTCATATACCACACCAGAAACGCCAACAAACAAGTTGACCGGATCCCAAATAAAAAAAATGAAAATTCCGATTATAACGTCTTTTTAGTATGCGATGCCTCGGTCACAAAAAGTGATAACTTATACGTAGGCCATTGTTTTCGAAGGGTCGTTGGGTCGATGTTGAGCCGCGCCTGCCATTGTCATCTTCGTGGAGAACAGCTGAACGGCGTCTCTAACGAGGTCTTAGATGGCCACCGCATGATGAATGAATTCATGTTGTTCTTTGAAGAGTTTACGACGGTGACCGACCGTTAGTTCGAGGAAGTTGTTTATTTTCATTTGGTTTGATGCATTGGTGATATCTTTCTCCTGCAAAGGACGTGGTCACGACTCACAGGGTTTGTCAAAATTGGTACTTCATGCATAAGACGGCATTGTGAACTATGGAAATAAGTCAATTCGATCAACCGGATCTTTCTTGAAATGTGAGTATAAAAAAAACAGGTTTTACACCCAATAACAGGAAATGCTATTATTAATTACACTTTCGACAGTTCACAAAACAATATCAATACCAAGAAATGCAGAAAACTAATTATAATAAAGAACATTTCAAAACTTGATGTACAACTGTTACTAGTTGAATTTTATTAATCACTTCTCTCAATGAGTCATGATTGATATCACATATATGAGAAATTTTGTTAAAGTTATCACAAATAATGGAATTTGGGGATTTCATCATCATTCTAGATCTAGTAGCAACATTGTAGAACATGTTTGATTGTCTACTGTTTAATCTTGGAATGAGAAAATTAATTTGATTCAGAAGTTCGGAGCAATCAATTTGGTTATGAATTAATTTGTAAAGAAATGTCACACTCAAAATTATTCGACGTCTTTCTAGAGAAATCATTCCGAAACTATCCAAGAGAATTTGGTTATCGATTCCTCTAGAGTCTAGAAAGGTAAGTTCCATTCCACCTTCGTCCATAAATACTTACTTGAAAATTTTTCTTTGAATACTTTCAATTCGGCTTGTATGATATTGTCTTGTAGGATACCATATAAGTATGCCATACTGTAGTTTAGATCTTACATTCGAGTAAAAAAGAAGTTTTATTGCAAATATATTTCTGAAATCTCTACAATTGCGGTAAATGAATCCTTACATCTTCGAGGCCGCAGATATTACAGTGTCGATATGATTGTTGAGTGAATCTCGAGTCATATACAATACCCAAGTCTTAAGCTTCCCCATTTCGTTTCAGCAAATTATTGTTTATGAATAGTCATTGGAGCTACGAATTGTTTCCTGGAATATAATAACAATAATAATAATAAACGTCTTTATTTTTTTATGATTATACAATCATATGGCAGAGCGAAGTTTAGCCATCATGGCTACTCTTACACCTAACCCTGCACATTGATAATACATAATAGATAAACTTAACATACTTTAATACTTAATCACTAAATGGAGATAACTTGCAATTATTAATTATTAATGATATATTGAATGAAGTTATAATTTCAAATAGCATTTTGTTCGAGCAATAAATGTAATCTGAGTCGTTTTTTGAAAGAATGAATAACTTTGATTTTGAAAGAGGAATCGAGTGAATTATACAATTTCACATCATTATAGGAAAAAGATTTCTGGTACAATGCTGTCGAATGGCGCGGTATATCCAATGGGTTGTTCACTCTTACATTCACATTATGTTGTTGGTAACGGAATATTAGTTTGTTTCTCAAATATATTGGAATTGACGTAATCAGCGAACGATGAACAAAAATAAGACAATGATATTTCCACAAAAAATCAATATTCAGCCATCTGAGTGCACGAAAACACTGACTGATATGATCAAATTTTCTGAGACCATAGATGAAACGACAACAGGTGTTTTGTATTCTTTGCAATCTGGTCTTCGTTACCATGTCTAGATAAGGATAAAAAATTATAAGACAATACTGAAGTATTGGCAAGACAATAGTTTCACACAATTTTTTCCTCAATGAAAAATTCAAAATGCCTTTATTTGCAAATAAGAGTTTTAGGGACAGATATGATTTTTTTATTAAATTATTTACTTGGCTCGTAAACTTGAAGTGAATATCCATTATCAGTCCAAGATTCTTAGCCTCGGTAACTAGTGGTATGAGAACATTGTCAATATGTAGGATAATTTCATGTCTAACTATTTCGTACATATGCTTCGCGCAAAACAGCATAGCTAAAGATTTCTTAGGATTCAGTTTCGGAGCATGTTTTCTACAATAATTATTCAGGAGTTCCAAGTCGCTGTTCAACCTTTGAACTGCAACAGCAATATTTTCTACATTGAAACTTAATTTTATTTGCGTATCATCAGCATAAGATTGCATTTCTGAAAACTTAATATCTCGGTATATATCGGCAGTGTATATAAGAAAAAGTAGTGGCCCTAAAATTGAACCCTGTGGTACCCCTGACCTAACTTGACCTGCAAAAGATATGCCTTTACTTGTACGAACTTGCTGTGTTCGATCGGCAAGATAGGAGGAAAATAATTCGACTGCAATATTATCCAAACCGCAATACTTTAATTTTGTACAGAGTAACTCATGGTCGACAGTGTCGAATGATTTTGAAAAATCCAACAGCACTAGCACTGTTGCTTTTTTTTGTCAATGGCTGTTATAATATCATCATTTATTTTTATTAATGCACTTGTGGTACTATGTCCACGCCTAAAACCTGATTGGCGTGATGGAATGATATTGTTTTGTGAAACATAATTTTGTAATTGATTATTTAAGAATTTTTCCAAAATTTTGCTTAATACCGGAAGTAAACTTATTGGTCGTAAATCACAATAATCTGATGGATTATGGTTCTTAGCTATAGGGTTTATGATTGCATTCCTCCACCCAGCTGGAAAATAACCAATTTCCAGGCAGCAACCAATAATATGTGTTATGTAGTCCAATATTGCAGGTAAACACAACTTAATCATATGTAATGATATATTATCAATACCACTGGCGTTAGATTTGATGCTATTGATGATTTCTAATATTTCCATTTGACTTGGAAAACGAAAACAGAATTTTATATTTGGTTTGAACATATTTCTATCATAAAAATTGACTCAACCTAGATCGGATTGTACTGTGTTGAAAGAGGATAAGAATGTATTGTTTATTATTGTATAGGGTCAGTTAGATTATCAGGAAGCTCTGTATTTGGCTGTCTTTGAACTTTCATTTTTTTAAGGACTTTCCACATATCGGAGTTATTACTCTGTTGTAAAAATTTTAAATAGCCTGATTTCTCTCTACGTATTGTAGCAAGAGTATAGTTGCGTAGCTGTTTATAGTGCTGCCAGTTTTGTTCAAACTTTTCCCTTCTGTATTTGGCAAGAGCTTTGTCTCTTTCCCTCATTATAATTTTGACAGCATGTGTCAACCATGGCGCATGTGCCTTATTCATACGTGCAGTGCGTATCGGTGCGTGCCTGTCAAATAATTGAGTAATGTTGAAGGTCAACAAATCTACTTTTTCCTCGATATTTGGGGTATATAGGATTCCATTCGCAAAATCCCTATATGTGTGTATTTTTTGCTTACCTAACGTTGCCAAATTCAATTCACAACATACCAAATTATGGTCGGATATTAAGTCAGCATTCAATGTATATATTTTTCTCACCAAATTAGCATCATTAATGAAAATAGGGTCAATAAGCGTTTCCGAAAATTGAGTAATTCGTGTCGCTTCATCTATGATCTGTGTAAAACCGTAGGCATTGAATACATGATTTATTGGATTATTTGGATTAAATAAATTGACATTTATATATCCAGCTACTATGATTGTATCATAATTAGGTACAATATTTGGTAAAATATTCTCGAGGACATCAACACACACAGGAACACTTTTATGTGGAGGCCTATAAACTACTCCTAGAGCAACAGTTAAATTGTCGAATTTGAATTTCAGCCACAAATGTTCAATATTATAATCTTCTTGCATATCCAGTATTTCAGTACAGACATATTTAGTTTTAACATATATACCGACACCTCCTCCTCTTTCAGTAACCCTATCTTTGCGATGAAATTTATAACCATCAAGTGAAATCACATCTGTAGGTATTTTATCCGACAGCCATGTCTCAGATACAAATAATATGACATGCTGATGCATTAAGATACATTCAGATTAAGACTATTGAAGTCACACCATTCAATAATTTCATTAATGAACTGTTGTAAGTCGTCACAGTTGTCCATATCCTCTATCGAACTGAATAATTTCAGATCGTCCGCAAAAAATAAGCTGGAACATTTTATCGATGTTGCCTGATCATTTATAAACATCAGAAAGAGAAGAGGGCCTAAGTTCGATCCTTGTGGAACCCCAGACGAGATTGTATATGTATCTGATTTGAAACCCATGTATTCGACAAATTGTTGTCTACCAAGAAGATAGTTTTTGAAATGATTCAATAATCCATCAGATAATCCGATCGCTTCTAACTTTTTCAGTAATACATAATGATCCAATTGATCGAACGATTTCTGAAAATCTAAATAAATAACATCTACTTGACCTCGGTTATCCAGCTGTTGACAAATAAATTGATTCAGACATGCTAAATTGCTTATACACGATTTTTTACTTAAAAATCCGTACTGATTTGGTGAGATAATCACTTTGACACCATTATAAACTTAATTATATATAATAATTTCAAATAATTTGAAGAAATTGCTCAGAATCTATACAATTCTATAATTCTGAATATTAGTTTTTTGAAAATTGGACATACCCTTGCAAGCTTCCACCTATTTGGAAACGTCGAAGACGACAGAATCATATTGAAAGTAAATATCAGCGGATCAGCTATTACTTTCAAACAATCCTTGACAACAAAACTAGGAATCAAATCGATGCCGGCTGAGTTTATCTTTTAATTTTTTCGATGTTTTGAATGAACTAGTAGGTATATCATATTGAAATGATGTATCTTTGCATGAATCAATTCGTTATAATAAAAATTGGTCAATCAGGGGGCATATCTGAACATACAGTGTGAGAAACAATTATATAAGAAAAGTGATTTTAAAGAAATTTACTCATTTCGGGGTTATTCTATAGGTATGCTGTAATCGAAAATCGATCAGTGATTTTGTAAGATTTTGTAATTTTTTAGTTGCGTGGCATTAATTTTGTTTTTTTTAACGGAACTCCCCGCATATTATTGCACGTTTTGATAAATCATACAATGCAAAGCAATTTTGATCAACCATACATTATATCTATAGGTACCCAAAATGGAAATTTAATTCGGTATAAATAACATATCGTGAGTAAAATAGAAAAAGCATCACCTGGGGAATGGGAATTCTTTCAAACTGGGCGACTGTGTATTTTGAGAAACAACCTTCTTTTTCGATATTTCAAGTCATTTCAAACCCTCAGCTAGGGAAACTATGATACTGAAATATTTGAAATATTTCGTATGTGAAAGTGCTTGGCAGAACTTCCTTAATTCATCCTTTGATTCTACCTTTATATAATATACTCTCGATACATCTTTTCCAGCAGCCTCTCAGTATTTGTATTGTTCATACATAAGTTGTAAGAGAATCTGCCAGGTATAGCATAACATGGAACTCAAGACTCGATGTTCTAAGTAACTAACAGAATGCCCAAATACATATGTCAATCTACATTATTCATATTCACTTCGAAAATCAGTACCTGCGGATGCCAATTTGGCTACTACAAAAAAAAAAGATAAATACCAATATTTGACCACTTACAGTGCTCGCAGTATCATCTCATGCGATGCTTTCTGAAAGTGATATTATCTGAAAATATTGAGTGTGAAAACAAACCGTGAAATTTTGAAAAATTTTTCAGTCCTGAACCTAAGAGTATCATCATTATACCTAGAAAATTACAGATATACACGTTTTCGGAATCTCATAGATGAGATAATTCTGATAAAAATTATTTTTCACACTCGAATTCATTTGAGACGTTTCATACGTTGATATTTGGATTTCATTAGACTCAATAATAGTTGATTCGAATTACGACAAAATAACTTGAAATAATCTGCACAGAAGATTCACTGCTAACAGATTCCTTCGATTGATTGTTTTATGAATATATGTATATTGTTAGCAATGATGATTCGGCTATTGATTGATCTCAATAGATTTATTGATATACATAATAATTCAGGTAGACTAGAATAATTCTTATTATAACTGAGGACCCGTAGATTTTCTTGAGTGCGTTCGCTACGTCTACAGAGAAGTTGTGTTTGACATTAATTATCCCGACCATTCGATTTCTTCAGTGGAATTCTCTGCTAATAAACTACATACTTATAAGTTTCTTTATCAATTCAATTGATGATTAAAGAGAACCGATTCTATTTCTTATAATTAGCAGGAACGATTCTAGATTCTAGAACACTGAGGAAGAATTGCTAATACATGTTAGTCACTCTCTGCAGAAGAATTGTTGATAAGGTAATTGATGCTCCAGATGGCATGTTTCATAAATATTCATGGTATTCGTCCTATTACAGATACCTGATAGTTGTAGTTGTGAGTATGAAAAGTAGTAATTGGAACATTGAGGCGGTACCGCTTCAGACAATAACTGGAAAACAAATTCTAGCGGGAATATGAATACTTTTTTGTGAAAATTTCCAGCACACCAAATTAGCTCTTCAGGGGTAGCTGAAACCATCCTAAGAATATTTGTTTCAAATACAACCCTATCGCTATAGTGACTCTCCTCATTCTGGAAATCTGATGGCAATTTTGACATTTTGCCACACTTCCGGTGTTATTTTACTGATTTCCACTTTTATCCTTCACTGCAGGTCTGCTGTGTTAACGTGTCTCGATGAGTTTTTTTCATCTTCCCTCTAGCAAATTTATTCCGTTAGTCTTCAACTGGTATCTTTTTTGTAGTGAATATGTAATGAGTGCAAAATGTTTCAGTTGGATGTTGTCTTCAGTATGTTGAACACAATGATTTTATTACGAATTCAGTAAAAATGGGGCAATTATTCCTCTAAGCGCCGGTTGCATGAAAGTTCATCAAGCCTTCTGTTAAATTATTTTTGCAACCGACCCTTAGATTACTTTCACGTGACGAAACCAAGCATGTATTTTGCCTAGAATACCTACATCACGATCCATATGTCTAGGGCATCAGTTATCAGCTCTTGAGAAGATCTGCGTATTGCTTAAAAATTTTTCAATCAATGAAATATGTTGAAATTGCCCTAGCCAGACAACCATATGCGTACACGAATAAATCTGTGGGATTTCCGACGCTTGCAAGCCATTCAATTGTCTATGTGAGTATTTTCCAAATTTGATCCAGAGCGAATTTATTCGGTATACCTATTAATTATTTTCCCATACATTTATATATAATTGACCGACAATCTAATTTGAGTGAGTATCATATTATTTAATATAATAGTATAGATAAAAGTAGCATAGGAGACAATGCTTGTTGAAATAAACTGATTCATGAATTCGAAAATGTGTGATATATAAGAATTCAACATAATAAAAGATAGATATACTGCCACTAACTAGCAACCGGTCAGTGATCTACCGTGACTCAAACAAATGTAGAGCGCTGCAACCCACCCGTTTTATAAACTTTGCTTTGTGGTAAAATTGTTCTTGGGAATTGTGTGGTATGAAAACTTCAGTCTACAGTATTTAAAAGGAAATGTATTCTTCAAAAAGTTTCAGGATCACATTGAATCATTAAACGCTTTTAGCTCCAGCTATAATTTGGGTCAAGCCTCACCAAATCTTGCCAAGTATCACCTATGTTATTGAAAGTTTTGTACAATAAGAAGAATATTTTTTCTCCTCCTCTAACTTTTGATTTGCAGAATTCACAAATCGTGTCGATAAAGTTCCAAACTTTGTTTTTTTTTTTAATGCAACACCTATAGTCTATTTTTATTGCATTCTATCGCTGGTGTCCCATTTACTAACTACACGATAACAAATTTTAATTTAGACTATATTCTGGTATCTGGAGAATCAGCATATTCAGGTCTGACAAATCGTCGATACGAATTTTGATTTCGCCTGGTCGAAGAACTCCCAGCTACCGATATCCATTGAAATCACGTTTTTCGTTTCGAAGGTACGTATTCAGAGGGGTCCATAACCTTTTTCAACCTTGTTCTTTCAAATCAAATTGTACTTTTGAAACGTTTTTGAAATCATAGAAAGTATAACAACGTCCAAACTTGTCACTTCATCGTCCTATATCGATCATCAGTATAACATTAGTATCCCAATCAACCAATAGGAAACTAACACCTATACTATTAATGAAAACGCCATAATGTCTCAGTTATTAATTCGTCTGGATAGTGTATTTCATTTGAATTGTTGTCTGGTCTTGTCTTGAAAGCCACCCCAATATCCTAGTCTATGCGAACAATCTGTCAATTTTGGTAATGGTATCATTGGTATCGTAAGAAAGCAAACTGACGCGTATATTAAAAAACAAGCAGGTTTCTTCTACTTCCTTTTCAATTGAAAGAACTACTCTTCGGTGTTTGTAGCATCTTGTTAAAACTTAAGTAACACTGCTTGACTAATCGACAATCCAAACGAATTACAAAAGGCCAATCAGACATTTGCTTCAAAGCATTCTTTGATTAATTTGTTCGAAAATACCACAGGTCAGCATGGCTAACGATGATAGAGCGCGCAAATCATTGTAAAATTTCTTAAAAAACTAGATCGTAGTATAAGGAACGTTGGGAGGATAGTGAATTACATGATTTAACGAAATGGTATTGGTATTTGAAATACATATAATCATCAACATTTCAAGAAAATAGCATTATTAATTACTGAGATATTGGGGTGTATTCATGAAAAGCGGGACACACTGTACTATATATTACATAGGTTCTCATTATCTCTTCCATTTTCAAAGTTAAGATTCAATACGTAATGCAGAAAACTGTTTTTTCTAGTAGTTAGTATTGTCCACATAAAAAAATTAGTCCTGCTTTGAGGAAAAATATATCAATTTATATATCGTCTCACGAATCTTCATAAATCTCGAAGACAAATCCCATTTGAAGTCCAACCATTTACAGATTTATAGGCACGAGTAATGATCGTAAAACTGATTCGATCTCGCGACTCAAGCATCTCTGGACGTTACAAAATGGTTAGTTCTGTAGTTGCGTATATCTAAATTTTATATCTCAGAACTGTTATGTAACAATCTCTATAACAGGCATTTCTATGTTTGGGATTATAGCAAATTTATACTCAGGTCAGCAATAGAGTCCCGTTCAGTTGTTTTCAGTATTCCTGAAACATTCAGATTTCCTAGATGTCATTCTCTTCGACGGAACGCTCTTAGTGAATTGCAATAGAGGAGTTCGGTCCAAGTTGCCAACCTTATTTATTCGTGAAAACCTCTGACTCTTTTTTCGGCATATTCTTCAGATTTTCGGAAAGATCATGCAATAATTAATAAAAGCCAAACATTCTAAGTTCATTCGTTGTTATATAGCTGAAAATAATAAAATTTCATCAGCTGTTATGAGAATAATCTGTTCTATGTGTGTTTTGCTTTGAAGCTTGTGCCGTGTTGGATATATATTTGGTTCTGTGTCACGAAGTATAGGTGTCTGTGTCGTGTCAGTCAAAGCATGAATCACGGGAATCACGAGTCACGACATACTTTGTGACACAGAACCATAGATGGATCAAAGATGTCACAAACTTCAAAGCATAAAACATGCATAATACATATAGAACAGATTATTCTCATAAATCAGATTTAGTGCCTAACCTGAGGAATGTAAAAGTAACTAAAAATTAACAGCTGGTGAAGTTTTATTATTTTCAGCTGTATAACAACGAATGGACTTGAAAGAATGATTGGCTTCTATTGATCTTTCCGAAAATCTGAAAAATTTGTCGAAAAAAAAGTAACAGGTTTTCACGAATAAATGATGTTGGCAACTTGGACCGAACTCCTCTATTGGTGGAAACGTTCACCAATACATCTGCTTTGGCTGATCTGTCAACTGACGTGAAATCGACATAGAACATTTTCAATGCATTTATTTTTTTCAATATATTATTCACAATTCCCAATAACTACCACCCTAACGATATCACCCAATTCGTAATTATTGTTATTCAGATGTACTTCAATTGTTTGCATTCGTTCATATAAAAAAGATTGAAGAAAATCTCTAACATGTATACTTAATTGAAAGCTTGAAACGAATTGAGACGAATTTGAAATTTATTTCAATCTCTCATAACAGAAGTGCATTCATTTTGATTAGAACTTCGATAAGAACATTTCGAACACATTCAATGTCCTAATATAAAATGTTGGTTTTTGAGAAAATCCTTTTTGAAAATGTGAAATCACATGTTATACTCAATTTTCAACATTATCTCGGTAACTGTTAAGGTTGGGTACATGAAATTATTGATATGTTTGGAATTTCCTTAGAATTTGTGATTATTTAATTGTTCAAGTGAAATAAAATTAACAGCTTTTAGAAATTGAATTCGCAATTTTCCGACTCGAATTTGAACAGTGTGCATTTATTCACCATCAAAATAGCGATTCAACACTGTTCAATTAGTATAAATTTAACACCAAATCGGTGCGTATAGAAGACATGACGCTGATCTTTTTCGACTGAAGTTTGCCAGAAAGCAGTGTAGTGACGGTATGGACAGCGTCTTTATGAACTATTGCAATGTTAGAAAGTATGGATCAGCAAAAAAATTTTTATTTGAATAACCCTCGATCATTGATAAATGCTCAAAAATAATGTAACAACTTCCTCAAGCTTGTTGCTTATAGGCCACAAACCTAAGTCTATGACGTCTGTCTGTTTCCAAGCAACAAATTTTCGAAATCTGTTATAAAATTTTCTCGAACAATTATCAATGTCCTTGGGTTATTACTACTGAAAACAGCCGATGGGATCTGTTTTCAGTATAATATTGGTTTGATTGTGTCCAATCAGATGACCACAAATTGAATGATTACATTGGATTTCTACTTCAGCAAATCATTTTAGAAAACCATGATATCAGATCTGACCTATGCCCTCCGTTTTCGCTGAATCGCTACATGATCTCGAAGTGAGATGATGCTGAGACGGAAAATTGCTGAATCACTTTGATCAACTTTTTATACATGCTATCCCCTGAACAATTTAGATAAAAATATATTGACCTCACTTTCAATCGACATTATAGGCCAACACATTATTATTATCAATTTATGTTCGATTCGGTCTGGCTATATCTCTCTGTTTTATACACAAATACTTTGACAATTAACTGTCCAAATTGTTATGATATGCACGGAGTTCCTAGAAAAAGTCCCTATAGGGAATCCTCGCATCAGATAATTCTTGCATAGGTATGTATAATTTAGTATAACGGAGAAGATTCATCTTTAGACACGATGTGGTGGGTGAGTTCAACACGCTGTTGAAAAACTGATAAATCCATTTTTGTAAAGCTCATTCTCATCATTTATAGCATCGCAACGAAACAACAGTTGCGATATTATCGTCTCCTAAAAGTTGGTATTCCCGTTATTCGAATTCCAATAAATATCGAACCTGCCAATTTTTTCCTGGGCCTCGTCTTCCTTTTGTTTTCGAGGCACAAACTACACCGTCTCCTTCGAGGCGCATCGTCGCAGATACCATCCTTTGTTATACAGGAAAATGTGTGTATACTTATTTTTAATGAGCTTTTTAACGTACACTGCTTAAATGCTCACACATATTTGAGCTCGGCACGCTGATATCTAATCAATGAATCGATGATGATGAATCCTCAACATGAGAGCGACGATATCGCAGATCGAACGACGGACGCACGGACCACAGACCGGTCCACAGACTGGAAAACGTCCTTCTCCTCGCGCTCTTCTTCTCTCTCGTTAGTGGAGCGGATGGATGGTAATATATGTTCGTGAAATTTCACAGGAGCTCAAGACCAATTAGCTCTTCGACGCACAATCCTTACCACAGTAGTTGTTTGAAGCCAAAATCTAATCAGTTACCACGGTTACCTCATTCTTAAACAAGGATAGCAACAACAAAATCCCTCAGTATCAGTGTCTTGCTATCTTGAAAGGAGCTCAATCTGAATAAATTAACTCACTCACAAAATTATCATAGCCATTCTTCCTAAAAGTTAATGAAAACAATCTAAAATCAAGGTGTTCTGAAAATGTACATCTTCGATTCAATTCACTATCAAACTATATTGTTTATTTTCTGATAATATAAGGTTTCCAAATTACAAAATCGGAAAATATAACCTCAAACATGTTATTACCTTTCAATTCCACTAAATATAGGTTTATCTAATACTCTGAGCATTTTCTTATCACTTGGGCCAATCATTTTATGAGTGAAATAATACTCTAGCGTCTCAAGAAATATTCTCTTTCCCGATCATATTTTTCCATATATTCACTAACTTTTCATCTTGGGGAAACTCGAGAATGTTTTAAAATAACCACAAATTGTTCTGCATGTTAGGATGGGTGAATAATGTTTATACAACGAATGATACGACACTGAGTAACCAGTAAAATGTTGTGTTCTGGTCACCACTTCTAAATTGTTTTTTACACATCTCACAGCATTTCACTATACTTTAAATTCAAATTGAACAGAATAAGCAAGGTTTTCAAGTAGAATCTTATTAAAATTTTCACACAAAACTAGAAATATGCCATTTAATGAATTATCAAACAAAATTCGTCACTGTCAGCGTTCGGTTCATTATCGGTTGAACGAAATAAGCGGCGTTTGCGCATTCACCAAAAATACCGCAATCTCCAGAAAAATGTGCTATGTATAAACCACTTATATTCAAATGAGGCACTGTCTTATATGACGAATACTGAATAAATAGCTTTTGATGCACTTATATGATGAACCTCAAACAATATGGTCTTGGGATGATTGTCAATTTCATATGTTACGATGTGGCAATCTCTGTGGGAAAAAAACATATGAATATGAATTTCGTGATGGCTTCAGACAATTTGGGGCGTTACTATTCTAGTGGGTTTGTTGTTCAGAGAATTAGCTCAAAATGACTATTCTGGGATCTGGATGTTCACCCCTATCGTTTGTTTAATAGTGCCACAGTCTTAGATAACAGCTCAGTAATGAAAATGGTAACACGAAAGTTCAGTTTTTTCCAAACATGAAAACTAGGCGTCGATTTTTTTCCGCTATGAAAATGAGCTTCAAATTCCACGAATTTGTCCCAATTTGAAAATCTTCGTATCACTTGAGGTTTTTCTCAATAATGAGCGTAGAATTCGAACAACGCTGTATGTCAGAATGTCTCGTAGATATTCCTCGAAGGCATATTCAAACATCAATTTGGATCATAATAGAAAGTTACTAAACCTATATCTAGAAATTCGACACGCAGGGCCGTTTTTATAAACGAGAATAAACTCCGTTTGAGCTTAACTTGGTGTAGTTGCTAGAGAACCAGTGATTTGATTGGCTATTTCATAGCAACCAAACGAGTTTTAGCTTGAACCGAGTTTATACTCGTTTATAAAAACGGCAATTAGTCTTCTATGACTGTTCTATAGTCTCTTATGATTTCGTACAAAATAAGTTTTTATTATGGGTATAGACTACCTAAGTCCTGATGTCACAAGTAGGCGGAGTTTAGCGAACCTTTCCAAACAAATCGATGTTACATGTTAATCTGCCATAAGAGATACTTTATTTGATTTTATAAAAATTTCTAGTTGGAAATAAGGACAAACAAGTACATATTCAATTACAGTGGGGTATCACTGATTTGTGACCGAATATATCACAAAGGTAAGTTTTCAAATAGCTGCTATTTTGAGAATATAAATATTTTGAGGTTATGTGTGACTACTTTGTTGTTAATAAAATGGATAACAAAATTGTTTTTTCTAGCTTTCCATAATAAAATGGTTTCAAAACACGTTCTCTGAAGATTTCTTCCATTATTGAGTTAATTGAAAATCTTCATTTGAAATCATTAAAAAGGGTGAAAATGCCTTATAACCTGGACATATGAAAGGCATGCAGTATAAAATTGAGTTGATGATAATCACAGGAGAAGTACATGCCAACAAGAAGGAAGAATATCATAATGTACAGAAGGTAAATATGTCATTTGCTTATTTGTGATGTTATCTACTGATTATACCATTTCTATCACAGATAACATTGAACGAATCTGAAGAATTTTCCACAGCAAATTATGCTTGTCCCAGAAGAATACCATCGTATTGCAGCATAGCTCTATTTGGGCATGACAAAATATCTATAACTGATTAGGACTAGGAAAGTACCTGGAATGTGCCAAAATCGAATACATTTGTTAGTTGAACATTCCTAGAATATGAGGATATTAGTGTCAATATTATTGTAATCCACTTCTTAGTTAGTTCTTGAACAAATATACCTATGTTATGACAAAAGTTATTTGAATTGTCTATATTATATCAGAACTAAATTGAGTAAATCTCTTAGAAACATTAAATTTTTATCTCATAAATCTCCATGAAATTATATGTATTGAAAAAATAGTTGAAATATAATATAGTATGTATGTAGTGATGAGAAACAGAGGTTGTTTGAATTAACAAAAATGTCTTGCAATGTTCAAAGTTATATTCAATTTGTATAAGCCAGGTTCACACCTACATAGAGAATCAAATGAAAATACATGACCTATTAATTTTAATTACATGGTCTTCTGTAAGCACTTCTTGAACATGCAGGTATATCTATAGAGTATTCTCATTTCTTGATGTTCCTGGCTCATTTGGGATGGTCCTGCTACATTTATACTTATATTAGTTGCACTCCTCAAGGCAGAAACTAGAGGGGCTTCAATGTTAGTTCATCTGACCATATATTGTCTAAAAACAGAACACTATATAAACACAATTACCTTTTTATTTTCTCTAATGACATAGGTACCTTTTCTATGGGGAATCAAAATACAATTTAACATGGTTCATCTATTTATTCTATCATTGTTGATGAAATGGCAACAAACCAAATATAATACTATTTGAAGGTTCCCTATCTTGTCTCCTGCAAAGTATTTCACATCAGAATGTTATTTCAATACAATGAATATTATAGGATTGTACCTTATGAAATTGATCCACTTTTTCCTCTCAGTAGGGTCAGCACTCTGCAGGGTAGGTGGTCTGTGCTCTGCACTGTACTGCAGGTGATACAAAGAACTTGCATGCAACCTTCCCTGTAGTGTTTATACATAACCATATTTGTAGCTTCGAGAAACTAGAAGAAAATGTATATTATCAATAAAAACTGTAGTCACACTACATAAAACATATACTTTTCAATAATATGAATAAAAAGATGCACAATACTGAATTTATCTTACGAAAACCTAACCTCAGAATACTTCAAACGCCCATAAGTCTAACGAATATTCACTTACCGTACTCAGATTTAGACAGAAAGGTAGTAGATACAGCCAAGTTTATGAATATCCTCAAGAAAATGCTTATTTATCACTCAAAATTATTATATGATCATTTAAAAAAACTCTTATGGAAGATTCAATGTATCATTTCTTTGTTTGGAAAGGTTTGCTAAGCTCCGCCCATTCTTGACGTCACACTTAGGTAGTCTATTCGAAAATTGCTATCTCGAAAACAAGCGTGGATACATACGTGGAAATTTGAATTACGCGCCAGTGCCAGCGCTACCTTATTGGGAGAGACAAGAGAGGTCCCTGTAGAAAACGTGGATGGAAAACTAGGATATACGTCTGAAACAGCAGCAGCATACTATGAACTTAGAGAGTTTCCAATCCTGAGATATTAATAAACTAGTTTTGTTAAGTGGAATATCCAAGCAATAATTATTCGATTTTTTCTCAAATTCTTTTGGCAGTCATAAGTGATACGTACGCCGTTAGTTGAAGAACCTTCGATGTGTAGTTTTGATTGTCTCATGGCGATTCTCTTTTCATGCATTCCTAAATTTAACTTACGTGGTTGAGATACTTCATGATCTAGAAACTAGTTGGTTTTGTTCCAAACACTAAGCTTCTCGCACCTTGTCTGGCCAATGGCTAAATACTTGGCTCCTTCGATTTCGAGCACTCAAGTATGACCGATGACCCAGACCCAGTTTCATCCTATTGGCCAATTGGCCTTTGCAGATTATCAATGTATTCCCGACATCAGCAACGAACTAACTCTGTACGATCGATGTAAGAGGTCTTTGATTGGCATATTGTGATCAGCTGGCCTAGATAGCCTCTACTTGATTTTTTGATAACTTAGACGTGTATGGTAAAAAGTGCTTACTGGAATTCTGTGGCAAAAATATTCCCACCTTGGAGCCATCTGCTCCATATGCTTTGCGTCTAGGATGAGCAATTTGACTGAGCTTTTTTATTGGACGTCTGAGAAGTAGCCTAGTTTGCTTTTCTTGCTGAAAAGAATCAGCACCTCTTTGTTTGGGTTCACACTTAGCCCTACTGAATTGCACTATCCATTCACCGTGGTAAGAATCTGAGTGAAGTAGTCTAAAGATTAGAATACTCCCTGCGAATAACCACTTTTGGGTATGGCCTAGCTACAATATATAATATTTTGAACTCTCATTATAAATACATCCTATCCCTAGAAACCATTCAATAGATCTCTGAAAGCATGCTTGAAGACGAATATTGATCACTCTGAATGAGTTATTGATCAATGTTTGGTGTATCACTTCATTAGCAGAACCCAACGAAGATAAACCATATTCATCAAATTTTTCTCAAAATACTTGAAAAGTAATAGGTATGTGTGCAGTTTTGGTACCCAATATTCAGCAGGGTATTAGGTTACAGTTAACAGAGTGAGTTATAATTTTCGAAAATACAAAATAATAATCAATGTATATGTGAGCAGATCCAGACCCTCAGGAAGAACTCGTTCAATATCAGTGTGATTTGAACATTTTAAAAATAGTAAGCATGTGACTTTTTATCTTGATATGTACGGTGACCACTCCACTATTTCTTCACGGACTGTTCTTCTCGGTCTGCTCTGATGGAATAGCAGTACAGTCGAGGAAAAAAGTATGTGAAGCCTTTCGATGGAATTTCGAGGTGTTGGTTATTTCAGCAGATAATATGATCGAATTAAGATCGGGTTTCGGTACAATCTCGTCGAAATTGATGGTGAAGATGGGACCATATGAATTTATCAACACTTCATCAAGATAATCGATTGTCGTCTTGTCTTTCAGATCACGAAATTATGTGCTCAAAAATCAACAATGATTTTCATAAAAGCTTTTGTTCTTTACTTTAATTTATTGAATAAATTAATAGGTATTGATAACGTATAAACTAAAAAGATTTCATTTTTTTTGGTCGACATAATGTTTATTGGTTGGGTAGCTGGATATATTATGTAGTTATTCTATTCATTGACATTTTCTAGGTACTCGCCACTTCTTGACATATTGATAATCGTATTTTCCTTCCATCCAACTACAAATACATAACCACATTTTTTATTTGTACATTATAAAAGAAATAATCTGTCCGAAATACTTCCATACTCATCATCATATGTAGGTAGGTATACAAAAAAAATGCAATAGGGATGTGTAGGTATTACACACATTCACTCCAGTAAGTATGGAATAAATATTTCGTTTAATAATTGAAGTCTTCAGGTTACCTTTCAAATTGGAAAGTTCCACAAATTTAATTTTTTTATTCATTGAAACAATTAGATATTATTTATTGAAATCATATATATCTACTTACTTCAAGCTGGATGAATTTTCGATGAGGGACCTTCCTCAGATAACATAACCAAATTCAAATTTTGATCCACGATATTTGTGTTTGAAACGCAATGAAACATAATAATTCGTAAATAGATTAGAGAATTGGATACATACACATATGTTACTGATTTCAGTAAAATTTTCATTTGGCTGATTTATCTGTTGATTGATCTCATATAAGTGTGCAGAACTCCTAAATCCCTCAGATTTTTTCGAGGATTTTTTACTAAACTATCAATCAAGACATCTGACGAGTGAACAACTTTGAATTGTGATGATATTGGATTCAATCAAAGAAACAGCAAATCATTCCTGGAATAGACTCCGAGTAATATTTATTAAGAATGCAATAAGATCCAAATAATCATATTTGAAATCGTCAAAGTGCCTGTACAAGAAAGTTATTGTAGGTATCATTGGACCAGACATTCTATAAAGACCTTTCATACTGCAACATAAAGCTCAATTTATAAACTCCACTGCCGTAGCTACAGTTGACGCTGCAGTTACTGTACGTAGATGAAATGTGCTAAATATAAACATCTGTTCATAAACTCCGCAGCTGACGCAGGTGCCGTCAGATATCTTCTCTATACATTTTGGAACGGCAGCGTCAACTGTAGCTACGGCAGCGGAGTTTATAAACTGAGCTAAACTCCTATGGAGAGAAACCTGAAAGTGATTACATCGATACTTTTTGATGATATATAATTTTTGATGATATGTCATGATCAATTTCATTCAGGAATTATAGATCTCCATAATAAGCAAAGATATGAGAACATCAGGAACAAAAAATAACCTAACCCAGGTTCATTAGACAATCCATATGTTTTTATTAAATCAAAGTAGCATTATAAATATTAACCAGCAAAAATAATAGTGAAAGATTTTCGAGTGATAATAACTCCGACACATTTGTTAAATATGGCACTATGAGTTTCATAAGAATTTAACAATCTATGGTGGCGTTCATCACTCGATATAGTAAGTATGAGTATAACTTCAAACCAAAACTAGATCAGTACCGCATACAGACAATTTAGATTTCAATTACCATTCAGTGTGGTGAATATAAATTAATTTTCAAAGACGGTTTTGGTACCGAAAACTTTCATCAAATAAATGAAACCACCTAACGTCGTGGTGAAATCTACGACTAAAATATTTTTTACACCATTTTATTCTAATGGATATGAATAAGGCTGGGATACTTTCCGTCGATTTTGGAGGTTGATTCTATCGCAAGTTCGGTATTTTCTACTACGAATTAGAAACCACAATAAATAGTTGATTTTTCTAATTCTATTTATTTGCGTGAAGTCACATCATATTGAAAAGTCTGCCATTTCTATCCGAGACCAATCTTCAATATATGACTGACAAGTCGATAAACCTCACTCATTTCCAAATAGATATCCATCACTGTCTTAAATATTCGGAGTAGGTACCTACCCACCACCATGGTTACCAATATATCGATATTGAAAATCGTTCATGCCACTTACAATTCAAGCCCCCTTGATAATTGCTAAATCAAATTCAACAGGAGTTAATAACGTGAGTCGGCATCTTCAACCTGTTGAACTTGTACGCGTTCTTATACCTATAAATAGAAGGATACACTCACTTTATAAATAATGAATCGAAGATATAAATGGAAGTTGGATGACATATGCAGTAGTGAGAGACTGATGGAGGTGATAGAAAGCGCTATGTGGAAAAACTTGATGATTGAAATATTTTTTATCATCTTACATTGTTGATATTGTGTATAGATAATAAGGTATCCGAAATTGGGCGAAATTGAGCGATAAGTATGATGGCAGTGGCAGACACAAGATTCTATTTGATATGAATTGTTCCTTACAGCCAGTCTTCATGTTTCTCAACCATCATCTACTTGATTATACAGAGCATGGATAATCTTGTCTTTACCTCTCTTGTTGTATTCGTGATAATGGTTTTTGAAGATATATAATGACTAAATTAAACTTTTGTATTCAAAAAATCAATTGAAACAGATTTGGTGTAATTATCACCAATTACTTTTGCAATCAGATTTCAGATTTATTCGATACATCGTGGTACAATGGGTTTTCAATTAGAATCAAATGGTTATAGGCCAAGGTACGAAGAATTAGGCATGCATCTCTCTGGAAAAAAGTTATAATTACAAAATACCGATGGAAATGTTACTCATCAGGTGATTGACTAGACACTGTAACGCCAAATTTTCTTCAATTTACTGAGAACGGAATACGGTAAGCGCACTAGCTAAATGCTCATCGCTCAGCATGGTTGAATACACGGAGATAATAGTTGAAGAAGTATGTGTTTGAAAAGTTTTTTTAACCACCAACTTAGTTGCAAAGCAACTCTCTTAAGTCTAGGACTTGGATGAGTAACGAATATTAAAATAGATATCAGATACCTAAATGGGCACCACCAGTTTATGGCCGCAGATTGAAACTGGAAACCTCCCCTTTTTTTGGAGACCGCCCTGTATCATAAATCACATTCAGTTGACGACAACCTAGACTTTTGTTCACCATACGTGTAAATGGGAGATTGAAAATAAATAGCATGCTGTATTATACAAATGGGTTAATTGTCACGAAATTACCACTGACATTGATAGTGACCCTTCCCCAGTACTTATATTCCCGAAGATATTAATTTCGCCACAAACAAAAGGGGTAGTCAAATTATAGATTTATAAATACTGAACGTATGTACGGAAAATTTACTTCCTACTTTTCGAACAATTTGAAAGAATAATCTTGTTTGGAGGGCTTATGAAATATTTGAGAAATATATAAGGTATTGGACAGTCACAATCTGCGAATATCTTGAGGTTCAGAAGTGGTTTAACGGCTACTAGGCTTCAATCTCGAACTCGAAGAAAATTTGTGCCTACCTTCATTATTAGAATAATATATCATATGGACTGGGACTATCCAATTTAACAAATTTTAGCCCGATACTACGACCCTGAAATGATTATCGAACACATAATGGATCAAAGTGCCCAGTAAAGGAATACACCATACCTCTTAGATAGAGGGTCGATGACACAAAACGTAAAACGGGGGATAACAAAGCAAAACTAGCCGTTACAACATAACTTTATGAAGGGTGAGTACTTTTTATATTCAGAGAAATATTTTTTAATCGATAGTGTAGGTATAGATTTTGTATTAAATTTTCGACTACATGAAAGAAATACCCATGCATAATGTTTGTGGGACATCGTGCAAGCTGAATGAAATATATTAGGAGAGGATGAAGGAATCATATTTTTTTGATGTTTGAAGGATAAACATCAGCATAGGCAATGGATTTCACAATTTTGTTACATTATAATAATAATTATGATATTATGATGAAGACAATTTTCATAAACAATATAAAGAAACTCAGATATGTTTTACCTCATTAAATTTATTTGCTAATTTAGGTGTACGAAATGAAATGACTCAGATATATGTTGATACGTGAATTTGACTAGGTACACGAAAGGAAAAACTTATTTGTTGTGAGAAATGATACGGATGTAAACTATAGAACTAGTATGAAACATAAAATTATAAAAAACACCTAATGGTCGAAAAGTAATATTCTCATTATGAATTATAACGGAAATAAACACGTATTTTACGGATGTAACACCAAGTTGAGTATACTCATATAGTCATTTGGTGGAAAGTTTTCCAGGAGTTTTGAAAGTTGGTGATTTTGTAGACTTCAATGTGCTCTTTGCGAATTTCAACTTTGCCACCTCGTATCTTTGCCGCTCGATCCACCATATTGGAAAAATGGCGCCTTATATAAGTATTTTAACAATATCTCTTTTTCGACTCATTTTACGATGAAAACATTCATATACAAAATTAAACTAGAAAAAATTTAGTACAATCATCTATGTATGAAAATTTTTTTTCTAAAATCAATAGTTAGGTCACTCACGGTCGATGGTACCTTAGACGTTTACGGAGAACGGGACGTAGGATTATTCTGAAAATTTGGTTTATTGGGTAATCAGTTTTCTGAATTATATTGATCAATGCATGAGAGTCAGTTTTCACTTTTTCTATGAGTTGAAAGATAGCAGAGATACAGGTGTGATCCCAATATTCAATATTTTCTAATTCGCCCTGTATCTCAAGTAGAAAGCAGGCTATGAAAATTTTGTTACGGTATCGTAAATTCCACGAAAAAGTAACCCAACGTTCGCGAAGACCTCAAATCTCTACCATTGAAAATAAGCGAGTTATCCCGTAAGGACATTGATAATGGACAGCCTGTACCTAGTCATTTCAATTATCATCTAGGAATAGAGACTTGATATTTCATCACATTGAGAGGATTCTGATAATTTGGTTGTAAATCAATCCCCCGATAGAATTCTATAAAATACCTCGTTAACTCAAATTGCTTCAACGCAGCCGACAAATCCCATAGAATTTTATTGCCGACATTTTTAGAAGTCACAGCCTTGTCGTTCGAATCCTCTGATTTTATGAACTTTGTAATTGAATTTCGAGTGAACGTTCGGGCGCAGGAACGAACAACGTTGGACGATGGTAACATATCGAAAACATAAAATGGGTATATATGTGAATAAATAACATTTTAACTGACATAAATCTACAGGGTGAACAACTAAGAACGGCTGTCAGCCATATCTCAGCAACGAATAATGATACAACTTTGAATAAAAATATATCGAGAAAATACCTGGAAAATATTTTTAGGTTTCTAAAATAACCGCTAGGTAGCGTTACGGCTATGAGTAGAGAGAAAATTGAAATTTACTTTTTCTTCCAACTTTAATCGTTACTATCTTCTGTAAGCGGAAAGCTATCATGTTGCGGTTTTCGTTGGTCTGTTGATATTCAGTTCCTCTATTGCATAGTGTAATTAATATGCATACCATTACATTTGAATGTTCTGTTTAAAATCACGATATCCATTGATACTCTAGATCACGCCCTCTATAGGCAACGGTGATATAAATATGAAACCAATTCAAATCACAGTCGAAAGAACCAGAAAAGGCCTTTTCAACGAGCCCAAGATTGTTGAATTCTGTTGAAGATAACCAGAGACACAGACGTTTAGAAAAAACATAATTCGACGTTCCCCCACCACTTTATTTTTCGAGATGGAACAAAAAGTGTGGAACAAGAAAAGCTAGGAATTTATCAGGGATCAAACTGTATATATTTTCAGTACACCTTGTTGATACCCTAGCGGTTATTTTAGAAACCTTAAAATATTCTCCAGCTATTAGTCACTTTTCTCGAGATATTTTTTGTTTCAAAGTTGTATCATCATTCGTTGCTGAGATATGGCCTACAGCCGTTCTTAGTTGTTCACCCAGTACAGTGTCGTGCTGTGCGATTTGCCCGTTTGCATAGATATCTAGACCGTAGATCAATATCAAGTACCTGATAGAACTTTCACACAGTCGAGTATCACTTAAAAATGCACACCTAACATTTTCGACCAATCAAAAGCCTATATTTTTTTATCGTTACCATAGCATCTAGAACGATTTCCGGAAATTTTTCTCTCTTCTTTTGGGGAAGGAGCATGGCATTACACTGGATTTTTTTTAGGTTCAATTACATTCACATTTACCTAACTTCAAATACTAATAGCGTTTTCCATTGATGAAAGTGGTGCGCACTCAGTGTAAATATATTTCTACCAACTTTACCTCAGTGGTCAGAGTTTTCTCTCATGATTATTCAATGTATCCAGATGGTATCGGTTAATAATGATGAACTGAATTCAAAATTTACGATTATATTTCAAAATTGCCGATAAGGATTTGGTGGCTAGTTGATCGGTAGCGGCTGACTATGAAATCTTTCAAGTGTTAATGAGAATCAAATTCGTGTCTCACGATTATTGAACTTGTAGATCTTGATAAACAGAAGTCACGGTAAATATAATAGGAATAAGACTCAAACAGTCAATATTATCAAAGTTATATTTTATTTCACTGCTTATACACAGCTTAACGGTAAACTAACCACTTTTATGCTTGCCTTGCGTCTACTACATGTTAATAGTATATTGTACAACCAGCATGGAATGACAAACATTTCCTACTAGTATGAAAGTGACACAAAGTTGTCTTCCGAATGGAAAATAATTACTTGTTAGTTATTATTTTTTCAAGCCGAACGTGATCATAACATCAACTTCTGTAACTATAAATTGTTTCAGTGTTGGTACATTTCGTCGTTAATAAAGATTCCACTTATCTCTGAATCAGTACACTGAGTTGATTCCATATTGGAATTAAACGATTTTGACACTTTTTCCGTAGAAATATCACAAATGAGTACATGAGACAATTACATCAGGAGATATGTATCAGTTCATGACATTCAAGGAAAATTGTTTTGGAAAAGTGTTTTTCGGCAACCGTCCGGAAAGTACGTACTTTCCAGACGATTTTTTTTTGAGAAAGTGGCATTTTTCCGGCCTAGTCCGGGAAGTACGTACTTCCCGGACTAGGCCGGGAAGAATCACATCGTAGTTTTCATTTTAAATATGAAAATCTTGGTAGTATGGTTTTGATAAATGCAGTTGATCATTACCATAGCAGCAAAATAACGACTGACAGCTATCTGACATAAAATTAGCTAACATTCAAAAATTATCAGATGAAAACAATCAATGTGAAACGGAAACTTTACCTTCTTGTTCTGACTTCAACAAAAGGCACTTAAATATACCAAGCATTTCAAACAAATTGAATCCATTCAATATTAACAATTGTTCTAATTTTAATATAAATATTAATATAAATAAGAATTGAAATGTTCGAAATTTTGTTCTAATAAAGAAATGTGTTTCTTTGATTTGTTATTCTACACGGTTGCCAAAAAAATTGTGTACGCAACACGCCCGAAAACAGTTTTTTTGGACTCGCAGACTTCCAGGACTCGCTACGCTCGTCCTAGAATTTTGTCCACTCATTCAAAAAAACTGTATTTTCCGGACTTGTTACGTAAATTACTATTTTAACCGCCAACTTAGTTGCAGAGCATCAACCATCGTAAGTCTAGGACTTGTATGAGTAAGGAAGACGGGGACCTTATAGCTTTTTAAGTGTCATCCGAAGCACTACTCGCTATCATTGAGAGTCCGAAGGATTGAAATCTAGGTACCAAGAATGTTTGGTTGGTCACCTATCTCCTCCCGCTAAACGATGCTACAGAAATGAATAAATATTTTCAATAGCCGCCGGGATTTGAACCGCAGACCTTCTGGCCCATAGACCAGCGCCTTTGCGCACTCGGCCACCAACCCAATTACATATTACATTTATCGTATTCTTTTCAGTGTAGTTCTTTGTAGGTATCTCAAAACCGATGGATGCGTAATATTATTAGCGAATTGATCAAATCAACAAAAGAACGATATTGTTCTTACACTGATTTTGTGAAGCCTTAACTGAAAATATCTAAAATAAGTTTGATAATTTTTCTACATACAAATATCCTATAAATATAGATATTCACCATCTCCGAATTTGTGTCTGTTGAACTTCTATGACTTCTACTCTCCTGTTCAGATGAATTATCGCAATAAACACTATGTTTTATTAATATTTATACTTTTCCATGGAGTATCGTGTATAAGTAGAATGAGTATGATATCCTTTGATTAGTTGGAGGCCTCTTCACCTGGAGAATATGTAGCTCCAGATCACTTCCTCTGTCGGTTTTCTGAGGTGACCTGTGATAACGGCATTCTATAGGATGCACTCTATTACTATGTAAAATAAAGTTATGCTTGAGGTTTATTATAACTCAAGTCAGCTGAATGTGCGTAGAAATCTCATCGAATTGAACAAAAGTATATCTCTCCATCCTTCTAAAATCTCGCACAGTGGCCTACTAGACAGAACTCAAGCCGTCGTTTAGGAAGCAGGAGACATAATTTATACTTCAAAAAATAAATGGGTTCCTATGTATTTCACCTCCAAATTTCACTTTTTCATCTGCCGAAACACATAGTTATTATTTTCAGATTCGTATGCATCAATCACATTTGGCCACTTGGCAAAAAATGACAAATTCACTAAGCAATTTCTTTTGAAAAAATGAAGCCTATAATTCGAAATATTCGATGAATCCGATTTATTCAATTCGTATGTAGAAATATGGTTGAGAATCTTTGGTTGAGGTTGTAGTATATTATAGATTGTAAGGCTGTGCAGCCTCTCAAGCATCTTGACCTACTAAATCTTTTGTGCATAACCCTCAATCTATTCGGGGCCCGGGATTCCGAGACTTCGTTCGAAGTTTATCAGTTTCCTGGTAGCTAGGTTCCTGATATCGGAGGGCTATGAAAAGGACCCTTCCAAGAACTTGAGCCTTTTGCCCAAGAGTGCTGGGCATTCGCAAAGCAAATGTTCTGCAGTTCTCGCAGTAGCGGCAACTATCACTCTCTGTTTTACATATCTTTTTGATGTGATACCTCAGGGGGCAGTGTCCAGTGAAGAGTCTCGTTACCAGTTTCAAGTATTTTTTATGCAACTCGAGAAGCTGTTTAGCTTTCCTTGGCGAAGGGCTCACTAGCCTTTTCGCTTGTCTTTATCCTCTGGCACTTTATTCCAGTGAGATTTCATTCCATCCGCTTTCCAGCGTCGAACCTCTTCTTTCAAGTAGTCCTTGGATAGTCCACATGATGGTTCTGGGACCAAAAATTGTGTATTCGTCCAGTTGAGGTTAGTTATAGGTCGATGGGTTGAATCGATCAGCAATTCTCTTAGCCAAAAACCGCTTCTTTATCAGTTATCCTGGATACATCAGTTACTACTATGCGATCAGACGCCACATATAGGTGAACTATAGAACTAGTGATCGTTCCTCATGCTGTGAGATAAGTGACTGAATATCGTGTGCCCTACGAAGCCTATAATCAGGATGACCTTACCAATTCAACATAGTGGTCGGGATAAAGTCTGTGGAATTCGAATAACGAAGATTCCTACATACAAAGATGTTTTTTATTTCAATTATTCAAGATGGAACGTATCATCTAGCATTAAAATCGAATTTTGAGGGAACGTTTGGCCAGTAATGAACAACTTCGATGAAAAAATCTCGATAATCCGAGAACGAGAATATAATGGTTGAAGGCCGGTGATTTTTTCGTCCTCCTTTGCCATCCAGCACGTAATGATCGTACGTGTTTGGAAAAACATGAGATGCCACTTATCGCAGCTACCGTCTATAGAGTCTACAACTTTGGTTACAATCTTGAGACAACAGATCGCTATAGCACGGGAGTCAGAGTTGAAAACATGTTCAGACCACACATGTAACTGGTGGCCAATAGTGGTTTTTCTTTCCAATACCTATTTCTTCTACCAATCACCTTCTACTGGCTAACACGATAATTATATGTTTTTTTTTCGAGCAATAAAAAAATAAGATAAGAAGTTTACTTTCCTTTTCCGGGCAAGCATAGAAAGATAACCTGATGCCAAGATGGGACCAGAACTCGTAAAATACTATTGTTTCCATTTGTTTGAATCTTCGTCAAGGCAATCTAAATAAACTTCAATTTTACTTCATGTCTCCTACACAGTGAGAAAAAAATCACACCAGTTCACACCAGCTAACACCGTCTGGTGTCCCCTGAGGTCCTGATTATTTTAGTGTCAGTTAACACCGGCAAATTATTCACCACTGTAGGTGTCACGTGACCTGTACCATAGGTGTTTTTAATAATCAAACCCAGTTGACAGTAACACTAGTGTTCAGCAGAATGAACACTTTGGTGGTGACCTTTATGCATTTTCAAATGTGCGATTTGACACCGCAGTGGTATGCACATTCTGTGATTTTCATGATGCTAAATTCTCTTCGGTGCTTTTCAATACTGACCAGGTACATGCGAATACTTTTCTGGTGCGTGAAGGAACACCATATCTTGAGTGTGGTTCATGCGAATTAGTACTTTTCTTCACCATATCCGGTGTTTTTTACTAAGTTGGATTACCTATTGGAATATAATGCATATAATGATAAACTAGACTCAGAAGTATCTTAGGGAAAATTCGGATGATGACAAACTGTTTCGGCTCCGAAATTATCTATTATATAATGCCCAATATTGAAATCAGGTACGATAGGAAGGACGTCAGTGCCACCTATTGGCAAAAGTTCTGATGTTCTAAGATCGAACAGATTAGCGCATGAAATTCACACCATTCAGATGCCTACATACAATATTTTTATTAATTTATATCAAATCTGGTGTTTTCAGAATGCAATACAAACAATACAATACAAACGAATGATTATTGCTACCAAATTAGATGATTCATACATTACGATTCCATCGTGATATGACACGGTGTAACTTGGTGTTAATTTTTTTACCATTGAGAATATTGAATTTCATCCCTTTGGTGTTTCTTATGATTCCATGTTTCAGAATTTTTCTACTTCATTACATCCGTGTCATTTTTGACTACTAAGATCGGAATTAACACCACCTAATACTCATTCGTGAAATCTGTAACAAAAATAACACAACTTTGATATTCAGGTGTTGTATTCGTCGGAGTTTGCTCTGAAATCCATTTGATTGAAATTACACCCAAGTTGTTTTTACTGTGCACCCACATCAGTTTTGTGGATCTGTACACTCGAAATGAATATCTGATAATCTAGTAATGTTAGATATTCTAGTCTAGTGTAATGCGATGAGAACTTAATATTTTGTATATTTCCCTATCCAAAAGACACTTACGTGATCGGTGATCATCGACAATGTAATTATCTCACCAAGATAGATTTCGGAAAGGCAGATTAGATGTGCTCAGACTGTCCAACCATTCATTATCATAGGCTCGAGACCTGCCAAAATTTTTTCTACCTGTGTTCATTGTTTCATTGAAAGATGAAGTTCTGGAACTCATCGTGTATAATCGCACAAGCGTATAAAAATCACCTATGATTTTGTAAGAACGCTTATGATCTAAAAATTGTACGACCTTATTTTCATATTTTGGCGAAAGAACCAGAGACGAAGGAGAAGAGCTCTTTTACAAAATATGAAAATATCCTAATGCAATTTTCATATGATAACACGTCTGAATCGAATATTTCATGAATAAAGAAATATTGATTTCATTTTAATATCATGTAGTACTGATAAAGACATTAGATATGCTCCATGACTGCGAGTACTGCGAGACTGAAACTACTGAACCTTTTGAAGGCAATTTTCTCTGTCTCAGCCAAGAGAAGAGCTGTATCTGCACTTTAACTTCACAAATACATTTTCTTTTCAGTCTTTCTCTCTATAATGGGCATTTTCCGGATTACTAGAAAAATAGTTATATTACACCTATATTCAAATCAGGCGATAGGGAAAATTTTGCAAATTATAGAGGAATTTACATTCAGTCTGTAATACCTAAATTGATGAATAAACTAGTTACTTGTCGGTTTACCTGGGCCTGCAAGAATATAATAATTCCATAACAACATGGTTTTTGTTCTGGACGATCTACTATGACAAATCTTATAACATATAAACAACATTTATTGCATGCCTTGGAGAAAGGTAATCAAATAGATTCTATCTATACCGATTTCTCGAAGGCTTTTGATAGGGTAAATCATTTATTGTTTTTGGAAAAACTGAAAGCTCTAGGTTTTGGTACTGATGTACTAAATTGGATAAGAAGCTTCCTAACACAACGTTTTCAGTGTGTTAGAATAAATAATTACATTTCAGAAACAATTCCTGTAGCTTCCGGTGTACCACAACGATCACATTGTGGACCATTATTGTTCAATCTATTTGTGAATGATATTGGAAATTGTTTACAGTATGCAAACTTTTTACTGTTTGCAGATGATTTGAAGTTATATTCATCAGTTAGTAATGTATTAGACAGTAAGATTCTTCAGAACGAACTAGATATTATATATGATTTGTCCTCAACACACAACTTGTACCTGAACATAAAGAAATGTCACGTCATCACTTTCTCCAAATCAAAAAATATCCTTTATTATGACTATAATATTGATGGAAAAGTACTCGATAGGGTTAACGAAATAAGAGACCTTGGGATTACTCTAGATCAACAACTAAACTTTAAAAGTCATTTCAATAATGTTTCTGCAAAGGGAAGCAAAATGTTTATTTTGAGAAATGGAAAAGATTTATCATGTAATACCCTCAAAACTTCATATTGTTCTTTAGTTAGATCAGCACTTGAATATGTGTCAGTTCCAAGGTTCCCATATTACAGATGTGACATTGAAAGAATTGAAAATGTTGAAATTAGATTTCTAAAGTATATATCCTTCAAAATGAAGACATATTCCAACTTCAATCGTCAAAATACCTTGAATAATCTTAAGTTAACTGGACTTGCCACACGGCGCGTTCAACATGATATGACATTCATTTATAAACTACTGTCAGGTGAAGTCGACTGTCCTTATCATTTAGAAATTATTACCTTCAATGTAAATTCTCACAATACAAAAAATCCATTACTTTTTTGCATAAAAAATCATAACACTAACTATGGTTACAACACACCAATGTTCAGATGCATGAGATGGTTTAATAAGTACAATGTCGATCCTGTTGTAAACTCATTGAGTGAATTGAAAAAAATCTATTAGTGATATACGGTTAGACTAATATTATTGTCTTATATTATGTTCAATGTGTAGAATAGTAATTTCTCTGTTTGATTTGTCATATATATTGTTTCTAAAGGTGAATCCGTAAATAAATAAAATAAGAAGCTATATATTCGTATTCGTTCGACAAAACCTCATCAAACCCGGTATTGAAATTAAAAATTTAATGTTGCTTCCGGTTGAACTGAAACTGAATGCTGATATTTCATCTTATGAGTAGAAATAATATTCCATAACGAATACTAAAATGTGAGAAAAAATTTGAGACATTTCCTCTAGTATATCTTCGAATTGCTTATATTTCATGCAGAAGAACGCAATTCTCAGCTTTAACTATCTCCAAGATCCTTATCCAGTGTTAATTTTCATTTTTATCTTGAACACCCTGTATATATCACTTCAGCCACTAGCAGATGATTATAATACACTGCTAATTTTCATGAAATAACACTTATCCCAGCATACCTTACGTAGTTAGTTAGAATCATATATCTTGTCCATTAATGCTATCTCCGTAACCCAAGATACAAAAAATTACAAATGCTATAAGAAGAAAACGTTCCGCTTAATCCATATTACAGCACGCCTACTTGTGTGCCCACTCTTCAAAATATATAGGTTACTGTCTTCATTAGAAGGTATAACTCACGTCACTGAAGTCATGCATAATTGCTTGACTACGAAACATGAAAAAACTCAGCTACCTATTTTTTTTATTTGATAAATTTGTTAATGAAGTATTCTTTAAGCCATAACTTTCAAACAAATGAAGATATCGCCATGTGGTTTGAATATATGATGTTGCAAATTTGATCTACTTTCCGCATATAATTGAATAACTATACGAGTCTATTTACGATTTCGGAAAAAAATAAGGTTACATTTATAAAACCTTGAGTAAGAACCAGAATGGCATGAATTGTTTCACATTCTATTGAAAAAACCTTCTTTCCTTGAACCATATCTTGTGAATTCCGTCAAAAAGTGAAAGTCAAGTTGCAATAAAACATAATATATCAAAAAGATGCCTCATTATGTTGGCATTAACGTGAGAGTATATATTTCTGAATTTATATGGGATTTTTTTTTGAATCCAATTTTTACACGATCGAAGCTGTTGGCTGTTAGCCCTTAGAAGAATTTTTTCTGTAGTTCCTGAGATACAGTACCTCATTTCTCTTATTGAATCATCCGGTACATTATCTTCTGGTTCTTGTTGAAACAAGCTGTCTTGATGACTTATCCTCAGTGATAGTTGCACAAATAATTTGACAGAATATTGAGTAGATATTTGATTCAATATCTGTCGAGTTGGCATATAGTGGATATTTCGTTAATAGATTTATGATTCGATATAACGTTTGTCATTATGTGATATAATATTCTCATTAAATTCATTGAATAATCGATCAACAGTGGTATTGATTCATCAAATGTTCAATCAGTTCAGTGCTTACTAGATCTTTTTTACTCAATGTGATTATACCATCGATATTGAGGAAAAGTTATTTTGTAATCATACCTCGTTTTTGGAAATAATTTAAGATAGTTGAATTTAAAATAGATTTATATCCATCATTATTTGAATTAATTGGGCAGAACGAAATCTATTAGCGAATAAATGCCACCAGTTTCCAAATTGGTTGTGACATTCGATTCATCATTATATGCCTGCAGACACCAATATTCAATTCAATTTGCCATTTGAATTTCATAAATGCATATTCATTTTCTTGTCTTATTCAAAGGCTGGTAGTTGGAAGTGTCAGAAATGAAAGATTTGCTCATAAGTTTTTTCAGTTCGTATCTATGATATATGACACGGTATATACAGGGTGTTGCTGAATATCATATCTATATTGAAGAAGGCTCTCTTCTCTTATTTCATGACTATATAGGTTCTTGTGGAGAAATGTTCTAATTCGAATCGTTTTTCAGATACAGATTATCAAAAGGACCTAGCACTTGGCGACTTGTCAAATTTTCTATACCTTTGGTAAATTCATGGAAAAGGTATTACTGGTGACATATGTCCATCTTTCAGCTCCAAAATATACTATGTATATTTCTGGCATTATTTATAAGCGTCACACCATTGTAACAAAGTAACAGTTATTTTCTTCTACCACTAATAGATATGTACCAAGTAGTCAATTGATCATTTATTGCACGTTCTGATTTTCTCTTCGATTCAAATCCTAGGGGTTATGACTTAACTCTTTTTCTGTTCTTTGATCATTTCACTCTATTGTTCAATGTAATATTGTCCTCGCATGGGAGTCTATAGTTCGGAGTATACTCAAATATGTAAAAGTGAACACATTGGTTTTCAATAAAATTTCCTGTATTGCAAAATAGAGAGATGATATATAGTGTTTCATCGACTACAAACAGAAAAGTAAACTTTGCACAGAAAAGCCACTTGGAACTAATCTCTCATTGTACACAGACTTCATGGTATATATCTATTGTTTATAATTTCGTAAAATCACCCGGATTAAAGTCCACATTTCTGGCAACGTAGACGGTGTCATACGACTTCAACAACTTATACATTTCACTAAGTGAATGCGACGCGCGCTGAAACGTTTGAGATAAAAGGCTCATTTCATTTATTCAGCTGTTGAAAGCCAGCTGAAGAATATAATTTGATAGTCAATTGACATCAATGAATTATAGTTAGCTATTTGGTTCTTATTCTCGACTAAGACGCACTAAGATGAATGAACCCACCTATTTTGTGTCCTCATCATAAAAGTATAAGGAATATAAAGAGAATGGTTTATATGAAGGGTCCACCTCCAAAAATGTTCAATTTTATGTTGAAGTAGATCAGATTCGAGGGGGACATCTAGAGTCCTCCCAATTATAAACTAGGTAAGTGTAGACCCATTATGCATGGGTTTAAAGTAATCAATATAGAGCTCATCCAATATGTGGTGAGATCTAAAATCGTAAATTACCGACAATAAGGCATTCATCACTAGAGATTAAAATTGCCGCTCACTATCAAGCTTTCTTCTGAATAAATCACTCTATTTAGGGGTCGATGCTTCCACATCTGATCAAATAGCTATCAGGGATCTGTTGTGGCACCAACTTTATTAGGAAATATCACTGAACCTGACACATTCTTGAGGATGATAGCACCCTCCGAATAACAAACCCACTAGAATAGTAACACCCCAAATTGCCTGAAGCCAACATGAAATTCATATTTATATGTTTTTCTCCCACAGAAGTTGCCAAATCATAAAATTTGAAAGTGATAATCATCCGAAGACCACAATATATAACCTTCTGTTAGTACTTATATGAGTCATATGAGTGTATCGAAAGCTATATGTATTCAATGTTCGTCATATAATAGAATGCCTAATTCATTTATGTGGTTTGTAGATAGCATTGATAGAAAATTCAAAAGTGGTGACCAGAACACAACATTTCAAAGGTGAGTTACTCAGTGTCGTATCATTCGTTGCATGAACATTATTCACCCACCCTCATATGCAAAACGATTTTTGGTAATTTGAAAACATTCTCAGGTTTCACCGAGATGAAAAGTTAGTGGATATCTGTAAAAATATGATCAGGAAAGATAATATTTCAAGAGTTTGCTCGCATCATTTTACTACAGGTAGTGATAAAATGGTTGGCCCAAGTGGTAAGAAAATGCTCAGAGTAGGTAGATGAGCCTATATTTAGTGGAATGGAAAAGTAATAACAACATGTTTGATGTTATATTTTTCAAGTTCGACACTTTGAAACTTATATATTATATATTGCCAGAAAAACAAACAATATAGTTGTGACAGTGAATTAAATCTATTATCATTCGAGTAATGAATCTCAGATCTCAGAAAACTTTGATATTACATTGTTTTCATTCAGTCTTAGGAAGAATGGTTCCATAAATTTTGTAAGTAGGTCAGTTTATTCAAATTCAGACCCTTTCAAGATAGCAAGGCACTGGTGCTGGGAGAATCTGTTGTTGTTATCCTTGTTTTAAAATGAGATAACTGATTTAGATGTTGGCTTCAAACAACTACTGTGGTAAGGATTGAGAGTTATTCATCTATAGTCTGTGATCGAAGATAGTACCCTTTATACCGCCTTTTTCTCGAAACAGGTCGATAGTGTGAATTAAGATCTGGCTGAATGTTCGAGAGAAGTAGAAATGAATGCAACCAAGCCTCATTTCGGCTTTTATTCTATCTATCTAAGCGGAACCACAATGCTTACTATTTCCTATGCAGTCCTTCGTATGGATGCTCAGGTCAATAACTGAAACTACTTCACAGAAACTCAATTTTCTGTTGTTCACCAAGAACGTTTTCAGTTTTCAACTGCTGAAACCACAGATTCGACCTGTCATGGAGTATTATTGTTGCCATCAACGCAGCATAACTTTTCTTCTATCTGAATGCAACACCTAGTTTATTTTCACTTCATTCGATTGCTTGCGTATGATTTCTTGAAACCCCGAATAATAAGTCTTCATTCTGATCAGCTTCTTGCAAAAACCAGTAGAAGGATATTGGAGGAGGTCATAGGAATTGTAATTTTGCTTGAAACCTCACTCGATTATGAGTTACACAACTTCGCTGTTCGATGAAAAAGTAATACTGATAGACAGATGTTCTGTAAGTCTCCAGCTTGACGATTAAATGATGGCCAATCTGTGCCTGTCTGGTCTGCCAGTTGGAAATATCTATAGAGGAAAAGATCTCCCATTTTACCGCGATGTTCCAGAGTGGTCAAGTCAGTGCAGGGTCGCCGATCAGACGATATGGATATAATCCCCAAACATGTGAATACTACTCCTTGACAGGTTGAATCTGTGCTTTGTTTATTATAATTATTATTTGTTTATTATATTGAGGTGTGAAGTAGCTACTTACTGAAACGTTAGTGTATATTATCAAGGCTGAAACGGAACATTTCAGCAATGGTCATCCCATGATAAGGTATTGTTGATAATAATAATGGATATTGAATGTGAGCCGGACATCATCATGTTAGGCATCGTGAGACTTGCCTACTTGGGAAAATATAAGCTTGAACTTCAAGCATTGAACTCTACACTCTACTAGATTCCCATTTCGAAGTCTAAGCTGAATCTTCATTTATAGTATTGACCTGTCTCTGAGGTCTTGCAACTCTGGCCAGGGGCAGAAAGAGAAGGCAGTATCAAATGTACTACCATTTGCGAAGCTGTCGACAGGACAGGAGGTCACCTCTAAGAGTACGTGACATATCGCCGAAAGGACGAATATGACCAAAACACCGAACATATCACTCCGAGATCAACGTGTTATGGTGCAATATTCATTTAATAGGATTAATTTAAGGTGGGAGTCCCAAAATCCTTGACAACCTACAACGCAAGATGGCGATGTTCCAGTGCGCTATGAAAATGAAGTTTTATGCAACCAACCCAACAGACCCCGTCTAATTGGGAATGCGATGTTGTCGGTTGTTGTAATTTAGTTGTTGAGTCCGGGTATTTTATTGAATAGGTTGAAAAACTATAATAATTGTATTGAGTGATATCGTTTCAAAATTTGTAATAAATTTTTCTAGTCGACATCCGATTGAGCTGATATTTTGTAGGTTCCTATTCGTAATTCCAGTGGCAATGCATCATATTTTTATGGTGGCTCCATGAATGAGATTTGTGATTTTGATCCGATTGGATTCAAAATCGTGTTTTCGGGATCAAAATTCAGAATTTCAAGATGGCGGAGTTTCGTGAATATGGTTCGATTCGAATCGAAATTGGTATTTGGGGATTTTCGGGGTCAGAGATTTTAATTTTCTCGTTGTAAATCAACATTTCAAGATGGCGGACGAGCATTGTAAATATGGTCCGATTCGATTTAAAATTGATACGTAGGGGTTTTCGGGGTTGGAGATTATATGAATGATTTGTCAAAATTTGTGAATTCAAGATGGCGGTCGAGATTTGTGATCATGGTTCAATTCGATTCAAAATTGGTATATATGGGTTCAGGTGGCCAGAGATTATAATTTTTTATCAAAATTTATGAATTCGAGATAACGGCTCCAAGATGGCGGACGAGTTTTGTGCATATGTTCAGATTCGATTTAAAATTGGTATGTAGTGATTTTTGGGGTCAAAGATTATAATTTTTTATCAAAATTTATGAATTCGAGATAACGGCTCCAAGATGGCGGACGAGTTTTGTGCATATGTTCAGATTCGATTTAAAATTGGTATGTATTGATTTTTGGGGTCAGAGATTATGAATTATTTGTCAAAATTTTCAAATTCAAGATGGTGGACGAGTTTCGTGCTTATGTTCAGATTCGATCAAGAATTGATATGTAGGGGTTTTCGGGGTCGAATATTATGAATTATTCATCAAAATTTGTATATTCAAAATGGCGGATGAGTCTTATGCTTATGTTCAGATTCGATATAAAATTTTAATGTAGGGGTTTTCGGGGTCAGAGATCATAAATTATTCGTCGAAATTTGTAAATTCAAGATGGTGGTCGAAATTTGTGATTACAGCCGCCATCTTGAATTCATAAATTATAATGAATAAATCATAATCTCCGACTACAAAAACTTCAATATACCAATCCTCAATCAAATCGGACCATAATCGCTAAACTCGTCGCTATCTTGGAGCCGCCATATTGAATTGAGGAATTTTGGATATCAATTTATAATCCTCAATCCTCAAAACCTCCTTATACCGATTTTCAATCGAATTAAACCATGACACAAATCTCATCTACCAACTTGAAGCCGCCAACTTGGATTTACGAATTTTGACAAAAAAATCATATTCTTCCACTCAAAAACCTCCACATACCAATTTTCTATCCAATCGGACCATCATCACAAAACTCGTCGATATCTTCGAGCCGCCATTTTTTTCTGTAACACTTGTTCTAGACATTATGTCACCAGATTTATTAACACCCACCAAATTTCAGTCAATCGGACAACTAGAAGTAGGTCGAAATTCACTTGCGAGAATAACAGAATTCGACTAACAAAACCTCCAACGATCTAAAAAAACCTATATACAAATTTCGAAACAAAATATTATAAAAAATCTGAAAATCTGTCCGCGATTTTGCATTTTCAGAATAATAATAATAATCGGTAGATGAAAATTTCAAATAACATCCAACGGCAGAAGGAATGTCGAATGAAGAACAATCTCCATCAGATATGTATATGATTCGTCCATTAAATGCGAACAAAATAAATGTGAGATCACCTTGAGGTTCCACGCACGGGTCGAGGAACAAATTACCGGCCAATCATTTAGATAATATGAATTAATTTATTTTTTGTTGATGTGTCGTTCTCAATGAAATGAACTATTAATAAAATCGTTTTTATCAGCGTGGAACCAGAGATGACTTGTTTCGCAGCTCGATTGAGATATGAACTGAAACGGTTGAATTTATTACATTTTAATGTAGGTATACTTGTTCTCATTCGCATCACATCTTTGTTTATTATGAATCGCAATTGAGTGTGTGGAATTCAATTATTAAAGGATAAAATCTTCTGAACTTAATGGGAGGATTATGGAAACTGAAAGTTCAATTATTATTCACAAGATGTTGTATTTCTATTCATAGCATTTTCATAATGTCAGAAGCAGTAGCAGCATAATAGTAATAGAAGAGGAGTGAAGTAATAATAATCTTTATTAAATGACACTTTATCGCCCGGTTGTACGGGTGTAACATAGCACTTTACCGCCCTCGGACTACTTTACCGCCCGCCGGGCGTAACATGGCACTTTTAAGCCCGCCGGACAATAAATTATCAATTATTCGCATCCCCAGCTGCTTTACTGATTTCTTCTCTTTATTCGTCACTGGAAGGCATTTCGTAATGACGATTGTTTGTATTGACAGCAAATATGGCAACTAGCCTATTTATTCACCTACCAGTCTGGAACCATATATATAATAACAACTATATGGATAACACCTATTCTTCTCTTCACGCGAAAATGAAGCCAGTTTTGGAAAAACAAAAGACTGTCTGGCTTGCTAATGATGAATTGTGCGCATGCGCGGGTTTTGACGAGTTGAAATCCACTGACGTTTTTAGAATTTCATAGGTTAGGTATGTTTGTTGACTCAAATTATGTAAAAGAGCGTTAATATAGTTATTAATGTACTTACTGATTGTTTACAGAAGTGATTAGTGAGTGATAACAGTGATTGATCAAAAATTAGCCCACGAATCTTGTTCCGATGACTTTATCGTCACAGGTTTCTATGGAAATCGCAAGTATCGCTTTGTAGATCACATACATTTCTGCATTTATCATCAACTATCATTCAATATCGTCAAACAATCTATCAATGAATGAATATTTGAGAAATATATGTCATGATGAAATAAAAACATCGAATTGAAGGTTACGTGACACATTTGATTGATGTTTGATAATTATCATACGTTTGTCGCTCACTAGAAAGCTACTCTCCTCCATGATGAAAACGAATGTCGATTCTTAATTCAAACTTGCGCATGCGCATATTCGCGATTGGTCCCACAGACTGTCATTTGTTTTATTTTTCGGCTTCAGCTCTGGTATCCATGTTACCTATATAGTTATTATTAGATATATGTCTGGAACATGAACGAATTGTAAACCCTCAATAAGTCCCTTATTATAAGAGATAGAGAAAAAGTAAAAAAAACTCTCATGCAATGCTTTTTCGAGAGGAACTTCGTGGGCGTAACAAAAATTATTTTTAAGGGATTCAGAAGGTATTTGAAAACCGTTATTCCTATCATGCTTGAGAGGTGAAGAGATATTTACAATAAAATGTGCTGGTCGTGCATTAAATGTTGTATGTATTTCGGGCGTAACTTGCTTTTGTGGACCTAGGCGTGTTAATAGCCTATTACTTACACGCTGCGGTCCATACAATCCTATTTTACGCCCTTGATGCATAAATAACTATTATGTATTATATATTGGGAAATCTTGATTTAAGATTGGTATTCATCAATTTTTATGGGGACTCATTACATAATGATATTTAAAATAGTAATGCTCTAGTGTGATGAGTTAGATCAGCCTAGACATACATAAATAAAAATGGGCACAAATATAATAATTCTTCAATACAATTCCCGATGGAAGATTGAAATGAACCAGAAAAAGGGTTGGACCGAATGAATGCATAGAACCGGACTTTTTCCTGTTCCATATACCTTCATTAATGATTTTTCTCTTTGAAAATAATGAGTTCAGTTATCCATTCAGCATCAAACCTGTCATCTCGCTGCTCTTTCGACTCCCATGACCTCTCAATCCATCTGCGATATCAATTCCAATTATTGGTCTTCACGGGAACGTATAGCGAACGCCTTATTAAAATCAATGGAGAGACACTAAACGAAGTGGGACAACGGACTAAACTGACAGCCTAGGAGCTGCCGCTCAGACATTCAATTACCAAAGTGACTGTATAAGATGGAGGATACCGCCGATCGGAGTCTACTTGTGGGTCCACGATTGTTCACGTCTTGAATAAACGACAATTTTCTTTAATAATATCGCATCCTGTAAGAAATGTATGTCCTGAAATTTCAATGAGAAAATATTGAACTATAATATTATGTGAACAAATCAATAATGTTTATCTTTTACGTCCCACTTTGCTGCTCAAATTGGAAATTAACGTATGTCGAGCATCACTTTTCGCGCTAATTTCAAAACTAGTATTACGAAAAACGCACTGATTTGAAGAACAAAAGCTGTATTTATATCATTGGTTAGAATAAGAAATATAGTACACTAGGTATCTTAATGAGTTATTTCAGTTTTCACTATAGAATCCATCAATAAGAAGCTAAGTGTAGGTATACGTATACAAATATTCCTATAAAATCATTTAAAAATAACTGTTTTTTTTTTAAATTCTTGACTGCACTTAAAGTAGCTGAGAAATGCGATGGTCTGGTCAAATATTCCAAAAGAACGCAACATCAGAATAATTCAACAAATTACAACAGCTTAATGTTTCCGTCAACATAATAATAATTTCCTTTCAATTCGTTGAAGAATTTTCCACATGAAAAAGAAAGAAGTAGAATTTTCCATCAGATGATGAACAAATGTGTAAACCTTGTTGTTGATGGAATTATCCGAATAAATACTGGAAAAGAAAGAAAAATCCAATCTCAATCGAATAGTGAAAACCATTTCAATCTCTTTGTGCATGAATATCATTCGAACCTATAACGCTGAAATCATTCACCCTAGGTAGAAGAGAAATCTGAAGAAACCTTTTTCTAAAATAACTCGTGAATTTTTTCATGGGATAACAGAAATCATTACGATCATTGCATGACAAAATCCATAAAAACGTCTTCGCTACTACAATAAGATATTTCTTGGTATCACAGAAAAGTGTATTTTCAAGTGGCAAAAATAGTTTCATATAGAATAGAATAGAATAGAAATTTATTCGACATCAAAAGTTTTATACATGTAATACATAAAAATATAAAAAACTTCATCAGACTAGTCAAAACATACAATCATGGTTGAAATACCTTTTAAGGATAAAATAGTAATAAAACTAGATATTCAAGTATGTGATATTAAAACAATATAATTGTAAAATCTATGAAATCATTTGATTGTTAGAATTTCATTAGTGCAGTGGGAATAAAATGGTTTCATGCAGTTATGTAATTTTTTCGTAAGAGCAAAGTAAAGCCAAACTAATAGGTATGGGAGAATATAACATCAGCCATAAGGAAATTTCCTCAGTGTATATCATCTTATATAGCATCAGCAGTGTATTTCGGAAACAAATTAAGAGCCTGCGATGCAATGCATATTTGCACCTTTCTCTTCCTTCGACAAAATTTGAATCTTTGAATCTTGATTATTTTCTCAAGATTAATAAAAGTTTTCCTAATAGTCAAACCTTGCTACCCTATCAATTATTCAATATATATCATTCATTTTGTTTCATCGATTCTTATTATACTTATACAGATGTAGGGTGAATAGTTCGAATCAATTGAAATTATGAGAATAACCTACTTAATATAGGTACTTCCGGAGTGATCATTAAGACATAAAGTGAAGTGCTTAGTAATAGTCGGTGAACTCATCATTCATGGAATCTTTATTTCATCCATAGCTTATATTGTTGTATCAACCAAGCGTCTGATCTTGCTCAAATAGCCATGATATAGGAAGTTCATTCCAATGAGAGATGCCTTTGTTTTCAGGTTCTGAAGATTATCAAGTATAAGTAGCACCATCACCCTTTTCGAAACTGAAAAAATGCTAATAGATGAATGTATTATATCTGCTTCGAATCATTAATTGACTGGTGATTAATCTGGAATCCGATTGGATGATTCAGTACGCTAATAGATGCGAACATTCTATTATCCATTCGTTCCATCTGATATACCGAATGATTGATATATTTATTCAAATGATCTCCGAATTCAGATACATCATCTCTAGGTGTCAATCATGCGTTCAAAGTGGCATATTAGAATTCAATATTCCCTTTCTCGAACTACAGTTAGCCTTAAGTCTCTCGTATAATGCATAACCGTTTCATAACCGTTTCTATGGGCCTAAGGAAACCAAAAAGATGAAGCCATGGATTGGCAGATAAATGCTTGGTTCTAGGAAAACATGATGTACGATTATTTTTGTTAGTGGAAATGGAAAGATGTGGGTACTTAATTAGAAAATATCAACTACCAAGGGCCATGGATAATGATATTTTTTTATTATATACACTATACTCAGTGAGTATCTCAATCATTGTGAAAATTCAAAAAGAAAACGAGACACTCCTTGGATTTAATCCTGAATGAAAACCCTACCTACCCAACCGTATACAACGAATGTATTGTTTTAGGAATCGGAAGTGATAGATATTCGACAATTTTTTTGACATTAATAGCTCTTCTAAAAAATGTACGGAATTGCGAATTGGACCTGCTATTGAAGTTACCTACTCTGAAGGTCCCAAAAATTTTAAAAACTATTGATCGAAGGCTCCTATATTGTATTTAGAAAGCAGGGTTGGAAAATGGGCATTGAAAATACAGAGACTAGGTAAACATGATCATATTTTTCATATACCTAAACGTTCAATTTTTCATTCTCATAGAAGTCCCATTGCTTTTTTGAGTTGCTTGAAAGATTCGTTGTGAAAACTCAATGAAATTTCTGAGTATAAATTATCAATTGAATAGATCTTGAGTAATTTTAAGATTAGATTCATATAGGGAAATCGTGAAACCTCGACCCATTAGTTGGCCCTTGATCCTCGAACAAAGTTAGTCATTTTCTTTGGAGCTAAGTGCCTCGTCAGGAACTTAATCTCCTGCCATGGGCGTAGACAGGAGGGGCAGGGGGCAGTTGCCCCCCTAGGATTACGCGATCAGCGGATCAGCACGAATCGATTCATTCATTTTGATCGGTGACATCTAGTGATGGCTTTTTTTATGAGAGTCCAAAGATATGGTACCCATTGAAAAGAGTCGGAATATATAGATCTGCTGAATGAATGCAACCGTTTTTTTTTTTCGAATATCAACATTATACAAATATTTTTAACGTTTCCATCAAATACTTCTAACGTGTAGAGAAGTTTGGAAGGGTGAAAACATGGCTTAGAGCTACTATGAGTGATGATCGTTTGTCAGGTTTGTGTATGCTGAGTGTTCACAGAAATCGTTTGATTCTGAAGGACAAGAAGACATTCACATATCTTGTTGGTAAAACATTTCGTGAGAATATGAGGATCAAATAAGTTGCATAACCAAAATCATTCTGTGGCAAAAATACTGAGTGCTAATGCCAATAACCAAAAAAAATATGAGGAAGATTCAATTTTTAATTACAGAATGAGAAAATCAACACCCGATTAATATATTTTTTAATTTCGACTTTTGTCCATAGTTTGTATGTTGTTTTTTATGGTGGTCGCTCTACAATAATATTATTCAATTTATTAACTACCTAATTTGAATAATTTTCATTAAAAATATATCGTTTCATTTCATTCGCCCCCGCTGGGAAATTTTTCTGGCTACGCCCATGCGTGCCCATGCCTCCTGTTGAAAATTGCTAGGCATTCGCGATGCAATCATTGTTCTACAGTTTCAGCGAAGTAGCGGAAACTGTCACTCTCGGATTTGACCATATTTTGAGGCGATACCTCAAATGGCAGTATGGTGAGAAGTCCCGTCACCAGTTTCAAGACTTTCTTGTCCAACTCAACTTTCCTTAACGATTGGCTCACTAGCATTTTCGCTTGTCTTTTTCCTGGCAATTCATTCTGGTGAGTTTTAATTCACTTTGAGCCAGGAAATTGTGTTCGCCCTTCTTTGACTAGCAGTCTACTTTCTCGTAGCCTCTATCTCCATTATGTCCTGGCATCCACATCAGCGTGACCTTTTTGGTTGGTCGAACTCGTTATTCACCCGCCATTTGAAAGTTGGTTTAGTCTTGGAGGTAATCTTCATCTCGGGCGAATTTGGCTATGCTTCTGAGATACCCTTCTCACACTCTTCGGGTCCAAGATAATGCTCCCGACATACTCTTCTCGTATCAGTGATGCCCATAATGTTGAGTTGTTTGCTTAGGTGGCAGTGTCCCGAGGGAAGCCCTACCACTATACTGATTTCCTTTCTGCTCAGTGTGAGCAAGGCTTTGGTCCATCTACTAGAGGGGCCTTCGATGTGGAGTTTCGATTGTCTCATGCCAGGTGACTCCTTCTATGCAATCTGGAATTTTTCATTCAGAATTATCTCCATGGTTGAGATACTCCATGATCTAGAAACTTCAGATAGTCAGGTGGTGTTCAAACTGTTCCCTATCCTCCCTGGTGTGAATGACGAACTGTGACCTTTTGCTGAATCTTATGACTGGTGTGGTACTGTCCCTTGTCAACTCAAGAAGGGAACATTCCCCCACCGTCTGATTCCATAATCGACAATTACCATACATCATCTCGCTCCTCCATTGGTTGGGGCTTCTCAATCGAGCGATGGCTTCAAGTGCTTCGTGTTCTATGAAGAGATGCAGAGGAGGCAATCCTAAGAGTGTCTCGAGGGTTTCTTTTTGATTACTTTGAAGTGAAATGTCAGATAGGTTCCTGCCCTCTGATGTGTGTACCTTCCGAGACACATGTTCTACTGTTTGGGTTATACCGAAGGGTTTTGAGAGCCTTTAACGATCGCTCCAGCACCATATTCCATCTTGGACCCATCAGTGCATGGGGGTTCAGTTGAATAATAATTGATATGATTTCATTTTCTGGGATGTGGAAAATAACTCTGAAGATCTAACCTTTATCGGTACATTTTTCATAAAATCATATACCTTATTCGAATTGAGCTTCGAACATCTGATAGTAGGTAATAATATTTTCATTTGATCAATATCAATGTGATGCGTGAAACCGTAGATATAAATATTGAGAATGCTCGTGAATCGAAGATATCTTCAAACACCTCTGAAAATGAAGACATAACAACACTCAAATTCACCCAATAGCCATTGTCAATACATAAAAATATAATTTAATTGCGATTAACTAACATTGCGCAAATTTCCGATAATCTTATAAATCTTCGTCAATAAAAAGTGAGGACATTTCAGCAAACGTGATATTGATGAATGGTAATCCTGTATCATTCCATTATTCATAAACAAGAGCGTTATCACTGTTGATTGCTACTATATTCCTAGGAATCAAATATTCATAATGAATTATTTTCAACAGTCTTGTAAATTTTCACTAACGAGCAACGCTGAGCTTCAAAAATGGCAATATTATACAACATAACCATATCATTAATAAATTGAACAGGAGTCGCTTCAAATTTGAATACATCTAGTCTTCCTCCTCTTCAGAATCGCAATAAATAGGTTCTTCATTCGACTTTTACATTGAAACTGCCAGCGTTAGTCATGGTGATTGGTTAAAAACAGCTACTTCTAAAATAGCGAGTGTTTCGCTATATATCGTTTCTCTTTTAATGATGAAAGAGATTTGTAATTCGACGATGATATATCTTCGGTTTTCCTCAAATGTGGTGAATGTAGTGATCTCGATTTGGAGTGACTACCGCTGAAGTGAGATCAGATCAGATTTGAACACTGAACTTGAGACTACGTTTTTGATGTGTTATTTGAACGTATGTCTGAAATTATATATTTCAGCCACAGAACTAAGAGTTGGCGTCAGCCCAATCGTCAGCCTATAAGTTTTGTTTACATTGTATTTTATTGCTCTTTGTTCTCGAATTTTGTCCATTTCGATTTTCAGCAAGCTGTTTTCGGCTTCATATTGTGTTTTTGTGTTCTTGTTAAATTATCTGTTGTTTAAAAAGCTGTGTTATTGAGTTTGTCATCTTTGGTAGTGCCGGTCCCGAGGCCGGTCCTGTGCAAAAGGTTTCTGCGCATGATACACATTCAATTTTAATATATGATCACATGGTAATCGCAAATTCAATTTAGCGTTAAACTGCTGAATTGCATTATCGTTCCATTTCTTGTTTGAGTTCAGTGGATTTGAATAAATAATGTTTTATATATTTCCCATCTGATGCATTCGAGTTCGGTGATTCAAAATATATTCACATAGAATCTCCTGTCTAGAATGCATTTTCTAGAGGATGCTTCTCACCCAATATTGATTCTTTCTTTAAATTTTCTTAGGAATATTAAAATTATTTTTTTATCATTTGACTGCATGAGAGAAAAATTATAATGTCCATGAAGAAACATCGCCCACTCTTCTGCGATGTTCTAGAGAGGTCAATGAGTTTCTTATTGCAGGATCACCAAGAAGACGAAGAGTTCTCTTCTGGATAGAATCCAGTAGCCTCAGTGTCTGTTTGGTTGCTGAACTCCAAACATGTGAACAATTTTTTATGACAGGTTGGATCTGTAAATTGAAGTTCATGAGGAGCTGATGAGGTGTGAAGTAGCTCTTGATACGAAACAAAAAACCAAGTTTTTGTGAAGTAGTTCAAGCAATGGGCCTTACATATTAACACCGAGCATGAATTTTCCATTTTCCATAGGAGAAGTTTTGCTTGATATCATTATTTTTGATATTGTGAGGTGCTACAGTCAGAAACTCCCCGTGTTTTTGATGGAAGTCTGCTATATGTGTGTAACGTAGGCACCTGAACATATCCTGAAACTATTGGATTATGTTCAAAAAAGGGCAATTCGTCTCGTCGGTGATGCCTCGCTTACAAACTCGCTCACTTCTCTGGAACACCGTAGAAAAGTTGGCGATTTATCTCTATTTTATAGATCTTCTGAAATATCAACAATCGTTGTTCCATTAGCAGTCTCTTCGAGATTAACCCGTCAAGTTCAATCGTCACACCCCTTTGATGTCACTTTAGAGACCTGCAGAAAGTCCATTTACCAAAGACTCGTTCATCTAACGAACATCGAGACTTTGGAACCCATTTCCTAGGGAGGCATACCATCTCCAGAAATTTAAGAAGAACACCGACTCCTACCTCCTTTTCCTTGGTTCCCACGATGTTCTCTGAACATTACAGGATACCCCTTTCCGTGAGAACCAGAACATAAAAGAAAGTTAATCTACAGTAAATATCTGGTGAAGAGAGCCATATTATCGGTCGCTCTCTAGATTTCACCAGATATTGTATGTATAAGCTTCATGGGCCTGTAGTTACCAGGAATGGTCTTTTCGCGTTTTTCAGGAATTGGTTGAACTCTAGCATTCTTTCATTTTGAGGGACACACCGAGTTTAAGAAGGATTAAAGAAAGTCCGTCTGGTCCCATAGCCTCTTTAGTATGAAGATATAGCAAGATGCCCCCGATAATGCGTTGGCGAAATACTATTTCAGGCATACGGCTATCGATTATAGCGATGGTAGCGATGTTAGCGATATCAGAGGGTCTTGCCCTTATTTGTCTAACGTAGAAATGGCTGGAAACTTCTTGGAAAAGATGTTGGCTTCTTCTTGTGATGTTGCAGCCAATATGACATCGGTACTGGTTGAGGAAGGAAATTAACTATGAATAAAATGCCTTCCGATTGTCTTGGCAATAGTTCGAAAAGAACTGAAACCGTTCGGACATTCAATGAGCTTTCAACTTATGTTGGCTTTGGCTTACATTATGTTGACGTTGGGTTGGTGGTCGAGTGCGTTGAGGCGCTGGCCTTTGGGCCCAGAGGGTCGGGTTCTAATCCCGGCGCTGCTATTGAATATTCATTAATTTCTGTAGCATCGTTTAGCGGGAGGAGAAAGGTGATCAACCGAACATTCTTGGTACCTAGATTTCGATCCCTCGGACTCTCAACGATAACCAGCCGAGTAGTGCTTCAGATGATCCGTCTACCTAACTCATGCAAGTCCTAGACTTACAAGGAATGCTTTGCAATTCAGTTGGCTGTTAAAACACATTTCAAACACTTCTTATATTGCTCTTTTGATGAGTCTAACGTTCGATGGCTACATTTTGCCAAACATCGCAATTCTATTTATCCAGTCGTGTCAAGTTTGAACTTACAAACTAATTATTATTCTGAAAAAGTTCACTTACCTTTTCATTACCGCCTGAAAACATAATTCGTTAGTTTTTTTGGAGTTTGAAAGCTGTTCTAAATTACCACTGTATAAGATGAGGTCCAAAACGACCTTGACATACTAGTAACTAGGTGAGTTCCTCTGAAATAACTTGACTGGATGAAACGATGAACTTATGACTTGATTTTTTTATTTACCTTTGTTTATAAATAATATCACTTCGAATAGAGTATTACTAGAAAGCATTGTTTGAGAGCATTTTAATGATGTTTAACCCTCTTGTGTTAACACAAGAGGTAATGGACTGACACATCAGTGCTTTTTTTTGTTGCAAAAATGTATGTTCGTTCGTATGCTTTTTTGGATCACCCGACTTCGTTTCGAAACTATAGTTTTGGCATTTATTGAAATATCTCTCGACTTTCAAGATATTGCACTGGCAACCCGACACACTGTATATTTGACGATCATGATCTGACCAAATTCGATGATCGAAGAATGTAGAAAGGATACAACATATAACGCGTAAATAGCCCACTCTCGTGAAGAAAATAACATTTGAAAAATTACAACGACTCGGCAGTCGTCTTATCATATTTTGATCACAAAAAACGCAGGCCGGGGTTTGATGGAATGAAAAGTTGAACATGATTTCTAACACACGACAAATTGTTGAAGATTGAAGATATGTATATGATACCAAACCAGTTTGTTTAATATAAATGGAAACTCAAAACATCATTTGCATTGGAATCTCCATGATAATCGAATAAAATTCGTGAAATATGCGACTTAGGAATTTCGATGTGTATATGTATCTAATATGTATATTTCGATGGTATAATTGAAAATTTCTATATCTGAATGATATATTACCGCATAAAAACTTGTCAATTTTATTCGAGGAGAATGTCAACACATAATTTATTTTTGAAAACATGAAATAATCAATAGGTGTAGGTACTAAGCTTCAAATCTTATTGAAGTGTATCATGCTGTGTCTAGGACTGATATAAAAACAATATCATATCTATGTTATCTATGGGAGTTTCTTCAACGTTGCACAAACGACACAAAAGATTCAGGTTGAACTGTTGAGTATGAGAATATTGTCACATAAACATGTCCGAGAATAACTCGTTTTCGAATTACAGAAAAAAAGTGTTGAGTTTCTTCAAAAAATCAATTTCATGTCGATTTCTTAAAAGGCTTCAATTTAATCCGGAAATATTAATTTTTAATCGATATTATGGTGATTTTTCTTATAGACCAATAAGAGTTATTTTATCCAAATGTTATTTATTGTTATAAAAAAAAGGGTAAAACTTTTTTGTCACCTGGGTTTTTTTCTTGACTAGCTAGTTCTCAAGGAGATCATTCGAAACCAAACTAATGCATCATGTCTTCGAACCTGATATTTTTTATGGAACTTGAATCTATTCATAAAATCTGACCTTAAAGTTTCATGCAACATTAGCATTTTGTATATAGGGTAGTTTTCTATAAAAATGAATAACATCATCAAGATGACATAATTATGGTGAATTTTTTTATATCTAGTACACGAGTATCCACTTACCTACTCGTAGGTTAGTTAGTATCTTAATGGACCCTATTTGTTCCTATTTACCCTCCCAAGACACTTTTAGAAAAATTGAGTTGAATATTGAATGAATACTAGATTAGGGCTCCTGAGGACAAGCACTAGTGTCACCGAAAAATTGAGAGCTTGATTGATACCGTAGACTATGTAGACGTGTTTTTCAAAAGCGTTTCTAACCATCAACGAAGTTGCAAAGAAACCCTCGATAATCTGAGATTTTGTATGAGTTTGAAAGACGGTTTCCTTAGCATTTTTGGTTTTACTGAAGCACCACTATTTTGAGGAGAATTTGAAAGATGTGACTTGCCATTCCACTCAGTAAACAAGCCTAGTATCTCTGTGAGAGGCTCTCTATTTAGATCTATTAGAATCTTGTTATTATCTTGTTGTATTCTATTGCATAAGATAATTGCGTTGGATAGGCAGTTGAAGTTTGTTCTTATTCAGGCCCTGCAATAAATCGTTGATGATTAAAATTCGATGATTCATGATGTTGAAGAAATACTCTTCAATTTTGACAAATGTTTGAAAAATTGTTTTCATATTGTCTCTTCTGGTATATGGATCTGCCTTGAAAGCTGTTTTCTTGGTTTTACAAATTCATAACCATTTTGTAATAGTAATTGAGAATAGGACTAGAGCAGTAATAATTTTTGTACTCTCCGAGGAAAGAAGATGTGATTGATACCCGATCATATTCTTGAATCTATGAATATTGAAAGATCAAAAATAACCCAAGACATAAAATTATTTCACTTGAAGAAAGATGTTACTTGGTTCAAGTTACTATATGCATTCACTCAAAATTACCATTATTTCAGAATGCCTGTAATTATAGAGATTGAAAGATATTTTTGATTTGAGATTGTAAGTAAATCATATAAACTTGGTCGAAGAATACTCAGGTGACATCATATGAACTTCATCGATTGAATTTATATTTATTCCCGTATACATAAACATATCCTTGAAGTAAAACAAATAAATTCGATCGAAATAAATCTTTGTTTGTGTGTGTATATTCTGAATTGCGATGTGAATATATCAAGACACATAAGTCAGATTATAATGAACAGTTCATAGAAAAAAATTTAGTGGTGTTGTATGCATTTCTATTTGATGACTTCGTGAAATTGTTTAACACATTCTATAAATTTCCTGTAACTCACTCTCGATAAAAAAATTAAAGCTATTCTCAAATTTTCAAAAACAAACAAGCAATTTCTTCCTCGCATAATAATCGGGAGTTAATCGAAATCGATTATGGAGACGCCATGAAAGTAAATGAGTTTTCCAGCTCCCATCTCGTTCGCCATCTGGTCCTGGTTCGCCAACCTGTTTGTGATCGAAATCCTTACGTGAATCATACAGACCCATCAGAAAGAAATTAGTTCACACAGTTTCAGTTGATTAAATCAGATAAACACAGATTCGTCAAGAAGTCTTCTCATCTGCATTCGAAAACACCTCCTGCCTTGAAAACCAATCGAATTTGCATAAGCCTACATAATGCACGCCTCTTGTTTTGCTAGTTTCTATCAGAGACCCAAACATTGATGATATTTTGGATGTGTCTGAAAATATTCGAAAAAAAATCGATGAAATAGGAGATATCCCCATTAGCAAAACTTCAACAAACATCCAAATTCTGATGAATGTATGACTATCTCAAAAACATCAACTTGAAGGTTGTATAACCATTCACTGAATAAGAGATATGATGTCTATGGTGAAATGTCCTTGTCTGCGGTAATAACAAATGTGTATCATTATACCAATAGTAGGGCTTCGCGAGACCAAGACAAGACCAAGACTGAACCAGTATTGGTCTTGGTCTCGAAAAATAAACGAAGTCTTGGCGTTTCAAGACCAAGACGAGACTTACTCAATCTTGGTCTTGGTCTTGATAGTCTTGGTCTTGGATCAAAATGCGTCTAGAAATTATTGAATTCAATTGTCCAAAAGTTTATATGAATAATAGGTATTCCGTATTTCTCAGTTTTCAGCAATTGTCAACTTGTACTGTTGAAGTTAGCGAAATGAATTTCTCATTTCACCATAAGAATATATTTTTTTAGAAATTTCGAGTAAAGATTAAATTAGACCCAAACAGCACACAGGCCGTTTTTCAATAAATGAATATGTTATCTACCCTCTATATATATGTATTCTCACCCACATGCACTATCTTACCCAGGTTACTTCAGCAATAAATCCAGAAATATTCTATAACCATACTTTGCCTCCTCACTATATCTAAATAGACTACTAGATTCCAAATCGATTAGGGAAACTGAGTTTTTTTCTCTATAGGAATATTCTACATTATCATCACCATTTCAACTGGCTCATTGACTCCATTTTTTAATGTATTTTCACTTGATCACAATATTATAGGTATACAATATTATGCTAGAGTTACTTTCTAACCATGTAGAATGTATGATCTTGGTGATAATTTCGAAAAGAAATGTCTTGGTAAGTAGGATATTTTAGGTGTTCTATTCGAAATAACAAAGTTGCAATCAATTTCAGAAATGGAGTGCTCGGTAATTTCAAATCTGAAAATTGAGTTCATCGTGTCCAAAAATTGTTCGAGGAAACAAACCTGAGTAGATGAATTTCTTTAAACAGGCTACTTTCCTCATGCCTACCTGATCATTTTTCCGATAGTTATACATTATTATCATTCCGGCACCAAAAAGACAACAATTTCGAAATAAAAAGTACAATGTCCTATTTGCAAAAAAGAAGAGTTGATATAGGTGACCCTAAGACTAAATTTTGGACTTCAAATGTGACAATAAGATCTTCTAGCAAAAAAAATGACAATAATGAACTGGCAAGCAATTCGAAATTTTCCTTCAAATAACCCAAGAAATGAAACGATTTCATGAAATTTCAGTTTTTTCTTATCTTCGACAAATACAATAATTGAGCAACTCAACCGACTCTCACTTATATATCTCCTATGTTTCGCCTTGGTCCACTCAATCTTTGTGATATTAAAACCAATTTTCTTCTGGTATCGAGATTGATTTCTCAATTAGAATATAGCTGTTAATGTAACGAGATTATTATGCGATTTATAATAGTCGTCATTGTTTGGTTACGAGGCGGTAGCCGAGTCAACCGCAATGTCCAAGACACCAATCACAAACTTCGCTCCTTGAAGAATATACTATTATCGTATCATTGACAACGGCGATGCGAAAATAAATGAATATTATTTGGTATCTAACGTATTATGCTTGTATCTAATGTATTATGCTTTCGTAACTGACGCAAATTATGGTAACCAATATATTGTGAGTAACTAAAGGTTTTGGTACCTCTATGATGTTGATAATTATTGATAGAGATTTCATGTAATGTCTTAATCTTCGATGGTACGATAAAAGATATAAGAATATCCGTATTTCAATGAAATTGCGGTGATTCACCCTGATAATTGATATGCATCTGCAGAGTACCTTGGGAATATCGAATTATTTTGAAGACTTCAGAGCGAAACGATAAATTATAAATGCCAACACCAATTTCCTCCCATATGCTGAAAGGTTTTGTGTGTACCATTTAGTCGAACATGTTTGAGCGAATTTTTATATTTCACCTCGAAAAGTTTTCGAATCCCAACGAAACCAAACCAAACCGTAAATCTTTACTTAGTGGTATTCTTTGAGAAGAGTCTGTTAGAGAAAATGCGACCATCTCCACCTCTACCGTCCGAGGTACCATACGGGAATGCGATTGTCGATTCGAAAAGTCAACACAGGCAGGCACAAAAAGAAGATCCGACAGACCGACACACAAATAAATTGGCGGCGTCAATTTGGAATTCTAGAGCTTTAACTCACTTAGAAAGAGATGGCGAGTTTTTAACCGGCCGTCGTTCGACATTTTTTCGTATCCAATTATTTTCCGACACAGACGCAATGCAGTTTCGTTTTCGATAGTGCTAAAAAAAGCGGTCTTCTCACTCGTTCACTTCTCCCGCAATGTACAGGATGTCATTTTCTAACGAATATCTCGAAGCCTTCCATCCAGAATTCCAATGGCAGTGAAATCATTCAAAGGTTCTTTCGTAATACATTCTGCTGATTGCAGAAATGAGTGGAATTGTTGAAATGTGACTGAGATAAAATAGGATTCTGATGCTCGAGAATCTCGAGAGATATCCCAAGATCGTCAAATCACGGCAAAGCTGTTTAATTGGGTGTTTGTTGCTCCATTTAATGAAACGTAATGAAAGTATTCTATTATGCTGTATATTTCTCAAAATTGTCTTACCCTTGTATTTTCAGTTTCTGCAGATGAACAATAAGTGAAATTTTGTGTAAAGGGGGCCCGTATTCATGAATTCTAGGAAAAAGAACATGGAACATGCGATAGAAGAGTGAGAAGAAATTACATCATTTATCTGTGAGGAAGTCAAACAGACGACCTGTTTTCTATTCCCTATAGAATTCAAGAATATGGGAGTAGGTATAATATACATATAGTATAAATTTTTTGACGTAGGTATTCAATTTTATCCTATAATTAATACTCTCACTTGAATAATGTAACTTTTCGACATTTTTCAATTCACCAAGTCGTAATTATGATGTACCTTTTCCAGATATTGTAATGAGCCAACTTTGTTCCATTAGAAAAAAATAAGGAGATATGCTGATTGTAAATTGAGAACTGAAAGTTTCAGAATAATAAATGTGAATGACTGTGAATTTCTATCGAAATAATCGAAAATAAGAAAGAGGATCATTTCCACTCAAACCTGAAATGTTTGAAAAGTGTTTTTAACCGCCAACTTAGTTGCAAAGCAACCCTCGTAAGTCTAGGACTTGTATGAGTAAGGAAGACGGAGACCTTAGCTTTTTTAGTGTCATCCGATGCACTACTCGGTTGGTTACCATGGAGGTGATTGAATACATTAAACAAATGAAATTCACTTGTTTATCTGCAGAAATTAAACTGTTATTGAAGGTTGGCGACTTCGATTTCATTACATGCGATAAACTGGGCCAATCTGGAGAGTTTATAAATTTGTTCGGAGAAGAGGGTTACAATGGAAGATGCTAAAAGCTGATGAGCATACTAACTCAGATAGTATACTGGATATCTTTTAAAAATAATTTGAATTCTTGTGATATCATTAGTGACAATTAATCATTTCCTAAATTCAATAGTAGGGCGATATAGACTTCTCAAGAGGTTTCCCCCCCCCCAGATATGTTTAAGAGGGGGCGAGCGTCTCCACTGTCCTCGTGTAATATGATCTGATTACACCTGTGCCTGAAATATTGATCAAAATAGACTTTATTAAATGTAGAAATGATATATCATTCACATAGTCGTATTTTACCACCAAGTGTTTAATAAAATTCCTTACTCCTTCGAGTGAAATATTCCATGAATGATGTAACTATCAATTTCAGCAAACAGTTGGTTCGGTTTCTTCATAATATTCCTCTGTGACAACCTAATAGCCTCTTGATGAAGTATGTCGTCCACTTAACTTTCCGGTTTGAGGTGAGTGGACAAATTCGGTCCTCCTAACTCCAACTCCCAGACTAACGGAGGTTGCATCGCAATTAAGTAGGCAGTTGAAAACACTTCTTCAAACACTGCGACCATCACGGTCTATTGTCTGATTTTGCAGTAAATATATATATGCGCAAGGTGTGTGTGTTTGAAAGTATTTTTTGACCGCCAACTTAGTTACGGAGCAACCCTCGTAAGTCTAGGACTTGAATCTGTTTGGAAGACGGAGACCTTAGCTTTTTAAGTGTCATCCGAAGCACTACTCGGCTGGTTACCGTTGATAGTCCGAAGGATTGGAATCGAGGTACCAAACGTAATAAATAAATATTTCCAATAGCCGCCAATAGCCGCCGAAATTCGAAACCGGGCTCTATGGGTCATAAGCCAGCAATTCAACGCACTCGACCACCAGACCACTAGAACATGTTTGTCACTGTGAACCAGATAATTTGGCTTTGCCATTTCGTGAAGTTTTTTTGAAAACCAAGCTATTTTTTCTAGTTACCATCTCTATATATGTATAACGTTAATCTAATTTCCAAAGATTTGCCACAAATTCTTCTTTACCAGGTCCATTGATACAGTCTTCAGCCTCAGATTGTCTTCTTCAGATGTAGGTTCCAAGTGAGTAACTCATCTAGTGTGATGCTCATTTCACTTCCTCCGCAAATGGTATAGTTGCTGCTTCTGGTGAATGGTATAATAGTGGTTATGTGACGGTTTACAGAAATCTGCTCTCTCACCTCAGTAATGTGCTATTTCAAGATATATTATCTCTAGAGTTCTCTTGAACCATAATAATTAAGTTTTCTGCATGTGTATGTACCTCATCGTTTCTCAGGCGCACAATAGTCAACAATTCAACAAGTAGTGACAAGAGGAGAACGATAGCCCTCCATCTTGTGGAGAGTCTCTTGCAATCTGATCATCTTAGATAGATATACCTAATATATATATATATATGTATAGATAGATATTTATTTCCCATAAGATACACAGTTACCTATGAAGAGGTCGTTATTATCTTGTTATTAAATGACATAGTCTGGTTGGTTTCATTTCTCTGGCAGTTGTTGCCATGTATAAGGATTAAGGTAGTATATTATTGAATTCTTCTTCTATTTCAAGAAACAGAACACCGTTTCTTTGGAAGGGGTAGGAGCTCTCCACATCTTAGTTAGTTGCCAGGTTAAAATCATTGTTGCTCGTGATGTTTCCGCTGATCCATTTCAGTAGAAAATATATAAGCCCCATCGATATTGAAACTCATTTAGCCAATGTTTTTCAATGACCGTTTATCCTTTATCTGATACGTAGCAAATATTCGGTTGATCTCTGGTAACAAAAATCATACTGTAACTACATTTTCGCCTCAATTCAATTCAAGAACTCTTTCATTCACCAATGTTGTTGAATTCCAGCTTCAGAAATGGGTCTTGCCATTTAGCCCACATTTCGTTTTCATCAGAAAATTTCAACATAAAATAATCCCATTTACTATTCCTATTTAATATTTTTGTCACAAAAATTTATAAGAAATTCGAATGTAGTGTATTCAAATAATAGAAATGGAATGATCCGGTTCGAAAGTACAATCAGCTCCTGCTTCATTCAAATTCAATTTTGTGTTCCAAATCTCTCAAAATAGGTTCCTCAAACTGTTTCTAGAAATGTTTTTTGTTATTTCCTTCCTCAAAGGTTGTTTTCCTCTTTTTCGAAATTATACTGCTCTTAACACAATGTAGAATGAGCTAATCAAAATACACTAATTAAAAAAAAACAGATTTGTATTCCATGCAAATTATATTTCAAAATTTGTAGCAAAGCGCTATCGACTGTTGGGTCATCATCAGTGCATACTCGTCAGGTATTACAATAAGATCTCCATAAATACAAAAAACACATCAACTTTTCACATTAAAAAAATATGTTTGGTTTTCTCAACATTGAGATAAACCCGTTAAAATTGTGAATATTTAAAATTTGAAACTTGTCAACGAATTTCACCTGTTGATTGTTCAATCGTCCATAGAGAAGTGATGATGAGAGTGAAGCAGTATAGAAATATAAGTTTTATGATGTGGATTATCGACATGGAACCATAAATAGAAAATAAGTCAGCAATTCATCATTGGGAAATTTTTCTCATAATTAAAAATCCTTTATGGTTATTTCAATCTTCTGTGTAAAGGAATGTAAGATCTGTTCATATTCATTTGTGAGTTCAGACAAAGATTATTGTTAAGCAACAACTCATCAATATGTAAATCTTCTAGAAAATCTAGTCTGTGGTAATTTTTGGATGATACTAATTTCAAAAGCTGAGAGTTTTTGTTGGGACTAAAATTATGGTTATTAAAACGGAGGTGATGTCCAAAAGCTGAGTTTTTGTTGGGATTCAAATGTTCGTTTATGCGGACTCTCAAAGGTCTACAAGTTCTACCAATATACGCTGCATTGCAATCATTGCAACTCAATTTGTAAATGCCACTTTTTTGAAGTTTTTCCATTTCATCTTTCGAATTTACCAGGTGTCTGCTGAGGTTGTTATCAGTTTTGAAACAAATTTTGATGTTCTCGATACTACTCCTGAAACATTTTGTAATTTTATTTGAGATATTGTCATTAATAAATGAAATTGAACCAATTTGCCTATTGTGTTGATTTTTGGAAAAGCTATAGGTTATGTTCTTTGTTTGTTTTTATTTTCTGAATTAAGGTATTGATAATAAAGGGGTCGTAGTTGTTGTTGGAGGCTATTCACCTCAGTATTGTATTCTTGTTTGGAAAGAGGTATGTATATTTAAAAGTCTATGGATGTAGCAATAGAATGCAGCCTGGTAAATTCGAAAGATAAAATCGAAAAACTTCAAAAAAGTGGTATTTACAAATTGAGTTGCAATGATTGCAATGCAGCGTATATTGATAGAACTTGTGGACCTTTGAGAGTCAGCATAAACGAACATTTGAATCCCAACAAAAACTCAGCTTTTGGACATCACCTCCGTTTTAATAACCATAATTTTATTCCCAACAGAAACTCTCAGCTTTTGAAGTAAGTATCATCCAAAAATTACAACGGACTAGATTTTCTAGGAGATTTACATATTGATGAGGAGTTGCTTGATAATGATCTTTGTCTGAACTAACAAATAAATCTGAACAGATCTTACATTCCTTTACACAGAACATTGAAATAACCATGAAGGATTTTTAATTATGAGAAAATATTTCCAATGATGAATTGCTGACTTTTTTCTATTTACGGTTCCATGTCAATAATCCACATCACAAAACTCATATTTCTATGCTGCTTCACTCTCATCATCACGTCTCTATGGACGATTGAACAATCAACCCGTAAAATTCGTTGACATGTTTCAAAATTTTAACGGGTTTATCTCAATGTTGAGAAAACCAAACATATTTTATTAATGTGAAAAGTTTGTATGCCAGATGAATGTGTTTTTCTTAAATTTATGGAAATCTTATTGTAATACCTGATGACGAGTGAGTATTGATTTACACCTTCATATATATAAAAAGAAAAATGTTATCAAATTTTTTTATCTTTACCCACATTGATAAGAATATTTTCTTATTTCACGAAATCATACTTACTTATTTCAGGTATGCACTGATGATGACCTGACAGTCGAAAGCGCTTTGCTACAAATTTTGAAATATAATTTGCATGGAATACAAATCTGTTTTTTTTAATTACACCGATTTATGCACACAGCCTAGTGGATCTTCCACTCAAAATAAACCTATCCTATCAGAACTTGTATCGAGGAAAACAAAGAATCTAATTCTTCAAATCGAAAAATATCTCATGAAGTACTCAATATACCATTACCATTTCGTGATCAATATCAAAATCTACTAAATCTACTGAAAGTCATTCTTGATCGTTCAAGTATAATAATAATAACAGTTGAACAGAGAAATCACAGTACACACAACTGTGTACTATTGAATTATAATATTATTCGTATCCCCACATAATAATATAACAAAATTTTTTACTGAATGATGGTTAATTTAAATTTTTTACCTTTCTATTCAGTTATTCCATATGGAACGGTTGTACTATATTCAATCAATATTACCTCTTGAACATTGATTTTTAAAAAGTTTATTGATTCCTTTGATTGGAATACATTATCATGCGACACCCTGTATAGCACTCGTGAGTGAAAAATGGCAGGCCCAGATATTTATATGAGAGTTCGATTTGAGATTGGGTCGAGATTGCGTTAAGAGGAATAAAAGACTGTCGAATTCGTCGGATGTTATGAATGTTTTTATCACGATCTGATACCATTCGAACAATTAAATCACTCAGTCACCATTCTTCGGTTCGTTGTTAGTTAAACATTCTTGCGGTTTTGGTAGCAGAGTAAACTTTTTTTATTCGAGTTGTGTTGAAAATTTCTTGAGGCTACTGAACTGAGAATCGGTACAAATGAAAAAGTTCAATAGTCGATTATTAAAATCAGATGCGATATCTTCGATAATTTCTCTTCAATATTACTATTCATATATTATTGATAATGATTATCGATGAAGGTTATCATTTAATTTACTTCTGATAAAGAATAAGCTAAAAAACATGCTTAAGTATACATGATTGATATAATAAATTCCCTCCTGAGCCGAATCCTTTCCTGGTGAGAAGAAACACCAAATCAAGTTTTTTCAAGCAAAGAACCAGTGCTTTTCTATGAGAAGTGTTTTTACCGTCAACTTAGTTGCGAAGCAACCCTCGTAAATCTAGGATCGACTTGTGTTTTTCACAAGCTTGGACTATTGAATCGAAATCTAAATGATCTAGAGCAGCGTTTCCCAATAGCCGAGTCGTATGGTACCGGGCCATCAAAATAAAATACCGGGTCGCAACATTCCCGCCTTGTTTTATAAATAATCGATTGTTTGGTTAAAATTATTAGCAGCAGTTTCTTACTTCGCACTAAAATTGAGTGACCAAATATAGGCAATACCAAAATATGTAGCATTAATAAAATATTTGGTGATTTTTCCGTTAGGTGACGATGTCGAATTTTTTCAAAAATTTTTGCTATACTTGGCCTCTGAACTCGAATCCGGAGTCAAAACTTAGCAAACTCAAGTATTTTTGTAGTTATGTCCCAATTTTTTTCCGAAAATACATCATATTTGACACGATATGATATTTCAAATTTCTGCGCTATTGAAAACATAAAATTCGTCCTTCTTTTAACTGAAAACACTGCTCACACTCAACTGTAATTTTGCACACGAATTCCAAAATATTATCGTGAAAATATCTTTAGTTTTCGAGATAATCGATGCCAAAGTTCGAAATTTCACCTTCTATGACAAGTTTTGGGCAAGTATTGTATTTTCATAGAACCCAAGACATATTACATGCATTCACCATAGTTAATTATAATTTTTTTTGAAGAAAAACATCATAAATATGTGATTTTTCTGTAATTTTCCTATTATTTCACCAACTAGGCTACATAAACAACGGTCATTTTGAAACCTCCCTGCTTTACAGAAACACGAGTCAGTGTATTCCCTCTTCAATACAACAAACATTTTCATCAGAATGTAGCAGAGAATAACTAATATTTTCTACAAAATCATCTTTCTTCCAAACGTGAACAAAACCCGCCGAGAGTCGAGCTTGACGAGATCGTGATCCAGACAATCAGGTAGGCTGTGATGTTGATGTGGTTACGTTTAAAATAAAGGTGAATAAGATTTTGTGCTGTGTTTTTTTTTTAATAAATATGAATTTTGTGTGTTTTGAATAGCAAACATTTTAGGAGTCAAATCAGTCGAATGTTACATTTTCGAAACAAAATGGGCCCAAATCTCCGAAAATACTCAAGTCCGCCGCGTTTTGACTTCGGCTTCGAGTTCAGGAAGCCAAAGTACGTAAATACACCCAAAAATTTTGAAAAAATTCGACATCGCCACCTAACAGATAAATTATCAAATATTTTTACTATTAATAAATGTGTATTATTTCACCTGATGGAACCAGCTTGGGTTGAAAAGTATTGAGTGGGTCATGAAGGGGCAGTTTGAAAATTACCAGGCTATGGCGGAACAATGTTTGGGAAACATACTGATCTAGAGACTATATAGAATCGAAATAATCTATTCCTGTGTGGCTCACTTTTAGCCTCGTCAGTTGCACTAGGCCAAATAAAACTGATCTATACACACAGCATCATCGAATATCTGTCCAATATTGAAGTCAAGTATGGTAGGAAGGTCGTGTTCTGAGGTCGAACACATGAACGCATAATAATAATATTCACACCATCCACATGCTTTCATGCATTATTTGCCTGCAAAGCATTTTGAACGATCTCAAGGATCTCAAATAATCACAGTGTCAAATAATTCCTCTCATCAGAGACAGTAACAGCTCTCATTCAGTAGTTTATTTTCGGCATTTTCGGGCCTTGACAACTCTTGTTCAGGACATCCCAAATTATAACATTCTTAATTTTTAGGCAATCTGACCAGTTTCCGATTTCCGTATACTCTGTGCCTGGTCCTTTGATGATTCACGTTGATATTTGGTGTTGATTTCATATAACAACCTAACCAGTTGGTGTTTCTTATGATTGTATCTTTCACAATATTTCTGATTTACCACATCCGTGTCATTTCTTACTACCTACTAAGATCAGAAGTGACACCATTGAACTGTGAAACGTAAAATAAGAAAGACAGAACTTTGGTATTCAGATGTTGATTTAACTGGAGTTAGCTCTGTAATTACCTCGTTCGAAAGATTGAAAGTTTTCTCACCGTGTGACCCAATAATTCAGAAGGAATTGAATATCCAGTTCGTGGGATCATGTCGTTCCGTATAATGTCACACTTTACATTGATGAATATTTGATTTTCTATTTCAATGCGATCAAAACCTCATATAATATCTTTTGTTTCAGGTAAGTACAATTTTTCCTGGGAGTACCTATACTTATACGCAGTTGCATGATATATCAGGTAAGTTTCAAATTACTAAATAGGTAACAATTTTTCTTTTTCGTCTTTCGATCGAGAAAAGTACATCTATAAAATTCGTGAAAAAACATCTTATCTCAAAAGTCTGGAGGCTATAGATATATGGCAACCAGAAAAAAACGCATCTGGTTATGATTTCCACAACTACTTCTGTCTATTGAGTCTGATAAAGTTGAGTTTGGTAGGTCTCGAGTCTAACAATGAAAGGTTGGTCATTCTGCATTCTGCTAGATATAAAAAACTGTCAAAATTCTTCACATATCTCAAATAGCTGAGGAGTTGTATAAGAAAGTTATCTCTTGTGAAACTTATTAACTGCATAGAAATCTGGAATTTTCTCTTCAGCGAGGTCGAAGAATTAGCATTCCATGCGGAAGTTCATTTATAGACATTAATTATTGGTGGTGCCGACATCCAGGAGATAATTTCCAGTTTATTCATCATTGTGGGAATATCTTCTCTAGACTCCTTCGGAAACCACACAGATTTCCATAAGAAATAATCCCCCATTCTTCTCCATCCTAATATCATGCAACCATTGGAGCAAAATATTTGAAAATATTATTTGATAGAACAATACACTAATGTAAAACCCTTCAAGATTTTCACTAATTTATATATACATACAGTACGATGCAAATGTATGGAATAAATTCATTATCTCTAACGTTTATGAATTTTAAGGAAAATCCCGAGACAGGTCGATTTTTATTTTCAAATTGACATCTCTTGATATACATACGGAGTTTGTGACGTCATCCGCGTAGTTGTGGTGACGTCATCGATTATTTTTTTAAATAGGAAGACACCCTGTTTATTTTTTTTTCTGGATGGTATATTCATTGTCTATCTGACCATATACTAATATCAGGACAATAAAGTGATACAGAGTGTGAAAACATTATTTTATATTTACAACATCATTATGCTATCAATGTACGCAATTACCTTAATAGGTTTTTAGAGGGTCAATCGAATGGCCAACTATATCTCCTGATTCAACTCCTCTCGATTTTTTCTTCTGAGGTTATCTGTAGAGCAGTTTATGTAGGAAGCCGGAAAGATCAGATAATTTGAAAGAACGAATACGAGTGAATATTTCACAAATATATTCAGAAACGATAGCAAAGTTCAAGAATGATTTGTTTTCTGTCTATCACATTGTATTTTTGCAGAAGGTCACAAATTTGATTATTTATTATAACGGTTTCCGTTGTAAATATAAAATAATGAATAACTTTTTCTCACCCTATATTACTTTAAACTCCTAATATTAGTATACGGTCAGATCGACAATGAATATACCTTCCAGAAAAAAAATTGAACAGGGTGTCTTCCTATTTAAAAAAATAATCGATGACGTCACCACAACTACGCGGATGACGTCACAAACTCCGTATGTATATCAAAAGATGTCAATTTGAAAATAAAAATCGACCTGTTTCAGGATTTTCCTTAAAATTGATATACTTTAGAGATAATGAATTTATTCCATACATTTGCATCGTACTGTATATATTTTCTTTTAAGATGAGTCTTCGTGAGAAGTACTTTTCAATACATAATTCAAGAAACCTGCGCTATTAAAACCATTTAGTGGTAACTTCTATAGTTATTCCTAGAAAGATAAGGGAAAAATGCGATTTCAAATACCCAGGCACAGAAGTGGATCTAAGTTAGCAGGGGAAGTTGTTATTTTATGCCACTCACTACATTGCATAGGCAGGGTGGTCCATCAATGGATAGTTTCCACCCGATTTCCACACCAATTTTTCGAATTCAAAATCAAAATTAGACAGAACGTTAGAAAATATCGATTATCAATTTGAGGTGGAAATGATTTTCAACTAATTATTTCACCCCATAGCTACAAATCTGTAGCTGGGGTGACCAACCCTCAAAATTTGAATAGGGACAAGGGATCGTGCCATACTTCTTTCTGAAAGTATCATCTAGTTATTCGTAACCCTAAAATTTTGTTTCACTATTTCATCTACAACGAAATAAAAACTTGTCAAAATCATGGGAATACGCTATTGTTATAGTAGGAGCAAAAGCGATACTTCTTTTTCTTGATCAGAATACCAAATTATCAAAGTTTCAAGTTTGGTAATCAGGTGTGCACTTCAAATTAACGCCTTTGCCCTACCTCACATATACAGGGTTCAAGCAATGGGGGTAACAAAGGCTGGAAATCACTTTCCTCTCAAATCAAAAATCAACGTGATCGAGCGTTTTTACCAAATTGTGATTTAAAATTCGAAAAATGGGATCAGAGAACTTACCCTGATAGAATTCATATTCGAATATATTTTCAAGGACAATATGACTTATTCAACTTTCGATCGATAGTATAATATGCAGGGAAGTTGCTGTCAGGCATGAAGGTCGCACGGAATATTTTTTGTGAACAATATCAATTTTCACTGAATGACACAGTCGAAATCCTGAAATGGTGAATATTTGGGCGGGGATATTGGAAACCGTGTAATTCGTCAAAAGCTGAAATGAAAGCATACTTATAATCGTCTTATCCAATTAAGAATATAAAACACAGTTTGAATTACTGGTAGACCACAAGGAGAAAACAACTACTTTACTAGCAAATGCCATGCAGAAAATTGAATTATATCTACTAGTATTCCAAGCAACGATTCACACTGTGAATGCAGATTGCGAATGTTTTTTCCTAAGACGTGAAAAAGTTCACATCGAGGCAGGCACGCCCAACAACCTACATACCGGTTTCGAGTTTATTGGCCCTCTTCAGTTCAGGATAGTTAACCGAATAGAGCGACTAGAGACCCTGAGATCTCCACTCGAAGCGGTGCCTGTACCAATGCAATTTTTCACCGCATTGAGCTGCGTTTCAAGGTGTCGCTAATTTCAAGTATTTCTTAAATGATAGGTCGATGATATCTTCCATTTTCTATATGCTTTTCTTATTGTGATTGGGTTTTGTCGATGTAGAAAGAGCTAGCGAACTTATATTTCTTTTAGAAATCACTTGATTCCTCCTCCTTTGCAGAATGAATGGAATGAATATTTCAATTCAGTTTTCGAAATAATAAAGTTCAGTTCATCAGAATAATATGCTTGATAGGTACTATTCCAGGAGGAAGGGCGACACCTTTCAATATGTTTCGTTCTAGATCATATACGCAATCTGGTTCGTCAGAAGATATGTTTTGTTCGAACTTGATACTATTTACTGCAGCTGAAGTTCAGAAATGCCCACAGAGACAAGATTATGTAATCAAATTCTCATATTTCCAGAGAAAGCGACATAACCTATTATTATGTAAATGAAAAAATAAACAGAACCGAAAGATTTCTTAAATACCGTTTTCCTCATTTCATTAACTAGAGCCCACATTCGAAAATGCCATTAAAAATGTAACTTTTCCTAACCCATTCCGACATAATCTTGGAGCAAATGGATGGCTGACCTAAATTCAAGATATACGGTGCACATTCATAATATACAATTAAAACATCAAGTTGAGTAAGCTTAACGTCATCTAATATTAGTATACGGTCAGATCGACAATGAATATACCTTCCAGAAAAAAAATTGAACAGGGTGTCTTCCTATTTAAAAAAATAATCGATGACGTCACCACAACTACGCGGATGACGTCACAAACTCCGTATGTATATCAAAAGATGTCAATTTGAAAATAAAAATCGACCTGTTTCAGGATTTTCCTTAAAATTGATATACTTTAGAGATAATGAATTTATTCCATACATTTGCATCGTACTGTATATATTTTCTTTTAAGATGAGTCTTCGTGAGAAGTACTTTTCAATACATAATTCAAGAAACCTGCGCTATTAAAACCATTTAGTGGTAACTTCTATAGTTATTCCTAGAAAGATAAGGGAAAAATGCGATTTCAAATACCCAGGCACAGAAGTGGATCTAAGTTAGCAGGGGAAGTTGTTATTTTATGCCACTCACTACATTGCATAGGCAGGGTGGTCCATCAATGGATAGTTTCCACCCGATTTCCACACCAATTTTTCGAATTCAAAATCAAAATTAGACAGAACGTTAGAAAATATCGATTATCAATTTGAGGTGGAAATGATTTTCAACTAATTATTTCACCCCATAGCTACAAATCTGTAGCTGGGGTGACCAACCCTCAAAATTTGAATAGGGACAAGGGATCGTGCCATACTTCTTTCTGAAAGTATCATCTAGTTATTCGTAACCCTAAAATTTTGTTTCACTATTTCATCTACAACGAAATAAAAACTTGTCAAAATCATGGGAATACGCTATTGTTATAGTAGGAGCAAAAGCGATACTTCTTTTTCTTGATCAGAATACCAAATTATCAAAGTTTCAAGTTTGGTAATCAGGTGTGCACTTCAAATTAACGCCTTTGCCCTACCTCACATATACAGGGTTCAAGCAATGGGGGTAACAAAGGCTGGAAATCACTTTCCTCTCAAATCAAAAATCAACGTGATCGAGCGTTTTTACCAAATTGTGATTTAAAATTCGAAAAATGGGATCAGAGAACTTACCCTGATAGAATTCATATTCGAATATATTTTCAAGGACAATATGACTTATTCAACTTTCGATCGATAGTATAATATGCAGGGAAGTTGCTGTCAGGCATGAAGGTCGCACGGAATATTTTTTGTGAACAATATCAATTTTCACTGAATGACACAGTCGAAATCCTGAAATGGTGAATATTTGGGCGGGGATATTGGAAACCGTGTAATTCGTCAAAAGCTGAAATGAAAGCATACTTATAATCGTCTTATCCAATTAAGAATATAAAACACAGTTTGAATTACTGGTAGACCACAAGGAGAAAACAACTACTTTACTAGCAAATGCCATGCAGAAAATTGAATTATATCTACTAGTATTCCAAGCAACGATTCACACTGTGAATGCAGATTGCGAATGTTTTTTCCTAAGACGTGAAAAAGTTCACATCGAGGCAGGCACGCCCAACAACCTACATACCGGTTTCGAGTTTATTGGCCCTCTTCAGTTCAGGATAGTTAACCGAATAGAGCGACTAGAGACCCTGAGATCTCCACTCGAAGCGGTGCCTGTACCAATGCAATTTTTCACCGCATTGAGCTGCGTTTCAAGGTGTCGCTAATTTCAAGTATTTCTTAAATGATAGGTCGATGATATCTTCCATTTTCTATATGCTTTTCTTATTGTGATTGGGTTTTGTCGATGTAGAAAGAGCTAGCGAACTTATATTTCTTTTAGAAATCACTTGATTCCTCCTCCTTTGCAGAATGAATGGAATGAATATTTCAATTCAGTTTTCGAAATAATAAAGTTCAGTTCATCAGAATAATATGCTTGATAGGTACTATTCCAGGAGGAAGGGCGACACCTTTCAATATGTTTCGTTCTAGATCATATACGCAATCTGGTTCGTCAGAAGATATGTTTTGTTCGAACTTGATACTATTTACTGCAGCTGAAGTTCAGAAATGCCCACAGAGACAAGATTATGTAATCAAATTCTCATATTTCCAGAGAAAGCGACATAACCTATTATTATGTAAATGAAAAAATAAACAGAACCGAAAGATTTCTTAAATACCGTTTTCCTCATTTCATTAACTAGAGCCCACATTCGAAAATGCCATTAAAAATGTAACTTTTCCTAACCCATTCCGACATAATCTTGGAGCAAATGGATGGCTGACCTAAATTCAAGATATACGGTGCACATTCATAATATACAATTAAAACATCAAGTTGAGTAAGCTTAACGTCATCTGACAGCTCGACAGCTATCTCGGGAAATTAACATATTCAAATTTTTTATGAATTCCGATTTTTTAATATATTCAAACAGGGCCTAATTCATTCCATGTTCACTGAGTGGAATGGACGATGATGATGTGAAATATTTCATATTTTTTTTATTAAAAGAGATCAACGATCCTGTAGGGATTAAATGGCGATGGATAAAACCATATTGATTCATAATACTGTGGAAATGAATGTTATCATTTCATTAATCTTATTATGATTTATTTCCAAATGACTTTTCTCAATGAGGTACTTATATAAAGGAATTCACAAACAATACTTGTATCAATCATTATTAAATACATCAAAAACAACTTGAATGCAAGAAGATTTTGTCACTTTAAGCAAGCATACATCTTAAGTTATGATTCCATTCAACTCTACTAGATAATCAGATTCTCATTTCAAAATTCTAGCAAGATCTTTATTCACAGTATCGCTTGATTGAATGATATTGAGGCTTCAGTGGAGAAAGCGGTATGAAGCGGTTGAAGATAATTAATATTATGTTGTTAATTCTCAAGTTTTTTTCTAAAATAATAACGAAAAACATATCACAATGCTATAATAGGTACATTCTATGTGCTCTTAGACACTGAGAGTGTTTCCTAGCAACCTACATAATTAATCATTTTTTTGTGTCAGTCAAGAGAAATGTCTATTTCAAGAGCTAATTTGAGAACAAAAATGGATGACTTTTGAGTCGGTAAAAAAAAAAACAGTATTTCCAAGATAACTTTATAATCCTGCTGCTATGAATAGTCTGTTTATACTTGATCAGAGCCATTTTATTTTGATTGATTACCTAGTCATCGGCCTCCGAAAAATTTACATAACCATGATTATTCTTTAATGACCACACATATAGAAAGTTTTTCAGATATGTGGAACAGATTTGATTTTTATCTTGCATGTTATTAATGCACTATCTTCGTTGTTACCTATAATAAAAAAAAGTTCTCAAAATGGATTGAATTCGAGAACATTAATCCATTCCAGAGACCAAATCTGATGGATAATTATGGAAATAATGAGATAATAATTCCGAAATTGTCTCATTATTATACACTCGAGAATAACAACAGTGATGGCCCTTTTTCGGAAATAGGCTTTATTGTTGAAATCTGATGATGCAAATGATGATGTTTCCTAAAATCAATGAAAGAATGTACCCGGTGTGTCATATGATGATGCATTCCACATTGGTTGGTTGAATCTGAACAAAGTTGCGATGAAATAACATTATAAAAATTTCAGAAAACATGATTTAATAATCGGGTTCGATTAAAATTATTATCAAAGAGAAATACCGATCTTTCCTCCCTGCTACTTTTGGTCTCTTTGGAAGATAATCATCATTGCATTCTTCTGAAGAGTTGAAAAACCTATTTCAGCCACTTCCATATCTCATGATATGGGAACTTTATTGTGGACTGTTTCTTTCTTCCGCGCTATTTCCAAATTTCACCTGGTGACTGTCTCCAATCAAATATTGCAAGTTGATTTCGACTCGATTTCAAATCGTCCGATTTATTTGAAATTTGGCAGGGTGTAAATAATTCCGGTGATAATGCATCATGAAATTTTTGTTAGGAAAAACAAAATGGTGGCTCCAGTATAACAGATTCTGTGATTATGAGGGTTTTCGGGTTCAGAGATTATGATTTTTTGTCAGAATTCAAAGAAACATTTTCACCAGTCTAGCTTTTGAACAAATGCACTTGAAAGAAAATAATAACTCAATTAATTTTTTTAGTCACATTAGTCTATGAGTAACAGATTCGGAAGTTTGCCATGTCCAGAAAAATATCATCCCACAATCCACAATAAATTTCCATATCATTTATTCAGGATATTGCATTCCATTTGTATGCATACATACTAATAACATACATATCAGTAGATGCAAGTGAAGCAAATCAACTGAATACATCAGATATACTGTTCTTCTTTCTTGGATATAACAAACACAATGATACTCAAGACAAATAGAATAGTCTGAAATGTGTATCAATCAGATGGATTACGTAATCAGTTGTCATAGCATGAGGAGGACGCCTGTGCATTTTGGAATATTGGATATTGTATAAGCTGCTCATCAAATGTCATTTAATGCACGAAATATGTTATACAGTAGATGTGGTCATTATTAATCACATGCAAGTATGTAGGTATCATATGTACGCAAGCTATTTTTGAATAACATCATCAAACATTTCTGGAGTCAACTTTTCTCAATTGAATTCACCAGTTTATTTTACGTTATCTCTTCAACATTTTTTGTCATAATTTGTCAAAACCTTTTTTTGAGGTTTGTGGGCTATGTGTATGTATAATAAGAAGTGTGAATAGTACGGATCCTATTTCACCATATAAATCAATAGGAGAAATATCAAAAACTGCCACGTGGGCTTTATTAATTCCTCACCCTACTGATTCAGTGACAATTCATATTCAGTTCATTATCCTATCAAAGCATACTTATTAAGCGAAATATATCATAAATTGTTATCAGATGGGGGTGTATCGACTATGGTATTTCAGTGCAGTATCAATAACCAACCATGAATCATTTCCTCAGTATATAGTTATAATATTGAACAGATTATTATAAATGCAGGTTTATGAAGAAACGTTATTGCCAATCAGAATGTATTGATTCACCAATTCCAATGTGTGTTTTGAGCACATGATATCGGGTACACCAAAATATTCAGACTTGAAAGAGGACATTGACTGGTTCAGGAAACCTCAGGCGAATGAGGTATATAACATCGAAATGAAGGAATATTTCTCAAATGGAAGTATGAGTTCAACATGGACCTTCTCAGATAATTTGAATCTCAGCAGTTTGTTTAACGATCACGGGCTGGTACTCATTTTTCACGATTATGGTATTTTCTGCATAAGCCGCAGTCGAATGCTACAAATTGTACGAGTGTGAAATGAGCATTCTGTGTGAATAAACTCAACACTTAAACTCGATACACGACATTGTGCAACGCTCACACCCTGTACAATTCTCAAATTCGATACAGTGTATTACTGTATTGTGCCACCTTCATAAACTCGATACAGTGTGTTCTCTATCGTCAAGGCTCACATTGGATATATTGCATTTTTCCATGTGCAAAGATTTATCCAGGTAGGCAAGGGGTGTTTGACGAGTCATTTAATTCATCAGGGGTGAATTTCAAACTCAGATTGATTATCACGCAAACTATACTAACATCTGATAATAAGGGGCCCATGAATTAAAATCGAAGTTGCCAATTTCAATCAGACGACTAAAATTTTGCAGGTGTAATGATCTAAAATTGACAATTTTGACAGGCGATTCAGATCACGATCTGGACCATAATTCAACCACTTGAATTCTGCCACCCCGTCAAAACTGATAATTAAGCCATTACGCTGTCAGTCACAACCTTGGGCACAACTATTGTGAACTGAAAATTTGGAGCATCAATGCATTTCACTACAAGTTCTATGATACTTGCAAAATCTAACTCACGAACATACGCTATTCCTCTCCTCAAATCTTTAGTATGGAATCACAAGTCTGAAATGTTTTCATATTTGAATCAATGCTATTTCCATATTATATCTATCTCAAGTGAAGGTCGTCTATTTTCGGATAGCTTTTGAATATGCCCGAAATTCCTTATAAGGAATCAAATTCATACACGTTTTTCTTTGAGAAATGGTCTCCTAGTTAGGATGATGTCCTGATTCCAGATATCTGAAATTGGGATCCAAAATTAGATGGTCATCTAATCTCTGGCCATGAGTAATATATATATATATATAAACATTCAACTAGCTCATTTATGTGGTACTGGACCATTGGCGAGATTTTCTGAATCGGTTGGAGATTGTAGTGATCAAGGAGCATCATGGCATAGGACTAAAATCCGTTATTCGGACAATTTCACTATTGTCAGGAAGCCGCGATTGGGCAGAACTTGTTTTGGAAAACAGCTGCTCGAGTTGGACAAAAAAGACTTGAAACTGGTAACGGGACTTCTCACTGGACACTGCACTCTGAGGTATCACCTCAAGAAGATGGGTAAAACAGAGAGTGAGTTACCGCTACTGCGAGAACTTCGCTGAAACTGCAGAACATTTGCTTTGCGAATTCTCAGCACTCTTCTGCAAGAGGCTTAAGTTCCTGGAAGGGACCTCTTCAGAGCCCTCCAATATCAGGAACCTAGCACCCAGGAAACTGATAAACTTTACACGAAGTCTCGGAATCCCGGGCCTCGAATAGATTAAGGGTTTTATGCACAGAAGATCTGATAGGTCGAGGTGCTTGAGAGGCTGTATAGTCTTGACGACTCCCTATAATCTACAATCTACAATCTTGCTGCAGTTGCTCTATCAGAGGTGGTTTCATTTATCCTAGTTCAGCCCCAAGTATTTTTTTCCATAATGGCGTCCTTTCCATTTGAAGATGGCACACAGACAATGTCCGTCCAATATTGGGAGCATATAGGATAATTTTCGTTGGTTCCAATTTTTTTTATAAGAAATGCTGCATATTTCATATTTCTGCATAAGAAAGGGAACTGGTAATGCGGACATAAAACTAATACTTTTGGATGGCTGAAATTGGGAACCCTCAAGTGCCTCAAGTATCCGAAATTAGAAATTCTCACTCGTTGTGTTAGTTTTCCAATAACATTAATAATTCGTGTTTATATCTAATCCCAACATGTGGACATAATTCAATAAGTAGTAAATATACACAGTAAAAAAAACTTGGATGTAATTTCAATCAAATGGATTTCAGAGCAAACTCCGACGAATACAACACCTGAATATCAAAGTTGTGCTGTCCTTTTTTATTATACATTTCACAATTGAGTGTTCAGTGGTGTTCATTCCGATCTTAGTAGTGTTAAATGATACGGTTGTGGTAAAGTAGAACGATTCTGAAACATAAAATCATAAGAAACACCAAATGGTTGAAATGTAATATCCTCAATGGTGAAAAAGCCATCAGATTCGATATAAATAAATAAAAATATTGTTTGTAGGCATATGAATGGTGTGAATTTCATGCGCTCATCTGTTCGATTCAATAGGTGGCATTGACGTCCTTCCTATCGTACCTGATTTCAATATTGGGCATGATATATTAGGTTATTTTGATATACATCAGTATCCTAGTGCCACTGATCAGGATGAATGAACTGAATCAGTTCGTCATCATCCGAATTGTCCCTAGATTCTTCCGAGCCTAGTTTATCAATTATATTTCAATAGATAATTGAACTTGATAAAAAACACCGGAGGTGGTGAAGACAAAAAGGTGTTGACTTTTAGAGTAATTTTTTTCCATTTCTATCATAATCGTGAGTTACATAGGCCATCACTTTCATTTTATGTGCAATCAACCCTTAATATATCTGAGAATATTTTTTCAGTAGAAGAAAGCTTTTTCTTCGAGCAGTGTACGCGACTTCCAACGGAACCGCCACAATTCTTTCGAAATACGCTGAACGGCCTGAACGCTATTTATTCTCTTGCCATTCGTCGAAACACCACATTCTCTGTGTTCTTATTTGTTATTGTAATGACGAGAGATGGTATCTCTTTGCTGTCCGTTGTCGCTCTGCCTCGTCGAGACGTCATGTAAAACTCACCATGTACACTTTTACATCTCCATACGTTTTCGTTTGGGCCAGAAAGCGTTTCCTTTGGCAAATTTGAATACGCATCATGTCGACAGCCATGAATAAATCCATAGGGAATCGCCCCGCTCTGTGAAAACGGTTTTGGAAAGGAGATATCATCGAGAACCGCTTTTATATAGATATACAGAATGCTCAATATGATGATGTCAGCCTCTGACCATCCACGATATCCCACCGTGGGATAATCCATTGCAAAAACTCGGTTCTTTTTTTCCTTGCCAGGAGCCTTTTCAAACCCTGTCCTACACAGTGAAAAAATTACACCGGCTCACACCAGCTAACACCGTCTGGTGTCCCTTGAGGTCCTGATTGTTTTAGTGTCAGTAAACACTAGCATTATATTCATCACTGTAGGTGTCATGTGACACACATCACTAGTGTTAGTGCTGAATTTAGCAGAATGAACACTTTGGTGGTGTTCTTTATGCATTTCTGAAAGTGCGATTTGACACCGCAGTTGTGTGGCACGTTTTATAATTTTCTTGATACTGAATCTCTACCTCCACGAAATTCTTTTCGGTCCGTTCAAACACTGAGCAGATACATGCGAATACTTTTCTGGTGTGAAGGGACACCATATAATGAGTGTGTTCATGCGAATCAGTGCTCTTCTTCACCACCTCTAGTGTTTTTACTGAGTTGGATTACCTATTTAAATATAATTATTATGATGAAAAACTAGACTCAGAAGAATCTATAGGGACAATTCGGATGATGACGAACTGTTTCGGCTCATTTATCCTGATCAGTGGCACTAGGGCCTAGGCCAGTTGATACTGATCTATATCAAAATCGTCTAATATATTATGCCCAATATTGAAATCAGGTACGGTAGGAAGGACGTCAGTGACACATATTGGCAAAAGTTCTAAGTTTCTGAGATTGAACAGATGAGCGCATTGAATTCACATCATTCAGATGCCTACATTCAATATTTTTATTAATTTATATCGAATCTGGTGTTTTCAGGATGCAATACTCAACGAATAATTATTGCCACCAAATTAGATGATTCAAACACCGCCTCGATTCCATCGTGACTTTATTCCACTAAAGTTGGTAGAAATATACTTTCTTACAAGAAACTCGAAGTGGTATTCAAAAATATGAAGTCCAATGTGAATGTCATTAAACCTAAAAACGTCAAAAAATTTACGGGCGTAGTACCAATATAGAGCTCAGATTGAGACGGATATGTTTTTGGTTGTTTTTATTTTGAATACCTACTCGTATTGAAAATTTAACGAGACTTGTTTCGACGATATCACGAGAGCCACCCTGAAAAATATCCTGCTCAATGTGAGCTCGAGTGGTATTTGATATGGCAATCCCATGAATAGAAAACTCAATTCAATTAAACTTCATTTAACAAACTGAAATGAAAATAAGTATAAGTTTCAAATCTCGACATACTTATTGGAATATTATTTGCTGTTCAATTCTATTTTTGACATTAAAAATTGTCATGCGACGCGCAATGCATGATAAATGAACGATACAAAAAATATACTTTTGATTGGTCGAGAATGTAAGGTGTGAAATTTTCTTACAAATACGTTATTCACATATTTAACCCTATTCGAATCAAACTCCTATTGGTGTATGGGTTTAGTTCTATATAATATAAACTCAACAACGAAATCGAAAGCATTTCTAGTATCAAAGGGTTCATGTTGGCGATAATTGAAAATGCATTTTATTCTGCTGATCAGTATCTACTTTCATTTTCCCATTGAATATTATAATATTAATGATTTAATGTGAAAATGAATATATGCGGATGAATAAATAATTAATAGGATTATAAAATCAAAAATTACTGTTATAAATATTTTCCTGCGTCATGAAGACTTATATCATAAACTTCATGATCTCTTGGCTGGATGAACGTATTCTATTATATTCTAATAAACTCTGAATAGAGGGCATATCCCGAGGAGGAAGATTGGAGGCAGTGGCGTAGCTACACCCCCGTGTGTCCCCGCAGTGGTGGGGGTAGCAGGCCAAAGGGGGACCAAAGGACACCTCCTTGGGCTCTTGTCTCGAGCCATCTGCCGATCTGATATAGCAACCACACAGCACACTGCTTAGTAAAATCAACGAATAGGTTGTAGAGGGAAATTGATATAAGCGAAAAACTAAAAAAAATGGACTTTTACGCCTCCATGCGCCCCTAGAAGAAATGACTTTAAGTGTGCTTATCTCCTCATTATTGGTCCGAACAAAGTCTCAGTGTCAAAATTATGTTCTTTCCATTTCCCTCTACACCCACCTTCTGAGCATTCATTGATTGGACTATGCTGCAGACTGCAGATTTTCAAATAATGATTATGTGGCTGATAGAACATTAAAAAATGAGGGTACCAACTTTTTTATTTGAACTTCTTTCCGAAAATGGATATAACGCAGATGTACCAAACAGCTTGTAGAGGGTAGATCAGTATTAGTTTTTCTTTAATATCTTCTGGCCATCCTGAGATATCGAATTTATATTCCGAACAAAGATAAAGATCATCTGGACATACATTAACATAGATCGTAACAGTTGAAACCCCTTTCGCTCAAGAGGTATTTTGAGGGAGGTGCTACCAGTATTTCATCCCTAACTCCTTATTTTTTTTTCCTTTCCGATTGGAATCGACTGATATTATTCAAATGGGTGTCCACAGATGGCCCATATCTTAGTTTGAGATATAAAATCGATATTTCAATATATTAAAAAGATATCAATGAAAAACTTGATAGTTTACGTCCTATTCCCCTGTAATTATCATTTCCGTTAACTCCAGATATGATGAATCGACGAAATCTTAAGGAAGAATCTGAAAATGTGACAAAATACAATTTTGTTTTAGACCCCACATGGTCCTTATTAACGGTAATACCAAGCATGGATTATAAGCTTTGTGAGTTCAACTCATCAGAGACATTTTGAGAAGATTATTTTCATGGATTCAGTTTCACTACTACGTTACACTACGTACATATCACCTCTAGGAACATTTGTATGCATCAGATGAGATAGATGGATGTAAAGAACTGCCGGTATAAATGTTTATTTAAGGCAGCACCCTCATTGCCCCTACAAAATTGGCGCCCATGATTGTATGTATTTTCAAACAGTGGGCTTGATCTATGGGTATTCAATATCGTGGCCACGTTCACTTCAACTAGACTAAATATTTTAGGTGGGCCTGGAAAAAAAAACTCAGTTTTGAACCCTATATAGCATAACGCTGACAGGCCACTTGATGCAATTCAATTAGGTATGTGCTCAAATCATTTCCTTCTATTTTAATAACAAATTCTGAGAATTTGGAAATGAAAACTTGGTATTTTAATTGGATGGTGCTGTGTCGTATATTCGTATATCAAAAAAATTCCATGCCTATAATATCCTTTCCAAATATTCAGGATTTTTTGTCGTGCGGTCAAGAAGAATAAAGCAGTTTTCAGCGATATATAACCGGCATAACATCTTCAAAGGAGAAAATACCAAGGGGCAACGGAAAATCACTAATACAGTTAATTATATTCAGGAGGTTGATGTATAGTATCCAGTATTCAGTATATATTGCTCTATAAGTAAAGTAGCAATACCTAAATAAAATCTCATTATACTGTGGACATTTTTTTTCATGTTCTGTTTATCACGAAAAGGGTTATCCTGTAATGTTCGAAGAACATTGTGAGAACCAAGGAAAAGAAGGTATGAGTTGGTGTCCTTCTCGAATTTCTGGAGATGATAAGCCTCGTGGAACACCTCCCTAGGCAATGAGTTCCAAAGTCCCGATATTCGTTGGATAAACGAGTCTTTGGAAAAGGACGTTCTGCAGGTCTCTGAAGTGACCACGAAGGGGTGTGAAGACTGAACTTGACGGGTTAATCTCGAAGAGACTGCTTATGGAGGAACGATTGTTGAAATTTCAAAAGAGGATCGCCCATGAAAATATCTATAAAATAGAGATAAATCGACAACTTATCTACGGTGTTCCAGAGATGTGAGCGAGTTTGTAAACGAGGCATCACCGAACAGACGAATTGACCCTTTTTGGACAGAATCCCATTGTTTCAGGATATGTTTAGGTGCCGCACTCCAAATATGGGAACAGTATTCCAGGACAGGTCAGATCTGTGCCTTATAGATCATAAGCAGCTGACTGGGAGTGAAATAGCTCTTGGTTTGAAACAGAAATCCAAGTTTTTGGGATGCACTTTTGGCAATGGACCTCACGTGATTTTCCCAAGAAAGGTTATTGCTGATAGTAACGCTAAGCATCGAAATGGATGACTTCGATGGTATGGTTGAATAGTGGTATAGTGAAACAATGAGAGGGGAGCGCCAGAAGAATTATATGATTAAAAGGAATATAGTTTTCCAATTTTTCATAAAACAGATGGAACTAATGAACACATTATATAAGGAACAGAACATAATGATTTACTTTCAAATGACTCACATGTATTCTCAGAAACTGTGTTCGAACTATGAAGGAAAACCAACGCATCATGGACAACTGATGTTATATCCCGTATGCCAACGACAACTGGTAACTTCAAACAACACGCTGTACCACGTCCTCTTGCGGTCACCTGCTGAATTGAGCAGGTAGGGAGAGTTTCCAGTGTTGAGAAATAAACGAGTGACACGTCTGTAGTATCTTGTAATCTTTGCGTAGATTCAGACGGTTGCATGACTGAAAATCTGAAAAACATCGAGTTGGCTTGGCTTGGCTTGCATAGACAAGCATTCAATCCAAAAATCTAGGAAAGAATAGCGTGTGAACTGAATTAATTTGAGTTATTCGAGGCAGGTGACGCGAGCTTGATATCAACAACAATAGATATACGAAATTCTTCTCTGACAGCGACGTGAAAAGAAGATAGGTACTGTATTCGGAACTAGAGATTCCAAGCATTTACACCCTATTAATTTCAATAAGTTTTCTCTCGCAGTCTAATAAACCAAGAGAAAAATGCATCGTTCAGTGTAGTCGTCCCAAATAATATACCATCAATAACCCACCCATAATACTCGTAGAGGATTCCCAAGTCTCATGTCTTGCATTTCACTTTTATCTTGCCCATCTCTTTGATAACTTGACGGCGTTCGTGGTACCCAAATAGGCCTAACGTTCATCGACTTGGGCTGAAAATACCGAAAATACGTCGGCCGCAATCGATGACAATCTCTCTTGACATTAACCCGGATCGAGAACAACTGTCTCTCGGATAACAAATAAAGTGGGCCTGTTGAGACAAATGGTTTATCGGATTTTTATTGCTCTGCATCGGAGTTGCATTCTAGCCTCTACATTGTTGCATGATCGATTCGAGTTCGTTCACATCGAGCCAGTATCAATAAATCGAGAGCAGGCAACACAAGTCACAACCGAGTTTATGGTTTTTGTGAGCATTGTTAATTTTTGGCCAGTTCAGTTACAGTTGGATGGTTCTTGAGGTCACTAACTCACACATGATATTACTGTTTTGCCCTACAAGACATACGCTTCTTGAAGTCGCTCGAAGAATAATGAAGTGCAACAAATTTATTACCAGCAGAGGTTTAATGTGGATGTGCTGATTCCACCTGTTTGTCAGTTGAATATCAATCGACTGTTTTTTTTCCAAAATCTCGTTTCACATGGTTTCTATAAGTTATTTCAACATTGTTACTGGCCCTGGAGATATTTTGTTCATTTGTGGCTGGATGCTGTTGATAACATTGAAGCAAAGGAAAATGGATGATTGTCGTTCACTTACCTTTCACCATTGATAAAAACTTTGAGGGAACTCAGTCTGCGTGTATACATTGTTTATTTATCACGGTATAACTGAGAATGTTGAGATTCTCGCTATAAACAATTCAACTATCGACATTTTATTGAAAATATTCTTCACAATACGTTATTGGAATGAGGTTGGCTCTGAACAATTTTTTTTAATTTTATATTTCGAAGGTCTGCTTGCTTGAACCCTCCATCTTCAAATTCAGGCCAATTTTTTCTTCTAGAAAATCGAAGTTCACAATTCTGAATTCTGAATCACCCTGTTTCCATCTCAATTGAATGTTAATTGATGATGAATGAAGAGTTAAGATATGAACATGTGAGCCGTTCTGAAAAATAATGAATAGGTACGACACAAAATATTCCTAATGTTGAGAGTATCACAGATAAACAAAATAATCTCACCAGGGAGTTTTCAAACATATGATGAAATACATTGAGTCCTATTTGAGATGTCATAGTTGCTGCTTTTGAATATATTTTGGAAAAATGGATCACGTTGCGCTATAGCTGTAACCAAAATGTCAAGTTGATCTCTGAGTTCTCCAAAGGCCCCTTATGAATCAGATAGCTGAATCACCCTATATGTCAATGGAACGATATATCAACCAGTTGAAAATATTGATGAGTATGTATGAATATGTCGGGTCATAATTTGAAGGTCCGCTTGGACATAATTTCGGTGGCAAAAAATGTAACATGTTACCATATATAAGTTTTTTCCTAATTTGGAAATCGTTTCATTATTTATAATTCAAACGCAAGATTCAAGTATAGGTACGGATGATTATCACATGTTTTGAGTAGTCTTAACGGTTGTCAACGCCTACTTTTCAGTATTATGCATATATCTACATAGCATTATATCGCTGTATTCTATCTTGATTGATTTGATTAAACGAATTACTTATCATTCGGACTTTTGGAATCTCATTGTCCTGTACCTACTCTTTTGGTATTCATCATAATAATTAATCATTATCATGACCTGCATCGTCTGTATCTGTATTGAAAACATGCTGATCAGATATTATTTTTGGTCATTATTTTTCGAATGGATTCAATGATATCTGTTTTTTTGTCCCATATTGACATTCCAGGAAAATTTCTGATGCCATATAATTCCGCCAGTTCTCACTCCATGTCTGAGGATGATGAAACGTAACTAATGTTTCGGAAACCTAATATGCTAATAATCAATGGAATATTTGAAACAATAACCGAATTGGGGTACGTTATGTATAGGATCGTTCCGAATATTTGGTTCCTTGAAAGATCAATTCTGCCGACTTTCATTTCGAATTTTTATTCAGATTCTTCCAGGAGAGCTGATGTCGGCTATCTTTCATACTTGGGGTTTTTTGGTGTTACAGAAACAGGCAATTATTTATGAAGAGTGAAATGAAAAGTTCCTTGATAATGAAAAATGTATATCTGTGATATATACATTCTACATGTGATTGACATTATGTAGGTATGAATGTGTTTGCCTCATTATGGTATCAAATAAAACAGGTATTATTTTTGAGTTTCAATGAGAGTGTTAATTTGATCCGAGCTATAACATATCAATAAAGTAAGGGATTCCACGATTCCACCAACTTGATTAATAGTATTCAACATTCAGTATTCATTGAAAAAATAGAATCTATGATATAAAGTTCAGTTAGGTATTTTGAAGTAATCAACAAGAAAAGATTTCAAGAATTCGTTGCTGTTCGCATGATACGTCTAGCTCTCTCTTTGAGATCCCTATGCATATTGTATTCTAATAATTATTGACACACTGTATCACTCTTATACAAAATTGATTTGTTTGCGACAGCTGGCACTATAATATTGAATGAAAAAAGCAACTATTTCATCCGCTAAATTAATTTCATAACTATTTGAACATAGGTACACTATCTAATAACATTATATCCAGGGGCAGACTGGACCATTGAATCGGCCCGGGCGATATGGATCTTACCGGCCCAACTATGAATTTTTCGGAAGAAATATCAGATGTAATTGAGAAAGTAATATTGTAAAGAAAATATAAATGTTTTGCAAAGATTCCAATGCAAACATGATTGCTGAGGCGAAATATCTTTCTCACAGCTCATCAACATGAAATCATCCAGTTTTAGACTGAGAATATATTCCTCACCCTATTCAAAACAAATTTCAATTCAGAAAGAGATCTTGTGAAATTGAAATCGTTAGGATATATTTATTAATTTTCTCTGAATTTGGCCTCGGCGCACACATCATTTATGCATAATATTAAAACAAAAAAATATAAATACCTTACAAAACTGATGTCAACTCGAATGGTGTTTCACTATCTGTTCAGGAGAAAATTGAAACAATCATCGTTTGATCCCAGTGCAGTGATAATTTTATCAATGGTTTCATCCAAGTTTCATCCAAAATAAACCTATACTTCGAACTTTTCGATGAAAGTCAGAGGTACCTTCTTCATAAGTTTTTTATTTTGTGTTATTTGAACAGAAAAATGTTGATGTTAGCGGTATGAAAAGAAATATTTTTCTGCAAACCATTGCACTTGAAATGGTCTCATATTCTAGAAAGCCGTCAAGAAGACTTTTTGCTCGATCACGAGATATGAATATTGCCAAAAATAGTCACAAAAATAAATTTGGCGTGGTTTACTTTTTTGACAAACATGACGTGAATTCATTTTATATAGGATCAGTCAGTCTCTTCGTTTTCTGATTGTTGGACGCGACGTTATCCGTGAAGAGTTGGCTGGTATGACAGAAGGAGAATGGTCTTGTGATCGGGCACCGATCCATCGGGAGATGCCCGATCTCCCAGACTACCAGTCCGCCCCTGGATAGATATACAATTAACCTGTGTATGCGAGAAAATCTGACTTAATATCAAAATATCGTTAGTGGTCGGCGGTGGTTTTAATGAAAAAAATTGTATTTCATGAGTTACATCAGTTTTACCATCAGGCTGAAAAAATGCTGTATTATGGAAAGCGGCCAATTAAAAGTTCCTTGCTATCTTTATGGAGTATGAAACCTACGTAAACAATAAGATCGCCTGTTTTCAGAAAGGATGAGTCATCCGGTTCAAAGAATATGTGAAAAATCGGCAGGACTCGCGTGTGAGCTTTCGATAAGCTTTTGTTCCAAGTAAATCACGGCCTACTTCCTTCTGGACAACGAACAACGCGGTAATTATAAACACCTGAACATCGCATTAAATCATCCTGTAACAGGGTTGATTTTATCGTCTTACTTGTAGTCGGGTATTTTGCGGAGTTGAGGGAGTTTTTATGCGATCCGTGTACAATGTAGCGTGGAAGAAACGCCATTAGTTATGTGGTTAATTATAAATAGTATTTCTTCGATTCACTGCAATGATATAAGAGGTGAATGTGGAGTCAAATGGTTAAAGAAGAGTTAGAGAGGTGTTGAATATGCGATTTGTGGTTTTGTTAGGTCACGTTGTTGAGATTTTTTTGTGATATAGCTATGTGATATATTGAATAATGCTGTGTTTTATTTATCAGTAAGTATTATTTATCAGTAGGTATTAGAATTGTATTAGGTAAACTCATGTCTGCTAGACCACAAGGAAGCATTTTCAATATAACCAGGAAAATATATTCAGTTATAATTTGACAATATCAAGTTTTTAATAACATGCTTGTATTCAAGAAGGTTATTCTGAGAACCTTTTTGAACTTGAAGATCTTTATATTCGAACAAGAGTGTGCTGATGATTCAAGAAAAAATATTACTACCTATTGGAAACCAGTACTCGTCTAGAAGTGGTTCGTATTGAAGCATAAGCTGTTGGTTTCGCTTTTATCCACCCTGCAAGAATATGACTCATGGGAAGTTCACAACTCATACTCCGCAATGAACAGATACATAATACATTAGATTAGACAAAAATATTCCATATCATTTTGAAAAATAAAAACTTTGTCCAATTGAGATATGGAAATCGTACCCAAATGGTTGAATAATAAACTAATCGAAAGTTATTATTGTCCAAACCTCATTGATTTATAGAAAGAAATAAGAAGACAGCAGCCACCAAGTAATGAAGAACAAGATTTCAAAAGGTTTTTTTTTTTCGTTTTTGAACCCTATTCCTCCCCCTCAAACCATCACTCTCACATTCCATTACTGAATTATGTTTGGATCCTGAAGACCTCAAGTCACCTTCTGAAAAAGTCCGGTCCAAGGATACCGAAAATGTTGACTTTGTGAAGGAAATTCATTTCTGAGTAGTTTCTTTGGTAAGGTTACTCAGACTCAGTCAGCTGAGGGCTTTTTTTTTTCTAACCACTATCCTAGTTGCCTTAGCAACCCCTCAGAAGTTTACAGAGTAAACTTGCTCTCAGTTAGTGCAGTACGACCTTGTGTTTTCATTTGTAGAATGGATACCAATATGTTCTACATGAGAAATGAAATGTACCAAATAATGATGTAAATGAAATCAAGATCTTCGAAAGAAACAAAGGAAGAAGGAGATTCAATCACAGAATTCAAGCAACGATAGGCGCGGTTATGGTTTATATGGGTGACCGCGACTGCCTCAAACAGATTTTGTTATTTCACACAATAATTACAAATTATGTATCCGACACACATCACTTCATAATCGATCATGTTTCCTTCATGTATCTATAATGTGGCAGATGCATCTCTGTTCATATGTCAACTATGTTTCGCTAATGGATTGACAATATTGCGGAATATGCGACCAACACATATATACATGCAAGTTCCATGAACCTTGCATAGCATATATCAGAGATCTCAAATTACATAATGTTTATGTATTCATTACATTTTTGTGTTCACTGGGCAGTAAGGACATCAAAAATGGGACGCCCTGTACATATTTTACGACGCCTCTGATATCTCAATCTCAGTTGGTCGGACTCAACCATGCGCCCCGAGCACATCGAAATAGACTGAAATTATTTGTCTGGACATTCATTACGACTTTCCGTTTCTTTTTCCATTTTCGTATCGCTATATCTCTGCAATTGTATCTTTTAATTACTTGGATTCGTTCGTCTTGCTCTCAAACGATATACCAGTTCGAAACACGATCGATAGCTTGTGTTCGCCGAGTTTATGGTGAATTCTGATTTATATAGGACAAGTCTTTCTCGGACGAGACGGGGGTTCTAATTTATTTCGAGTTAACAGGAAACTATCAAAGACCACATTCCTCGGTGCAGACTATTATCGACTAACATGGATTTGCTCGAAGTTCCTGCAAAACAGGTGAAGGCTCTGACGAAAGCCCCTTTGTTCAATAATATAAATATTAAAATAATCATGAAAAATAATTCCGTGAGTGACAGGTTCAAAAGCTTGCCGCGGACACAAAATTGGGTATCTTGCGTAGGAAGCTTTAGAATCTGTTCCTACTCACAGAATAACCTAGATCAAACAATCAAGTGGTTCATATTTTCCTTTTGAGTTTTATTGTGCAAAAGCTTGTTATTAAAAATATTACATCTACAACTATCATATATATATCATCCATTGCATACTCGATTTTCAATAGTTGAAGACAGCTTTGATGAATCATGTAATGTTAATAATAATAATAATAATAATACTTTATTTGCTCAAATAACATATGATGTTTTAGCATTGTCAGAATTGGGGGTGATAAAGTAGTTAATTAGATAGACGAATACATAAATAAATACAGTAATGGATTAAATACACTGGTACACCAAAATATTTAAAATATTTAAAAACATAAAGATTAAAATATCATAAGTACATATTTATTGAGGAAAGAACATCAGCATCAAAGAATTCTTGAATGTTGAAAATATTTAGTGCAAAAAGCATTTTTTTAATTTCTATTTTGAATTTTGCTGTTGGAAGATCTTTCATTTGCTTGGGAAGTTTATTGAAAAGTTTGATAGAGAGGTTGATAAAGCTTTTGTGAGTTAAGGTGAGTCTATGTTGTGGAATTATCAGATTATTTTTGTTTCTTGTGTCATATAAGTGTAGTGTATTTTGTTTAGAGAAGTTTTGCTCATTTGTTTTGATGTAATATAGACAGTGATTTATAAATAGTGCTGGGAGAGTTAGTATGTTTAAATTTTTGAAGATCTGTCTGCATGTTTCAGTATAAGGAGTTTGAGTTATTGCTCTGATAGCTCTTTTCTGCATACGAAATATTTTTATCCAATCTGTAGCATTACCCCATAGAAGTATTCCATATGATATTTGGCTTTGGAATAATCCCATGTAGGCTACCCTGCAAATTTCTGTGGAGGCTGTTCGTGATAGTTTTCTCAGTAAGAAAGTTATACTTGCAAGTTTTTTCGTGAGAGCTTGGATATGGTGTTTCCATGACAGTTTTGAGTCGAGATGAAGTCCTAAGAATTTAATGTTGTCTATTTCCCCATTTATTTCTCTAAGAGAGAAATTTAGAGGAACTGTTTTGTTTAAATTTAGACTCAACTGATTTGAGGTGAACCAAGGATTTATCTGTTCAATTATATTTTTGTTTATTATTTCCGTGTTTCTTGAATCACAGTGCGTGTGAGAAACAGTAGTGTCATCAGCATATAAGATGGACTTTGCATTAATCATGTTGTCTGAGAAGTCATTCACATACAAGATGAACAATAGTGGTCCTATGATTGAGCCCTGGGGAACTCCTGTTAATATATTTCGAATTGTGGATTTGATATTATTATATTCTAACAGCTGAGTTCTATTTGTTAAGTAGGACTCAATAAAATCAAAAGAGTTTCCCCTAATACCATATAGTTCAAGTTTCCCTAGGAGGATGTTGTGATTGACACAGTCAAAGGCCTTTGAGAGATCACAGAAGGTAGTAGATACTATTTCGCCTCTCTCAAAGGCCTCAACTATTTCAGTAACTAGTTCAGTAATTGCTTGTATAGTAGATGTTTTTTTTCTGAATCCAAATTGCGAAGGAGAAAATAAATTATTTTTGTCCATGTATGATGAAAGTCTATTATTGAAAGCTATTTCTATTGGTTTAGATAAAATGGGTACTATTGAAATTGGTCTATGATTGTCTGGACTATTTTCATCTCCTTTTTTTTTTAAAACAGGTATTACCTTTGATTGTTTTAGTTTTTTTGGGAAATCTCCAAGTTCAAAACATTTGTTTATTATCATAACAAGAGGATCTATAATGCCTTCGCCAATAGCTTTTATTAGTTTATTACTCATGCCATATATATCTAGTGCCTTACTATTAGAAAGATTTCTGAGGATGTCTTTAACTTCTTGTGGAGTTGAAGGGGAAAGAAACAGAGATTTTCTGCATCTGAACTTCTGAGGTACCTGTTCAATGGGATTTATATTTGTTGGGGGTAGTGAGTCAAGAAGAGCTGTGGAGATGTTTACAAAGAAATTATTAAATTCATCAGGAGATATTTTGCAGTGTGTCTTAACTCTGTTTTTCAAGTTTCTAGGTTCATTTATTACTTGCCAGATTGCTTTAGAGTTGTTTGAGGCTTCAACTATCTGTTTGGATATGAATTTTCTTTTTTGTTCTTGAATTTTATTCCTATAAACTTTTCTCGTTTTTTTTATTTCCTCCTCTATATTTGCTACATTGCCATTTTTAGCTAAATCATTCAGTAATGATAGATTTTCTCTGAGTGATCTCAGTTCATCATTATACCATTTTTCACCAAGGTTCCTAACATGCTTTGTTTTAGTCTTTTTTGGAAAACACTGATCTATTGTTTTAATCAAAATTTCAAGGAATTTATCAAACACCTCATCAATATCTGTTAGTGCTTCTAGATATTCCCATTTAAGTTCTTTGAGAAGAAATATGCATTTTGAGATATTTTCACCAGAAAATGGTCTGAATTCAATGATGCTGGTTTCCTCCAACAAGTGAGGATCATATTTAATTTTATATTTATTAAGTATTCCCATGTGATCGGACATATTCATGTTAATTAATATAACTTCACTTTCTTCCCTAGCATTAGTTATACAGTTATCAAGACAGGTTTCAGTATTTCGAGTTATTCTAGTGGGCTCTTGTACCAATAATTCACAACCAAAAGAGTTCACAATATCACAGAATTCAATAGTTAGATTACAATCAGTCTTTGTGTTTATGTTAAAATCTCCATATATGAAGATGGGTTTTTTTGTTTTAAATAGAATGTCTAATATTTGATTGAGCTTTTGAAGAAAAATACCTGTGTCTCCTGATGGTGATCTATATATGCAGAGCACTATGATGTTGATTGTTTTTACTTCAATAGCTGATATCTCACAGTGAATGTCCATTGAAAGACAGTCAATGTTCTGAAGTTTTTTTGATTTATACTGGGATTTTACATAAATCATTACACCTCCATGGTTATTTTGTTTTCTGCAGTAGCTGCTTGCAAGAGAAAAGTTTTCTATTTGATAGAATTCAATAATATCTTGATGTAGCCAATGTTCACATACACAAATTATATCTAGGTTTTTATGTTCAATGAAGAGTTCAAATTCTTCTAGTTTGTTCTGTAGACTTCTTATATTTATGAAAAGGGTGTTTAATTCATTGTTTTTTGCTCTGCTGTTGGTGGCATCACTCAAAAATTTTCACCGTTATAAGATTGTTGTTTTCTGAAATCATATCTTTTAATTCCAACACCTCGGGGCCAGAAGTTGGGATTATACATGTCGTCTTTCTTGGAGAATGGAGCAACTACTCTGAAACACTTGTTTTGGTATTCGTTTGTTGGCAGTTCCTGGATTGTTATTTCCACATTCTCAAAATGTTTACGATTGAGTGATATTGTGACATGATCTTGTGAAATTCAAATAGGAATGGAGAGGAATCTAGCTAGATGTAGATTTTAGGGGGGTCGTTGAGGCTGTGCAGCCTCTCAAGCTCCTCAATCTATTAGATCTTTTGTGGATAACCCTCAATCTATTCGAGGCTAGGGATTTCGAGACTTCTTGCGAAATTTATCAATTTCCTAGGAGCTAGGTTCCTGACATCAGAGGGCTCTGAGAAGGCTCCTTCCATGAACTTGAGCCTCTTGCAAAAGAGTGCTGGGCATTCGTAAAGCGAGTGTTCTGCAGTTTCAGCGAAGTTCTCGCACTAGCGGCAACTATCACTCTTTGTTTTACCCATCTTTTTGAAGAGATACCTCAGAGGGCAGTGTCCAGTGAAGAGTCCCGTTACCAGTTTCAAGTAATTTTTGTCCAACTCAAGAAATTGTTTAGCTTTCTTTGGCGAGAGGCTCACTAGCCTTTTCGTTTGTTTTTGTCCTGGCAATTTATTACAGTGAGATTTCATTCCATCCGCTTCCCAACGTCGAACCTCATCTCTCAAGTGGGCCTTGGCGAGTCCACAGAAGGGTTCTGGGCCGAGAAATTGTGTATTTGCTCCTTCTTTGGCAAGGCAGTCTGCTTCCTCGTTGCCTTCAACTCCCTTATGACCTGGTACCCACATCAAAGTGACCTGGTTGTTCGCTGCCAGTTGTCTCAGGAATTTTTTACAGTCCCAAGTCAGCTTAGACTCACGAGTGTATGACTTCAGAGAATCAAGCTATCTCTGGGTTCTACTAAGCGCGATACAACCGTTTGTGAAATACACAGTGAAAAAAATCTAGGTGTTATCTCAATCAAATGGATTTCAGAGTAAACTCCGACCAATACAACACCTGAATATCAAAGTTGTGCCCTTTTTATTATCAATCGACAATAGAGTGTTCAGTCGTGTCATTTCTTATCTTAATAGTGAGAAATGACACAAATCTGGTGAAGTAGAACGATTCTGAAACATGAAATAAAAAGGGTATGAAAATTGTTTTTAACCCTCCAATTTGCAAAGCAACCCTCGAAGTTTCATTGAGACTTGAGTAAGGAGGACAGGGACCATGGTTTTTTAAATCATAAGAAACACCAAATGATTGAAATTCAATATACTCATTAGTGCTATCATTCACGTTGATGCATAAAAAATACTTATTATATAAAATTAAGACCAAGAGACACCGTGTCATTTCACGATGGAATCGAGGCGGTGTATGAATCATTAAATTTGGTGTCAATAATCGATCGTTGAGAATTGCATACAGAAAACACCAGATTTTATGTGAATTAATAAAAATATTGCAAGTATGTGATCACGTGAATGGTGGGAATTTCATGCGCTCATCTGTTCGATCTAAGAACCTTAGAACTATTGCCAAAAGGTGGCACTAACTTCCTTCCTACCTTACTTTTGATATAGATCAGTAGCAATTCAAGCAATTGGCCTATGCTCTAGTGCCACTGGTTAAAGACTAGTGAGCCGAAACAGTTTTTCATCAACCGAATTGTCCCTAGATTCTTCGGTGTCTAGTTCATAAATTATATTTCAATAAACCAACGTAGTGAGAACTCTGGAGGTGGTGAAGAAAAGCATTTATTTCTCTGAACACACTCATGATAAGGTGTTTCTTTCCACCAGAAAAGTATTCGCATATACCTACTCAGTGTGTAAACGCAACGAAGAGAATTTCGTTGAGGTAGGACCCAGCATCAAGAAAATCATAGAATGTGCATCACACCACTGAGGTGTCAAATCGCACTTTCGGAAATGCATAAACAATATCACCAAAGTGTTCAATCTGCTAAATTCAGCACCAACACTAGTGTTACTTATAACTAGGTTTGATTATTGAAAACACCCATGAAAAAAGTCACATAATACCTACTTCTGGTGTTAGCTGGTGTGAAATGGTTTAATTTTTTCTACCACTGTGTACACGCAAATTCAACAGAGACTCACCCGACTTTATTTTAGTTTCAAGAGCGTTCAACTGCACTGGTTATTTCTCTCTTCACCACACATCACAGTTTCAATCATGCACTCGTGCACGAATGAGAAAAACAACAATTCAATGTTTTTCATTCTCAACTGCTGAAAAGAATTGGTCCTTTGTTGAAACGCTGAAACTTAGATTTGGGGTGCATTGGGTGCAAGAACGCGAAAGCCTGAAAAATAATCAGCTGATGTAGCGAAGAGGTGTTCGTTCTGAACAAGACATAACACCATACAAATGTATTTTTGGTTGCGTGGCATCTTAGTTGCACAGTAGCAATAGCATTGTTGAAGACTCAACTTTATAGAATCTGCAATAACAGAACATTTTCCAAAATAGAAATTCTGCAATAATATATTGATATTCTGCAATAATATATCGATATTCTGCAATAATACATCAATATTCTGCAATATTTTGTCACGAATTCTTCTTTGAATATATTATTACTATTATCTTTATTAGCATTGATCTAGTTCAGAATTGAATATATTTTTATTTCATGATCAAACTGTCCTCGCCCGTGACGAAACATTTTTATAAAACAAACAGTGACTTCGTTCGAAATCCACGTACCAGGAGGGACTTGGTTTTTTGTCCCCTCAGTGGACGGTTTCGTATGGCAACAGGGGATGTCCCATTTGGGGCATCCCGAGAATGGAGTGTATTTGTGTGAGATTATTGTGAGTATACTTTCTTTTAATTTTTGTTTATATCTCAAACCCAATGCCTCTTCAAGGATTCTCTGAATTGTAGTTTTACATTGAATAAATGTTTATTTGATTGATGTTTTTCTGAATAAGTCATTTTAATTGTGTAGAAACCCTCAGCAGAATCCCAATAAGCAAATGATCAAGGTCACATACGAGACAATATTATCGCAGAATATTAATCCTCGATAACAGTACATTTCGCATACATAATTGGCATTATACCTAATTGAGGTTGACAACACTGGTTGATTGGTGCGTGCGCACGACCTTTTGAACTTCCAAAGTTGTTTAGATATTCAGATAGTTGTGAATGAAGTTTCGTATTCTACTCGTGCATTATGGCTCATATACCCACACGCCTTGGGCTCGTACTGCAATTTTCATCTTGGTGGCGCTTATTGAATAATATACTATACTTATTACTTTAATTCTAATTCGTGATTTTCAGCATTATACTATTATGATTAATTATCTATCTTAATACTTTCAATTTTGAAATTAATATGCCCTGCTTAAACACAAAACATTATTTTACATCAATTTTGACTTAAAATTTTATTATGCGACATTGAAATACATATAGTCATTTTCAATATAGAATCGAAATAAAATTACAAAACTCGTCTGCCATTTCAGAGCAGAAGTCTTAAATCTGTCAATTCAGAAGAAAGCATCCTAATCTTCTACTCCGAAGACCTTGAGAAACTGAATATGAAACGAATCATACCAGAAGCCGCCGTTTTGAGTTCTCAATTTTGACCATATGAATTCATAGATTGTATCCATTCAATTTCATTTCCTCACCTTATAACATAATGAAGTCATTCTGTTACTGTTATTGATTATCACGTGTTACATGCGATGCAATGAAAATTGATGACAGCTATGTCAATCAGTTTCATCAGACCACAAACACGAGTTTCTCATAGTTCCTCTGAAAGGTATATTGTTCAACTATAATGCAAATTTAGCACTCGTGTGATTGGCAGCATTCGCCTGCGGCTTATGCAGCAAACATAATGCTCGTGCGAAATGAGTACAATTCTCGTAAAATAATTTACTATTATATTTCGGCTGCACGAATGAAAATGTCTATGGAACTTCGTTCGTTTGGCGGTTATAAGAAATATGGATCAGAAAACACCGCACTAGCTTATGAGGTTCGAAACTTATTCGTTCGATAGAAAACATGATTCTGATAGAGGAAAGTACGGCAGGTTTCGATCCAATTTGAGGCTTTCTAGACTTTTCAGGACTTCTCATGGTAGAATTATTTCCGATAAGCATCGACCATAGAATGTAGAAATAAAAGACGTCGCTATATTTTATACCAAATAATTATTTGAAGTTTTCCTCATCGCTGCTTTATAGTGTCATACTTGCCTTGAAGATTTGTAGGCATATTAAATTTTTACTTGATTGAAATATAAAAAGGGATTCCTCTCGAATTGAGTCCATGAAAATAAAATTGAAACTCAAATGAAATTGTTTAAGAATTACTACCAGCTTCATAAAGAATGCTCCTAGCGTTTATATGCAACATCCACAAATTATCTTCCTACATAAATGCCTACTATAATAAACTAGACACACCATTTTTTAGACAGTGAATGAATAAAAAGTTTTTTAATCACTACCTACCATGGGTGAGTCATTCCTCGAATGAAAGAAAAATGTCTTGAAGTCATTTTGAATCCAACAAAAATACCTATGGTATGTTATGGAAATGTAAATGATACTATAATATAAGATCGAAAAATGTTTATGCATTGAGATTCAATATTGGGATCTCCTTCGATGTTGGTCATACCATTGGTCATACCGGGTGACCCGCAACCAATTTACCCCTCTGTATATTCGTTGTTATTTTATATGGATGTTTCAAATTCGGTACTTCAATTTGATACAATACCTAAATAAGGTTGACAACACTGGTTGATTGTAGAGTGCATATGATTTTTTGAACTTCCAAAGTTGTTTAAATATTTAGTTCAGATTGTTGCGAAATATAGTTTTTCACTCACGCATATTGGCCATCACCCACACAGATGTTTACAATTTCTAGCTTGGTGAGTAATAGCCATCATTATGCGCTAGTTGAATAATATACTATATTATTGAAGCAATACACTATCATTTATTGGCACGTTAGAAACTTTCGAAATATTAACATTCAGTTCAAATGTTGCGTTTCTCAAACGTACACGTATTCTGTTGAATAAACGTATACTCTTGAGCATAGAACTACGTAACTTTGCCTTCATTAAACAAACTCCGTATCTTTTACGGTACACGAGTGAAGGTTGCTCCTCTCAAAATGAAACCCCCTTTTAATCTTTTTGATTATGGAGACATGTGAATATGTTAAGGAGAAAAGTTGAATGAAATAACTCGTATTCCGATTAATAGATGTTTTTTGATAAACATGGCCTTTTATTTTCCCGAAAGGTACACAAGATTTGGTTTCTGAAATAGTACTATATGTATGGCTTTTCAATATACGAAAGAACTTTTTTCTCAGATGGCTTATATAGATGTTTATTGGTGAATTGCTGTAACGCTTGAGCTTTCAATTTTTTTTACTTCCAAAGCCTACTTTGGTCATCTAAATATGCTACTTGTTTATATCAATGAAATCGGTTGAGAAATTTTTAGCTGTGGTTCATTTCGGTAAAATGAAAGACCCTGTATATCAAAAACAGCTGTGAATCGAAATTCAATTAATTTCATTAAACTTTTCTATCTAGCATTTTTTCATATACCTATTCAAAAACGAAAAAGTTGGAAGGAGGGTTACAATTTTATAAGAGGCGCAACCTGAACACATCCTACTATTTTCGGGGTTTAAATATAAGAACAGATATCATGGACTCCATCGATCCGGACTTGATATTGAATTGAAACTCGCCCTAAATTACGATTTATTTTCATCATACAAGATTCATCACACTTTTATCATAATTATTATAATAATTATTATTATTATAGTACCACACAGTAAAAAAATTGGGTATAATTTCAATCAAATGGATATCAGAGCAAATTCCGACGAATACAACACCTGATTTTTAAAGTTGTCTTCTTTTTATTATACATTTCACAATTGAGTGTTAGGTGGTTTTAATTCCGAACTTAGTAGTGAAAAATGACACGGATGTGGTGAAGTTGAACGATTTTGAAACATTAAATCATAAGACACACCAAATGGTATAAATTTGATATTCTCAATGGTGCTATCATTGACGTTAACGCATAAAAAACACCTATTATATAAAAATTAACACCAAGTCACATCGTGTCACATCACGATGGAATCGAGGTGGTGTATGAATCATCTAATTTTGTGGCAATAATCATTCGTTAAGTATTGCAACCTGAAAACACCAGAGTTGATATAAAATAATAAAAATTATTGCAATTAAATATTGCATGTGAGCATCTGAATGGTACGAACTTCATGCGCACATCTGTTCGATCTCAGAACCTTAGAACTTTTGCCAATACCATTGACGTCCTTCCTACCGTACCTGATTTCAATATTAGGCATAATATATTAGATGATTTAGATCCGTATCAATTGGCCTAGACCCTAGTGCCACTGATCAGGACAAATAAACCGAAATAGTTCGTCATCATCCGAATTGTCCCTAGACTTCTGAGTCTAGTTTATCTTTATATGAATTATATTCCAATAATTAATTCAACTCAGTAAAATCATGATAATATGGTGTTCCTTCACACCAGAAAAGTATTCGCATATACCTGGTTCGTGTTAAAACCATAGATCTTATAACGCTAGATCCGGCATCATGTAGTATTTGTTAGGTATTAGAGTGGTCTGCAAGAAAGTAGGTACCTACTATGATTACGTGGTACAACACATATGTATGGTCAAAAACTCGGTCAAAAATTAAAACGACCAATCAATGGCTTAGTTCTTTCAACCTCCCTGGACCTACAAAACAAATAACCTGGATACCTGATCTAGCGTTATAAGATCCATGGTTAAAACGCACCGAAGAGAATTTTGTGGAATGTGCATCACACCTCTGCGTTGTCAAATCGCAATTTCGGAAATGCATAAAGAACACCACCAAAGTGTTCATTCTGCTGAACACTACTGTTACTGACAACTGGGTTTGATTATTAAAAACATCTATGGAGAAGGTCACATAACACCTACAGTGGTGAATAATATGCCGGTGGTTCCTGACACTAATGGTGGATTTATGCAGCAATTTTAAGTCATAAGTGTCAAGTCGTAAGTTTTTAGTAATAAGATTTAAGACATAAAGGAAAAGAGACCATTTATGCAGGAATTATTAAGGACTGTCATGTCTTAAGGGTAACTTCTACCATTGGTCAATTTCTGTGGTTGTGTCAGTGGTCACTCTTTACAATTTCAGTCATCAATATCCATTTTTTCTTTTTATAATCTGATGATTCTGGATATGAGTTTGAATAAACTACACAATCACAGACAATAACCTATAAAAACCGTCACAGATTTGAAAACTTCGAACGCATGCGCAAATATGATCAGTTTTAAGTTTTAAGCCATAAGAGATAAAAGTTGGCCAACATTCTTACGACTTAAACCTTATGACTTGCAACTTAAAACTTATGTCAAGTTTATGAATGGTAACATTGAAAACCAATGATTGAACTTCTTACGACTTATGACTAAAAACTTATGACCTAAAACTTATGACTTAAAATCTCTGCATAAATCCACCATAAAACATTCAGGACTTCAAGGGACATCAGACGGTGTTAGATGGTGTGAGCTGGTGTAAGTTTTTCACTGTGTATAAATGAAATATGAGAAAATGTTGCTTTGAAAGAATGCAAAAATTCAACATAATAAAGATAAGCAACATTTCGAGAAGCCCTAAACGAGAGAGAGAGAGCCGAAAAACCGATAGGACCCCGGGTATCAATTTCATCGCCACATTGTACCCGTTCTCTGAGTGTTAATTAATTGAATTTAATAGCCGTCATTTTTATCGGTGTTAATCACCGGATTCGGTCGATGTTTAATTCATGGCATGCGAGTGCCAATTCAGTAAACCCGTCTTTCGATTGTCAAAGTGGTGTCGGTGTGGGTGTTTGGTAACCAATGACACGGGCTAATCAGTCGAATCGGAGTGGAAACGTCATTTGAAAGGTGAGACCCGCACGGCTTTTTGTGTGGTCCTTCGGATAGACAGTCGTTTGTTTTTGATGCCATGCTATAATGATAATGGTGATTTAAATCTAATTTATTTGAAGAATGATGAATCTACACCATCTCGTCGAAGTAATTATTCGAGTGATTATGAAAATTTGACTCCTCATCACAAAGACAAAGAGAAATGTTGTTTCATTATGGGGACTGTAGAATGTTTTGGATAACAACTCATTGGCAGAAAACATACCAATCCATACATCCATGATTGCAAATATTGTCATAATTCAGGTATTTATAATAAGTAGAAATCCTATGAAATCAGTTGATTTTTGGGCCCATGATCAGTTTTCACTCACTCATGTTGCTATGGATTCCTACAATTCGATTTCGATATTTCAAAAAATACTGTTCACATCACTAAAACAAATTTATGGAAAGCGTTTATGGACTATTGCAATGTTGAAGATACCGTATTTGAAGAGATGGTGCTGATGGGTATTTGAAGAACGAAACAACGTCGTATCAAAGCACAGAAAAACATGGCTTTAGAATGGAGAAGACAATTGTATGAACACTTTTCCATGTTCCCGAAAATGGAAGCGATAAATTTTGAATTTTAGATCATACATTTTGTTTAAAATCCAATCAACTTCGTATTATTCACGATTTCGAGATTATAATAGTAGTACGACATGATAATATAAGTAGAAGAGTACGAAAGGACTGCAACGTTTCATCGGTGCCGCCATATTTTTTTCAACCATGTTGAAATTGTGTCATTGGTGTGGCTGACATCTCTTCTCTGAACATTTAGCAAACTGGAAATATTTCTGAACACATGCTCCTTGGCAAAAATACTGCATGCATGTTGATACAAACAGCAAAAAAATCCGAATTACTCTCGAATACTGATAAATGCTCTGAAATTTTATAACAACTTCCTCAAGCTTGTTGTTTATAGGCAATATAGTCTGTTTCCGAACAACAATCTTCCGAAATTTGTTATAAATTTGTCTCAAACACTTATCAATATCCTTGGGTAATTACTACTGATAACATCCTGATTATTATTGTTGAAAGATTTTTACTTTATACCGCTTTCTGCTGATGATTTTCACAACACTATAGCACAAGTTATGACATTCCTGTGCAAATATTCTAAATTTTCACTAGTATTATGGGTAGTATCCACATGTATCTTGACGAAAATATCCTGTTGTTGATGATTATTAAAACATAATTCTCCTGTATTTTGATCCACCATTGATTGGATTGGAAATTTGGTCGAAAACTGGTCTATAATATATTTTCCTGTGAGAAACAGCTGATGACTGCACCCATTGATTGTTCTTGGAAATGCAGCTGGAAAATTGTGAGGAAGTTAATAAATCCTGACATATTATTATATAGTTCAGGTCCAACAATCTGTCATTATCAAGATTATTTTGAAACCATTGGTAGTAGGTACTCTCGATCTACAAGTATTATTGAAAGAAATTGTTGTACTGATAAATCTTGTGAGGATGCATATGATACACTTTATGACGCGTATATAATCAGGAAAAGCCAGATTGAAATAATAATCTCTTCAAATACAATGTGCATCTCTTACGAATAAAGTCGATTCATCGGAAGTTTCTGTTGATTTTCTATCACTGCTAAGTTTCAAGGCGTTTATTGGGTGAATCTACTGATCACTACTCTGATTTGAGCACTCAAAGAAAATTATTCGATATTTCGCGAGCTACTCATATATGCAGACTACCTATTTACTGAGTTACTCCAATCATCATTATTGAAGAAATAAGCTATTTCTTATTTGGACCGATAATCCTATAAGTAGGAAGTAGAATTATTTTGAATTTAAACGAACATTATGCTCTGGTTTGAAATATGAGTGAATGATGTTAAATCAAAGTAATATATCACCGGCAACTACGCGATACCTACCAAAGCAATTTATGAAAACGGTGATTTTAATGAATTCTGGATAACTGTAATGCTCTAATAATTAAGTATTCCATTCATTGAGTTCGTTTCCTGATAAATTATAAACTAATGTGAATTTTATGCGTCATAAATCCAAAGATATGTGATTTTAATCATATGTGGACATTCCAGTTTCCTAATTTGGGGTTTTTCTTCATATCCGATGATCATGATAGATATACGATGGTCTTTCAGTGTTAAAAGTGGGCCCATTCAGAGTGTACTGGTCTGCAACGAAATGCAAATAGAATTCTGATGTGTGAAATATGCAACGTTAATTGAATGAAGCACGAATGGTAGATTATGTAATAAGGTTAGAATGAAAAAGAAATCGATAAACTAGTGAAAAATTCCGAACGCAAGTGATAGGAGTGTACGAAGGCGTAGAACGGACATGCGATATTTTTTTTATTAATTTCGTGTTACAACTCGAAATTAACCTAACTCGAAATTAGTGCTAATTTCGAGTTCGAACTCGAAATTGATTGAAAAAATGTTGCATGTCCGAACCACGAATATCAAATTTTTAACATAAACTTTATTTTGAGTCTATACATGGTTCATCTTCAGATTCATTAAACATCAATGATGATCAAATTTGTTTTGTTTGATCCAAAACGGAAGTTGTATAATAATTACATTAATATACGAAGGAATATATAAATTTACTGCAATATTAACAATTGAATATTATTTCGATATTTCCGAGAACTCAATAGATATTATCGATTAATAATACACATTTGCACATCTCTGTAAGTATTGGCTGATGGGTATGTTGATTTGAGAATATATATCATTCTTATTTCAGATTAGTTTCAAATATTCAAAAATCATTTCACAGAGTATGTGTTTCTACTTACTCAGTAATTTGTAATAATAAGTCGCCTTATTGACGATATCAAAAAGTCTGCTTTTATGGTAACAAAATCTGATTGAAAATCTGATCTATATATCTGATTCAATTCTTTCACAGAGTAGTCTCAAGAGATAATAAATATTGCTGAATCATCTCGTTTCCCAACTGCAACTGCATATGATTTTCAATTCTTCGAAGAATTATGAGAACAAAATTGTAGATCTATGGAAGGATTTTTTCGCTATTCTATCCCCAATTCTTCATTACGTGATTTGAATAGGTTGTTCTACAAAAAAAAGAACATTCAGTCGCAACAATGGTTTTAAAAAAATGTATTTTTATGTACTTTTCTATTTAGATATTTGTCTCTATATAGACAAACAAAAGATCCGTGCCTTTGAATGATGGTATATTCGTTTCATCACATTGCTGTATTAATGTTCTATCTTGGTTGTTCAAATATCAGTTGAGCGATGAACATATTATCGAATTTCAGAACGGCATCATTGATACCTATCCACTTGATATTTTCCTCTTTTCTGTATTGCAGAAAACGTTTCTGATCCACGTAGCACTTGATGATTGATGAAAAATATATATCGATAATGTTCTAGCTATATGTTGAATTGATGGTAACGATTTGAAATGGAGAGTTAGATATACCTGAATATTTTCAATTGCATCAAACAATTCTCATCGAGTGAACTATTTATATGGTTCAACAAATCATGTTCTTGAGCGGTAAAGTGAACAAAAACTCGAGCTTACGGCACAGTGCACGAAAATTCAACCGACTCCAACAGAGTAGACTTTTTGGATCACATCAAGTAAGAGGACGAGAAGAAAGCTATTGGATTATCTCAGTAAGTTGAGGTCATTTTAGTTTGTAGCTGAAATTGTTGGAAAAAATCCAACAACCACAATTGCTTTAATCAGGCATCACGATATCAGGCAGTTTGTATCAACATGCATGGAGTATTTTTGCCAAGGAGCATGTGTTCAGTAACATTTCCAGTTTGCTAAATGTTCAGAGAAGAGATGTCAGCCATACCAACATGGTTGAAAAAAATATGGCGGCACCGATGAAACGTTGCAGTCCTTTCATACTCTTCTACATATACATATCATGTCGTACTACTATTATCATCTCGAAATCGTGAATAATACGAAGTTGATTGGATTTAAAAAAAATGTATGTTCTAAAATTCAAAATTTATCGCTTCCATTTTCGGGAATATGGAAAAGTGTTCATACAATTATTGTCTTCTTCATTTCAAAGCCATGTTTTGCTGTGCTCTAATACGACGTTGTTTCGTTCTTCAAAGACCACCCTCAGCACAATCTTTTAAAATACGGACCTGTATCTTCTTGTATGTGTAGTCACTATCTTCTCGAATTCATATATGCATGTCAACTGGTCCATTTTTCTATGTATATGTCATCTTATTACCATTGATTGTAAAACGAATATTCAAACACGACAGGGTTGCCAATTCGTAATAAATTTTATCAAACTTGGGAAGTTCGCGGGATACCTATCGCTACTGTTGAATTTGTCTGATCTTCCATGAATCAATATTAGTTGAATTATTTAAAAATCATTCATTTCGTGTTTCTTGTGTTTTTGATCCGCGATCTTGGGCTCACCTATATATTTCAACTAACTAAACTAACAAACAAACAGTCGATACATTATAAAATACTGAAAATAGTTCATTTGCAACTTATTCAGCCATTAGCGATGGAGCGATGTGTTCGTATGTTCTCGTCTTGTTTGGTTCCTTGGTTGTGAGAAGTGTCTCAAGATATCCACCATCGCACTTATTTTCTTGTTTGTATTGTGATATCCAGGATATAAACACAACAGGGCTATGGTGAGTACACCAAATTTATTGCGAGCAAGTTCTCGAACGTTTTCAGTAACAAGCCATCAAGAAAAAATTCTAGTAGTGGATAAGTTATATTTGTTGAATTTTTGAAAAAAATGTCATCAATCACAGACGCTAAACAATTTTTCATAAACAATTGTTTGGCGTCTGTGGTGTCCTCTTTATGTCTGAGTATATACTTTCAAAAACTCTTACTTCATTACTAATACATATATTCTTCAAAATTTCAACAAATATAATTTCCTAACATTTACTCACTTTCAAAAATGTCTCCTGATGATGGCTTGATACCGAAAACGTTTGAGAAATTGCTCCCAAAAAATTTGGTGTATAGCCCTGTTTTGTTGATATCCTGAATTATTCAATTAACAACTTGTCCTTATACTGGTCTTACCAATTAATGCAATGAAGGAAAAATAAATGACTGTCATAGGATTCGAGCATAACAGTGAATATGCAACTGAACCATAACAATGCAATATACCCGATTACAGTAATCCAACCCTGCAACCACATTTATATACCTCATCGAATCACCGTAATTAGACCATGTGATGTATATGAAACAAAAATAATTAGGTCGTCATAGCGAAGTGAATTGAAAAGTAGTTATCAGACAGCTAGGCTGTCCCCTATTTAATTGAAGTTTTCACTGGATTTTTTCTCAGATTGAGATTAAAATGCCCAACTCTTGTCTTTGGATGATAAGTGTCAAAACTGACTATTCATCAAATAACTCATTCTCTCTCTCATATGGTGATGATCGCGAACATAAATATCATTCGAAAAAAACTTCGACTCCAGTACAATCCATTCCCTTTCAATAATCTACCTGCAATTTTCTCTCCAAGGATTTGAAACGGCATTCGAGAGAATGATTTACCGATATTTTGTTTTTAAGCAATGCGCGCAATGTTATCACGCCGTCGTTGGTATATTTTGTCGCCAAATATGGAATTACGCAATATAAAAAAATCTACCGTGGTCCAAAATTGTTTGTGTAAGTTGAAATAAAAAATTAACATACTTTAATTCGAAAAAGGGTAAAAGTCAGTTGGAAAACTCATTTACATCTGAAGGACGACGTATACGCCTAAACTTGATAGGTGATGAAGTAGCTCCAATGGCATCATTTTATATGTAAATCGACTTGTGTGGTTGAAACACCAAGTCAAATTAATCCATTACAGTTGACAACATTAATTGATAATCATTTAATTGAATTATCGTTATCGCCGCAATAAATATCTTCAATCAATAATTCCTTGATTCCGAATTAGTCAAAAAATTTTGTTTCAATTAACGGCAACACAAGATATATTTTGTAATATATTTGTTTTCTGGCTATAACCGAACCGGTACCCGCAGTAAATTATATTGAAAGTTAATTACCGCTTTTTTTGAAGACAAATAAACATGTCAGAGATTTCAGTTTTATTTAAGTTATGGGTGCCGTATCGTAAACATTATGTAATTTCCACTTCTGATTAAATGTGTTTTTTCCATGAATAAATTTTCTTCTGTCCCACACACGGGTACCGAAACTAAGAGGCTGTCTAAAATCGGGTGGAGGCACTCAAATCCGGTTCCCCATGATTTATTGGATTCATAATTCAGTTCAATGTTGCCGGAAAATTATGAAAATGTCGTCATATGGTAACAATATTGAAATGATAGGCCAAGGGACTTGATTTTATAACTAACCAGTAGTATATTATGATACATACAATTTTGTCGCACGCGTTGTTTGGAGTACGACGAGCAAAGCGAGGAGTGATCCAAGTGAACAAGTGCGACAACGTGTCTTATAAAACGTGTGTCATATAACTTTTTTTTATTTTGCATTGATTTGAATTCTTTTATTGAAAAAAATTTGTAAATATCGATAACTAGCCGAAACATCTTCGATTGGTAACATTGATGACATCGAAATATTCAAAATCTGACGCACAACGTAAAGCCCAGTTTACTGTAGAGCGATTTAGATTTTCGCGATACCTGCAGTGAAAAATGCAATGTTGTTTTTGTTTCTCTTGATCAATTTAAATCAAATCACACTCTGAATTGAAATCTACCAATAGAAACAGTTTTTCACTGCTATTGTCACCAAATCCGAAATCGCTCAGAAGTAAGCTGTGCTTAACTCTTCTGACTTTCATTTGACTGTTCGATTGCACCAACCTTCGAATATTGAAAAATGCGTATCGAAATAGAGCCTATTTCGATACGCATTTGCGTATCATAATGATTTCATTATAGAACCAAAATAGAATATATGTCTGTAACCGACACGAAAGTACACCATTTTTGTTGTTTTTGACGTTCCTCTTACTGTGAATGAAAAATACGACAGCTTGTATTTAGTTTCGGCGATTCGGAAATCTTGTTAGAAGTGCCGGGCTTGTCTTTGTTTGTCCTCTATACTTCGAACCAAAAATCATTGGTTAAGCAGTCGCAGAAATATTGTCGGGTGAGCAAAAACTCCAGAAAAAAGTATCAACTTTTGGAAAATATTAGTTTCTGAAGAACATTATTTTCGAAAATATTGAGTACCTACCCTTGCCGGTGTTGTTGAATAGATTATGAGCAAAATGATTATCAAATACGAAAAATGGTTGACTGAAATAATTTCTTATGACTTATCTCAATAGATAAATCATAAGCCATGTACAGGGTAATCCTAATGCATTATCGAAAAGTACTCATTTGTGTAAACAAACGAAATGATAGGTACTGAAATTAAATAGCCTAGAAACCCTGCTCCGTTTGTTACTGACTTAGTTACAGCCGAAACCTTTAGTTATTAACTGATAAGTGGTCGAAAAACGCTTTATCACAATAAGGTATACATCAATATTATTTGATATACCTATATAATAGTTCATTCCATTCACTGGGTAAAGAATCAATGTTTGGACACCTAAAAAGTTGACTCGCTTTTGTGAAACGTCGAGATCATTCACCAGTCAGAAAATCCCATTTTTTCCTCCTGCGTCCAAATTGGACCATTTGGATGGAATACCACGCGATATTCCTACGAATAATGGATCATCCGAAGAGTTATGACTGTAACGGAAGCATCTCGACAAAAAGTTGAGTACCTCTTCGAGAAACGAAATAAACATGAGAAACGCGAGTAGTAAAAAGGTTCGCTCGCAGGCATGTGTTAAATATTAGACCGTTGAACCGTAGAAAAACAATTCGCCGTTTTCGGCATCCTGCTCGAGACTCCGAGAAGCAGCAACGATGACAGCACATTCGCAAGAAGAAGCATCCTTTGTGCTCCGTTCATTTGCCGAAACTTTAATTGTATTCGAATAAACAATACGGCTTGATCGACAATTCAATACATGATGGACCTGTTTTCCGCGGGAGGTATCGGTATGTAGCAGGGATTGTCGTCATTTTTTGTTTGCTGCTACTAAATTTCCAGACGGAGCTTTTGCACCCGACACTGAGTTTTACTCCACTCTTCAGTGTAGACTCTTTTGTTTATTGATCTTATTGGCACTCTAGTTAGAAATATTTACCATCAACTAACCAGTATTTATCAATCGATTATTCGTTAGCTAACTCTTGTCTAATATAACCAAAGTGGTTGGAACGACATAGAGAATACGGCCTGGACTGTATATGTGTAGGTGATTGTAAAAATGCATCCAAATTGTTGCAGAACATACAAAACAACAAAGAAAATCTTCCATTTAGATCAATTCAATCCCATTTTACGATAATAAATGCATTATTACCTATTCACAAATCTGGACAAAATAACAGAAATGATAACTATAGACCAAGGTGGATATAGGATGGTGAAACAGCTTCCTATCAACAAGCACTGGAATAAACTGTAGACCTTTGCCTACTTGATTTCATACCGTAGTAATATTTCCTGAAATTAACGGAGATGGCGACATACCTATTGTGTCGGTAAAACAGAAACTCTGCTTCTGTCATCTTTTTATCAGTTTTTACTGTTCTAGATGAAAAATGACTAAGAAGAGTCAAAATATCAATATTTATTCCAGATTTATAGAAAATATATTGTTTAATGCCGTTTCAAGTCACGTCTGTCAGATGCGAACCACAGAAATACGTAAGCAACAGAAATCTTCTTCGATAATCGATCTTACCGCCATCTTCATTCAAGTAGCTGAAACATTACAACCTTCTCAAACGGTCTACAAGTTTTTCGCAGGAACAATTGAAGAGCTGTTTCACCATCCTATATCCACCTTGCTATAGACCTATATTTCAGTAATTCCTAGTCAATCAAAAATCATAGAAGTTATTTTAAAAAAACGCAGCATCAATCACATGAAAAAAATTGTTGACTCTGATAATTACCAATATGGATTTCAAGAAACTAGTAGCACCCATAGACTTTGTTAACCAAATTTATTCTTCACTGGATGATAAATACTACACTCTTGCCGTATTCATTGATCTAAGAAAAGAACTCGATGTGGTTGATTTCTCTATATTTCAAGAATTGAAGAAATGGGAATAAGAGGAAATGCTCTCTCACTAATAAAAACATACCTCCTAAGAGCGCGAACAATTCACGGTGGTTTAGGGATATTCAAGCCAAACTGAAAATACCAAAGCAGGTGTGCCCCAAGGCTCAGTCCTTGGACCCCTGCTCTATACATTACATGTTCTGTCTTTGAAAACTGCCAACCTTATAGGCTTGAAACAACTCAATACAATAGTGAATACTGACCTTAAAAAGTATCACAGATGGCTTGCAAAAAATAAACAACAGATCAATAAAAAAAAATGAAATTATTTTCAACACATTCCATCTACGAACAGTAACTGGAGAGTCAACTGTAGCTACGGCAGCGGAGTTAATGAATTGAGGTTAAGTATCTATGGGACTGATAGTCGATGAAAACCTAAGCTCTAATAATCATATCACCCATATAGAAAGAAAAGTAATTCCAATGGTTAGTGCCATGTACCGTTTTATAACCTACTTACGCCCATCTTCACTCCACCAAATATAAAGTGCATATGTGAACAGACATTATTCAAAAAATCAACCTCAACTGATACCTTAAACAGTGTAACCAAGATATTGCCTATTCAAGATATTCTAGAAAACGAACAATGTAAATTCGCATACAAGGTTATTAATGAACAAATTGAATGTAATACCAACTTCACATTAAGGCTGGGAAAGGCCAGACACTTTGTCCAAATCCGGGACAGGGGGGGTTTGGAGGAAACAGCAGTGGGCGGTTACCAAATCGTCATAAATCAACGGTTATCCTTGTTCAACGAACGATCTTCTCATCTAGTACGGGTGATATCGCGACTGACGTTTTTATTCGCATTGCTCGATAATCTAATATGCGAGTAATACTGGGATGCTGTCTCTCAGTTTTCGAGAAAACAAAACTGGCGTAGATTCAAATCAGACTTGCTGCGGATCTTCAACTTGATGATTGTCTATACCAAATCACTTTTTACGACATTTTCTCTAGGCCAAGAACTTTTTTATTCTGAAAAAACACAAAAAGTACGATTTTTCTGTAGAACACGTTTTTTATCGTTCCTACCGTTATATTTCTGGAAATAATTGAGCGATCGGACTGATTTTTTTTTCAAATTGAAGTATACATGATAGCGCTTCTTGCCATGTACAATATTGGTGAAAAATTCATGTTCATCAATTTCTAGAACTGTAGCAAATTTCAACTTGTTATTTTCGGAATGACAATTTTCAGTAATCGAGAAAAAAATTTATTTATGAAAATTTTTGTATACATGCTGCGAACAAAATTGAGCCAATAGATGAAATAAGTTTCCAGAATGAAAATTTTTCATGTAGCAGATATCTACATGTACTTATTTAATGAGACAATACTACATTATCGCGCGCTCGGCTCTCTCCTCACACAGTCAGCCAACTGGTCTTTGTGTTCATAATGTGTAGTCGAGCTTTCATCAGTATATCAAATGAGAGGAAAATATACATTATTGGTATGAATAAAGTATCTACCTATTTAATGAGTTGGTATTAAATAACTCCATTCATTTTTTTATGTTGACAAAATAATAGTTGAACACATTGCTGCCTCATGATGGCATATTATGCCTTCTTCCAGTCCAATTCTGGCATCGTATAGGTTAGATAATTCTCCTTCGGTTAGGTATGCCATCATGTGAAATCTGTATAACTTCATAAAACATTGTGTATACTAAACGTTTGTGGTATACTTATCCGATTTATCATGAAAGTTTCATGGTATAATATAATGGAAATTGCATTGTAATTAAAAAATCAGACAAATGTTAATTGAAAAGAAAAAAACACGTAAGTTGCGATATAAAATTTTAAAGAATCAAGCATTGTCTTATATCACTCACTGAATATCGAATTTTTTCGTAAAACTGACAGTTGCCACTCGGTAAACATTCAGAGGACAACTATTATGCTTCCGTGGAACAAACAAATCTCTCCGAAATATTCGACGAAAGTAGAAAAATGGCGTCTATACCTATTTGGAACTATGTCTAGTTGGGCAGTATCCCCTACCATCATTTTTTCAAAAAGTTCAAAAGGAGGTACCCATTAAAAATGAACTTATGAATTTCGTGATTTTATTTTCAATTTCTGAAAATTGAGATTCTGAAAATATTTTCCTGACTTGTTTAGGTTGGATTTCAAAAATGACATTGTTTAGATTTCGGGAATTCAATAATATTCCATTTCTGGTATTACCGAAGTTTACACGAAACGGAAATTATTATGGTTGAAACGAGCAATTTGGAAAATCCATGTTAACGAGTTTTCAAAAAATACACGTTCAATGTATTACTGACACCCCTTCAATTGTTTATATTTTCAAACCATTTGTCGTCATTTAAATGCTACAAAGGATATTCAACAATTTATTTTTAATAAGCATTTTGCATGTTTGAAAAAAACCTGTGACTCCACACAGTCCCAAACAATGAGTGAGAGTAGATGCGATACATTCGCCTGCATGTGTGCGGAACGAGGATCGAACACTTTATCTGATAATCGACGGTATATTCACCAGTAGGTAGGTACCTATGATGAATATTTGTATTCTATAAACATTATGAAAAACCAGGGTTGCGACGTTTTGAATCGAATAATGAAAATATAAGTAATTGATTTGTGCATTATTTCCATATTTGAAAAATTATGAAAAATCAATATGAATAGAAAAAATCAATCTTTAAATCGAAAAAATCTTATTTTGTTGATTTGAAAAAAATCATGATGCTTCGCAACTCTTACAAAATTTGGATAATTCTGTATCTATTTATATGAACAGCTTTTCAAGAGTCATATAAATTACGAGGTATAACATTAAAATAGCCATACGGAGTGATTGAGAGATTTAGAGCTACTTTCAATAACGTTGATAAGTTATATTCTCGGTTATTATCAAAGACATTCAAATACAGGTTATTATGAATATTATTTATTTACGAATAATAATGAATAATGACTATATTTTCCTAAGGCCTTCATTCTTCTACTTTTTATTTCTTTGATTTTTGAGGACTGCTTTCACTACATATTTTGTATTTTGGATATTCATCTCCCGTTGGTCCCAATATATGTACCATTTTCAGAATCATATACATTCCACATGAGAATACAATATCATTTTCTTCTCCATTTGGATTTTTAGATCTCATTACACCTTTGAATTTCAAAATTTCAAGCTTTTCCTATGCAAATCCGCAAATTCATCATTAGTTGCACCAATAATTTCATAATACTTATTATGGTTCCAATCTATGATATTGTGTTGACTGACTCGTTTTTTCATCTTCATATTTTGGAGTATCACCAGAGGGCGCAAATATCATCGGACAATTCGCGCTCTGGACTTCTTGTGAAAACACCAGTCAATATTTCGATGTGATTTTTTTTCTGTAGGAAGCTGGGGATTCAAACTAGGTCCGATACTATTTGAAAAGTGTTTTTTTTATTATTCGCCAAATTCGATATGTTCAGGAATATTTGTATACCTTTTGTATTTCATATTTTTGAAAATAAAATAGTATTTCCATTAGCTGGATCACTTATCTACTTGATGAAGTCAATAAGTCATGAAAATATTGATTACTTTACTTTATGACAAGTCTATAGAGAAAGAGTGCTATTCGTTATTGCTCACTTCTTCAGCACCCTCTACTTCAAAATTTAGACCTTAAGGATATTACATACAGTATGGTGGAAATGTATGGAATAAATTCATTATCTCTAACGTTTATGAATTTTAATGAAAATCCCCAGACAGGTCGATTTTTATTTTCAAATTGACATCTCTTGATGTACATACGGAGTATGTGACGTCATCCGCGTAGTTGTGGTGACGTCATCGATTATTTTTTTAAATTAGAACATACCCCGTCCATTTTTTTTTCGGAAAGTATATTCATTATCTATCTGACGGTATACTAATATTAGGAAAATAAAGTAATACAGGGTGAGAAAAAATTATTTTATTTAATATTTACAACGGAAATCGTTACAATAAATAATCAAATTCGTGACGTTCTGCAAGAATACAATGTGATAGACAGAGAACAAATCATTCTCGAACTTTGCTATCGTTTCTGAATATATTTGTGATTCTTCACTCGTATTCGTTCTTTCAAATTATCTGATCTTTCCGGCTTCTTGCATAAACTTTTCTCTTCAAATAACCTCTGAGGAAAAAATCGAGAGGAGTTGAATCAGGAGATCTAGTTGGCCATTCGATTTACCCTCTCCGACCTATTTAGGTAACTGTGTACATTGATAGCATAATTATTAGCTTGTAAATATAAAATAATTTTTTCTCACCCTGTATCACTTTATTTTCCTAATATTAGTATATGGTCAGATAGACAATGGAAACACCTTCCAGAAAAAAAATTGAACAGGGTGTCTTCCTATTTAAAAAATAATCGATGACGTCACCACAACTACGCGGATGACGTCACAAACTCCGTATGTATATCAAGAGATGTCAATTTGAAAATGAAAATCGACCTGTCTCAGGATTTTCCTTAAAATTCATATGCGTTAGAGATAATGAATTTATTCCATACATTTCCACCATACTGTATATATTTTTTTGAATAGATTTAAGAATTCCTATATTAAAATGCCATTAGGTAGCATCCTGTATATATAGTGTCAATACCCGATTGCAAATTATCATTCAGTTATACAATGTTAAATACAACACGGTTTCATATTTATACTGTTCCCTCTCTACTTTTACGTATTGAGATCTGTTCAACATTCAAATCATCGCAATGATAAATCCTAAATCGATCCCCGGTAAATAGAAGCGACCTTTGTCGATAGGTTTCTATTCATTCATATTGTATACCTTCTGGGTGTATATATAAATATTCTTATTTGAATATCATACATACCTATTCCTCATTATGTATGAGAATTTTTTCATTGTGAACAATTCAGAATATTTTTATTTTCCACGCAATGTATAATTATTTTATACATATAATATACCATATTTACTAGCAAACCTAGCAAACTGATTCATATAAATTTCTATTTCCTATTCTAATTTCATAATATCACCCGTACTATCGATTGTATCGTGTTTATAATCTACTTCGTTGAGTTTCACCAGGGGGCGCAAATATCATCGGATAAATCGTGCGTATTTCTGACGTTGTAGAGCCTCGGCTCTTGACTTCCTGTGACGATACTAATCCATATTTTGATCTGATTTTTTTTGTGTAGAAAGATGAAGGTTCGACCGAGGGAGGATGCTATCTCAAAATTGATTATTTGATGTAGAAATATTTTTTTTTGATTCGCCAAATTGGCTAAAAATTTGCTATGTTCAGATATATTTTTATATCTTTTCTTTTCGAAATTTCGAAAAAAGAGATAGTATCCTCCCTAGCTTGATCCTTTATCTACATGATGGGATCAAAAAATCATGAAAATATTGATTGGTTTTCAAATGAGAAGTCAAGAGCGGGAGTGCTGCATTCGGTATTCTGCGCGTCCCATTGCCCACTCTTAATCAGTTCCATGAATACAATACTCGTTCACATAATAATGTCTTTTCAGAACCTGTACGTACTTATATTGGCCTAAATAATCCCATAACACTATACATGAATATATATAACACTCTACACAAGGAAATAACAGATAGCCCTACTATCAGTATATTCAAGAATAAAATGAAGAATCTTCTTACTTGCATATTCATGAATTATTAGCATTAAGCTTAATTTATAAACTCCGCTGCCGTAGCTACAGTTGACGCTGCCGTTCCCAGATGTATTGCTAAGATATCCGAAGGCACCTGCGTCAGCTGCGGAATTTATCAACAGATGTTTACTTTTAGCACATACCATCTACGAACAGTAACTGGAGAGTCAACTGTAGCTACGGCAGCGGAGTTTATAAATTGAGCTTAAATCTCTTCATTTCTCATATTTACAATAAGATTTGAATTAACATTTGAGTATCTATTTATAAGTTGATCTTTATAGTATTATTGTTTTTGTATTGTATTCAGTATTAGGTATACTCGATATACAGGGCTTTTCAGGATGAGCGTTAATAAGATATTTCTGATTAACCAGACAACGGATAGACCTGAAAATTCGATAGTTTACATAAATCAATATGATTTACACTCCTAAAATATTTTAGACGATGCGGCGTTGCCGCTTCTACTATAAAGTAGAAGCTACCCCGATTTTTCATATAAAACACACTGTATTTAATTGCTTTTTTAGATTCTCCTTGGAAAGCTGAATTCATTGATCTGTCATACTTGGGGTCTTTATCGAAGTATTACAGAGATATAGGGTGTGAAACATCGAGATTTTTCAACTTTGGGAATTTTTTTGTCGAAACTATTCATAGTTGGTTGAAACGATCGATTGATATTTAATTGAAATAAATACAGGGTGATTCAAAATTTAGAATTCTTAACCACCCTGTATTTGTTTCAATTGAATATCAATCGATAGTAAATGGAAAGTTAAGATAGGAACATGTAAGCCGTTTTGAGCAATAATGGATTGTTTAGTTTTAAGAAAATTTAGAATTTATTTTATCTATTTTTTTTTTCATTCGTATAGTATATTAGGTATTATTTAAAATACTGAGAATAATTCATATTGTTTTTCTTATATATTCAATTTTTACGGGCCTCTAACTTATTGCAACCAGTTTATTCCTATTTTGCTCAGTCAAAGATTATGTCTTTTTTGTGGCATCTATCGCGATCGAAGACTGAAAGCTTCGAATTTTGGACACTCACGCGCTATCGGTCGTCGCACGCTGAATGACACTGAAAGTTTGTTCACCGGCAATTACGCGATTCCAAAAAACCTATTTTTGATCCCTAATGAACCAATACCTATCACCCACAACGAAAGTGGTGGCCACCCCAAGAAGCGAAGAGAAAAAAGCCAGGTAGGCCCAAAATTGACATTGTTTGACCGAGCCATTTTCGTAATTTTCTTCGATGTGCAAACATTTTGGCCAACTTCGAGCCGGATTTCGCTATCAAAAATAGTTTTATTCTCAGTATTATACTTCATTTCGCTTATTCGCCCTCTTCAACCTCGATAATAAAGTTATTCTTATTCAATCACATAGTTGTCGGTAAAAAACTCTGCTCAGTTATCATCTATTTTCTCGTATTTTCTCATTGGATTGTTTTTTTTTTCAATAAGACAATCTTTTTCGCATCTCAAATCTCACTAATGATGTTAAATTCCATTATTTGATTGAATTTTATTAGTTATAATTATGTTTCGCAAATGACCTTCAATTTATTTGGTTTAAAACTTTTTCACAGAAACAAAGTTTTTGCGATAAATTGAGATTCCCAATGAGTTTTTGTTCCCTGCCATCCTCGAAGTGAACTTTGACCTCTCTAATTGAAAGGGATATACACTGATATACACTAAGTAGGAATTGTTGAACAATATCAATAGTTTTACAATCTTTTCCTGACTCATCGACTTTCAAATATTCCTTCCAGGAATAAATATCGGAATATTTGAACAAAATATCATAAAATTAAAAATATAATAATTACTCTGATTGCTCACGGTGTCTGCGCAACAAGTAAATATATTTTTTAGAAATATGGCAGCAAAACAACTCAAACAATATCGCGCTCAGCGACAGATCTCTGCTGATAGAATTCAAGAAATACATGATCTTGCACTACAAGCCGTTACTGATGCATCTATGAAAATTTCCCTTCAAATCAGAACCGCTGAGCTTGCTGCTGTTTATGCTGATTTCAATTCCAATCATGTATCTGTCATACAGATACTAGCGCTTCAAGATGATGCCGACTTTGAGGCAGAAAAGAACTACAGAGCAGAAATAGATAGGTTATATTTTAGCATTAAAAAGATAAATTTTGAACTTGATCAAACAGCTCAAGTGAACACTTCGGTGCAGAAATTTTCACAGGTGAAATTACCAAAATTGAATGTTCCCACATTCAACAGTTCTTTGAAAGGATGGCCCACATTTATTGATCTCTTTGATTCTCTTATTCATAATAATGATTCGTTGTCAGACATTGAAAAATTTCAGTACTTATTATCAGTGGTGAGCGGAGAAGCTCTGAGTTTGATAAAAAATCTTCCACTTACATCTGATAATTATGTCATTGCATATAAAAATTTGCGCACCCGTTATCAGAATGAGAGACTTTTATCGTCATATTATTGGGACGAAATATATAACGCTCCCAAACTCACTAATGATTCCGTACGAAATCTTAGACATTTATTAGACACTTTTTCAGATAATCTGAATGCACTGAAAAATTTAAAATTTCCTGTTGACAGTTGGGATTTTGTTCTGTTTCATTTGATGAGTAAAAAACTTGATACTGAGACATTACGTCGTTTCGAATTAGAACATGCCTCGGTATCTATTCCTACTTATGATAAACTTTTTGAATTTTTAGAAAAACAATGCATAGCTCTAGATTCAATGAATTTGACTAAATCTCCTCAAAAGTATAACGCTAACGCGAACTCTCCATATAGAGGTTCGAAACCCATACACAGATTTGGCCCCTCTCAGTCGACTGCAGCTCTCTTAGCTGAAACCAATCCTCAAAATAAGAATTGCCCTGTATGTAAACAGCCCCATACGATTTATAAATGTCCCGCTTTTGCTTCAAAATCACCCAATGAGAGATACGAAATTACAAAAAGAAATAACTGGTGTACAAAGTGCTTGGGTAATTTACACACCTCTAAAACTTGTAAGTCACGTTCATTATGTAGGGTGTGCAGCGGCTCATCGCACCATACTCTCCTCCACTTTGATAATAGTGTAACCCCATCTAACTCTACGCCCCTTCCGGACAATATAAAATCCGTTACCTCCCCTGAGACTCTGTCATCTGAACCAATAAGTAATCAGGTGAACTCGATGACAAATGTACTCTTTTCTCACTCTACGGTCCTTCTTTCCACTGCTCAAGTTCACATTCTCGACTCTCGTAATAATTATCAAAAGGTTAGAGTTCTGCTGGACTCTGCTAGTCAGGCCAGCTTCATAACAGAAAAATGTGCTAATCGGTTGGGTCTGCCGAAAAAAAGACTTCCCTTGGCAATCAGTGGCATTGGACATATGTCTTCAACATCTTCTACTGTACTCACCTGTACTCTCAAACCCATAATGAGTCAATCCCCTTCATTGACAGCTGAAGTCGCGATAATACAAAAAATTTGCTCAGATATGCCCGCCTTCAGTTTCTCTCTCGAAAAATGGCCACGTTTGGCCAATCTCCAGCTGGCTGATCCCAATTGCAATATACCGGGTCCAATCGATATGCTTCTTGGAGCCGACGTGTTCTCTATCGTTATGCAGGAAGGTAAATTGGATGGAAACAATGGGGAACCCACTGCTCTATGTACCCTCTTCGGATGGATTCTCATAGGGAAAATGAACTTTCCTCATAATTATTCTCCTGTTCAAGCTTTTTTTTCTTCATGTAATCCCTCTTTAGATAATACACTCAAACTTTTTTGGCAATTGGAAGAAATTTCTCAGTACCCAATTTCAACACCGGAAGAAGTAGAATGCGAAGAACATTTCCAGAAAACCCACTCCCGTACTCCTTGTGGAAGGTATATTGTAGATCTTCCTTTCAAAGAATCGGAACCGCACTTTTCAGGTACTCGGTGTCAAGCATTGCGCCGGTTTCACTCTTTGGAACGTAGATTATGCCAAAATCCATCACTTCACAAAGAATACTCTATATTTATGAGAGATTACCTGGAGAGCAATCATATGGAAGCAGTTTCTCCTAATTCATCTTTTGAAAACACATTTTATATACCCCACCATTGTGTCGTCAATCCCAATAGTACTACCACAAAATTGAGGGTAGTGTTTGACGCGTCGGCAAAATCCCCATCAGGTTTCTCACTGAACGATAGTTTGATGATAGGAAAAAAATTACAACAAGATATTGTGGTTCTCCTTCTAAATTTTCGACTACACTCCTACGTTTTTACTGCTGACATAAAACAGATGTATCGACAAATTCTAATAAATGAAAAACATCGTGACTATCAGCGGATTTTGTGGAGATTTTCCCCCGATGACACAGTTCAAGATTATCGCTTGAATACCGTAAGTTTCGGAGTTAGTTCAGCGCCTTTCCTTGCCCTTAGAACTCTGCTTCAGCTAGCACAAGATGAGCAAAGAAATTTCCCGTTAGCAGCCAAAGTATTAAGCTCTGATGTTTATGTGGATGATATTATCACTGGCGCTAACGATCTACAAACTGCTCATCTTCTCCAAACCGAATTGATTTCATTGCTTAAAAAGGGCGGCTTCCAATTGCACAAATGGGCGAGTAATAACCCCAACCTTCTGCAGTCATTTTCTAGTGCAGATTGTCAACAAAACCCTCTGAACTTTGATGCTGATGATTCAATCATTAAAATTTTAGGATTAAAATGGTGTCCCTCTCAAGATCATTTCTCATACAATGTATCACCACTAGATCGATCTTGTACGAAAAGATCGATTCTGTCTGAAATCGCTAGGATGTTTGATCCCATAGGATTTTTAACACCCCTCGTATTTTTTGCAAAACATCTTATGCAAATCCTTTGGACTCTCGGTCTAGATTGGGATGCAACTCCTCCCTCAAATGTTTTGGAAAAATGGAATCAATATAGGGAGGAACTTCCTTGTCTCTCAAACATCAAAATAAGTAGACAGTTGTATTTTCACTCTCCTTCTCTTTGTGAGGTGCATGGATTCGCTGATAGCTCTGAAAAAGGATATGCAGCTGTCGTTTATCTTCGTGTTATGACTGCCAGTGATGATTTTCTAGTTCAATTAATAGGCGGAAGGTCAAAAGTGGCACCTTTAAAGACAGTTTCAATTCCCCGATTGGAATTGTGTGCCGCTGTACTATTATCTAATCTCATGGATCTCGTAATAAAAACTTATTCGAAGAAAATAAAATTGACTCGAATATTCGCTTGGACTGATTCAATGGTTGCCCTATATTGGATCCGATCCTCACCTCATCGTTGGAAATCTTTTGTGAGTAACCGGGTGAGTCACATACAGGATAAGATATCACCAAATATGTGGTACCATGTGCCTAGTGCGGAAAATCCGGCAGACTGCGCTTCTCGTGGTCTCTTACCTATGGAACTAGTTCAACATTCCATGTGGTTTTTAGGTCCTCTTTTCTTGAGAAAGCCTCAAGAGAAATGGTCAATTTATCTCAATATGGTTCCTCCAGCCACCAAATTAGAAGAAAAAACATTGAGTCTAACAATATTTGCCACTTTGGACTACTTTGATATTCTTTTAGAGAAATTTTCATCCCTGAATAAAATAAAACGGATAATCGCTTATTGCTTCCGGTTCATTCATAATTTGAGACATCCCCATTCAAAGTTACATGATCCTTTTACTCAGGAAGAATTACATAAGAGTTTATTAGTACTCGTGAAGAGAGTTCAATACACCTCCTTCACTGAAGAAATTTTAAATATCCAAAATCACGTTTCTTTATCAAAACCCTTTCAAAAATTGAACCCTTTTCTTGATGATGATGGTATTCTGCGAGTAGGAGGACGCCTTCAACACTCAGGTTTATCATTTGAACGCAAGCATCCTGCCCTTCTCCCTAGGAAACATCGACTTACTGATCTCCTCATAGAAAGTATCCACCGCGAAAATTTTCACCCTGGACTTCAAACCCTTCATCACCTTATAACCCAGAATTTTTGGATTTTATCTCCCAAACGAGCCATTAGGCATGTCATTTCTAAATGTATAAGATGTTTCAAGTTCAAACCTGTTCCACTCGAACCACCTATGGGCAACTTGCCTGCTCTACGGGTAGGTCAAATAAAGCCTTTTCAGTGTGTTGGTGTGGACTATGGTGGTCCATTCCATATAACCTTAAGTAAAGGTAGGGGCATTCGATCTCAAAAGGCATATATTTGCCTTTTCATTTGTTTCGCTACGAAAGCCATTCATTTGGAATTGGTCTCAGAACTATCGACTGATGCTTTTATAGCTGCCCTTCGTAGATTCGTTGGCCGCCGCGGACGTTGTTCTAGGATATTCTCCGATTGTGGAACGAACTTCGTTGGTGCTCACCGTGTTCTCTCTGAATACATGCAAACAGCTGCGCAACATGAAAATCTTTCGTTCCACTTCAATCCTCCTTCCGCCCCACATTTCAATGGTTTAAGTGAAGCGGGTATAAAGTCAGTAAAATCCCATTTATACAGGGTGATTGGTACCCAAATCCTATCATATGAAGAGTTTTATACTTTATTAGTACAAATTGAATCTCTACTCAACTCTCGACCGTTATGTCCTCTAAGTTCTGATCCCAATGATTTGTGTGCATTAACACCTGGTCACTTTCTGACTCTTGAACCTTTAACTTCATTACCTGACCCTGATCTCTCGCATCTTAACCTTAATAAATTGAGTCGTTGGCAGTTGATACAGAGACTTCATCAGGATATATGGGAGCGTTGGCGTAATGAGTATCTACACACCCTACAGCAAAGACAGAAGTGGTTAAAATCTGATGAGTCTTTGAAAGTTGGAGATTTAGTCATTATAAAAAATGAAACAAGTCCTCCATTGCACTGGCGGCTTGGCAGGGTAACTCAAACTCATCCGGGATCTGACGGGATTGTTCGAGTGGCGACAATTCGTACGCAGCAAGGGACACTTCAGCGGCCTTTAGTTAAGCTGTGTCCGTTACCTTGCAGAGATAATAATTAGCCTGTTAAAAATACAAGGTATTTTGGGGTGGGGTATGTTTAGTTTTAAGAAAATTTAGAATTTATTTTATCTATTTTTTTTTTCATTCGTATAGTATATTAGGTATTATTTAAAATACTGAGAATAATTCATATTGTTTTTCTTATATATTCAATTTTTACGGGCCTCTAACTTATTGCAACCAGTTTATTCCTATTTTGCTCAGTCAAAGATTATGTCTTTTTTGTGGCATCTATCGCGATCGAAGACTGAAAGCTTCGAATTTTGGACACTCACGCGCTATCGGTCGTCGCACGCTGAATGACACTGAAAGTTTGTTCACCGGCAATTACGCGATTCCAAAAAACCTATTTTTGATCCCTAATGAACCAATACCTATCACCCACAACGAAAGTGGTGGCCACCCCAAGAAGCGAAGAGAAAAAAGCCAGGTAGGCCCAAAATTGACATTGTTTGACCGAGCCATTTTCGTAATTTTCTTCGATGTGCAAACATTTTGGCCAACTTCGAGCCGGATTTCGCTATCAAAAATAGTTTTATTCTCAGTATTATACTTCATTTCGCTTATTCGCCCTCTTCAACCTCGATAATAAAGTTATTCTTATTCAATCACATAGTTGTCGGTAAAAAACTCTGCTCAGTTATCATCTATTTTCTCGTATTTTCTCATTGGATTGTTTTTTTTTTCAATAAGACAATCTTTTTCGCATCTCAAATCTCACTAATGATGTTAAATTCCATTATTTGATTGAATTTTATTAGTTATAATTATGTTTCGCAAATGACCTTCAATTTATTTGGTTTAAAACTTTTTCACAGAAACAAAGTTTTTGCGATAAATTGAGATTCCCAATGAGTTTTTGTTCCCTGCCATCCTCGAAGTGAACTTTGACCTCTCTAATTGAAAGGGATATACACTGATATACACTAAGTAGGAATTGTTGAACAATATCAATAGTTTTACAATCTTTTCCTGACTCATCGACTTTCAAATATTCCTTCCAGGAATAAATATCGGAATATTTGAACAAAATATCATAAAATTAAAAATATAATAATTACTCTGATTGCTCACGGTGTCTGCGCAACAAGTAAATATATTTTTTAGAAATATGGCAGCAAAACAACTCAAACAATATCGCGCTCAGCGACAGATCTCTGCTGATAGAATTCAAGAAATACATGATCTTGCACTACAAGCCGTTACTGATGCATCTATGAAAATTTCCCTTCAAATCAGAACCGCTGAGCTTGCTGCTGTTTATGCTGATTTCAATTCCAATCATGTATCTGTCATACAGATACTAGCGCTTCAAGATGATGCCGACTTTGAGGCAGAAAAGAACTACAGAGCAGAAATAGATAGGTTATATTTTAGCATTAAAAAGATAAATTTTGAACTTGATCAAACAGCTCAAGTGAACACTTCGGTGCAGAAATTTTCACAGGTGAAATTACCAAAATTGAATGTTCCCACATTCAACAGTTCTTTGAAAGGATGGCCCACATTTATTGATCTCTTTGATTCTCTTATTCATAATAATGATTCGTTGTCAGACATTGAAAAATTTCAGTACTTATTATCAGTGGTGAGCGGAGAAGCTCTGAGTTTGATAAAAAATCTTCCACTTACATCTGATAATTATGTCATTGCATATAAAAATTTGCGCACCCGTTATCAGAATGAGAGACTTTTATCGTCATATTATTGGGACGAAATATATAACGCTCCCAAACTCACTAATGATTCCGTACGAAATCTTAGACATTTATTAGACACTTTTTCAGATAATCTGAATGCACTGAAAAATTTAAAATTTCCTGTTGACAGTTGGGATTTTGTTCTGTTTCATTTGATGAGTAAAAAACTTGATACTGAGACATTACGTCGTTTCGAATTAGAACATGCCTCGGTATCTATTCCTACTTATGATAAACTTTTTGAATTTTTAGAAAAACAATGCATAGCTCTAGATTCAATGAATTTGACTAAATCTCCTCAAAAGTATAACGCTAACGCGAACTCTCCATATAGAGGTTCGAAACCCATACACAGATTTGGCCCCTCTCAGTCGACTGCAGCTCTCTTAGCTGAAACCAATCCTCAAAATAAGAATTGCCCTGTATGTAAACAGCCCCATACGATTTATAAATGTCCCGCTTTTGCTTCAAAATCACCCAATGAGAGATACGAAATTACAAAAAGAAATAACTGGTGTACAAAGTGCTTGGGTAATTTACACACCTCTAAAACTTGTAAGTCACGTTCATTATGTAGGGTGTGCAGCGGCTCATCGCACCATACTCTCCTCCACTTTGATAATAGTGTAACCCCATCTAACTCTACGCCCCTTCCGGACAATATAAAATCCGTTACCTCCCCTGAGACTCTGTCATCTGAACCAATAAGTAATCAGGTGAACTCGATGACAAATGTACTCTTTTCTCACTCTACGGTCCTTCTTTCCACTGCTCAAGTTCACATTCTCGACTCTCGTAATAATTATCAAAAGGTTAGAGTTCTGCTGGACTCTGCTAGTCAGGCCAGCTTCATAACAGAAAAATGTGCTAATCGGTTGGGTCTGCCGAAAAAAAGACTTCCCTTGGCAATCAGTGGCATTGGACATATGTCTTCAACATCTTCTACTGTACTCACCTGTACTCTCAAACCCATAATGAGTCAATCCCCTTCATTGACAGCTGAAGTCGCGATAATACAAAAAATTTGCTCAGATATGCCCGCCTTCAGTTTCTCTCTCGAAAAATGGCCACGTTTGGCCAATCTCCAGCTGGCTGATCCCAATTGCAATATACCGGGTCCAATCGATATGCTTCTTGGAGCCGACGTGTTCTCTATCGTTATGCAGGAAGGTAAATTGGATGGAAACAATGGGGAACCCACTGCTCTATGTACCCTCTTCGGATGGATTCTCATAGGGAAAATGAACTTTCCTCATAATTATTCTCCTGTTCAAGCTTTTTTTTCTTCATGTAATCCCTCTTTAGATAATACACTCAAACTTTTTTGGCAATTGGAAGAAATTTCTCAGTACCCAATTTCAACACCGGAAGAAGTAGAATGCGAAGAACATTTCCAGAAAACCCACTCCCGTACTCCTTGTGGAAGGTATATTGTAGATCTTCCTTTCAAAGAATCGGAACCGCACTTTTCAGGTACTCGGTGTCAAGCATTGCGCCGGTTTCACTCTTTGGAACGTAGATTATGCCAAAATCCATCACTTCACAAAGAATACTCTATATTTATGAGAGATTACCTGGAGAGCAATCATATGGAAGCAGTTTCTCCTAATTCATCTTTTGAAAACACATTTTATATACCCCACCATTGTGTCGTCAATCCCAATAGTACTACCACAAAATTGAGGGTAGTGTTTGACGCGTCGGCAAAATCCCCATCAGGTTTCTCACTGAACGATAGTTTGATGATAGGAAAAAAATTACAACAAGATATTGTGGTTCTCCTTCTAAATTTTCGACTACACTCCTACGTTTTTACTGCTGACATAAAACAGATGTATCGACAAATTCTAATAAATGAAAAACATCGTGACTATCAGCGGATTTTGTGGAGATTTTCCCCCGATGACACAGTTCAAGATTATCGCTTGAATACCGTAAGTTTCGGAGTTAGTTCAGCGCCTTTCCTTGCCCTTAGAACTCTGCTTCAGCTAGCACAAGATGAGCAAAGAAATTTCCCGTTAGCAGCCAAAGTATTAAGCTCTGATGTTTATGTGGATGATATTATCACTGGCGCTAACGATCTACAAACTGCTCATCTTCTCCAAACCGAATTGATTTCATTGCTTAAAAAGGGCGGCTTCCAATTGCACAAATGGGCGAGTAATAACCCCAACCTTCTGCAGTCATTTTCTAGTGCAGATTGTCAACAAAACCCTCTGAACTTTGATGCTGATGATTCAATCATTAAAATTTTAGGATTAAAATGGTGTCCCTCTCAAGATCATTTCTCATACAATGTATCACCACTAGATCGATCTTGTACGAAAAGATCGATTCTGTCTGAAATCGCTAGGATGTTTGATCCCATAGGATTTTTAACACCCCTCGTATTTTTTGCAAAACATCTTATGCAAATCCTTTGGACTCTCGGTCTAGATTGGGATGCAACTCCTCCCTCAAATGTTTTGGAAAAATGGAATCAATATAGGGAGGAACTTCCTTGTCTCTCAAACATCAAAATAAGTAGACAGTTGTATTTTCACTCTCCTTCTCTTTGTGAGGTGCATGGATTCGCTGATAGCTCTGAAAAAGGATATGCAGCTGTCGTTTATCTTCGTGTTATGACTGCCAGTGATGATTTTCTAGTTCAATTAATAGGCGGAAGGTCAAAAGTGGCACCTTTAAAGACAGTTTCAATTCCCCGATTGGAATTGTGTGCCGCTGTACTATTATCTAATCTCATGGATCTCGTAATAAAAACTTATTCGAAGAAAATAAAATTGACTCGAATATTCGCTTGGACTGATTCAATGGTTGCCCTATATTGGATCCGATCCTCACCTCATCGTTGGAAATCTTTTGTGAGTAACCGGGTGAGTCACATACAGGATAAGATATCACCAAATATGTGGTACCATGTGCCTAGTGCGGAAAATCCGGCAGACTGCGCTTCTCGTGGTCTCTTACCTATGGAACTAGTTCAACATTCCATGTGGTTTTTAGGTCCTCTTTTCTTGAGAAAGCCTCAAGAGAAATGGTCAATTTATCTCAATATGGTTCCTCCAGCCACCAAATTAGAAGAAAAAACATTGAGTCTAACAATATTTGCCACTTTGGACTACTTTGATATTCTTTTAGAGAAATTTTCATCCCTGAATAAAATAAAACGGATAATCGCTTATTGCTTCCGGTTCATTCATAATTTGAGACATCCCCATTCAAAGTTACATGATCCTTTTACTCAGGAAGAATTACATAAGAGTTTATTAGTACTCGTGAAGAGAGTTCAATACACCTCCTTCACTGAAGAAATTTTAAATATCCAAAATCACGTTTCTTTATCAAAACCCTTTCAAAAATTGAACCCTTTTCTTGATGATGATGGTATTCTGCGAGTAGGAGGACGCCTTCAACACTCAGGTTTATCATTTGAACGCAAGCATCCTGCCCTTCTCCCTAGGAAACATCGACTTACTGATCTCCTCATAGAAAGTATCCACCGCGAAAATTTTCACCCTGGACTTCAAACCCTTCATCACCTTATAACCCAGAATTTTTGGATTTTATCTCCCAAACGAGCCATTAGGCATGTCATTTCTAAATGTATAAGATGTTTCAAGTTCAAACCTGTTCCACTCGAACCACCTATGGGCAACTTGCCTGCTCTACGGGTAGGTCAAATAAAGCCTTTTCAGTGTGTTGGTGTGGACTATGGTGGTCCATTCCATATAACCTTAAGTAAAGGTAGGGGCATTCGATCTCAAAAGGCATATATTTGCCTTTTCATTTGTTTCGCTACGAAAGCCATTCATTTGGAATTGGTCTCAGAACTATCGACTGATGCTTTTATAGCTGCCCTTCGTAGATTCGTTGGCCGCCGCGGACGTTGTTCTAGGATATTCTCCGATTGTGGAACGAACTTCGTTGGTGCTCACCGTGTTCTCTCTGAATACATGCAAACAGCTGCGCAACATGAAAATCTTTCGTTCCACTTCAATCCTCCTTCCGCCCCACATTTCAATGGTTTAAGTGAAGCGGGTATAAAGTCAGTAAAATCCCATTTATACAGGGTGATTGGTACCCAAATCCTATCATATGAAGAGTTTTATACTTTATTAGTACAAATTGAATCTCTACTCAACTCTCGACCGTTATGTCCTCTAAGTTCTGATCCCAATGATTTGTGTGCATTAACACCTGGTCACTTTCTGACTCTTGAACCTTTAACTTCATTACCTGACCCTGATCTCTCGCATCTTAACCTTAATAAATTGAGTCGTTGGCAGTTGATACAGAGACTTCATCAGGATATATGGGAGCGTTGGCGTAATGAGTATCTACACACCCTACAGCAAAGACAGAAGTGGTTAAATTCTGATGAGTCTTTGAAAGTTGGAGATTTAGTCATTATAAAAAATGAAACAAGTCCTCCATTGCACTGGCGGCTTGGCAGGGTAACTCAAACTCATCCGGGATCTGACGGGATTGTTCGAGTGGCGACAATTCGTACGCAGCAAGGGACACTTCAGCGGCCTTTAGTTAAGCTGTGTCCGTTACCTTGCAGAGATAATAATTAGCCTGTTAAAAATACAAGGTATTTTGGGGTGGGGTATGTTTAGTTTTAAGAAAATTTAGAATTTATTTTATCTATTTTTTTTTTCATTCGTATAGTATATTAGGTATTATTTAAAATACTGAGAATAATTCATATTGTTTTTCTTATATATTCAATTTTTACGGGCCTCTAACTTATTGCAACCAGTTTATTCCTATTTTGCTCAGTCAAAGATTATGTCTTTTTTGTGGCATCTATCGCGATCGAAGACTGAAAGCTTCGAATTTTGGACACTCACGCGCTATCGGTCGTCGCACGCTGAATGACACTGAAAGTTTGTTCACCGGCAATTACGCGATTCCAAAAAACCTATTTTTGATCCCTAATGAACCAATACCTATCACCCACAACGAAAGTGGTGGCCACCCCAAGAAGCGAAGAGAAAAAAGCCAGGTAGGCCCAAAATTGACATTGTTTGACCGAGCCATTTTCGTAATTTTCTTCGATGTGCAAACATGGATAGTTTCGACACAAAAAAATTCCCAAAGTTGAAAAATCTCAATATTTCACAACCTATATCTCTGTAATCGTTCAATAAAGACCCCAAGTATGATGGATCAATGAAATCAGCTTCCCAAGGAGGATCTGGAAATGCAATAAAATACAGGGTGTTGCGCATGAAAAATCAAAGTAGCTGCTACTTTATAATAGAAGCGGCAACGCCGCATCGTCTAAAATATTTCAAATGTGTAAATCATATTGATTTTTGTAAGCTGTGAAATTTTCAGGTCGATCAGGAACGTCTAATTAACGCTGATCGTGAAAAGCCCTGTATTGTTATTTATCTAGATTTCCGAGACCAGAGCATCTCGGTGCTGATTTGAATGACCTATTTTGGATAATGCTGCTATGTACTAAATTATGATTGTAACCATTAATCACTATTTAAATAAAGTTCTCTGAAACAAAAATTATATCGCCTCCCCCTGGTGTCTACAAGCCGTTTATGGAAGTGACTCCAAAACGGTCGAAACAAAAAACAAATGCCGATAAATTTCATATAACGAGAACGGGTGTTAATCATTGTAGGAATAACAATAATTGTGCCAGACCGAAGCTCGCAACATTAGAACCGGCGGCGGTCTACCCAGCGTGATCTAGTAGCCTTTTTACCACGTGATCGAGCCGAGCATCCCGTCGTTAAAGTTTGCGGTCGATCTGCGGTCAGCATACTTTGTTTCGAGAAATGTTTGAACTACTACCGTAAAATGAGATTGCATGAGTCGGCGTGATGCCGCTTATCACACGTTCGCGGAATGTTAAACACGGCCTCACGGCCGATATGATGATCATTGGATGGACCTTAGACCATACACTAAATAGGCTCGGTATCGAGGGCGAAATTTTTTACACTGTCTCTCAAACATAGGATTCTTGAGATCTTTAAGTGAGGCAGGTAATATATTATATATTTTGAGGGATGTTATGATTGGACCTTTTCTTACTTGATGATGTCAACACCTCTACTAATTCATTAGATATATATTTTATTATTCGACATGGCACTTCGATTTTTTCGGCCAAAAGGCGTGGCTTCCGAAGGCGCGCGATGACGTAGTCAACGGCCCTGAATTCAAAATTATTAATGCTGAATATCACTAAATGGGCATTAAAAGTAATTTTACTGTGATGTACCTTTTTATAATCGATACATATTGATTATTGATGGTTATTGGTATCATATGGCTTCAAATATTAGTAATTTTTGTGAGCAAAAACTCCTTGATTCACAAAAATTCCTGAATGTCCACCCAGAAAATAATACTTGAGATAATTTAACGTTTACAAAACATGAATGATGCATGTAATATGTATTTGTGCATATATATATTATTTAATGCACAGGTTATTGAAAGTTCATAGTTTGAATTGAAATTGATATACCTACCTATTTTATCAAGTTTAACAATTATCAGTGAATGGTAAAAATAAAATACATTCTTTAATTTGAATTATGGGTACCTTACATTATACATAATAGGTATATAAATATATTGACATCAATTTCGATTTTCTCATTAGCTGACTATTCTCTTCATTTATACATTGGACTCTACTATAGATGCAATCCAGGTTGTTTCTTTATTTGCAGGTTTTTATATCCTCATTATAGCTGGAAGTATACAAAATTCCTGAATCTGATTACATGGAACATCATAAAATAATGAGAATAGGTACTCCACATTTTCATCTACCCATTTTGTAGATCTCTTTCTTAAATTTGGTTGGACAAATCACAGCTCTGATGTATGCGACTTGTATCAGGATTCACAACATCTGCATGTTCACAACTCATCCACCTTTTCAAATAAGAATCTCAAACAAAATCAGTGCCTTTTGGAAATATGTGGTAAATAATACTGGAATCCTCTTGGTTTTCGCCCAAAAATAGCAAATCTGCTACCTGGCATACTGGTTATCAGATGGTATATGAAATTGAAATGATTCCATAAACACTACACACTTTTCAATGGAGGTGATGTAATAATTTATTAATATTTATCCACACCACTAAATCTTCTGAGTAATTTGATTATACCTACAATTATTGAAGAACTCTATTAAAAAAAACAATTTGTACAGCCACAATCCACAGTATGATTATCGAAACATAAATGTAAACAAAGCTTGAGGGCCGCCAGTGACGTCACGATCGCGTCGTTCGATGTGCCAACATTGCGTCTTATGGCAATGAACCATCCTTCTCTAGTTTACCTTCCTTGGTGAGTATGAGGCTGAAGGAATGTAGAGTTTGTTTACATTTCTTGTTGTGTAATGATTGACATCACCACATGTCATGAAATTATTCAAATTACTGTGAATGTAACAAACAGCAGTCAAAATATAGACATCATATAATGTTGAAATTCCATGAGTAGGGAATACATGACGACATGAATCTGTTGGTCTGAGACCAAATATGCTTCTTATAATACGTTTTTGGCTAATGAATACTCTTTCACTACCAGAGCTATTACACCAAGAAAGAATGCCATACATAAGTTGAGAATGTACACATCCATAGTAGTACGACATTATTATAGCTTCAATATTTGTCACTTGTTTTAGCTGAAATATAGCGTAGTTTTTTGATGACAATGATTTGATCAACTCTTGAGTGTGGGTCTCCCATGAAAGATTTTCATCCACATATAAACCCAGAAATTTTACTGAATTACTTTGTTTCAGTGATTCATTATTATCTGTACCAGGTCTCACTAGCAGGCTGAGGTCAGATTTCGATGTCATTGGTGAAAATAATACAAAGTTAGTTTTTGCTACATTCAAAATTATTCCATTGATGTCACACCACTTTTTCATTTTGTTGACACAGTTTGATGATTTATTAGCGAGATATTCATAAGTATTGCCATTGATAATTATCGAGGTATCGTCAGCATAAAGAGTTATGAGTCCATCTTGTATATTTTGAACAATGTCATTTATCCTTATAATGAAGAAAGTTGGTCCTAGAGTGCTGCCTTGCGGAACACCACAAGATACATTCAATGATTCCGATATTGAAGATATACCGTTTTCTTTTATACAAACCTGTTGCTTTCTTTGAGAAAGGTATGATCTGACCCAAGCTAGAGCTGGTCCTCTTATTCCATATGATTCTATTTTGTCTAACAGTAGTGGATGGTTGACAACATCGAATGCCTTTTGGAAATCAAAGAAAATAGATGAAGTTTTCAATTTTTTGTCAAAACTGTTGAGTAAATGTTCGTGCAAGGACATTAAAGCTTCCTGGGTGGAGCGATTTCTTGTAAAGCCAAATTGTCTATTTGTTAATAGCTGATGTTTATTTAAAAAGTTCAGTAATCTCACTTGGAAGGCTTTTTCAAATATTTTGGAGAAAGCCGATAATAAGGCAATTGGCCTGAATTAGCCGTGTCCGATCGATTGCCTTTTCCATGTACTGGAATAACTAAAGCAGTTTTGAGCTGGTATGGAAAAATGCCTAGCTTGAACGAAATGTTGACAAGTGATGTCAACACCTCTACTAATTCATTAGATATATATTTTATTATTCGACATGGCACTTCGTCTATGCCACTGGAATTTTTGGTACATACGGTAGAAATTATATCAAAAATTTCTTGGCAGTTAACAGGGTTTAGAAAGAGAGAGTTGAAATTGTTATTTATTATTTTCAATTCATAACTATTGTTAACTTTAGAAGATCGTGTTAAGTTTTTTACACTCTTAATAAAAAAATTATTGAACTCATTGGCAATTTCTGAATTGTCTCTCAATATTTCATTGTTTTCAGTGGTTATGGAGTGAGAAAATTTCATCTCCTTCATATTTATTGTTGACTTTATAACATTCCAAGTAGCACTAGATTTATTCGTGGAATTGATGATCTTGTTTGAGTGAAAATCTTTCTTTGCCAGAAGTATTCTCTTCTCGTGTGATTTTTTCATGTTTTTATATTTATCCCTAATATCCTTATCATTGGGATATATTATACTTATCAGATGATGTATTATTATACTTATCAGATGATGTATTTCCCTTAATAAGGCACCTTCATCTATAAGAGAAGTTGTAATCCATTGATTGGGTTTATTCTTTTTAGAAATGACTGTTTTGATAGGAAAAGCATCATTGAAAAGAGCATAAAATTTTTTGAAAAATATATCGAATGCTATTTCAGATTCTTTGATATTGAACACATCAAGCCAAGATTCTTCGGATAAAGAAAATTTAAAATTCTCGATGTTTTCTTGTGAAAAGAATCTCTTCCTGATTGCATCATTCATCTGACTTTCTGTTTGATGTTCCAAACAGGTCATTAGCTGAGCACTATGATCAGATAATGGTGTCACTATAGTTTTTTTGCTCAATTGTTCATTCCAAATGTCAGTGAATATATTATCTATTAGAGTTTTTGTTGTGCCCTGTATTCGAGAGTACTCATGGAATTGTTTATCCAACCCAAAGCATGACAAAATTGATATGATTTCAGAAGATTTTTTGCTGTAGTGCTATTTCTTCAGTTGTGTACCATGTTTCAGTAAAACACAGGATATTTGGATAATTCATTTCTGCGAGCATCATACTAATTCCTTCAATTTTGTTTCGCATACTGCGAATATTCAAATTGAGTAGCTGTGTATGAGTTTCCTTTTTCTTTGTAGGATTTTTATTTATAAAAAAGATGATGGTCGGTTGTCCTGAGATGAAGTATTACCTGCATTTTCAGATTCATCATTCAAAAGATGTTGACCCAGGTTGAAGTTGAATCGGCTGTATAAGATATTTCTAGTCCAAAATCTGGATTCATAAATTTGTTCTTTAAATTGGGGTTCCACTCCTACTATAAAAGATTGGTTGTTACTCTGAGCGCTCCGGGTCGACAATTTAGTAACACATATGTTGTTGGATTTTATACGCTCTTTGATGTACTTCTCAATATTTTCTTCCAACCAAACTTTTTGCGTTTTGCTTTTTACGTTTCGCCTCGTTTCGAATCTGGAATCTAACTGACGCAAAAAGCTGAAAATTCTCAGCTTTTTGCGTTGCGAATTGAGTAACGCGAAATATGTGAAAGTTATGTGATGGTCTGGTGGAATTTTATTGACATGTTTTTTTATCAATATTATATTTGTTTTCGATAGTGATTTGATCTACTGAATGAAAAATATCTGTCCTATCAATATTGGGACGGATTTGTCTTTTCAAGTAGGAATAAACCTGAATAAAAGAAGATGCAATTTTTGGCACCTCCAGTTTGCATGGATATAATTCTTGAATCATGGAGAGTCGGGAAACAAAAATTGAAAATCTGATTTTCAATTAAAGTATAGGTTATGCCCAGGTACTCGAATACATACATTTCAATGATTGAATACGAAGCAAAATAGTTTTTGTTGTGAATGCGCTTTTGCGTCAGTTTGATTGCAGATTTTGCTACACCAATCAGAAGGCGAAACGTAAAAAGCAAAAAGTTTGGTTGTGAATCCCGCTTAAGGGATGGAAGAATGTCCGTGAATCGTTGTGGTCGCCATAATTCTGGATAGTGCGATCATCATGGCGTATTGCTCTTTTGCCTCACAGTCGTCAACTGATGCATGATGCATGGTTGCATGATTCACAGTCGTTGTTTGGGTGTCATGCCTCACTGGGTACCTAGTGGGTGCTTGAAAATAACCTCTGTTTGTCTGGTTGAACCGAGGTTGAACACTTCTTTCAAGTAATTATATTACAAATTGCCATTCAATAATAATATTTTGTCTGTTTGAAAACGTATTTCACTTTCAACGATTATGATAGTCATTACATACATACAATTGCAGTTTCAAGTAATGTTACCGGTAAAAACAAATCAAATGATAGTCTATAATTCTTTCAGTATCATGACTTATGGAAAATATCCCCGAAGGCTGGTCATATAAATAATAATATAAATGAATGAATAAATTTATTTTCCTTTCGATATTAACAAATACCATATAGGAATAGTGAAGTGAACAAAATATTGAATTGACAATATACATATGATTCAAGTTGAAAATTCTTTAAGCGAGTAATACTCCGGTCAAAATAGACATTCACCTTTGCATAAATTCCCAATACGCTGAAATTTCATATGAACGTTGGGGATACCATTATAATGATATTTTGATAAGTCCCCATCGATCCCATGGGTGCAAACAATTTTTTCAAGGTCAATGTTCGCAAAAATGTTTTTTTTCAGCGAAACGGTTAGTTTTATGTTAAAAAATGTTTCGACAAAAATTGTAGATCATTAGCAATTAGGATCTATAAAAATTGTCTCCACAACTTTCTCCCTACGATTCATTATTCCGGAGAAAAAGCGATTTTAAATTGTACTATTATTGTTTTCTGTATAATACATACATGACTACGCTGCCTATATACAAAATTGGAAGAAATGAATTATTTTTTCTTCGAGCGGTAAGTAATACTATCGGATACTATATAGTATAGTAATTATTAGTAATAATATTGTTACGAGCTGTGCTTCCAAGATGACCGGAATGACCAAGAATGAAAGAAGTTTTTTCGGCGAGATTTCGCCGCAAAAGTTCATGTTCCAATACAGGTTTATCAAAATGATGGTGAATTAAAATAAAAGTTCTTTACTAAAAAAAATCGACGTAATATGGCGAATGAAAAGAATTATCGTTACGCAACTACAATACTATATACACGACTTCACCTTGTTCATCGGATAATGCAAAATGTTACGGTCACGATGTTTGCATTACTTTTGACCAAGCTCTCTATGCAAAAGCTCGATGAATTGTATAAAAATGCATCTGAAGGGTCTGAATTATCGGAAATCATAAACATATTAAGAGGATTTCATCTTATCAAGACTTGGCATAAAGGAAGCACTTTCTTCGATTTATTCTCCAAAATCATTAAAATAATGTGCAATAGCTGTCCGATCTCATACATTACTGAACTCTACTTCAGCTATCATAATATCTGAAGAACTTGTTCTCGATGAAAACTTACACTTGTATCTGTAAGATATGTGGAAATTGAAGGATTCTATGAATCCCAGTGTTTATGATCACTTTACTGAAAGATTTTTCACAATAAATCGTTCATATGAGTTGAGCAGTGGGACTTCAACGGATATGGTGATAGATCAATCAATGATGAAATATATGAAGAAAGATGGAGGTGTTGCACGAGGAAGAAGTACTTAAGAGAGCTTCATCAGCGAATAGTTTTACAGTATGCATTCAATGGATACCGTTTTTGAAGCATTGAAATAAGATCTCGCGAATGTAAGAATGGATTTAACAATGGTTTCCATCACATTCCTAATCCTTCTCCAGATTTTGAAAAAAATATTTATTTTTTATAAAATGTATAGCAACTTTCTTTTGATCGACGTTTGCATTGTGGATGACTACATTTTCAGATTCTGCGTTCCTTTGGCTTGTATGAAATCTCACTTAATTAGTTTTGGTTGGATTTAACTGAAGTGAGTTACAAGAAAACCAGGCACTGAGAGAGTTCAGTACTAGAATGCTCTTGACAGCAATATTGTCATCATATCTATCCGATACAATGACAGAGACATCATCAGCATAAAGTGTGATATGGTGATACACTACTTATTTCATTAATAAAAATAATGAAGAGCATATATAGGGCCTAATATCGATCCTTGTGGGATACCCATGTTCAAGTCCACAAGTTTAGTTGTGATGATACATTTGTATATCTTCCATCATTATCTTGATAATATTTGGGACAGCAGCAAAACGCAAGTGTACTCTTATAACATTATATTTCCAATATTTCGACAGTGGTTACTGTCATCATCAGGGAGCTACAAAATGGATGAAACTATAGTTAAATGGTGAGGATGGAAGTACTATACTTACAATGTCAGTGAGACTGGTCGTCACAACCAATGTTACTTGCTTACAGGTAAGCACTGATGATGGCTGAAATGCCGAAAGCGCTCTGCTACGAATAATAAAACATTTTTTGCACGAAACACAAAAAACTAGTTTTTCTATATTAGCTAGACGTGCACTCAGCCTCTTGTTTTATTAACAAATTCATTTACTCAGGAATATTCGGCAATTGTGTAGAAAATTCAGTTGAAAATGTTGAAATATAATGTCAAATATTCTCTCATCTTCGAAAAATATTCTCCGTCTATGGTTTATCCATTATTATTGTTATTATTATTACCATTATAGATATTGCCTAGTATTTTCACAAATTTCATTGTCGATCAAACTACGAGCCGCCATCAGGATTGCAGGTAACTAAATTTTGATTGCTCAATCAGTTTATTTTTATTAAAGGTACGAACAATCCGATATGAATTATGATTATTGATACCGTAGTAAGGATTGGAGCTTACTGCCACAACCGCTACTTATATCAATTTATTCAAATAATCCTGGTAATTAAATACAGTTCAATAATAAAAAACGATCAGTAGGAGTGAATGAAATGAATTCAGCATTGCTGTCAATAAAATTGATTGAAATGATCGGTATTTTTTAATTGCCGACTTCAACCTATACTTTGGATCACTTTGGCCGTAACCAAAGAGTGCCAAGAATTCTTGGTTTGTACGTGCTACCGTTAATCTTGAATTCATGACGTTTGTCGTGCTTATTTTTAATATCGATCTGTCATTGAAAGTGAATGGTGAACGTTGTGGTACATAATCGTAATATAACCAATAAGTAGCGTGCAAAAGGATTTTTTCATATTCAGGAGCAAACATGACTTAGTTATAACAATGACATTGACATATTTATTGATCAAAAATAAACAGTTGAACGGGAATTACAGCTAAAAATAAAGTATTCGATTCTGATTGAATTTTAGGTCATATATAAAGTAGAACTATGGGCACTCAGTAATGCAGTAACAGAAACTATTATTATAATATCAGATTTTTTTGCTATTGCGATCATTCTTCAATCGTGATTTTTTTGAATTTGTAATACAGTAGTGAAGTTATCAAGTGATTGTTCACTTAGTTCAAATTAGTTTCCCAAATCAAACCAGAATATTTATTTCAGCAAGCCTGTGCTTTTCTGCATACCATCATATAAGGAACTGGTCTCTACTTACCTTACCTCACCTACAAATCTATCCAGAGGATACAGAGACAATATGGTGTTCTCAAAATAACGCAGTGTATATAAAGTCTTTATAGGTCTTTTCTGAGATTTAAAAGGGTAGGTACTTCAAATCCTTATTTTCGAGAAATATAGTGGTACTTTGAATCCCTAGAGATTTAAATTGAATTTCTTTAATAAAGCTGAATTTAGGAATTCATTTTCAATAATTTGATCAGAACATGATATGGATGCAACAAAAGTGTAATGTGTTTAGAACAATATCAAACAAAGAAACTCAATTTCTATTAATATTAACATTTATGTAAACCCCACTGCGATTATTTTAGTCAAGCAAGAAATATTATTATTGAGACAATTTTTTATTGATTGAAGTGTTTTGGAAATTGTAGCTGTTGTCGTCGACGGTCGCACCAACGATGTCGTTGGTGTTTCATTTTGTACAATAGAAATCGAAATCTAATTTTTTTCGTTATTTTTTTCAACTTTTCGCTTTTCCTAAAGTGAATAATAGTTCAATCAAGGGCGTAAAATAGGCTTTTATGGACCGCAGCGTGTAAGTAATAGCCTGAGCGATAGCAATACATACATACATACAAGATTTTATGCGCGACCAGTATATTTTATTGTAAATACCTCTTCACCTCTCGAGCATGATAGAAATAAAACGGTTCTTGAATATCTTTCAAGCCCCTTTGAAATAATTTTTGCTACGCCCATGATGTTCCTTTCGAAAAAGCATTACATGAGTGTTTTACTTTTTCTTTCTCTCATAATAAGAGAGTTATTAAGGGTTTACAATTTGCTAATGTTCCATACTGGTGATGGGTGAATAAAATAGGCTAGTAGCCATATTTGCTGTCAATAAAAACTATAGTTATTACAAAATGCATTCCAGTTACGAAGAAAGTGTGAATTGTACTCCACCACAAATCAGTAGAGCAGCTGAGGATGCGTGTAATTAATAATTTATTGTCCGGCGGGCGGTAAAGTGCCATTTTACTCCAGGCGGGCGGTAAAGTTGTCCGAGGGCGGTTAAGTGCTATTTTAATCCCGCACAACCGGGCGATGAACTGCCATTTTACGGCCGGTCGTGCATAAAATAGTATATACTGTGTTTTCAAGTCCCTAGGTGTATACTATTATTTCTTTGAGTGCGGAACGAGTCCATTATGACGATATATACAAATTCATATAAATAAAGTATAGGTGTCAAAAAACATAATCAGGTATATCTTCTGAATGGTTCATAATTGACTAAAAAAACTGTATCCGATCGAGTTTATCTCTATTCAATCCGAAAGTTCATGAGGACTCACCTTACAAATATGCATCTTATTTTTGCTCTGGAATTGCTCTCAGTTGAATGATAGACGTGATTTCCGATGAGAATCGACCTTGAAAATATTAATAGAGATATGTTCTAGAGAAGTCGATGAATTCGTTTGTCGAGGATCTCGTCTGAATTGAATCCAGGAGTCTCAGCGTATGTTTGGGTGCTGAACTCTAAACATTCGAACAATACTCCCTGACAGGTCGAATTTGTGCTTTTTAGATCATGAAAAGCAGTTGAGATGCTCTGGGCATGACACAAAAGACCGAGTTTTTGTGAAGTACGTGATCATACCATGAAGAGGTATTGTTAATATATATATATATATATATATATATATTAGAGATTTAATAGGAACAGTTGTTCCTGACATCATTATACTAGGCATTGTGAGGTCAACCTTCTCGTATAAAACACTGACTTGAGTTTTGGTCGCATTGATCCCTACAAGATTATCAGATCCCCATTTTAATATTTCAGTTGAATCTTCATCAATAGTATCGACCTCTCTCCGCCTTGCAAATCTGGCTTTCCTATAGATGACACAGGGGCTCTAGATGATAAAAGAAATCAGTATGTACTGTCTTCCGCGAAGCTGGACAGGAGTTCCCATTTAACAGGTATTTTTTGTGTAGCAGGAACAAAGTTGGTACCAAAACAGATCCTTGAGGAACACCGGCGTTGATACTCGTTCTATCAGATGATACTCCATCAATGAACACATGTAGTGACCTATTCAGGAGAAAACTTTTCAGTGAACGACACAGTCGATGCGATGGCAGACCATATGATGGAAGTTTTCCACGAATGTCTTTATGCCAAACTGGGTCCAATGCTCGTGTTTTTTGATGGTCGTCTGCTATATGTGTTCAACGTAGGCAAATAACTCTCCAGTTGATCTCTGGTGACGAATGCCATATTCGGTCTGATTCTCTAAGGAAGTGGTTATATCAACAACTGTCATTTGGGTGGCAAATAGGAAGGTCAGTTGTTATTTGAATCACTTTCCGAATTTTCAATTCTCTAACGTCAAAATGGAAAAAAAAAATTAACAACTTGTCGTTGGTTTACCACTGATAAAGTAACTAATTTATCCACCAGATTTTACTGGTGGAAATGAAAAAATAATTCATCATAAAGGTGATATATATTTGAAGAGGCAGTTTTTAAGGAAATTTGTTACAGTTTTCAGGATTTGAGTCGCTGAGGAAATAATTATATGGTAGGATAATCGATATTATTGAGAACCTATGCCTTTCTACTGAAAAAAATATCATAAAAATATCTACATATATATGCTCGAGAAACAGATAGCATCCAATTATATAGAGCCTCATGAAATTATACAAACCATCAAGAATATTAATGTTAATGATGTCTCTGATAGAACCAATGATGTTCAACATGGTAGAATGTATTGCTACTGAAAAAATAGATAGCTAGCTGAATCAATGAGCAATGATCCTGTGTAATAATATGTATTTCAGGATATATTTATACCTTCCTCACTGAGTTCATTAACAAAACATATAATTATTACTCCTGCAATTATTCATGAAAAACTTGACAGTCCCGGACACAGAAGACCAAAAAGTAATCTGTGTGCCGATATTTTCTATGTGCTAATCCAAAAAATGAGGTTAGATTGACGTTGAAATTGCAGAAAAACAGCAAACTATAATAAAAAAGAAGAGGAGTTACTAACTTTTCCGCATTTATTTACCACTGAGTGGAAATGTAAGAAATTAGCAACCTTGATAAATTTCGTATTTGAAGAATACCACATATGAATAGTGGAAAATCTAAAGTGGTTAAAAAAGTAGTTGTTAACAACGTTACTAATTTATCCACTGTGTTAACCACTTTTCAAAGAATCGGACCGATTATCGGTCGTTTTTTATTCTTCAAGTCTTTCCCTGATATATGGGCTTTTTGCCCCTTCTATGAATTATCTAGCATTCTGTCAGTTTGAAATAAACACACTGAGTTAATTTGAAGGGAAACAACGAAAATAATATGTGCAATAATATATTTAACTTGGAGACAAAATACCAGAAAATCAGGTGAACACTGAATTGACTAACAACATTTCTAGATCAAGACTTCTCTACAAAAAAATCACTGTGTCGTACATTGTGTCACCGAAATGCTTTCCACTCTCGTGAATGCTCATAAATTCCACTTTGGAACATTGGAAGGTGATATTTCATGGTATCACATACCTATACAACATGAATATGAGATTACGACTACCATCACAGACATTATTGAAAATGGTTCTCCTCTTATTCAATATACCTATACTTCTACCCTTTCTCTCATCAATAATTACGATAATTATCTCGAACAATAAAAACATTTTGTATTTTTCATTTTCAAAAGGTGGTAGTAGAAGTAGTTTATTCGAAATAGGATGTCATAATATACAAAAAAAAATTATACAAAAAAATTACATACTAGCTCACAACAATTATAAAACATACATAATATATAAAAATATAAGAATATGAAAAAATATAAAAATCACAAATATTGAAGGATAAAAATAGTGAAAAATTAATTTGATATAATTTAATATGGGTACCTATATAGTACAATTCATTGTAAGGATAATACTTCATGGCATACATTGACTGGGCACCAGGGAAAATATTGAAAGATCAATTATTTCTTTTCATGAGTTGGTTTAAATCCCTTTTGAAAATATTCAGTGACTCATTATTTTTCAGTGACGTAGGCAATTTGTTGTATTCATTGAAACCTTTGAAAAATAATGACTTCATGGTATTAGAATTATTTGTTCTTGTAATATGCAGATTATTCCTATTCCTCGTAAGGTAATTGTGAACTTCTGCATTGAAAACTATGTAATTCTTGAAATATGGAGGAGCCAGATTGTTCAAAATCTTGTAAATAAAAACCATACTAAAATAATATAATCTTTGGAAAACTGTGAGCCATTGAAGTGTATCCAGCATAACATCAATTGGGGTGTAACGGTTTGACTTTAATATGATACGCATTCCACGATTTTGGAGCTTTTGAAGCTGGGATAGTTTGTTGTAGTTAAATCTATATACAATTGTTGCACAGTAGTCAAAATGTGGTTGAATAATGGTCTCATAGACAGTGATTTTGGTTTCCATTGATATATTGTTTGCAATTCTTGAAAAGAAATATAGTTTCATAGATATTTTATTCTTAATGTATTCAAAATGATCTTTAAATGATAATGTATTGTCTAGCTGAAAGCCCAAATACTTTACTGTTTTGATTATTTCGATTCTTTCATTGCTCAACATCAAATTTATATCATCAAAGTTTAAATACTTTGTGGATAAATCCTTACGCAATTCTACTGAATAACACTGACATTTCAGGCGGGTTGGGAAATCTGAATTAATTTTTAATTATGAACTTATAATACCCATATCATCAAAGGAAAACATTTTTCAACTTTAGTTCAAGATTTTTTTATAGTTCATATAGTTTATACTCTTTCGGAAACTTACCCTGATGGGTCAACAACCCGATCCAATGGACGTGACGGATCGCTCGAACGATTTAAGGATCACCTACCTAAAACTGTAGTTGACGAACTAATAGGAATATTCTTATCTCAAGTTGGATTACGAAAAAACAGTTATCGAGTCAACAACTCCGAAGATTCCGAAAACAGGTAGACAACTCGAGTTGAATAAACGAACGTTTAGGTTAGGTTAGGTCAACCAGAGTAGGTTTCCGAAAAGGCCTTCATATCATCTATTTGACATGCAGTATTACACCCTGAAATATTCGCGTATCATCAATAGACAACATACCGAATATAATAAAAAGTGGCTGAATAGGATGGATATCGAACAGTAGCCAAAAATATGATTGGCATCTCTAATCGTTAACATACCTACCTAAAATCACAATGTGGTTTATATTGGCTGCGATTGGCGTAAGAAATTTCAAAAAATCATTTCCTTCAGCGCATAACTCAGATCTTCCTGCGGCTGTTTCATTGTCTCAACGCATTCAGCTTCATAAAAATTTTTCAATAAAAACGATCGAGGAGAAATGGAAGAATATCAAAGAGGATGCATCCCTTGAATCCGACAATATAGCAGCCTTAACATTGAAGATTCTTCAACCCTTCTTATTCTTCTATCACATAAAAAAATAGATACCGCCGATCAGTCTGTTATCGTCACGTAATGAAATTATGAAGATGATAGTTTACATGCCTTTTTATTTTTTTCACTTGGAACCGCATTTATTCCACCCACCAGAAACGCCTTCATACCAGAAGAACAACTTACTTGCTTTATTGTCTTCACATTCTTCAATGTTTTCGACAAGCTACCACACAATTAGATAAAGGCGTTTCTTCAAAGTAACGGTTGGTCCGAAGAACATATCTATATTTTTTTATCTGAATGAACTTTATCAATGCGAATAGCACAATCTTCGAACAATAACGCATTTTCGATTGATTGATTGATCAAACTCACAGGACTCGAATTAACAGTCAATTTCAAAATCCGTCCACGCTTTCATTGCTGATGAACAAATTTCAATCATAAAGCAGCTACGGCAAAGTTTAGTCTAACTTCAGTATCGAATAACTTTCTGAGTAACAAGTCTATCACTGCGGTATATATTCACAGTGATTTCTAAATATTGTTCAAGAAGCTGTATGTTTCGAATCAGGTAGAAGATGTTATCTTCAAGTCCAATACAGGGTCCCAAACTTTCCAATCAACTGTCTAAGTCATATCGTTTTGAGGCCCTGGTACAGGGCATCCTAATCACATAAGTTGACTAGGAAAAGCCTTAACCGCATCTATCAACCCCCGTAACAGCGCTACGGTCTTTAAATATAAACTTATGAGTCTGGCATTCTGGAGTAGTGGCAAAGGGGTGCAAAACTATCCATATGGATGTCTCGAAAACTGGCTTGGGATCGACTGGATGAGCTTACGTATATCGGCTTTTATGCCTGTAGTGTGATGGAGAATTTTACTTGAAATATGCTACAGAGATGGACAAATTATCAATTCACGTCATGTAACCCATTGCAACACGCAAAAACGGATAAGTATTCTGAAAAAAACTCTAAACCGATTATCAAATATTATATTCTTGAATTCATTTCAGGGTTATGAATTATGCATCAATCCACAGAAGTTTTGAAAAAATATGCTTTATAAATGTTTTCGAAGATCACTCTTCAATTGAAAGATTTGATCAGTTGTGTGCATTTATTAGTAATTCAACTCAGAAATCCAAGTTTTTTTTTTCGAAACCATGGCGAAGCGAAGAGAATAAAATTATAAGAAGTTGATAAATATAGACAAAGAGAAGACACTTTGAAAACTTTTTTTGTGTGTTCATAAAGCATTATTCGTCAGGTGATAACAAGAATTCCATGAAGTGAATGATACATCTTAGTGTATAATCACTGTTACATTATGAAAATAATTGGTAATAGGTGATTTTCTCAGCTATATAGTGGTGCTCCGCACATATACGAGTTCTGTAAACGAAGCTGACAAATTTCACGTGTTGAAACTTCAAATATCCATAGCGAAGTGATATTATCAAATGACATGAAACCCTATGTATGCATAAGTCTGTGAACGTATACTGTCATATGTCTGTTGCGAAATAAAATAATTTATGCGACAACTAGACTCTCTTCAATTGTCTTTCGTCTCAGCAAAGTCAGCTAAATGGAAAAAAATCTAGTCTTCCGTGCACTATAATGTCTGCCCAATCAGCGAAAATCGCCTACAGCGATCTATTTAGGCCTGGTAGTCAGCGCCGCTTATAATGAATTATTTTCGTATTTCTATCTCTATTTTTAACATAACCACAGTTTTTCGAATAAATAAATAAATTAAATGACGCCGCGATAAAAGTCATCGTGAAATCGTTGTGAATTGAAAATGACCCTTATAAAATCATCTGGATACGAACTAACCTTCCTCTTTTCTGCGATTTGGGTACTAGGTGATATAATAATGAATAAAATATTCATGTTTCACCCCCAGACCCCAGTAGAAACTCATTCACAAATCACACGTATGAGTTGATCACATCACAATCGCACAATATGTGATACAGAGAAGCAGAAGCACTAGCAGCAAGGATTATAAAGTATACAATATCAAGTAGGTATATGCTAAGGTAAGAACCACACAGCTCAAGTACTTTGATCAATGTTTGGATCTGGCAATCTGGTTCAGGTATATAACATTTGTTGATATGTTTAGTTACTGCCATTTCATCTGCGAATACAAATCCACAATATTTTTATGCAGTTTTCTTGCATTTAGCAGTATAATAAGCTTTATAAAGTACCAAAGTATGAATTGTTTATCCAATGCTAATTCATGTGAATTCTACACTACCTGCTCTTGCCACAAATTCAACAGAATGTTGTCCTCCAGATTATTCTACTTAGTTATAGAATTTAACAATAGATACCTACCTGATATCAAATTCACTTTACCTCATTGTAGTTACCTACCTTCAGTATTAGTAGTAATATCGTAATTATAGTTATCAATGGAACAGTTCAATAATGATTGAATAAATTTATTATGGTAAGTATTCTGTGAATGTTTTACTAATCCACTATGGTTTCATTATAGGTTTCCTGATTTTTTTCACAAAAAAACAATATGAGACTTTTTTAGGCAAAATGATGGAGCCAAGTTATATAAACCAATGAAATGTATTGACTTTACACTACTATAGTTAGATCTTAAAAACCCACATTTGCTCATGCATTTGTGAAGTAGGCACAAGTACTTTAGAAGTTTGAATTACATGAAAGGTATATATAATTTCTGATGCAACTCCTTGTGATGATAGTCCAGATATTATTTTCTATTGGTATACAGATAATTTTCGAATATTATATATATAATTGAAATTTTATGTTTCCTTCTGATATACCTACTTCATAAGAAAATAGAAAATTTGGAATTGTTTATTTGTTTTTCTATCTGAACATAGGTATAATATCTTCAAAAACAAAAAATGTATACATTTCAGTAATCATTCCTTTATGAAACAAGATATATAAACTCAATATCTATTTATTCATGAAACACTAGTAAGTGCATTATTGAATATTTACATAAGATCATCCTTTCATAATAACATAATGAATGAGTGAATAAAATAGCAATTCATTCGATTTTCCTTGATAATTTCATTTAAATAATTGTATGTTATTTTTTTAATGTTTCATATTTATGTGTACCTATGTATTCATTTGAATTTTTCACTTTACCACAAGTTTCTTACTTCATGAGGAACTTTTTTCAGTTTTTTTCCAACATGACTTTAATTATGGATATATAATATCAAAATTATTCTTCAACATGCTGATAGTTTGTGCTGATCATCCAATATTGCATTTTTGGCTTGCAAACTTGTGAAACATTTCCCAAAACATTTTTCAGGATACTGCCCACTAAATTCATTTATCGTTTGTTTCAGTGTAAATAATTCCCTATATCCATTATTATATAGGACTATGGACCTGTGGAATATTCAGAAGAACTTTGGTGGGGCTCTAAGGAATGTTCAGAAATGGTTTCAACTTCATCAGGAGGAAATCTAGAAATATAAAAATGAACATTATTCTATTGTGTTTCAACCTTTATTTACATGCATACATGATGTTTGAAACATGAAAAAACTCCAAATACAACCAATTCGTTTTATTTTTTTTTTTCAAGTACCTACTATACTAAAAACTTAATAATCACCACTGAGGATTCAATATCATTCATTCTTTGAAAACTTTGTTGCTTCTACTCCTTTCATAGAGATGGTACCCTGAAATAGGAAATTGAAAGTGTTGTTAGCTCTGGATGGACCTGTTTTGTTCTGATTTAAAAGGAAAATATCAGGTAAGTCTATAATTGAATGAAAATGGACATATTCAGATTTCAATCTCATTGGATCATTCTATTGAACTGATTCATTTGTTATGAATAATCTGAAGATGATAACTGCAAAAGTGATAAAATTTAAATTACATTTATATAATATAGACAAATATTCTGAAAATCAAGGTCTTTCAGATCAATAGATTATTACTATCATAAAAAAAATTCCTTGGTTGCTTTTGTTAAGAAAGCAATGGTAAATGTGACAGTTGAAACATTTCACATTTCAGAGTGGTTAGTAACTTATCCAAAAAGAAGTTGGTAGAACTGTCTAAATCTTTCTGTGTCTTTATTTGTATAAGTTGGTAGTAGAGTAGTTGTACAAAAAAAAAAGAAGAAGAAGTGTATCTAAAAATGTCATGTATGTTTTGTTCTTTATTCAGCGTTTGTTAATTATTGTTATATAAAGATTAAAATCTTATAAAGAACTAAATGTGTATATCTAAAAGAGAAATAAGATACATCCATCGTCCGGTACTCTGCAGTTTATAATAGGTTATGGGCCCAGACCCATAAAAACGAAACATAAGCTGTGCAAGACTAGCTGGCGGCGCCATTCCTCCTAACAGAGACGTGTGTCCACCATTTTGTAAGCTGAACAAAAAAAAATGGATCAGAAAGTAGTTGCGGGAATAAAACTTGCTGGTGAGAACTGGGTAGTTTGGAAGTTCCAGACGTCAGTAATGTTGAAAGGGCAAGGATTGTTCGAAATTGTAACTGGACAGATAACAAAACCCACAAGTGGAGATGCTAATATAGCTGCTTGGATAAAAAATGACGCCAAAGCTCAAGAGCTGCTGGTAATAAGGATGGAAGAGGGACCTTTAACCCATATCCTTTCATGTGAAACCTCAAGTGAAATGTGGTCCAAATTGAAATCAGTATATGACAAGGAATCAGTGGTCAGTGTACATTTGCTGCAACAGAAATTCTTCCTCATGGATTTTGGAAATGAGTCTGTCTCTTCATATATATCAAAAATTGAAGAGATCAAAAACAAATTAAAGCAAGCAGGAGAAACATTATCAGATAGAATGATAATTACCAAAATATTAATGTCTCTTCCTGAGAAGTATAAGCATTTTACATCTGCTTGGGAATCAGTACCTGAAGAAAAACAAACACTGGAAGAATTAACCTCTAGACTGTTGATTGAAGAGGAACGTGCTATGTCACTTGAAAAAGATATAGCATTAGCAGCAAACTCCGCCAGAACAAGAGATACCATGCGAAAGGGGGGTGGAAAATTCACTGTGAAGTGTAATTATTGCCATAAAATGGGGCATTTTGCAAGAAATTGCTTAAAAAAACAAGGCACCAAAGCTGGATCAAAAGTATGTAGCCATTGTAAAAGGGTTGGCCATTTGATAGAAAACTGTTGGTTTCTCAAAAATAAGGAGGGAAACAGATCAGAAAAAAGAGATAAATCTCCTGTTTCAAATGCATTCATAGGATCTTCTGAGAACCAGAATTCTGATGATTGGTGCATGGATACTGGTGCTAGTGAACACATGTGCTGGAATGAAGGCATTTTTGATTCAATAATCAAAGAGAAGAAATCAAGAAAAATAAAAGTTGGTGATGGTAACCTACTGAATGTAGAAGGCCATGGAAATGTGAAGTTATGGGCATTCAATGGAACCAAACTAGTAGAAACAACACTATCAAATGTGTTGTATGTGCCCAAACTCAAATTTAACCTGTTTTCAGTTGGTTGTGCTTTGGATAAAGGTTTCCACATGATTTCAGACAATCACAAATGTCAAATCATTGATGAAAAAGGTCATGTGCGTGCTGTTGCATATAGATTTAATAAATTATATAAAATGGATTTCCTGCTTGAAAACCATAGAAGTAATTCCTCTGCAAACCTAGTGTCCACTCCAGAAAATACCCCTGCAGTTAATATTCCTGGAAATTCAAATGTTTCTGATGGTATTAGTGAAATATGTTGTGCTGTTGAGACTGTCAAAAGTATTGGTGTTTGGCATAATCTTCTAGCCCACCAAAACATCCAGCATATAAAAAGTTTTTGAATCACAATAACATAAACTTTATTGACAATGAAGAAGAATTTATTTGTGAAAATTGCTTGTCAGGAAAACAACATAGATTCCCTCATCCTGTAAGTACATCAAGAGCCACAAAAAGTCTAGAACTGGTCCATGCTGATGTATGTGGGCCAATGGAAACCACCTCTATTGGTGGAGCAAAATATTTTTTAGTGCTAAAGGATGATTTTACCTCCTATAGGTATGTATTTTTCATGAAACATAAGTCTGAGGTAAAGACACACCTAGCAAAGTACATAGCTTTAGCTGAAAGGGAAACAAGCAACAAGTTGAAAGTCTTCAGATCAGACAATGGATTAGAATTTGTCAACCATGAAGTGAGGGATTTACTAGAAAAACAAGGCATCCGCCATCAACGTTCTGTAGTATATACCCCTCAGCAAAATGGCAGAGCAGAAAGAGAAATAAGAACTTTGGTGGAAGCAGCTCGTTCAATATGATGAGTGGTATGAGCAAACATTTTTGGGCTGAGGCAGTTAACACTGCAGCCCACATAATCAATCATACTGGAAATAGCTCAGTAATCAACAAGACACCATATGAACTGTGGTTCGGTAAGAAACCAAATCTAAAAGATTTCAAAATATTTGGATCCAGAGTGTCTGCACATATTCCCAAAGAAAATCGCTTAAAATGGGACCCCAAAAATAAAACAGGTATTTTTGTGGGTTATAGTGATGCAGTAAAGGGGTTCAGGATATATTTTCCAGACAAAAACAAGTTAGAGGTTCACAGAGACTTAATTTTTCTACCAGAAAAGAAAGAAAAAGTTTTGGAACCTGAGAAAGAAACACAAACTATTGTAGAAATTATAAGTCCTGAAAATGCTCAAGAAGAAAATATTGAAGAGCATATAAATGAAGAAGGTGAAATTCAAGTTGAAGATGAAAACTTGTAAGATGAAGAAAGTGATGAACACACCTTTGAAGAGATAGCAGATGGAAATGGAGAGCTTAGATATAACTTGAGACATAATATTAGACAACCCAGAAGACTTGATGACTATGACCTTGATCTAGGCTTGATATCACATGCATATGAGATAGACGAACCTTCAAGCTATGAAGAGGCAATGTCAAGTGAAGATTGCACGAAATGGAAGGAAGCAATGAAGAAAGAAATTTGTGCCCTGATGGAAAATGAAACATGGGAGAAAACAGATGTCAAGGGGGTTCAGGTGATTCAATGCAAATGGGTCTTCAAGATAAAGAGAGATGAAGTTGGCAACATAGTGAAATACAAGGCAAGACTTGTTGCTAGAGGCTTTCAACAAATGAGTGAGTGTCTTTCAGATCTTTATACCCCAGTGGCAAAATTACCATCTGTGAGATTCTTTTTAGCTATGTGTAATCATTTGAAAATAACCATTTTTCAGTTAGATGTGTGTAGTGCATTTTTAAATGGAGATATCAAAGGAGAGGTTTTCATATCTTTACCTGAAGGTTTTGAAGAAAAAAAAGGCACTATTTGTAAACTGAATAAATCATTGTACGGATTGAAAACCTCACCAAAAAGCTGGAATGAAAAGTTTCACAAAGTAATGATATCTTTATCATTTGTAAGATCAGAATACGAATATTGTTTATATGTTAAAATAACCCATGTGTACAAGATTTTCGTTTTACTATATGTAGATGATGTGTTGATTGCTGGTACATTAGAATCGGAGGTCACATATATTAAAGAAACTTTAGGTGAACATTTCAAAATGAGTGACATGGGTGTCATAAATCATTTTTTAGGTATGTCAATCAGGCAAAATATGTCTAAAAAAGAAATTTCAATAAATCAAAGCCAATATTTGAAAAATTTACTGAAAAAATGTAATATGTTACAGTGTAATCCTTCTAAGACACCTATGGACTCAAATTTCAATTATGAATCTTTTAAGAAAGATAAACCTGAAAGTCCAGAGCTGGAACATAAATGTAGAGCAGTAATTGGATCATTGATGTATGCTATGTTATGTACCAGACCTGACTTATGTATTTCTATCAGTATTGTAAGCAGATATCAAACTTGTGCAAGCCAAGAGTTATGGCAAGCTATCAAAAGAATTTTAAGGTATATAAAAGGTACCCTAGATGTTAGTCTTATTTTCAAGAACCACAAGTTTGATAACATTATAGAGGGATATACTGATTCGGACTGGGCTGGTGACAGAACTGATCGTAAATCAACAACTGGATATATTTTCAAATTGTGGGGAAATCCTATATCTTGGATATCACGAAAACAATCTACAGTTGCCCTGTCATCGACCGAGGCTGAATATGTAGCTTTAAGTCTTGCTGTTAGTGAAGCTTGTTGGTTAAGATATTTGTTGGATGATTTCAAGATTCTTAGTGATTTTGTATGTGTGGTGATTTTTGAGGATAATCAGTCGGCCATCAAAGTCAGTAGAAATCCTGAATTTCATAAACGCTTGAAACATGTAGATATTAAGATACATTTCATTCGAGACAAAATAAAAGAAGGCATTGTCGATGTAAAGTACATAAGTACAAGTGAACAACTTGCAGATATGTTCACCAAGCCATTGAACTCAATTGCTTTCAATAAGTTTTGTCCAGATTTAGGTTTAGAATGATAGGATGAAATGTACTTTTACCATTGAGGGGGTGTGTTAAGAAAGCAATGGTAAATGTGACAGTTGAAACATTTCACATTTCAGAGTGGTTAGTAACTTATCCAAAAAGAAGTTGGTAGAACTGTCTAAATCTTTCTGTGTCTTTATTTGTATAAGTTGGTAGTAGAGTAGTTGTACAAAAAAAAAAAAAAAAAAAAAGAAGAAGAAGTGTATCTAAAAATGTCATGTATGTTTTGTTCTTTATTCAGCGTTTGTTAATTATTGTTATATAAAGATTAAAATCTTATAAAGAACTAAATGTGTATATCTAAAAGAGAAATAAGATACATCCATCGTCCGGTACTCTGCAGTTTATAATAGCTTTTAAGTAGGTAGTAAATTGCTAAGTAGGCAATAACGATTTCAATAAGTTTTAATGTTATTCTGAATTCAGACTTACTCAAATTGACAAAAAGATTAATATGGTATATAGGTAAGTAGTATTCAGCACTCAATACAACTGAAATATCCCATAATAAAATTAACAAGCAATTTTGTTAGGAATGTTGAGTAAATATTTGAATTTGAAAGAATTGATGGAGTAGGAATCATAATGAATATGAAAGCTTGTTAAGTAGGAAAGGTATATATTCCAGCCTGCTTCTAAGAAAATAAGCCATACATAGTTCATGTTTTTGCAAATTGAAGGATGACAAATAGAAGGGAAAGCAGTTCAATATGACTTTAACAGACTTACTTGAAAGATTGTAGGAACAGTGCCCCTCTTCAAGGTATATTTTCTCAGTTTGATGAATTTCAATAAAGTAATCTCAAATTGTTTAGCACAAATGCCAGAATATCCATCAATCTTCTCTGGTTGTTCCAATGCTAGAATGAATAAATTCATATCATCATCCGAAAGATACTAACAATGTATTGACTTGCCAATGCTTTCCAGAATTGAAGTCAACCATTTCTCTGGTGGAAAGAAAGTCACTGGGAATTTCGAGTAGGTATATAAAAGTCTCATCACTTCTTTTGGAAGTACAAAACAAAAATTCCATCATCAATTACTCAAATTAGTGATTGGACCTCACTGCACACATGTCTGGAGCATTTAATAGATCTTTGTACGTCTATCCCAAAAACTAGGTACTTCCTCTGTAGTCGGAAGAGGTTGTGGGAATTGGGAACGGGAACTCTGTGACGGGGACACTGACAGGAACAGGAGCAGAAAACTGACAGCACAAATACGTCGACACATTTTCGCGATAATGAAATGGGTTGAAAGAAACAAGAAATGTTGATAAAATATCTAAAAGTGAAAAATTATTTACTTTAAAGTGATATGCTGATGTGACATGTCCACCCTAACCTATAAAATATAAGATCAATAAAAAAATGACACAAAATGCGTTATTCATCTGTTAAGCCTGGTAGTCAGCGCCCCCAAACTATCATACGCAGACATTATAGTGCACGGAAGACTAGATTTTTTTTCCATTTAGCTGACTTTGGTCTCAGTATGGAATAGTTATTTATGTATTAAGGGAATTATGAGGGCCTTAATTGCCGATGGCAAAGTTTGCGTCAGAGGTTATTATAGCTATTTATGTACCAAGTGCGTTATATAGATCCTAACGCCCGGAGGGTAACATTCACCCGAGGGCCTTTGGCCCGAGGGATGAATGTTGCCCGATGGGCGTTAGGATCTAGTAACGCTCGTGGTGCATACAAGATTTTATTTTTCACGAAAAAATTATCTTAAACGACGTTGTTTACTTCATAAATTTTTTCTCATAGTATTTACTGCGTTCTGGTCGGCAACTGAGCACAAGTGAGCTTCTATGCAATTGCCATGGAAACATTGAAGAGGTTGCTAAGGGTTGTTTATTTAATTGAACTACAGAAAAAAACATTTAGCGGGCGTTATGATTCATAATGCCCTCCATAACGCCCCGGGCGTTATGGGTCTGTTAATAGCAACCGTTGCCAAGGTATTATAAAGCAGTAACGATCAAGTGAAAAATAAAGGCTCTATAATTTCCGTGTTACATAGATAATTTTATTTTTGACCGATTTTCATAACAATATGTCCATATTTAGAACGCAATAAATGTTTAAATTCATAACCCTTCTGGTATATTTGAATTAGGTAGCGTTGATTGTAGCATTGTTGGTTGTTGCTAGGTTGTCGCTATGTTACATGTTTATAAGCAAACTTTCTTTATCAATCAATGTTTTTCCGTTAAAAACGTATTTATTTTTTACCACAAATCGACGATCTTTTTCTGATATAATGGAGGATATTATAAAAAAAGCGGAAAAAGCAAGACAATCATGACTTCCATCGAAAAGTGAAGCCCTATATCAAAAAGAATACAACTTATATCTGAAGTGGCTGACACAGAGAAATGTTATGTCAAAAGATGCCAACGAAACTGTCTTTCTGGCATATTTTCAAGAACTGGTAAAGTATTTTCAGTATTTTCTGGTAGATTTGGTAATAATTGTATTTATTCGTTGCAGTCAGAAACGTTTAGCCCAAATTCGTTATGGACTAAAGGGTCAATGCTCAAATCGATGGTGACCATATATGAGAAAAGAGATATCACCAAGTTCAATGAACTAGAGGCTTTTTTGAAACGGAAAAGTAAGGGGTATAAGCCGAAAAAGTCTGCTGTCTTATCTCCTAAAGATGTCATCAAATTTCTAAAGGACGCCCCTAATGAAATTCATTTATTGCATAAGGTAATTTTTTTCTCGTAATTTTCTTTTTCGTTTGTTTATTTCGTTTTATTTGTTATAGGTTGTTCTAATTATGGGTTATTTTGAAGGATGCAGAACTCAGGAACTTTTAAATATGAGTACCTATAGCAGATATAGAGGACCGGGATACTGGTATGGTAGTGAGCGTACCGGAAAGTAAAACTGGTGTATCGAAGAAATTTACAGTTGTGGATGAAAAAGAGTTCTCTGCTTTGCCTTTATTGAGACTTTATATGTCCTTGCGTCCTGAAGGTACAAAACGATTTTTTTTGAGCTTCCGACAACTCAGCCAATTGGAAAGAATATGTTTGGCAAAATTCCCAGCAAAATCGCAATGTATTTAGGATTTCCAAACCCACTAACCTATACGGGACATTGCCTTCGTCGCACTTCTGCTACTGCCCTAGCCAATGCAGGAGCAACTATGACAAACTTAAAAAGACACGGAGGTTGGAGAAGTTCCACGGTGGCAGAGGGGTATCTGGAGGACAGTATTGAATTGAGAAATAAAACGGCGCGTATGCTGTCTACTTTGCCATCAGAAGAGGCAGGCACCTCGACTGTAGTGACTAGCAACAGCACCACCCATAAAAAAGAAGAAATTGTTTTCAGCGGCGGAAGTAATTTCCAGGGAACATTTGAAAATTGTACATTTATTATTTGTAATGATGTGAATAAGGAAAATATGTCTTAGTTTTCATTACATATAAACGTTTATAAGCATTTCTTGTATCATTTTTACCTGTAAAAGGTAAGGGAGAGTTTTTGAACCTTAATATCCCAAGGGAGTTATGACCCTCATTATAGATATCGTAACTATGACGATATAAGCTTATAATGTCACTGTCAGAAATAAAAATATTTTTTTCTTTTGGTGAAAAATGCCACTGAAAATTCTTTTTTCAACCGCTAACTCAGTTGTGAAACAACCCTCGAAGTCTCATTGAAATTTGTATGAGAGTCCGAAGAATTGTAACCCATGGCAACTTAGGTACCAAGAATGTTCGGTTGGTCACCTATCTCCTCCCGCTAAACGATGCTACAGGAATAAATAAATATTTTCAATAGCCGCCGCGGGATTTGAACCAGGACCCTCTATAAGCCAACGATTCAACGCACTCGACCTCCAGCCCAGCTGGTATTGGTACCAATGACTGAGTACTACTAACGGGTTCAAACCGGTTCAAACATTTATTGCGGATAGGGTTGAGAAACGCTGCTGGAAACATTTGCTTGAATTCATCTCATTTAAATCTAAGTTTATTCATTGTCTTTTTAGTTTAATATTTCTAATTTGGAGCCTTAATTGAACAACAAAATTTTTTCTAATCATCTGTTATCAATCAAGGATATCTGGAACTGTTTTGAGACAGCAATATTATTTGGTTCTTGACCTTATCTGAACAATTTCATGAATATATATGTGGTTGACGATGAAAACGACGTTTTTCGGATTACCTATATATGCTTTGTTGTTCGATGTAAATCGAGTACCGCAAGTGTGTAGTTGGCTTAAGACTTGTACGATATACTACTGCCCCTAGGATATAGTATATCCAAGCGTCTGTCCATATTCTTGCAATAACATTGCTGAGAAGTTGAATGTGTCTGTTCAATACCCGACATTGCTAATGCTGAATGAGTGGACGGCAGCTTATTGTGCTTCACGTAATCTGCACATCGTTATTTCATTAATCCCCCCATTCTTGGCCGAAGCCACGTATATGTAAGAGTTTATAATGTGTCTTCACGGTCCTTCTTATTGAATGGATTTATCTACAATGGACGACAAACGCTCTATGCTAATTGCTGTTGAATGGTCTCAATAAACATTAGGTTGACGATTATAATGTTATAGTGGAGGATCAAGGCTTTGTTAATGAGAATTTATTGGTCAGCTGACGGGACGAGTTTATTCGAGGAGAATGGTTGTATTGTGACGTTAACGTAGAACTTACCGTGATTCAGTGACGAATTAGTCACTTATGATTTATTTGAATGGGGTGTTGATATTCTCGCAATTTCCAGATAGCATTTCGTAAGCTACATAAGTGCCTTCATTGACATAGAGGGTGCTTTTGATAACACCTCGCATTCCTCCATAACCAGATCACTAGAGGAAAATAATATAAACGCCTCACTGCTGAAAAGCAGAATCATTGTGGCGACTCTCGGGGAAAAGTCAGGATGACAGTAGGAATAGGTTGTCCACAAGAGGGAGTTCTATCGCCTTTGCTGTGGGCATTGACCATCTAGCAGTCACCCTATCCTACAACTACACCGATGTACAACCCAACTTTACAACAGAAGTGACTAACTACCATCGTAATATTTCAAAGAAAAATATCTCTCATCTGAAAACAAAATTGGACGAAATAGTATGGGACACGAATAACGGAACATCACCTTCCGCCAAATTCGAATCATTCATAAACCAATTTAAACAGGCCTATGACGAATCATGCCCATTAACGCCTAAAACAATAACTCCACATAAAAAGTCAAATTGGTTCACTGATGAATTGAAACGCGATAAAAAAGATTTGGACAATGCGTTCCATATGTTTAAACAATCAGGTAGTAAGTGTTTGGAAAGAATTTATAAAATAAAAAGGAAAAACTATCGGAAATCATTGAGAAATGCCAAAAGAGAAAAACTAAATCAGAATATTAGCAGAGCCGATAATAAGATAAAACAGATCTGGAGTGAGGTGAATTCAAAACTTGGAAGGAAAAATCGTGATAAGCTAGATATTCACTTAAACATAAATGATGAGGAAATAACTGATCCTGAGATAGCAGCAAATTGCTTTGGGGAATACTTCTCAAGTATAATCGACAAGAAAATGGAGGATCATTTCGGAGCCAGCAGATCCCAAACCTGTACAGCTGGAGAAATACTTCCACATACCTTTTTCTTTGAACCAGCCACCACCGAGGAAATAAAATCAATAGTGCGCAACCTGAGGAACACAATGTCAACTGGTCCAGATGATGTGCTTGTGAAAGTTTTAAAAGATGTCTGTGAAAGTGTGGCTGAACCGTTGACTTCTCTCATAAATATATGTATTGTGGAGGGTGAATTTCCAGATGTTTTAAAACTGAGTAAAGTTATCACTGTGTATAAAAGTGGAGACAAATCAGAAATTGACAATTACAGACCTATTAGTCTCCTGAGTATTTTCTCCAAAATATTTGAGAGACTCATATATAACAGACTCATGAAATTCTTAAATAAACATAATATATTAGCAGAATCTCAACACGGATTCAGGGCAGACAGATCTACTGAAACTGCCACCACTCTCTTTACAGACTTTTTACATAAAGGGATTGATGATAGAAAATATGTTGCGGGAATTTTTTTTGACTTGTCGAAAGCATTCGACTCTATTGATAAAGACTTCATGGCCTCAAAAATGTATAATATGGGTATTAGGGGGAATGCTCTGGAATTAATTACATCATTTTTATCTAACAGAAAAATTTTTGTAACCATGAATGGGGCAAAATCGGATGAATTTACAATAAATACTGGAGTGGCTCAAGGCTCTATTCTTGGCCCACTCATTTTTCTTCTTTTTCTTAATGATCTTCCATTGAATATCAGTAATCGATTTCACCTCATCAATTTTGCTGATGATACAACTCTGGGTATAGCTGAGTCCACCATGAAAGACATGACTAATGGTATTGAACAGGCAATTGAAGAAATGACAACCTACTGCAACTCAAATAAACTTATATTAAATTCTAATAAAACCAAAATCATTTTCTTCAACAAAAACACTGAGCTAGCCAACGAACTTCCTCATATGCACCACTCCACAAAGTTCCTAGGTGTGACGATTGATAGATCTCTTTCGTGGTCTGACCATATCGAGTTAACATCAAAAAAACTCTCTAAATCATACTTCGCCATTACCCAATTGAGATGCGAGCTTCACGAATCCATCTTAATTCAGGTTTACTATGCAATTGTCTACTCTGCCATATCATTCCATATCATTCTTTGGGGAAATGCAAGTGAGATCAACAGAATATTCGTAGCCCAGAAGCGAATCATTAGATTGATGTTCAATATGAAGCCACGTGACTCATGTAGAGATATATTCAAAACCAAGAAAATACTGACTGTTTGCTGCATCTATATTCTAAAGTGTTGCTTATATATCAGAAAAAATGAACAAAAATTTGAAAAAAACAATACCCATCATCAATACAAAACAAGAACTAGGAATGATCTACTGACCACTGCTCACAGAACTACCCTATTTGAAAAATCACCTTCTTATGCGAGCAGTAAAATATACAACAAGCTTCCTGATTATATTAAAAGTTGCCGTACTATCAATACATTTAAAAAAAAACTGAAACATCTGCTTCACTCAAAAGTATATTATTCATTATCAGAATATTTTGATGATGCTCATATGGCAGAACCCATGTTATGAACCTAATGGCCAAAATGTACATTATATACTTCATTTTTATAATTTCCCCTTTCTACATTACTTTTATACATATTGTTGTACTCATATTAATGTATTATATATATCATGTTTTATTAAGTCAACATTTATATATTCTATAATATGTTATATATTTTTTTTTAATCAGTCTACATATCTGTGCCTATATATATATATATATATATGATATACATATCTATGTATCTGTTTGTGCATATATCCTTAGAATATTTGTTATATCTTTTATACTGATTTTAAACACTATCTTTCAACTCTTGGACATGTCCAACACCATGTATGTGGTTATTTATGGATTAATAAAGTTCATTCATTCATTCATTCATTGGTCGTCGACAACCTGATAGTCAAGCTACAAGATTCTGGTTTCACGACTCAAGGTTACGCTGATGACCTGATGGTTGTCAACATCAGGGAAAAACATGACGGGATAATTTCCAATCGCATGCAAGTAGCCCTAAACACAATCAAAAGCTGGCTTGGTCGGCGACAACCTGATAGTCAAGCTACATGATTCTGGTTTCACGACTCAAGGTTACGCTGATGACCTGATGGTTGTCAACATCAGGGAAAAACATGACGGGATAATTTCCAATCGCATGCAAGTAGCCCTAAACACAATCAAAAGCTGGTGCGCAGAGGAAGGACTCAATGTCAATCTTAGCAAAACAGTGCTGGTTTATTTACCAAGAGGCGAAAGTATGACCTTAAAGCCCCAACTTTGAATGGAATCCAGCTCACTTTTTCCAAAGAAGTTAACTATCTGGGCGTGATAATCGACCAAAAACTGACATGGAACAGCCAACTCAACCACATTCTTTCCAGAGCTATATAGTGGCAAGCTGGACATGCCGCAGAGTATTTGGCAAGACATGGGGTCTGAAACCAAAAATGATCTATTGGTCATACCAAACGATCATCAAACCCATGGTCACCTACGCTTCATTGATATGGTGGCCAAAAATGAAACAAACTTCGGCGCAAGTCAAGCTGCAGAAACTGGAGCGGCTAGCTTGTCTGGGAATAACAGGGGCAATATTCACGTGCCCTACTGCAGCCTTAGAGGTAATGCTAAACCTTCCACCATTGCACCTGTGTGTAATGAAGGAAATCAGTGCCTTCAGACGATAAATCTCAAATCAGGAAATCGGATTGGACACTTGAAGGTTTTGGGAAATATTTTCCTAGAATCCATGTCTAAACTGACAGATATCATGCCAATTAGGTACGATTTCGAAATTCAGTTTGAAGTGGTCATGAACAACCACCAAAGGACTAGGCACACCGATAGGGGGGTTTCTAGGGATTTGGTTACCTGAGAAAAGTAGCTCTTGCAGAATATGCTCATATCAACTTTCGCTAACGGCATATTTGAAGAAATCAAATGTGGTTTTCATTAATTACTTATTGTTGCTATAGTGATTATCAAAAAATAATGTTGACTTTCTTACAGCAGTTTTTTTGACATCCCAACTGAAAACAGTCATTTTTTAATGAAACCCTTCATGAGCACATCATCGGATCTTTTTCTCAACTTTCAAGAAAAATTCCAATACCTATTTTCGAATGCAATTGCTATAAAGGTCACGAAGAATACAATTATTGAACTCATATCCCGTACACACATAAAAAGAATTACTTGATTTGATTTGATATGTTTTGATTCAAGAGTATGGCTTGTTTATATATACTGGAATAAATGTCTGCTCAATTCAAGACTATTATGTTTCCAACTAAATACACTCATACCAATGTTATAGATTTCTTGAATCGTAAATGAATGGAGTTCTTCGTGAGAATAATACAATATTTCAGATTGATAACACAATATATTCAAATCAAGACAATCATAATCTCTCAATGACTCGCATTTTTCTTGAACGAAAAGAATCAGATTTTCAGTTTTAGCTGTAGATTGTTTTGTATCAAGAATTTTATCAAATTAGAGGAATTATATCGATTTCTTGAAATGAGAATCATCCTAAACTTCCGTTCTCTTTTTGGGGCTCTCATCAATCACATCATCACTTGCAGACCTTCTTCTTGACAACCTTTTCCCCTATTCGTAGAGATTATTTCTGAACTTGTCCACCAGTTTACCTCGCAATAAAGTTGTATTCCTCTGGTTTCAAACTACTAAAAAATATAAAATATATCATTCACAACTTCATGTAGGTACAACGTGAGAGATAATCTGACTCAGCACAATGTATGGTTATTATATTTCTTCAAATCTGGGTTTACATTCTTACTACTGAATTCATTTTCCTTGGATCGAAATTAGGTAAACAAATGTAAAAATATGTTAGGTATAATATGCAGTATCAAAATACCTAAGATGTCTACAAGTTCAAGAAGCTCTTTTCCACTGTTCAATCAGTGTTTGGACAAATTTAAACGTTCATCCGCACATAGGTACCTAACCCCAATTTTCACTCACTATACCGATCCTGGTTATTCAAGTTTTTCACGAATTATCAGTTTGCGAGATGATATAGCTACGTTAATTGATTGGATACATAATAATACCTACCCAAAAATGAACGTCGATAAGATATAGGCATGTAACTTACCTCTAAAAGTGGTAATTATATCCTCAGATATCTCCTAAGACCTCGGTTTTTCTTCCATGGTAAGCCAATATTTCTATGCCAATAAAATAGGTTGAACTGGTTGAACAATGATGGATGCACGACGACGAAGGAAATGTTATGGTAAATCCAAAGAAACTTTCTCAGAGATTTACTTATTCAGAGATTAAATGTTGAATGTTATTTTGAAAGAAGACATTCCGTGATATATTTTTCAAGAATTTAATTATTTTTTCTGGATACTTTGAATTTCTTGAATTGAGAACATTTTGTTATACCAAATGAATATTCCAGTGAAATAATTTTCTACAATTGACATATTCAATAAATTCATTTCAAATAAATTATTTCAGAAGAAGAATGCGCTTTTTCAAAACAAGAATTGAACGTTGAACAAATATATCGTTTTCATTTGAGAATTTGTTTTTATGTGTGTATGCGTGTAATATACAGACATTTTAGGATATTCTATCGATGCCTAGGAACCCCCTTAAATTTTTTATCACACCCTGTATATCAACTAATGCAATTTCTATGGTGGTCATAAAGGATTCAATTATTGATCTTTTATACCGTCGGTGTAATATACAAACATTTTAGGAAATTCTACCGATGCCTATGATTCTCCTTACATGTTCTGTTACACCTCGTATATCAACTAACGCAATTGCTATCGCGGTCGCGTAGCATGAAATTATTAATCTGATATACTTTGGGTCTAACATACTAAAATTTCAGCTAATTCTATCGATACCTAGAAAACCCCCTATCGGTGTGCCTAGTCCTTTGCACAGAAAACGGACCTCAACTGAGAAGGGATGCATTGTGGTATACTGATTGATCCAAGATGGATGAAAGGGCTGGAGTGGGAGTTACATGGCTAAATTTCAGGCTCTCAAAACCCCTTGGTAACACCCCAACCATCTTTCAAGCAGATATGTGCCCAGGAGTGCCTTGAAAGGTACACTCTATGTTCTATCAGATAGCCAAGCAGCACTGAGAGCTCTGAAGTCAAACACTCGTGAGTCTTAGCTGACTTGGGACTGAAAACAATCCCTGAGACAACTGGCAGCGAACAACCAGGCCATTTTGACGTGGGTGCCAGATCATAAGGGAGTTGAAGGCAACGAGGAAGCAGACTGCAATATCAAAGAAGGGGCAAATACACAATTTCTCGGATCAGAACCCTTCTGTGGACTTTCCAAAGCCCACTCGAGAGAAGAGTTCCGACGCTGGGAAGCAGATGAAATGAAATATCACTGGAATAAAGTGCCAGAACAAAGACAAGCTAAAAGGCTAGTGAGCCTTTTGCCAACGAAAGCTAAACAGCTTCTCGAGTTGGACAAAAAAGACTTGAAACTGGTAACGGGACTCCTCACTGTATACTGCCCTCTGAGGTATCACCTCAAAAGATGGGTAAAACAGAAATTGATAGTTGCCCCTACTGCGAGAACTTCGCTGAAACTGCAGAACATTTCTCTCAGCAAGAGGCTCACAATTTCCTGAAAGGGACCTTCTTAGAGCCCTCCGATGTCAGGAATCTAGCTCTCAGGAAACCGATAAACTTCGCAAGAAGCCTCGGAATCCCGGGCCTCGAATAGATAAACGGTTATGCACCAAAGACCTGATAGGTCGAGGTGATTTAGAGGCTGCACGGCCTTAAAGACCCCCTACAATCTCCAAGCTACATAAGTTATTGAAATCTGCATGATTTAGCAAAAAACTTTTCATTCATTCCATTTATCCTACGGGAAAAAAATTGGAACAGGGAACTGAATTATTTTTTTTTGTTTCAGGTAAGTCGTATCGAAGGCGATCAAGTATTGGGCAATGGTGCGACGAATGCCACCTCATTGAATTCGACAATATATTAGAAATATTATATGTGAGAAGTCAATATGAAATAACTCTAGGTATGTATAAACTATCCTTATGTTTCTTTCTGAAATATTTATTCCAATTCCGTTTGTCTGTCACTGACATATTGAACCATTATATTATTCTCTACTTCATTGTTACTTTTATATTTTTCATTTAGCCTCATATTAGAACAGTGGACTCTGTATGTCGCGAGGTATGTCATCTATTATCGACTAACTGAAAGGAACTTCCACATTTATACATAAATCAGATTTTCAGCGGCACTACCTACATCGCAAACATTTTTTCTAGTCTTCGATATTATTGAATCACTTTTATTATGTCTACATTAATTATTGTGCTTTAACTAGTCAACTACGATCATTATGTGTTTGCATTTATCTTCATCTGAAGTCCATCAGTCGAATATATATATACAAATATATTATACTGGGTGACCCGAAACCAATTTACTCCCCTGTATCTTCGTTGTTATTTTATATGGATGTTTCAGATTCGGTATTTCTATTTGATCCTATGAGTGTACAAATTAGCAGGTTTCAAATCAAATTTGACACTTCCGGTTTGACCGTAAGCGCATCCAATTTTTATATTCCAGATGAAAAGTATAACTTTTTTGCTAATTACGATTCGATATGGAATATATCACTTTTTTGCTAATTACGATTCGATATGGAATATATCACGATCATACTTCAAATTTACAGTCAGCTGTTGTGAATTGAGATTTTATAAAAAATACTTTTTGTATTCCCCTCGTAACGGTACATTTTCTATTAATGGTTATTTGACAACACTGTATTTCATCTCAAGTAAAGTATCATGACTTGAATATTCTGATTTATTTTTTGTTTATTAAATGGAAAGATCTAACAAGTTGGTTAATTTTACAGCATGAAAACAATAATAGAGTGATTCAAACTAATTAGCACGTGTATGACTAACATTCTTCATTAACTATACCTGAAAGCGTATGAGGAACAGAAAAATTATTTCTCTTTGAAAAATCCTTCACACATGTGCATATTTAATGTATACAGTGTGTATCTGCCAAATGAAATTAATTTTATGATGAATAAACGTTCAAAAAATGCGTGGACACGTCGGTTGGTATATTTAGAAGCTCATTAAAAACACTATGGACGACACCAACTTCATTATTTCAAACGTAAACACCCTGTATTCCATTTCAATTTCAAATTTTCTCATGTTTTTCTATCTACGATACTTGGGGTCTACGAGATATGATTTTTAATAATTTAATGCGAACAATAGGCATCACGTTGAAAACTAATTTGAAAAAATTAAACATTATACCTGATACTGTAAAGAAATCATAGTCTTTTACTAATAACAGTTGAGTACATACCTTTTAGAGCGTTCAGGAACTAGTCAAACTGTTCATGGAAGGATGTTGCGCCTCCAAGTGAACATTAATTTCTGAAATGATTGAAGAGGATCGCTATCTGAAATAACCCAAATTTAATTCACACCACTACCTGACATCCATTTAGTGTCACACTATTTATCAGACTTTTTATACCTGACCAAAAAAACGACTGGAAAACCGTGTTTTTGTCGTTGATGTTTATTGGTCGGATATGTCCTGTGTGACAAGAACATGATTCATACGATGGTCACTCGAAGTCCTTTATCGATGTTCAATGTCCTTTCCGTTGACAAGGAAAGGTGTCGCATGTTTTTTTGATGAATTGGGTACAATATTCACAGCCAAAGATAGTGGTACTGATAAAGTGCTCAGGTTTCGATGAGGCAAAACCACTTGTGCCTGGCATCTAACAATAATAATCAAGATCAACTTGAATTCGGTAGAAATAAGAATTTTATAATTTTCCTTGCCTCTATTCAAAAAACACTGATGAATGTACAGAAAGAATTGTCTGCAGCTCGGTCTGCAGCCATTTGAACATATCACCATAATAATTCTGTAAACACAACAATGTATATAGTTGTGGTGACGATATAATATTGTTTGGGTTAATTATAATGGTTTTGCCTATACTAACAAGAGCTTCTGTTACGACTACGAATTTTTTTTCCGTGCGAAGTCATTCGTTCATGAACATAGTTGTCATATTTTTGGAGAAGAGATATTAATTCTCCATTAACACCGGATTCCTTTCCTTGATCGATTTTGGAAGCATAAAAAATATGCATACCTGTGTTCATCTCATTGCTTATATGAAACCTTTCTAAATAGTCAATTACAATGAATAATAAAAAAAATCATGATTATATATAATAGTGTTCCTCGGGTGATGAGAGTATGTTAGATTCCTCACTTCAAAATATAACGATTCGAACAACTTGCCTTTATATAATCCTGCTAAAAAGATTTAGAACGTTGAAGATTGAATCATAAGAAGAGTTTCTTACCTTCAATGTTTATTAATATGTATGAATATGTATACATAAGCATTTGGAATCGGCAGTTTCTGGGCATCTGCCAGTTAGGAATCATTTTGTGAAATGCACGTCTCAAGTAGCACAGAAGAGATATTTAGGCATTAAAGCCAAATCTTGGTCACAAAAACGATTTCGTGACTATAGTGTTTGGTCATTCTTAGGCCATGAAATATTAGTCATCAGTGAGTTACAGAATTTGGCCACGAAGTTGTCACCATGGCTTCAGTTCAGTTGTTGAATAGCATTTGAATCTGGCAATAGTTCAGCCACAGTATATGGTCAAGAAGTAGATGTCATTTCGTCTCGATCTGGCTAGTAATAAAATAGCCGAAGTTTCTGGTGAAGAAGTAGCTTTCATAGCCAGAAAGGATGCCAAAATATTTATGTCAGCATTGGTATGGTCATTCATGAAGTCATTATTGCTACAATAAAAGCCAAACGACAACCATTACAGTAAGCTGTGATTTGGCCATCATTGTCCAGAAATAATCCAAATGAGAACTATTCAGTTATGAAAGGAGTTATATTTTCTACTTTATGGCCAGAATATAGGTAAGATAACCATTTCACTTGGTTACAATTTCGTCTAAAATCAGTCATTTTTTTGGCTATGATAGCTGAGAGTATTATTTGGCTTTTTTTCAGCAAATATAGCTTAAATCGTGGCTATAATAAGATAAGAGAAGAATATGATGGTGGCCATTACGTAACCTCCGAATAAAATTATAAAATAAGGTGCAAAAACGTATTTTCAAATCTACAAATCAATCTTCTGTGTGTTTTTGGTGATCATACTTTCAGTTAGTGATCTCAGAATATTAAAATAAAAATTTGAATGATTTTCATATATTATAATAATTCCGAAAATATTGTTGTTTTTCGAGGTTTTATATGAACTTTTACATAGAAAATGACCATGCCAATAAAATCACATATGGGTAGGTACGTGCGCAAATCACAATAAATATTTTCGCACACCGAATATTTGAACGCTTTTACTTGCATCCATTTTAGATAACCCTTCGAAAGCTCAATTATTTCCATAAATTTGCTAACATGCAATATGTTCCAACCATTGCCGTCCTCTTCCGCGTTTGATCGAAATCTCTGGTTATGTGAGAAAGCCACGGAATGGCATTCATTTTTACCTATGTAGAACCACAGAATAGCCTAAATATGGTCAGTAAATGGTTGCAGTTTAGCTTTTATTTCGGTTGTGGATGAGTTTCTGGAGTAGCATTGCAATGGCCAGAAAGAAGCCATGAAATAGCTTTCATCTTGGTTTTGGATTGGCCACGGAATGGTCAGAATTCAAACCCCATTCAAGCCACCATGACGTAATAGTGACGTCATGGTGACGTAATGGTGACCAAAATATGACTATTCGTGCTACTTGGGGTGCGTGAGACTATTGTTATTCGTTTGTTGTGCTACCTGTACTATTGATGATTATGACCTATAATTCAGAATGTATCACTCTGTTATCCAGCCATAACGATAACGATTCAAGAATGATAAAAACAGTCATTTATGTTTTGATATTGATGAAACGACAAGATGACAGAGAGGGTGCGGTTATCAATAGAATCAATCATTTCAATAAGCTCTATTCCCGTTGGGGTTTTTGGATTATTTCATCGAGATAGATGGAATATGTTCATTGAATGTTTCTTTATCCTTGTGATAATGTACCTATCAATATATCTTCATACTATTTATTAGTGGCTGTGGATGTATATCTAGTAAACGTGCGTTAAACTTCCTTGTTGTTTAAGTTAGCGCTTTTTTTGTGAAATGATATCACTTGCCGTTCACCAAAAAACTTGATGATTTACCAGAAAGTAGGTTATTGCATTCCAGCAGTCAGTCGCATAATTATTATTAAGTAAAGGTGTATACGTTATTATTTTTCCCAAGGAGGAATGCAACACATTTTATTTTGAAAAAATATTTCTTATTAGCAACATTTTCTCCAAACAAGAATTCAAGGACTAACATGTATCATCTTCAAACATTCTGAATTCATCAATTTTTCAGAAGAAAAAAGCATGTTAAAAGTCTGAAAAATCAAACTTCAAATCAAACGCCCATCTTTTCGATCGTTATTATCAGTTGCATTTTCACATGAATTACAGTGTTTCTGCTTTACGTTTTTATAACTAATTTTATGTAGAAGATTTTCTTCATAAAGAGTTTTTCGTGGTGTCAAACCTCAAATAAATTATCAGATTTATTTTAGTTGTTTACGAGGTTTGTCAGAAAATATTGATTTTGTCCAACACTGAAGTGAATTTATCTATACTTTTCATTAGGTATCTGTTATCCTCGCTGTTATCACATTATCTGTTGAAAATTTGATAATCTTTACTCTCTCAATCTCCATGTTGCATTATTTTGATGATGCATTGAAATGGGGAATTCTCCATCGAACGATATTGAAGTAATTCTTATTAAATATCTTCAAAACGTCGCATTTCAAACTTACCATTTCAACATTTCCCCAAAAAATTACATTTCAAGTGCTTTAAAAAAGAGACTTGATATGGGGATTTAAAATTTGAAGCTTCTTGTTCCTATTCCACCATTTGGCAACATCGACTGCAGATTTCATTGGTAATAAAGGACAACAAATCCATCACGTAAATAATGATCTGTGGGTTAGGTGCCATTCTGCTTATTTCTGTTCTATGCTCCTCAAAAAATATGCTACTCAGTTGTGGAGGTTATGTTTATATTTGAAAGATAGGTCTTTTTGTTGGATTGAGATTCATGTTTTTTTAAATTAGCAGTTTGATTCCTGAATTATGCAGTGTCATCAAGTGTACATAATGAAAGTGTGGCCACATGTGAGTTGTTGTTTTTCTAGCCTACTAGGCGCTGTTGCCAATTTGTGAAGTAGGAACAAAGCACTTTGAAATTTGAAAGCCAATATTTGAAAAATCAAATTAGATAGTTTCCGCAACGAATTCGAAAAATTCATGAATGAAACTCATAATCAATTAGTTCATGCTTGCATTTGCTGTAATAAACCGAATTAAGAAATATTCCCCATTAATGTAACATAATAAATCAATTTCTTCTCCAATATAACTACAGAAAAAATAAAAAAATATTTGTTCTATCTTATTGATGAATGTAATCGCTTATTCTAATTCTTGTCAATAACAATTTCCGATGTTTTTTTTCAAGTTAAACTCTTGAGCCAAATTAATATTTGAAAAAAAATCATATCTTATGATTTTATTTCATGTTTAAGTCCATGCACAATTTTTTATAAAGAATCGAAAATCGCAGACAAATACTCGATTATATTTCATTTATATATTCAGTAGATTCGAATCTACGTAAACTAATGAAAAAAATATTGACGAATATACCCATATGTACACATAACGATAGGTAATCCAACAGTTTGTTGTTCGGCAGATCATGATCTTGAAATCCAATAGATTAACGCTATTGATCACTGGTCATGAGAATGTCCATCCCACATTTCCAATAACGCATCAATCAACATTTATCTCATAACAATTTGCGTTAAGTACCCTCCACACCACTTCACGCATACACACACGAGCCGGCCATTTGTCTTGCGAGATAAGACTTTCCTTGCGGTGGACGGTATTAATTTTCCACGTACCGAACGAGAAAAAAATAGAAGACGATCGAACAAGTGCGATCGGAGTTGGAGAAACAAATATAGAGGCTAATTACTGGGCGGCGACGGCAGCAGAACAGTAGGAAGCAGAAGAAATGGACTCGTGTGTGTGTGTGTCTTACCAGGAGATAGCATTTGCATATCGCGATAGGTGATTGCCCGGGCACTTCAATTAACACTCGCGCATGTGAGAAATGGTGTGGCGTGGCTCGAACTGTCGCCCGATCAGAGATGTTTCTGGGATAACACCGTACCAACTAGAATGATATCAACGATGATGATCGATATCGACCCCTTGACTCCCTTGTGCATGATTTGGAACCCACTTCAAGGTGACCTGGTTTTTTCGCTGCCAGTTATCTGTTGTTTACAGTCCCAAAAGTTAGCTTAGACTTTGGAGCTTTTACGGCCGTAGCCGCCGTATACTTTTAAGCTGAGCTTAACTTAAGCTCGCTTCAAAAGCATGCAATTTCGTATTGTTAAGCGAACTTGAATCCCAAGCTTCGCTTGAAAGTATACGGCGAATACGACCGTTGGCGCTGCTTGGCTATCTGAATATATATTTATTTCTGACAGTGACATTATAAGCTTATATCGTCAAAGTTACGATATCTATAATGAGGGTCATAACTCCCTTGGGATATTAAGGTTCAAAAACTTCCTCTTACCTTTTACAGGTGAAAATGAAATGCTTATAAACGTTTATATGTAATGAAAACTAAGACATATTTTCCTTATTCACGTCATTACAAATAATAAATGTACAATTTTCAAATGTTCCCTGAAAATTACTTCCGCCGCTAGAAACAATTTCTTCTTTTTTATGGGTGGTGCTGTTGCTGTTCACTACAGTCGAGGTGCCTGCCTCTTCTGATGGCAAAGTAGACAGCATACGCGCCGTTTTATTTCTCAATTCAATACTGTCCTCCAGATACCCCTCTGCCACCGTGGAACTTCTCCAACCTCCGTGTCTTTTTAAGTTTGTCATAGTTGTCATTGGCTAGGGCAGTAGCAGAAGTGCGACGAAGGCAATGTCCCGTATAGGTTAGTGGGTTTGGCAATCCTAAATACATTGCGATTTTGCTGGAAATTTTGCCAAACATATTCTTTCCAATTGGCTGAGTTGTACATTTATTTTGTCGGAAGCTCAAAAAAAATCGTTTTGTACCTTCAGGACGCAAGGACATATAAAGTCTCAATAAAGGCAAAGCAGAGAACTCTTTTTCATCCACAACTGTAAATTTCTTCGATACACCAGTTTTACTTTCCGGTACGTTCACTACCATAACAGTATCCCGGTCCTCTATATCTGCTATACTCATATTTAGAAGTTCCTGAGTTCTGCATCCTCCAAAATAACCCATAATTAGAACAACCTATAACAAATAAAACGAAATAAACAAACGAAAAAGAAAATTATGAGAAAAAAATTACCTTATGCAATAAATGAATTTCATTAGGGGCGTCCTTTAGAAATTTGATGACATCTTTAGGAGATAGGAGGAGGATTGAACTTGGTGATATCTCTTTTCTCATATATGGTCACCATCGATTTGAGCATTGACCATTTAGTCCATAACGAATTTGGGCTAAACGTTTCTGACTGCAACGAATAAATACAATTATTACCAAATCTACCAGAAAATACTGAAAATACTTTACCAGTTCTTGAAAATATGCCAGAAAGACAGTTTCGTTGGCATCTTCTGACATAACATTTTTCTGTGTCAGCCACTTCAGATATAAGTTGTATTCTTTTTGATATAGGGCTTCACTTTTCGATGGAAGTAATGATTGTCTTGCTTTTTCCGCTTTTTTTATAATATCCTCCATTATATCAGAAAAAGATCGTCGATTTGTGGTAAAAAATAAACACGTTTTTAACGGAAAAACATTGATTGATACAGAAAGTTTGCTTATAAACATGTAACATAGCGACAACCTAGCAACAACCAACAATGCTACAATCAACGCTACCTAATTCAAATATACCAGAAAGGTTATGAATTTAAACATTTATTGCGTTCTAAATATGGACATATTGTTATGAAAAACGGTCAAAAATAAAATTATCTATGTACCACGGGAATTATAGAGCCTTAATAACCTCTGACAATTGCTGTCCCTCGGGCCAGAGGCCCTCGGGACGCAAACTTTGCCATCGGTAATTAAGGCCCTCATAATTCCCTTAATACATATATAACTATTTTGCCCTTCGAGTGTCCCTTTCGAGGCACTCCTGGGCACATATCTCTATAGCATGTACTTCTGCTTGAAAGAAGGTTGGGGTGTTATCAAAAGGTTTCGAGAGCCTGAATTTAGGCCCTGTAACGCCCATTCCAGCCCTTTCATTCATCTTGGATCCATCAGAATACCGCACTACATGGATTCTAGGGAAATATTTAACAAAATCTTGAAATGTCCAATTCGATTTTCTAATTTGAGTTTTAGTGTTTCAATCTGGAGACACTGATTGTTGCTTTTGTCAGTGCAGATATAGGTACATATGTGCAATGGTGAAAGGTTCAGCATTACCATGCATTTCATGATTTGTCTGATAGATCTGCATGGTTTCGTTATTTGAAAATTTATTAATATGCTGCTGAACTATCAGAAAAATCCAATATTACTATGTGTGAGGGGTGCCCTATCATTCGATTTTCCCAGATATTGAGTGTCGCACCGATGATCTCTTTCAACAAGTGTAGGCCAGGGTCGATAATTTAAAAAAAAGAATTATAGTAGGATGAAACCCATCGGAAAATGATGAGAATATAATAAAAATTGAAGAAAATATAATTTACTGGCGATATGAGGTCGCGAAGAAGTAGGGGTAGGTTTTTAAGGGTAAAAACGGTTTATATCGCTTTCCTATGAAAAGATTTGCAACTTTTGTATCCATGTTTTTTCACATAACCTCAAAATTGTAGTGAAACATTCAAATTACGAAGTTTTCGTTTTTTTATTTTCTCACGAAATTTTGTGATAACTCACCATTCCATGTCCCAAACACACTGTGATTTTCTTTGATCAAAATATTAATTTTTTCGCCTTATTTTTACCTAATATCGAGAAATCACCTTTTTTTTCAATCGAAAATTCTCACGTTAAAATATCTGCTTATTTGAAAAAGTCGGTGGGTTCTTTGTTCGTTGAAATCTCTACTCTCTGATGGTGTATGAAAAAATGTACATGACTATAATAAATCTTCTCAGAAAATGCAAAAAAAAACGAAAACGAAATTACAGGTAGTAGGGTCCAAACCATCACTGCCTCTTCCCCATTTTTAATTAAATATTTTTTGATAGGCTAATAGTTTCCGTAGTTCATTGAGGTACATAAGTTATCTTGAAATGGCAATAAAATTAACACATCAAAAGTTATTTCATAGGGAAGTGGAAAAGGTGCTTGTATTTTCTGAAAAACTGTACCATAGTCATGTAGGTATATTTTTTCTCACACCACCAGAAAGTAGAGATTTCAACAAACTAGAAACCCACCGACTTTTCCACAAAAGCAGATATTTTGGTGTGAGAATTTTCGATTGAAAATAAAGGTGCTTTATCAACATTAAGTGAAAATGAGGTGAAAAAATGAATTTTTTGAATCAAAAAAATCACAGTGTGTTTGATTGAAATTGGGAAAAATAAAAACCAAAAACTCAGTTATTTCAATCTGTCAATAACATTTTGAGGTTATATGAAAAAAGTATACAGTGTCCTTCATAAAGTCCGCATCATATGGGAAAAACTTTTATTAATGACTTATTTTGAAATTTGACTTGGGCGTTAAGTTGTGCTTTGAAAAATATGAAAAATGACTTACGCGACCTGTCAAAAGTAATATTTTTTCAAAGTAATCGCTGAAAATAGGCTTATTTATTCGAATTTCAAAAAAAATTAAGGGGAATAGTTGTTTATTTTTCGATTTTACACCTCAAATTTGAACGTTCTCTTGCAACTTTCATTTTTTGCCATTTTTTTGATAATTACAAAATTTCTGGAACATTAAAAAATTCGTAATTTCAAAAAACTGTTTTATACCAGTAGCTCTAATATGCGACTAACTTTCAATCACGAATCATCCAAAAAATATGTTTTTCTTAAGAAAATGAGAATTACTGTTATTTGTGATGCAGAGTTGACGTATCTTCAAGCATGTAGGATAAGAATTGATTTAAGTGAATTTTTTCAGTATTAAAATGATACCAACGTCATAATTCAAAACATCATAAAACTTCTTTACTTTTATCTAACCAAAGTTTACGACTTTCCACGGTACAAATCTCAAATTTGAAAAAATATTACTTTTGACAGGTAGCGAAAGTCACGTGACCACATCCGAGTAGGTCATTTTTCATATTTTTTAAAACACAACTTATTGCCCAGGTCGAATTTCAAAATAAATCATTGATAAAAGTTTATCCCATATGATGCGGACTTTATGAAGGACACTGTACATAGATACGAAAATTGTAGTTTTTTCAATTACCTTCATTAAACTTTTTTCCATAGGACTTGTAGCTTTGCCGGAAATCGAGATAAATCGTTTATAACCATTAAAAACCCACCCACTACTACTTCCCGACCTCAGATAGCCCGTAAATCATTTTTCCTTTCATTTTTGTTATATTCTCATCCTTTTCCAATGGGATAATCCAACTTTAATTTTTTCTCATTCTTTACCATTTTCAAAGGCTTCGACTTCTACTGGTACCAGAACCTCTCAGCACTCACGCTACCGCCGCCCATGATTCCCATGCCGTGCACATCAGAATGATAGAGAGATTAAATCATCTGGAAGATCCCCGAAACCCCGGCTGTCATTTTCGGAAATCGAATTCGCACGTTGACACCACCGATGCTCCCCCATGGTGGGCACCGAGGACCGGCCGTTGGGGGGTCAAAGGGCGGCCGGTGAGCGGCAGCGCGCGATTTGGCACGGCCGGTCGTGCGACCCCCCATTGCCACAAACACTTTCCATCGTGTTTCGTTTGCCATCGGACGCGTTGTTGTACGGTACAGGCCATCAGAGGTCTCTGGATACGGTCGCGTATTGTGCCTAGATGGTTGCGGTGATACCGGAGATGGCATCAAACAGGGTCGATCACGTCGAGCTACTGTTATACGGCGTGTAGCAAAAGTATGGAGAAGGTCGAATTTCTAAGATACCGCTCAGACCACTAATGAATAGTTCCGACAAAAATAATTCTTATATTATAATATATTTTTTCGGCAACCGTCCGGAAAGTACGTACTTTCCAGACGATTTTTTTTTGAGAAAGTGGCATTTTTCCGGCCTAGTCCGGGAAGTACGTACTTCCCGGACTAGGCCGGGAAGAATCACATCGTTGTTGTCATTGTAAATATGAAAATCTTGGTAGTATGGTTTTGATAAATGCAGTTGATCATTACCATAGCAGCAAAATAACGACTGACAGCTATCTGACATAAAATTAGCTAACATTCAAAAATTATCAACAGTAAAAACACAAGAGCTTTTTTTTATCGGATAAATTTCTCTTTCTAACGAATAAAATTTGCCAATCAGTAATTTTACGAGAAAAACATCCATCTTGATTTTTCTCTTCTTTGAAATAGTATATTCTACAGTTTACAGCTTCTCCTCCCCTCCAAGCTAATTCATAAGAAGCTATATGAAAAAATCTTCTTTGCAATCCATCTGGTTCATTTATATTCCATAGTTTTGCCATTTTTATAATATCTTTCTTATCTATTGCAACAGAACCTAACTTTCTTTTATCCGGAATAGCTTGCAATTCTTTCCGTTTACTATTTCTCGCATCACGAGCTTCTTTGAAAGTTATATCGGCAAAAGGATCAACTTTAATATTGTACTCACTGAAATATTTTTCTTGAATCATCTTTGCAGTCGAATTCCAGATTGTTTTCAGAGCATATTCCTTGTAATCTTCTCCATTTCGCTTTTTCATGTTATAAGCCCAGTCTTTCAATATATCTGCTATATGTTGTACCGGTGTTTCTTTTCCCAATTCGTAATTTCTGGCTTTACAAAACTCCATGAATTGTCTCCAAATCGACGATTTCGTGTTTCTTGTAGTTTGCGGAATTGATTTTTTTATATTATTTGTGATTTCTACAGACGAAATTTCCCCAAAACGGCTCATCCTGCGATTTTTCGTGTGAATAATACCCAACAATCAAACTTGACACGACAGAAATTGAAGTGACGGGCGCATACTAGATGGAGAAGGTTTCGAGGAACAGGCATTTTTACAGCGATAAAAAAGGATGCACCTTTTTTATCGATGTCAAAATGACTCACGTCATCGTCAAATGGTGTTTTCTATGGAGGAGTTGATTTATCAGATGAAAACAATCAATGTGAAACGGAAACTTTACCTTCTTGTTCTGACTTCAACAAAAGGCACTTAAATATACCAAGCATTTCAAACAAATTGAATCCATTCAATATTAACAATTGTTCTAATTTTATTATAAATAAGAATTGAAATGTTCGAAATTTTGTTCTAATAAAGAAATGTGTTTCTTTGATTTGTTATTCTACACGGTTGCCGAAAAAATTGTGTACGCAACACGCCCGAAAACAGTTTTTTTTTGACTCGCAGACTTCCAGGACTCGCTATGCTCGTCCTAGAATTTTGTCCACTCATCCAAAAAAATATTATTTTCCGGACTTGTTACGTAAATTACTATTACCTAACATTTCCTATAGACCAAGAGGGCCAAGGTGCTCCATTCAAGAAATCTCCTCTTATAAAAAAAAAATTGTGAAGTTGGCAGCAATGCGAAACTCACCATTGGACCCGGCATAGTTTCATTCTTGCTTTCGATTTTTTTTATTGAGAAGACGGTGTTTGAGATATTATAGGCCGTTTCCGTATTTTTTTTCTTCGGACTTCACGATACTTCGGACTTCACGATACCTGTAAGGTCTGCGGAGGAACATCGTACAAGCCAGTAAAATGGTTAATCACGTCGAGTTATACAATAGCTCAAACACAGCTTTGACATAAAAACATCCTAAAGTTGAAAAATCTTCACTGTGAAAAAATTCCAGTGACGGTCATTAAAAATCAAGTAACCATCATAAAAAACTTCAATTAAATAGGGGACAGCCTAGCTGTCTGATAACTACCATTCAATTCACTTTGCTATGACGACCTAATAATGGTTATTAAGTGATTTAATTATTTTTGTTTCATATACATCACATAATTACGGTAATTCGATGAGGTATATAAAAGTGATTGCAGGGTTGGATTACTGTAATCGGGTACATTGCATTGTTATGATTCAGTTGCTTACTCATTATTCTCCAATCCTATAACAGTCATTAATTTCCACTTCATTGCAGTGATTGGTAAGACCAGTGAGGACAAGTTGTTAATTGAATAATTCAGGATATCAAGAAAACAGGGTTACACAAAAAAAATTTTGCAAGGAAACTCTCAAACGTTTTCGGTATCATGCCATCATCAGGAGATACTTCTTTTCTGACTCTTTTTCTCCGATTAAATGTTTGCCAGATTATACGATTTCTTAATACGTTATGCAATCTTGCAGTGGATTGAATAATTCACACAAAACAATAACTATACTTTACTGAAGCATAACTGTTTAATTTCCTTTCTATGGAATAGCAGTTTTTAATGATATACATTCTAATGAAATCAAATCGTCTTTTATCACATTCCACCACACGAGATTGGCAATTGCGAGGTTGCTGAATTGCCGATGTATTTCGTTGATACCGATTCGAGTTATTTTGGCAGTTTTACTTTTTTGTGAGTTTTAGAAACAATATTTGTTTGCAAAAATGAGGCATTTTTGTGTTGTGTGTAAAAGGGTGGATCATTTGAACTTAAATTTGACTTATCACCGTGAGTACTGGTAGAATCAAAATAGAGGTTATGTTTATTAGACAGAGGCGTACGGTCTAAAAGTTGGTGCCAGTTTCGAAATATCCTGCTATGACGGTAAAGATAATATATTTCAAGAATATTAACAATGAGCACACATATTATGACAGCTAAATACCACAAAGAGATTATTTTTATGACAATTGCCATATTACAAAATATACCAATAAGGTGGCTAACCGTGCCATGTTTCTATTATAAATAGTAGGTAATGTTGAATGCCATTGAGACTGCCATCAGCTACTGAAGTTTGACTTATCTCCTCAGAGTACCTATATCTACTTGTACATCTCGTAAACATGGTCTAGATAATGATTCCCGTACACATTTGATAGTGAAGAAATTGTTAGTATATATGGGCATTTTATGAACATAATCAGTGTCCTGAAGAATTTTAATCAAGATCTTCATTTATTTTTTATTTTGGTAGGTGAATGAATAATTACAAACATAAGATTTTTTTGAAATCAAATCGAAATCTATTATTTGACCTTTGTTGAGAAATTTTGTGTGCAAATTGTTCGACTCTGACTATAATTTCCTAAGAGAGAAGAATGAAATTGAACCTCTTCAAGAAATAATTTGTCTAGTGTACTTTATTATTTGGGATATAAATGGGGTGAGACAAGAACTCGTAATATTGAATTTTATGTTTATGTTATGTTTTCTGAATTCTGGATTTGTGTATCAGATCACTATTTTATTTGTGACGTATGGAAAAGTTTTGCTTGACAGCATTCTTTTTTTTTGTACTAAACCTACGAAGTTATTCTAATGAGAAATAAAGGAAAGCTGATAACATTTTGATTTGATTAATTGAAATAAAAAATTATAGATCGAAAAGTGCCAGGTCGTAGGCACGCCACTGAGGATGATGAGAACCTCATAACATACAATGTTGCCAAAAGACCGCCGTCGTGTATTTGTCTTTCTTGCATACATCCAAACAATGAATGATCGGCTTTAAGAGCGATTCATCAATGGAACGTTTAGTCTCCCGTATTTGAATGTCTTTGGATTTTTTAACATACTGTAATATAATAAATAGGTGGGTACTTGAACGCCAATCAGTTTTGAACGATTTGGCACCTCATAGGCAAATTATTGATCTACCTCCGAGATTGCGCAATGTCACAGAACTTGGACTCGTTCGAGAATCTCACATGACATGATATCATTGTCATTGATATCAATATTTGCAATAACATACGAGGTTTTCTTCAATTGAATATATAGATAAACTATATTTATTATTGTGTTTTTATCTTCAGTTCACTTTTGATTATTTTCTTATTTCATGACATAGCAATGTCATAAAATCTAATTCTGGTATGAATTAATTCTCATCATTTCTTCCATAAGTTTTAATTTTTTACTCATTATCTCTCATAACAGGTGAGTCAATAGTGTGTTCTCAGATATAAGAGAAGATATGATTTCATCGATTGATTACAAAAGTCTAGAGGAAATGATTACAGAGATATCGATATTTTAAAACTTCAGGAATTTTTTGTGTCGAAACTATTTATTATTAGTCGAAACGGCTCACATTGTCTCGTCTTAACTTTCAATTTACTATCCACTGACATTAAAATAAAACAAATACACAGTGGATCGATGAAATCAGCTATTCAGAGAGAATACAAAAATGCGATTCTACACAGGGTGTCGATAACATGAAATTCAAACACCCTATAACTCTTGTACTCGATTTTTTTATATGTCCAATGATTCGGCAAAAATCGATTCACCTAAAATAGGCCAGGGTATAGGGAGAAATATATAAAATGACGTTTTGCGCACGTACAAATATAGTATAGGAAATCATTCGCTATGTGGGGTCAATTCCACTGAATTTCGGATGTACCCATTGGCGTCCTAGTATTCATAATATTATATATATGTTGAACCATCATCAACTTATCGATTTGAGTTCAACTATCTTCTGTACAATGTACCTATATGGCATACGGTTTCTATCAGCCCAAATACCACAATACCACATCACTTCTATAAAATATAGTTACCTCGTCAAACAAGCCTTGCGAGTTCTTCTGAGACTTTCGACAACTAGGGTGGTGAGCGTACTAAAAATACCTACTTTATAACAATATACTATCACATTTGAGAAGATCTATAACAGAAAAACTATAGCAAGTTATCAACCAAATCGAGAGAAAATTATTCAGAAGTTATTAACCCCTCACTCCTGAACAGTCCCTTTACTGCATGTTATTATAAAATGAGTAAAATTAGCAAAGGATGGTTTAGATCTATACAGTGGAAGAGAGAGAAGGGATTACGACCGAGATAGCATAGGAAGAGAGATGAGTACCTAGGTACCCGTGCAATTCAAGCTTATTTTGTGTACAGACGATATCCGCCTCCTTTGATGCCGAAAAAAGGAAGGCATTTTTGCGTTAATTACGCTAGAGACAAGAGCGCTTATCCCGTTCTTGGGTCAGAGATGTCTTCCTGAAGATAGATTTATTCTCGTTCACTTCTCGTGGTACCATTGTTTGCAAATCGGGCCCGGCTTGTTATCCGCCATTGTTAGCGGTTGTGGTCGTCGTTGGCTGCTCGTGGTGAGACTACGCTTGAAATATGTACCTTAACGGTCCCGTGTTAATTCATTAATTCGAATTGATTTATTTCTGAAAATTCGTACATGCCGGTGATATTCGAGCAAAGCCCGCGAAGTCCGAGGCTTAAGTCCACCAAGGTGGATATAGGATGGTGAAACAGCTCTTCAATTGTTTCCGCGAAAAACTTGTAGACCGTTTGAGAAGGTACTAATATTTCCACGACTTGAATGAAGATGGCGGTGAGATCGATTATCGAAGAAGATTTCTGTTGCTCATGTATTTCTGTGGTTCGCATCTGACAGACATGAGTTGAAATGAGATCAAAACACAATATTTTCAGTGAATCTGGAATAATTATCGATATCTTGACTCTTCTCAGTCATTTTTTATCCCAGAACAGATGACAATGATAAAAAGATTACCGAAGCACAGTTTTTGTTTTACCGACACAAGGTATGTCTATTATCTCTGTATCTCTGTTAATTTCAGGAAATATTACTACGGTATGAAATCAAGTAGGCAAAGGTCTACAGTTTATTCTAGTGCTTGTTAATAGGAAGCTGTTTCACCATCCTTTATCCACCTTGCTTGGGACCAAGGTGGATATAGGAAGGTGAAACAGCTTCCTATTTACAAGCACTAGAAATTTGTAAATTTAAAATTTTGCCTAATTGATTTCAAACCGTTGTGATATTTCTTGATGTTACCAGAGTTATTGGCACCATACCTTGTGTTTGTAAAACAGAAACTGTGCATCTGTAATCTCTTCATCAGTGTCATCTGTTTCAAGAAGAAAAACATCGAGAAGAGTCAAAATATCAATAATTATTCCAGCTTCACTGAAAATATAGTGTTTTGATGTCGTTTCAAATCACGTATGTTAGATGTGAACCACAGAAATACAAAAGCGACAGAAATATTCCTTGATTATTGATATTTCCGCCATCTTCATTCAAGCCTGCAAGCTTTTTGCAAAACCAATTGCAGAGCTTTTTCACCATCCTATATATCATCCACCTTGCTTGGGACCCGTGATCAAATTCTCTCCATTCATAATATATAATATTGACTGTTTTTGTTGATATACCAATCATATTATACTTGCAATTGATTTTTTCTAAACCGAGCTATATTCTTGCCAGTTACTTACATTTCTTTCTCAAATTGCAGCGTTGGTTCATCGGTTGAAAAACATGTTCAAGGTTCCGTTCCTTTGATCTTATTACACTCAGGTTGTTTATTCATTTTGAAGAGAACATTATTTATAACCTTGATTATATACACTAACCTTTTGCCTAACAATAAGGAAGGATGAAAAACTCTATGGAGAAATACTCTCTATTCCAGTTTGAGTCGTCCATATATTCGACAACTTTGATCACGGAGAAAAAAAGTCACAAACCATAAGTGAATATTTAATGGAGGCTAGTGAAAACTTGAATACTATATGGGACAAGGCATCAAGTTGATAACCCCAAGAACATTTGTGTTCTTGAAAATTAACACTTACCACTATTGTTCTGTTTCATTATATAATAGATCGATACTCATTATTGAACACTTCACTTGCTGAGTATCATCTAACTCACTTAAAGCAAGTGAACTGTTCTTCTATCAGTATAATACACGTAAATTGCCATGATTAAACTGATGAATAGCCCCAACTGGGTTATTCACTCAATATTAGCGATTCATTTACTCGTCATCCATGATCCATTTCAATTTTTTTTACTTTTGAGGAATGTTCGCGTAAAGAAACCAACCAGCAATTCCAATGTAGTGATTAGTAATGTTATTTCTTGAACTTGCTTCAAAATTTATAGAAATTTACCAACACATATCTCATTCGAAATAATATGTAAGGCATGAAGAGCATACCTTTACTGAAGAATTCGAAAAGTAATTCGAATCTATATTGGGTTTGTCGATCGATCTCTTCCTGCTGAACTGCGTCCAATCGAATGATTATCTGTGAAAACAATGAGGTATAGGTATATATACTTTCAAAACTTCATCAACCATTAACAACGAGAATTAATCATAATTGGTGCAAACATGGTCCATGAGCCGCTATTTCACACGTCAGAACACCTCAACTCGATGATACTCAATGACGTTACGGCCGCGATTGATTTGTGCTAGACTACCCCACTCGTCTTGATCGATTGTTGTTATCGATGAGCTCGCTTAGAGCAAGTGATTTTGTTTCAGGAACATAATTCAATGATAGTAAGTATTTGTATAGCTACCACGAGTTTATTGAATACTTATAACTTTCGAACATGAATACTGATGACTATCAATAAGTGTCCTGATCTATTACTATAGAAACAAACTTTCAGAAAAACGTTTTTTCTATGGTTGGTATCTCATATTCCTGCAGTAGGTGAAAATGTACCCGTCACAATCGATTTTTTTTTCTAGTAAACGATTTACTTGGCCGAGTTTTCTCAGTGATCTCATTTGAACGCGAGTTTGAACGTGTTTCTTCTGTTCTATCGAATCTAGTCGATTTTCGAATTCTACGATATTAGTTTTCTTAAATAACTATTTAGTAACCAATTGTACAGTCCTAATTGCAAAGTGCAATTTGAAAATAAAAGCAATTTCAAATGCTACATTCGTATGTATATTTCTATGTAGACCATTAACAAATATTTCTGGTGTAGCTGCAGTTCGGTTTATCGGTTCGTCCTGAATAATAACTCTCTGGTATTGTGCTCTTCAGACCTCAAAGTAATCTGCCGCTGGTGATTAGTTCGAGCCTCGTCGCAGTTCATTTGGAATTTTATTTTTGCTTGTTACTGCACTCTGATTGGCACTCGGTGCTTCCATCCGATAGCCAGCGCCTTTTCACAGAATATGAATGTACCCCTAATTGCAGAGAGTAATGATCCCTCCTATTCTCGAATGTTTTAGAGTGAAAAGCCGGCATTTTGATTAAAACACGAGAGAGAATGAAGAAGCACCTTTCCAAATATTAATATACACGTTTTGAATTTAATTACGGGAACCTCCCACCTTCAAAATACCGCTGAGTAACCCTCCATAACTACCTTCATAAGTGCTCGTAAAATATGATAGGTATTTATTAAGCTGACAACAGAAGATGCTCCACAGAGCTTCATATTTTTTTCAGTTTTCTTCGGTATAAAATATTCGTATCTATTGTTGATTATTGTACTATTATTATGAATACCTCCAGAAATAAAGCAGTTGCCATATGCTCAAGAAAAAAGGTATGAATATAGGAGATATCACATGAGTTGAATCGATATATGTCAGTAAATACTTGATTGCTTACTTCCATCATGAGAAAGAATGTAAGAGTGAGCATCATATATAGCAGATAAATCAATTATCCACGTTAGTAGACATTTTCATGAAAAACTCTGAAACACGTCGATTTATGTTACTGAATAGACACTTTGTGACCCCTCTTACTGTGACATCCATACTTTTTTTGTTAATTGAAATAGGTTTCCAGTAATACCTCATTTTGAAGGGTTTATATATATTTTCGAATTTGATTCATCATATTTTAACCTAATGAAATGTGTTATTGAAATCAATTTATAATGGAATTTTCTCAAAGGTATGCTCAATTTGGAAAGCCCATAATGTTCAGCCAGAGGATGGATATTGGAGTCGATAAAGGATTTGGAGTTTTTTTGAAAGTTATAAACATTCGCCACTCGATTAAAAAAATATGTATGATGAAAGGATGGTCGACAACATAGGTTTCTTAACTGATCCTGTATATATATATATATATTCTATAGCAGAGGTGCGATCGCTCACTTTTCCACAATACTCTAGACATGTCAGTGAGTATGTCAGTGCAGAATATCTAACAAGACGAACAGACCTCCTTTGAATATAATCCAGGAGCCTCAGCTTAAATTGGGGAGCTGAACTCCAAAAATGTGAACAATACTCCATGACAGGCCGCATTGATTATTTGTAGATTTTTGAGAGTTTTGAAATGTATACTCCTTAGAGGTCGTTGCATGATACAAGGTATATTTTTGTTTAGACCATTAGGTAACTTGAGAATCGAATCGATTTCTAGAAATATATTTCGATCTCCATTATCATACTGAAACTAACTGTGTTTCTTGTGATGGTTTCCAGACCCTCATGTGAAAATTCACGAAAATCAATGAATTCAGTGTTTTTAACCGCCAACTTAGTTGCGAAGTAACCCTCGTAAGTCTAGGACTTGTTAGGAAGGTTAGGTTAAGAGAATCCTCTATATATAATCTGAAGTTAACATCCACCCTGTATACACATGATGGAGGAGAGATTCGGATTCGGTGAATCTATAAGTATATTATATTATTATCTCACAATAATACTATTTGCTCTTTCTTTAGGTAATCTTCTAAAATTTTAGCTGGTAGTTGAAGTAATCGTGGATTTTAGATAGAATAAGTCGTATCATCTGAAACCAGCATGCATGTTAGGTAGATCTTGCATTTCTAGGATACCCTGTAAGTTTCGAAATGATGTTTGTGTATGAACTCATCTCATCTAAATCTTGTATGTTACTCGTTTTTTGATGTTTTCACAATGAAAATTTGACATATGAATTAAGCTCGCTGCCTAGTAATATACATATCATTATCGATTATAAAAAAGTCTCACAACTCAAACAATATTATATTTTCGAAGAAGCTTGTGCAGAATTATTATCGCATTTTGTGATATAGAGGCACCAGTCATGCTAACCCAACATATTTATAATTCAAATTTGCATAGTAATCTGTACACGAGCAAGCTATTCGAACGAAGAGAACTTGCATAAAGTGGAGCTAATCTTGGTACCACAGTACCACGTTTGTGAGGAATGTACTGGCCATTATGCCCTTCAGTTGAAGTTGATTGTAAAATATGACTAGTAGAGTTACAACTATGTGTTCATTACACTTTCCATTAGTTCACAATGTTTTGATTCGATCTGAATGCAATATTGATATTTATTTTCTAGTCCACAATATATTTGTCCTACCAAATAAGGAATGGAACTAATAACTCGATATTATACGAGTTGTTATAGATCTAAATCAGGAACTTGATTAGGCTTGGGGACCAGTTTAATTTGTAAGATTGATGTGTGCAAATTAATGTGTATAGCGACGATATCAACGAATCATACCTAAAAAAATTATTGATTAATTGTATTTATTCACGAATATCTATTGACCATAATTGCTTTTTGTAAAGAAATTATGGTATTGGTATTATCAGAGGTGCGGGATTTTGAGAATCATCATCTCATTGTGTGCACTGTAGATAATGAAACTATATACTTCATTTAATCCGTCATTCGATGGACTGAAGTGTCACATTTGAACCCTCAGTAATGCAAGGATAAAAGTACGTAATAATATATAGTGAAATCATATATACAGTGTCCGCCATAGAGTTGGCTACAATATGGGAAAAATATGTTATTGATATTTCTGATGGAAAACTCTAATGGCGGTTTGTTTTGCATGTCTGACAACTGAAAAATCCGTTATGACTTATATCACGTGATCTCAGTTTTGGCAGAAATTTAAAAAAAATGTCAGAGATGTCAATAAAATGGGTCAAATTGACAAAAATATGCTTGGAATCAAACGAGAACACCATATATCAATTTTGATACAGATTGAAAAAAAAATACAAAAATGCAATTTTTATTCCTCTACTCTTTCTGAGGAACATTGTACATTTTTGTTTTATCTGGAGACAGCTCTAATAACCTAAATGATATAAGGTTGGGTCAAAACTAATCAAATATTTGTGGAATATTCATTTTGCGGATGGTTAACAATGGAAATACGTTTTGTTCTTGTTACTAGGTGTAGTCAAATTTATGGCAGACACTGTAAATTTAGTAGGTTGGTTATAGGCATCAGGAAAAACTTCACTGCGTAATGAATTCGACAACTTCGCCGTTCGTTGAAACAAATAATTGTGATGGACAGAAATTCTGCATTTCTCAGGCTTCACAATGAATAGGTGGCTAGTCTGTGTATATCTAGCCCAGTCTGCCCAGTTCATTGCTAGGTGATTTTGGCTTTGGAAATAATAGCGGTGAAGAATGCAACTTTGTTATTGGTAAATTTCAATCGGATAACAATCTACATTGAAATTTACTAATAGCGAAATCGAAAATTGCTTAGCAATAAACTTAGCCTCTTTCTGATCTGCCTACTTGAAATCAATGGAAACAAATTTTGGTAACGTATGGGTGCAATAAAAATTTTGACTAGTGCAATACAGAACCAGTTTCTTCACGAAATAAAAGTTGAACTGTTTCTTACATCAACTTGTATGATGCTAAGCAACACCTTCAGTGTCTAGACTAGGGGCTAAAGTTGAATTTCAACTCATAGGAAGTGAAATTGAGGTACCTATAGTCTAGCATTTTGATATGATTGTGATTATCATTTTAGAAAGAACAGGGTCATTAAAAGTGAACAACATAGTAAGTACAAACGAAATGCCACAAATCGTAAAAACAAAACTAGAAAACTCATCTTTATAACAGTTCACCAAAAAATATCCGAGATATTCAAAACAGGTATAGGCTACGAGCAAAACAACTACTTTCCTGACTAAAGCTACGCAGTCTATGCACCGATTCAGCAGGTGATTGGACATGCCTGTCTAAATGTTGCGTGTTAGATGGAAGAAACGTTTACATACTGTCTCCAATTAGTGAATTGATGCAAAGACTTCGAGTAGATAGATTTCAATGTTATGCGTGACATCAGCCAGGAAAGTCGTTGTTTTCTGCTCTATGTTCACCTTTCTCAAACAACCCTGCACTCATGAGGGCTGATGAGTCCGAAACCGGTATGTAGGTTGTTAGGCGTGCCTGTCTAAATGTGCGCATTGTCGCGTTTTGAGAAGAAAGAAACAGCTGCTTACTTTCTTCACTAAGTGAATCGGTGTACATCTATGGGTATATAGGCTGCGAGTAGATATAATTCAATATTCTGCATGGCGTCAGCCAGTAAAGTAGTTGGTTTCTTCTCATTGTATACCTCCTTTGAACAACTCAGATGTTTATTGGTGAATCATTGCCATCTTGCACTTCGTGTCTCTTTTCATTCATTCCAGAATTTTTGTATATTCCGCTTTGTAGATCTTCCAGAAAATATGGAAATAGATATTTTCTTCAATTCCAACAATATGACGGTATGACGGAATATTTTAAAATTTGAAGAAGAATGTTATGATTCATTCAACGTTGTTAAACACGACCTAACAAAAATCTACTATAAAGCCGGTCTGTCATGCGAGGGCAAGCACTTTGTTACTGGCGTGGTGAGGTCAACTTTTCCAATTAACACTAACTGAAAGACATGATTGATTTGTTAACTCCATGGGCATCCTACTCGTTTTGCGCCATTCGCTCGGTGAAAGAGAAGTGCAGAACAAGAAAAAGAAGTGCAGGATGACCTTGGCATTTCCATTTCGAATATCACATGAAAAGATGATCAACTAGAGGTCATGGGGAAGTTTATTTCAACGAATTCATCTCAAGATAACAGAGATAATAGTTGAGGTGACACTGGTGACTTTATCTATAAGCTAAGATATTGTATATACCAGGTACTCAATTCTCTTTTTGATAACATTTTGACCAGAAGTACCTTATTTTCGAAGATATCGAAATGAAACAGAAACCATATTGCATAGTAATCTAGCAGGTTTGTTCCTGTTCTGAGAGTAGGACAGAAGGGTAACGATTTTGTGAGATAAACTTTATTTTTCAAATGGACCGTCCTAAGTATATATTATTGGATAATTAGTTTCTACACATCATGCAACAAAGAAGTTGTTCGAAGTTATTTATTGATCGTGAAGTGTATCGTGAATATCGAAGAAAATTGACCACCTGGTACAACTTCTCACGAACACTCATGATCAATACTGGGGTGAGAATACGGAAAAGGTTGTCTTTATCTTCAAATGGCGTTGACTCTATTAGAAATCAAGAAATCGCTTACAGGATAATCAGAAAATAAAATGTCAATACCCGATTTTGCGTGAAACCTCATCACCTGGAATTTGTTTTTTTGTTCAGAGTTAAAGTGATGTTTCAATGTTCGAACCTCTGTCGATATTGACATTGTGTATCCCCAGAATCCAAATATGATATCGATATCAATGCCAGATCCAGAGAATGATCAGTACATTTTGCAGCTTGCTGGTTGTAACAACTTATATCGACTGGAATATTTTCTTTATATACTGAGAAAAGTCCCAGGAGAAAGATTTTTGCTGAATTTTTTTCACCTGTCGTAGCCAAACAAGTAACAAACCTAGTAGTGTTGATTCGCTCTTATAGAAAAGATCACTTTACTAAAACTGCTTCATTGGAACTGCGAAGAAACTCTCTATCACAGAAAAAAAATTGGCTGTACTAGTAGAACCGCAATTCTCTAAAATTATTTCTGCTACCATGAACATGTAGTTTTCCACGATAGTTAGATATGTTACTGTTGTAGCAAAGAATATTCAATCAATATTTCTTTATAATAACTGTCATGTTCTTTGATATCCCAGCAAAAATAAATTTCTGAAAGTGATTCGGACATGCCAAAATCGCAGTTCGGTTGGTATCATTTTCATTTTATCGCCAGACTTGCAACAGTTCATCTCGTCAGTCGTCGGTATTTCATCCATGGTATTAACGAAATAATCGTGTTCTTCTTCTATTATATAATACCTACTTTAGTTCACAGGTCTTTTGTTCACTGTTCAACCCTTAACGAATATGTTCGGTGTACATTTTTGTGATATACCTACGATTACTATGTGTAAATTATGATGTTATGCTGGAACAGTCTAAAAGGAATTTATCAGCAAGTGGAAGTTAATTATGTTACAATAGCATTATGTTTGCGGGAAATCTCTTCGAAAGTGAAACCATAGTGCGTGCAACAATAAAACTAGAAAAAACGAACTTTAATTGAATCTCTTCTTGAATCAACTTCCACTGACTAAAAAAACACTCATGCTGCTCTTGTCAAGGACTTTGCTTTTCTAGCAAAGACTATTTTCTGTATCAGTAAGCATTTATACCAACAACAACAAATATCTCTCCTGTAATAGTAATCTACTTTTCAAGAACAAAATAATGGTATTAAACCTCTTTTCTTCCATAGCATAATTACTATTCCATAACAGGAGAGTATCTTTATTACGACAGCAGAGTTACTTTCTGAAGTAGCTGTGCTGCCACAGGTAGATGTTGGCAGTAAAGTGTTCTCTTCTGCTGTAGATATGTAGCCGAAATTTTTGGCTATAGCAGTGGAAAAATCTGCTGTGACGATGGAAAATTGTTCTCAGTGTGGTCTTGAGTTTCTGACACAGTAAGGAGTATGAGGGCATCGTCTTATAATCCACTGATAATCATCATTAAAAAACTTCCAAGATGCAATTTCGACATCGATATTATAATCACAGCAGCATTATATTTTCCAGACCGTACCGTGATGGGATGAGGGGTGTTATTTTCATTTCATTTGAAACATTGCACGGTGAGTGGAAAGCTCTAATATTTTTCGTATAAAGGCATCAAGAGAAAATGTGGATAAATGTTTTGCCCGAGTTATTTGATACACTACCAGGTATGATGCTCTCATGTTCTGTAGGAAAATGCATTCAAAAGAGTATGAGGATAGGGATTGAACCCCTTTGTACAATTTTCATTCTTATAGAATATTCTCACATAACTCTTAGGTTTTTACACATAAAAAATCATTATTCTTAAAATGTCTGAAATGGCTTCAATTCACATAATTCTCTCTTTGAGGCTGTCCTAAGTATCGTGCTATCCTATGTTTTGTATGAAAATGCAATCTGTGAATATAGACGTCAACCTTTACTTCCCAGCACTTCAATTCCGAATTTTTTTTCGAATACTCTTCATATCCTCTGAGTGTTCACATGGGAAGAGTGACCGTTAGAAGATGCCCACCAGGGCGTCATCCAAACATCAATTCATTGCAATCGCGGCCAATTCACTGTCCTCCCCAGACTCCCAAGTCGTATCAAGAGAATAGTACCGAACATATACAGGGTGTCCAGAGATGAAACCGACAAAACTTATGGAGTTATAGGTACTGCTAATATGATTGCGAAATGCTATATACAAATGTCCAAAACCGCTTCATTACTGATATACAGAGTGATTTGTGGATTTATACAGAGATTTCAATCCGCTATATTGAATACAGGGATCAGCCGATTGGGTTCGAATTTGGTGCACGAATTATACTAGAAAGCCTCAACAAGTAGCCATCTGAACGGAACCAATATCAGGACCGGAATATTTTTTTCTTTCATGTTGAGTTCTTGTGAGAATAACTCACCCTGTATAATGATAATCAATAATCTGAGCTCAGATTCGAAATCTACGGAAAAAATCCTACAGGATACCATTTCTGATAAATTAATTAGGAACTGGTTTATAAAATACTCGAATCACCCAAATTATTTGAGGAATAAATTCGATTTAGGACCGGACTTGGTCTTTTTTGTAGGTAATGAGTACTTTTGAGAATAACTGACCTATTATAGCAATTATCAATAATTTGACTGCAGATTCAAAATCTAATAAATCTCAAAAATGTATTGATGCTGGAGAGCTTAACTTCGAATTTTGTTGTACTATCAGTAGATAAGAGTTCTTATGAATTCTTGTTTTGTTATGTTCATTACGAAAAGTTATTGTGCGTTGTGATGTATCATAAATTCAAATTCTCTAGTAAGCAAATATAATTCACAGAAAATTCAGTCCAGTATTTTTAATCAAATTTCCATACGAGTGTTTCATTAGATTTCGAATCTGCGGTCATATTATTGATAATTGATATAATAGGTTAGTTTTTCTCGAAAAGACTCATTACCTACAAAAAAGACCCATTCCGGCCCTGTTTCGAACTTATTCCTTAGTTAATTTGGATGATTTTATGAGATTTTATGAAATTTTACTACGAATTTATTTAAGAGAATAACAATATTTATGTCTTGGTATCGTGAATATTCATTATATTAACCAGTTCCTGATGGTACCTCATCAACAATCAATTTCTTGTGGGAATTTTTTTTAAATAATAATTCATTAGAAATGGTACCATAAATTTCATTAACTATTTTCTGTAGAATTTTTTCCGTAGATTTCGAATATGAGTTCATATTTTTGATAATCATCATACAGGATGAGTTATTCTTACAATAACTCCACACGGAAGAAAAAAAATATTCCGGTCCTGATATTGGTTCCGTTCAGATGGCTACTTGTTGAGGCTTTCTAGTATAATTGGTGCACCAAATTCGAACCCAATCGGCCAATCCCTGAAGTCAATATAGCTGATTGAATTTTCTGTATGAATTCACAAATCACTCTGTATATCAGTAACGAAGCGGTTTTGGACATTTGTATATGGCATTTCGCAATCATAATAGCAGTACCTATAACCCCATAAGTTTTGTCGGTTTCATCTCTGGACACCCTGTATAACGGGGTGTCTATGCATGAGAATGGGCACCAGGTCAACGGAGAAGTACCCGATACAAACGGCGATAAGCGGGAGCATAACTTCATATTGTAGCGGCGTGTAGCGGCATACGTCAGCCTGACCACCAGCGAAATATCCATTGTTGTCCGATGAACAGAGAGTGATAAGTCAAATACGGAACAATAATGCTCAAGTGGATATGAATGCGAGTTCTCGGGGAGCAAGGAGAATGAAGAATGTTTCCCAACAGCTCAAGACACACAAGCTTCCCGGTTTATGAGTAGCTTGCAGATGAATTGTGATGGAGTATCCACATTTCGTGTGGTTCAAATTTTTCGATCCACAACTATCAAGTACCTATATTGTCACAACTTGGTAAAAGCTTTGGGTCAAGCCTTCCTCATGTAATCGGGGGGTTACTACAGAGGGTATAGCGAGAGGTATTTATTTAAATAGGCACTAATAGGTTTGTGGTAATTGGAAGTATTTGAAACATAACAACATTAATCAAAATCTATATCAAATCATCATAATATGGTTATCAATATACAAATATGAAAAAATGATCCTTAATCTAACATACAATATGATGATGTGGTGTCACGACTAGCCCCAGACCAGACTTACTTCAGAATCCCCACATTTACTATTTGTGGGAAATACAGGTTCGTATTTCGTCATGGGTTCCTTAGTTAGCACGTAATGTTCAATATTAATGAATAGCAATAAAATAATTATTTATATTATTTGATATAATATAATCATTTACATTATTTGATGTACCACAGTTGTGAAAGTATTATTTTTTTTCATCTTTTGATTGAACGAATACCTATTACCTTGATATTGTAACAACGTCTTCGGCTAGGTCCAGCTAACATCTAGTAGGTGATGTCCAATGCAATTTGTCTGATTTCAAACTTTTGATCCTCAAGGAACTGAAACTAACTACTGATGTCTTTCAACTATCCACTGTTCTGATAACTATAGTCCATTTTAGTTAGGAATACAGCGTTGAAGAGATAGGGAAGGTTTTTCCTCGCTTCTCATTGGTCTAGAAGCCAGACAAGTTTACACAATATCAAATATTGCGACATCGCAACAATAGAAGTGGTTAGTTGACCGACGGCCGTGTGAAAACAGTGAAATAAAATCGAAAGTCTTATATTTGTATTATATTTACCGTAAGTTTTGTTAATCGAGGAGTATGATTCCAATAATAGCCGGACATAAATTTTTATCTCATTAATACCTGGCAATTTTCATAGTCAGCCGCTACGGTTCACTAGCCACCAAATATATTATGACCATTTCGAAAAACTATGGTAATTACCTGTGATCAACAATTTAGTTCACCATTATTTAGTTTCTGGATACATCGAAATTTGAATAATTATGGCAAAGAACCCAGAACCAGGACCTGATGCAATCTGCATCAGTACATATATTGCCAGCGCCAGAAAGAGTCATTGTGGTAAACATGTACGAAGTGTATTTCTCAGACATATAGAACAGGAAAACTCTGTGTTAAGTTTGCAGCAGCTGAGGTATCTTTTCGGAATCAATCATGTGGAGAGTTATCGCTGAGATGCAGGCTGAGGGCACTGTTGCATCCCAAGGAAGAAGCGAATCCAAGGGATACTTCTTCGAATATTCTTGTTATCTTGATTCATTTTTGAATCGTCATATCAATTATTCACGACATAGAGGAATACGAGAATATTCTGTTCATTTACAGGTAATTAATGCTAGCGCCAATGTCGTGCAGTTGCGTAATCTGTCATCGCAAGTACAAACTTCCCATTAATTTTGATATTTTTTTGTGAATCTTCGAAAGTTACTTGGAATGTAATGAAATAAAAATAATTTTTTATAACGTTGAATATGATGTTGAAAATTGATTTTTTTTAAATGAGAGGTCTTGATGAGATACCTTCTAATCGTGCTACTGTTTTCGTGAATTTAGAAAAAAAATTCAAGTGATACGGTTTATATAATTTCTTTCTAGAATACGCAACAAACTGAGAAATTTTATTTTTAACGGCTCGATCTAGGAAAGAAAAGAAAAAGTGATGGCGTACAATAATTCTCACTATAAATATTAATTCGATTACCTCCTGGGATGCCACGAGAGATAATTGATTATAATGAGCACCCCATTGGTATTGCAATGAGCATGTCAAGTTTTATCAGCAAATAGGTTTTTGAGTAATCAATAAATAACTGATTATTTCTAAGAACTGTTATGACACCCTGCTTTATACAAGTTGGCCTATACAGGGTCGTAACAATATTACTTCTTTAAATGGGTTCGTGAATATTTGAGCATGATAAAGAATCGGAAAAAATAGTGGGTGTAGACATAAAAACAATTATCACAGAGTATAATTTGGTACAAATATCTATTTAGCACTTGAATCAATTAGACAGGCAGAATTGGCAAATATAAATAGGATTTCTTACATGTTTGGTGGTTGATTACAATCATAGTAACTTTCGAGAAGTTTTCCTATATATAACTATAGAATTTATGAGTATTGAACTGAATACCGGCACAACAAGATAACTATTATTTACCGGACGAAAACAGAACTGCCTGATGGAAATCCATCTTCCATTGGTCTGCTAATTCACGTTCACTTGTAACACACTTTACGAGGGCGGCACTGAGATTACGAACTGACGAACAGTGTCTGGAGTCGAGAGCTGAACTGTCTGATCTCGAAACTACTCTGGTTTCTGATTCTAGTTTCGGATCTTTCATAGGGACTTTTCATGTCGATTTTGCCAAATGTAAATTATTCTGAAAGTATGGTCATGTTAAGAGCAGTTAAAATAAACTATTTCAGATATAAATATCATATTTTTGCGCTTTTTCTATCACTATTCCATCAAGTTAATATAATTGAGTTGAAGGTTACTGGGATAATTAGTTTTTACGGCTGCAGATCTCGTGCCCATTAATTATACACGAGATAATTTGAAGTGTGAACAAAACTAACGTTTTTATTGGTTTTCTAATTTCCTCTCCTTGAATGATCCTCTTCAATTATCCTATAGTCATCGTATTGTGCCTCGTATTTATAAAATATTTATATCCTATATCATACTTTATTTTCGTTATAATATACCTAATATATCATTGTTCTTAATAATCTCGTAGATGAAATTGCCATTATAAATGCACCCAATTCGAATCTTCTATCAGAAAATATTATTACAAACACTCATCCTCAAGTCTAAATATCGTTTAGTACCTATAAAGGGAATATCGGCCGGAGAACATAAAATTTGTTTAAATTTCGAGAAGAGACGATTTATAGCGACCCATATAAATATTAATAATCTCGTAGATGAAATTGCCATTATAAATGCACCCAATTCGAATCTTCTATCAGAAAATATTATTACAAACACTCATCCTCAAGTCTAAATATCGTTTGGTACCTATAAAGGAAATATCGGCCGGAGAACATAAAATTTGTTTATATTTCGAGCAGAGACGATCTATAGCGACCCATATAAATATTAAAAACAGGTGGCCACTGAAACGGATATTTGTTGGTACCTACCTGATATCGAACTCGTTACGATTCATTCATCAATTCTGGACGATAAAATATAGTGACAAAATTGGGCATCATAACAGAACATTGACTCTTTGTACCTCAAAGAGCTCGAAACTCGAAAACTTATTTTTACCTAGAAAATTTACTGAATGTTTGGCAGTTCAAGTATGACTCACCCTGTACTTTACCTACTAGTATATATAATATTGTAATCTCAGAGTTATAACTTGCACCATCCCAGTTTTTTATTCATAACTCATTTAATTGCGACCTGCTATGAATAGCACCTAACAGTATTACAACAATGTATCTCATTTTAATTTATTGTTTGTCCTCACGATGGGAAGCGAGGTGTGTTGTGGGAGCTATATCAATGAAATGCTGCATCAATCATCTGCTGGTTAATATTCAATTATCAACCAACAATGCCAATAACAGTACTCCGGATTGGTTTTCAGATTACACGGGAGGAATATTCTACATGGATGAGGAAATGTCAGAAATTCCTCCATGGTATTTCTTATGTTTTTATAGAGTTGTCACACGCACCATGTGTATCAACTGTCGTTCACTTTGGAATTTTGTCACAAGTCACAAATCACAATTTCCACGTAAATGGTAGTAAGTATGCTCGGAAAATGTATCCAACTTATCAGAATTTATTCTGGATACACTTGCTAACAATGAGAGATACACTGAACTTCAAGGAAATTTGATGAAAATAAACAATGGTTATCTTTATCGATGATTCTATGAAGTTTGAAGTCTTCTGTGAGTCCAATGGTCTTTTTTTAAGAGTGAACAATTATTACCTAGGTATTGAAAGTACTTATAGTTCGACTACAAAATCAACCGTGGTGTTTTTAAATTTTTAGTAGTATTATTGTGAATTTATAATATCCATGATAAACAGCGCTGGAAATAAAACGAGGAAATGAAATTTTATAATGATTAATAATATCATCTTTTTCATCCATTGCAAGAACATAAAAAAAAGAAAAAGTAAACTTACATCTGGTATTCCCAAACAAATCAAGTCCACAACACAAATAGTATTTTTAGTATTTAGTATTTATTTGACCATGTTATTTACATAAAACATTTATGGCAAGTCGCATAGGCAATATGACTTCAATGTCAATAATATAAAATGATATTAATGATAAAATATTCTATCACTACAAATATTATACAAATTTCATCTAAAAATCAATATCCAAAATTACGAATATTAAAAATTTCAAAAATTCGAAAGAAAAAACAAATAAAGACAATTAGACAATGAAGGTAAAAGGGGATTAAAATCAAATGCGCAATGAACTGGCAGAGACGATATAGCTATCAATGTCATAAAAATAATGGCTGAGCAGAAATCTTTTTATCACAGTTTTGAATCTTTTGAATTCCAACATTTTGACAGAGTCATTAAGAATGTTATATAGAGATTGAGGTTCAAGGAGTTTTAGCAGCAAACAGCTAATCTATGTCGAGGAATAGTCAGTAAATCAGCCGATCTTGTATTATAATCCTGTGAATCAGAATGTCTGGAGAATTTGTTCACATTTTCGTGTATTTCGAATAATACTGTAAATATGTACAGAGTAGGCAGTGGCATGATACCAAGCTGAATAAAATGTCGAAGACAATGGTCTCTAAAGCCAGCGTTTGCCAATATTCTGGTGGCTTTTTTCTGACATCTAAAAACTGCTGTAGAATTCGTTGAATTTCCCCAAAGTAAAGATACCATAAGAAAGCACTGAATGAAATAAGGAATAGTATGTCATTTTCAAGATACTGCAATTTGTAATGGGTTTCAGTCGTCTCAGTAAAAACAGAATACCGGATAATTTTCGAACTACATGATCTACGTGATTGGACCAATTTAATCTGTCGTCGATGACGAGACCAATATGTACCTACATATTTGTGTTAATCCAAGAAATATTATTGTGGCAACAAAGACGAAGTGATAATGTCTCAAAGTTAGGCGAAATTAAAAAATATGTTTGATTTCGCCTGGTATCCTAACTTATATACAAATCCTATACTTATGAGGGTTGATTGATCAGAAACACTTTTCCAAACACTTTCATCTCAGATATAAAGCGGGCAATAAAAATTTTGTTTGCGATATCGTGAGTTTCACGAAAAAGTAGCCAAAGTTCGCGAAGAACGCAAATCTCTATTTCCGACTGAAATTTAAAGTGATATCCGATAAAGTCTTTCAAAATGGGAGAGCCTGTACACATACATGGGTGGATCGAAAACTGAGGCACTGTCGCCAGAATATATTAAGAAACACCATGTTACTGAGATAACAGTTTTTTTTTGCGAGGGATTTGGCATTGGGAGACCCGTTTGCCACAGAAATTCGTGAAAATTAAGTTATCTTAGTTATATATCTCATTTGATTTCCTTGAGGAAATTAATCAAAGAATCTAAAACTTTTTTGTCGACACAGCTTAGTAAGGTAGTAATATTAATTGGAAAGGGTATATTGTTTAGAATGCAAGAGGTGAGTATTTTATCTCGATTTTGCTGATAGTGGGGACATGCGAAGAAAATGTGATTCAAATCCGCAATTGATTCATTATCACACGAGCAGATGTTTGTTTCTGCTAGGCCCAATTTATGGAGGTGCGATGGAAACTTACCGTGGTTCAATTTCAGACGTGTAACGGTGATGGAATATGATCTTGGTACATTGAAACTTTCTATATGAGGAACAGAAGTTGGTAGAGTTGGGTGTATCAATGTGTAGTGATTATTCGACTTAACACAAAATTCTTTCCATGGAATCTCCCAGCTATTTCTTACCTTATTTTTACCAGAGTTAATAATGTCGTTATATTCCAATCTTCTTTTGGTTTTATCAGGTAGTTTCGTGGCTTCTCTAGCAAAGTGATCAACTTTGATATTGCCAGATATTTCTGCGTGACCTTTAACCCATAGAAAAGTGACAGTTTGCCCACGTGTCGAGAGTTTATATAAGTGTTTCTTTATATTGCACATGGTTATGGATGTTGAAACGTTGTTGAATGAATATTTATTTAAAGCTTCTAGAGCTGCTTTGGAGTCTGATATTATTAGAGCATTTTGTATCGGCTCTTGTTCGGTGAGCCAAACAAGTACTTCTTCTATATTGCCATTGTTTCGGCAGTGTAGATGGAACAGTCTTCATGGATTTTAAATGTCATGGAAAAGTTCAGATTTGATATATAGAATGCAAAACCAGTACCATTAGAGATTTTTGAGCCATCTGTATATATTTTAAGGAAATCATTATAGTTTTCTAAGATAGAATTAAAAAGAGATTGATTGATTGAATCTATTTCAGAGTAAGTCGGTAAGATTACCGTGGATTTGAGGATTACCTCCGCAAATTCCATTTCAAATATTGGTAATTTTTTTTGAGGTATGATACTATTGAGAATTTCAGTAAAATAAACGTAAGCGTCAGCCAGGGAAGGGTTGTTTTTTTTAACCCAGTAATTGTTAGTTAAATTTTGAATAGATAGTTGCGAGATTGTTTTATTAAGTGGGTTTTCAGAATGGAAACATTGATATTTACATATTTTTTTGAAAGCCAAGTAATTTCTCCGGATGTCCAAAGGAGTTTCTAGAGTCTCTGCTAGTATGCACTGAACAAGAGAAGATTTGAATGCTCCGATACATATTCTCACAGCACTATTTTGAATTCTATCTACTTTCTTCAAATGAACATTCGCTGCAGAGCCGTACAACACACATCCATAATCTAGTATCGAGCGAATGTACGCCCTATAGAACATGAGAGCGATATGTGGATCAGCTCCCCATTTAGTTTTTGACACGCATTTCAGCATATTAATACCCTTCTCACATTTACTTCTGATGTGGCTGATGACCCCAAAGGAATTTCTTATCTAATACTATACCTAAATATTTATACTCATTTTTAATCGGTATTTCTAGTCCACTCAGTGTGATGCTTTCGGGGGTTTGAAGTTTGTGCCTGGTGAAGAACATAACTGCAGACTTTTCTGGTGATATTGTTAAAGCGTGTTCTCTGAACCATGTCTTGAGACAGTATACCGTATACTTTAGTGCTCTGATACATATATTATAATTGTCTTGTACTGTGTAAAAACAGAAATCATCCACATATTGTATGCATTTAACTTCGGAATCAAGTACAGTAAACAGGAGGGGGCTGAGAACAGCTCCTTGAGGCAAGCCGTGATTCACAAGCCTAGGGCCATGTAATATATTCTGGTGATCTCTGATGTATATCTTCCTATCTCTGAAAATATTTACGATATTAATGGAAATTTGCGGGTTTATATCTAGTGAAATCAGACTTTCAGTTAGTAAGTTCAAATCCACCGAATCATATGCTCCTTTCAAATCCACGAACAGACAGCCAACATATGCGTTTTTGGAAAAAGCATGTTGTATGTCCGTTACCAAGTGGGAGACAGCTTCCATAGTACCCGTTCCTCGTCTGCACCCGTATTGTGTGGACGGTAATTTTGAGTTGTATTCCAAAAACCATTCTAATCTCGTTTTAAGTATTCTCTCAAATGTTTTCGAGATACATGACATTAAGGAGATTGGCCGATATGAAGATGTTGAATTAGGGTTTTTGTTTGGTTTCAGTATTAATATTATAATGATTTCCTTAAGTGCATCGAGAGAATTTCCATCTGTCCACCATTTGTTGAAATTACGTAAAAGCTCTTGTTTGGCTATGACAGGTAAGTTTTCAATCATATTATAAGTGATAGAATCGTTTCCGGGAGCTGTTTCACGGCGCAAGTCAAGAGCAGCATCCAATTCAGCTAGAGAGAAGGCATCACTTGGAAAATTGGAGGAGGTGGGGATGTTACGTAAGTTTTCAACAATTTCCGTGACATAGGGAGGGGCAAAAAGGTCCAACAACTTTTCTATCATTTCGGATGGTATGCTCGTTTTACCATTGAAGTGTTTTTTGTTATATTTTTTTTATAAAATTCCAAATTTTGTTAATGGGCGTGTTCTTATATAGCAGTGCATTTAGTTTTAAAGAGAAGTTTGGTTTGCGCTTCAATGTTTTTATAATTGATGTAATTATTCCAGTTTGATTGGTTTTGTAAATTTGTAACGCGTTTTTTCTTTTCAAAACCATGTTTGTGCAATCGTTATCCCACCATATGGGACGGGGGTTCTTTATGCATATTGGGTTATTATTTTTCATTGACGACGATGCTGCATCGCTAATCGTTTTAATTAAATATAGCACAGAATCTTCTTCAATAGTTCTGTTCATCAACTTGTTATTTATGAAATTAGAATAGAGTGTCCAATCTGCAGAGGTTTCATTCCATTTGGTGGAAGGTATAATATTATGGGGTTGATAATTAAAATATAGTTCTATTGAGATAGGATGATGGTCTGAGCCCAAGAGGTCTGAAAAAACGGACCATTTTACTTTACCGACAATATTTGGCGTTACAATTGATAGGTCAACGGCTGATTTGTTTTCATTTGGTCTGGTGAGCTTAGTAGGAGATCCATCGTTTAAAACGATGAGGTTACTAGTGTTTAAAGCATCAACTAGTCTATTACCACTGGTTAGATCTTGTGCAGAACCCCATAAGGAGTGGTGAGAATTGAAGTCTCCACAGAAAATAGTGTTTTGTGGAAATTGGGAAAACAAGTTCTCCCAATACTTTCTGCTGGCATTTATGTTGGGTGGTTTATAAACGGACACAATAGATAAGTTGAAGTTCTCAATGAATAGTGCACATGTCTCAATACTCTTGTTGAAATTTTGTTTGATATCTAGGATTTTATAACTTATATTTCTTGATAACAAAATGGCAACACCACCTTTGCCATCATTCCTATTTTTTTGTAAAGTATTGTAACCTTGAATGAACAGATTTGATTTTGGATTCAGCCAAGTTTCACATAACACAAGAATGTCGAAGTTTTCACTAGATAATAGTTTTGGTAAATTGGGTTTTCGCTTATTGATTGATAAAGTATTCCATTGAAGAAGCTTAAGTGACCTAGTAACTTGATTCATCACTATCGATGCTAATTACGTCCGATCTATCAAGTTCCAGGATGGAGGCCAATATTTCCCTTGTATGTGTATCATTTGAGAGGTTAGATTCAGCGTTACTTTCAGGAGTGAAATTCGAAGTAATAAAATTAGTGATATTTTCCATAAGTTTTTCTTTATATTGGATAAATTCATCCCGATGCGGATTGGGGATAATGGTGGTGCTTTTTTGTGGTTTTAGTGGAATAAATTTTTTACTCGTGTTAGGAGAAGGTGATGATGGTGGAGTTGAAATTTTTCTTTTTTTGGTGGGTGGTTGTGATTTTGTTTTGTGGAACATATAGGCGGAAGGAGTATATTGAGTAGAAGGTTGTTGAGGTGGTGGAAAGTTCTGGAGATTATTGAAAATTGAAAACCTATTGTTCACGGCAACTTTGGCATAGGATGGATTGTTAACTATCATCTCGGCTTCTTTGTAGGATATATTTCGGTATGCCATTTCTTTTTTGGTGTTGAATTGTTTGATATACATGGGGCAATTTTTTGATACTGTTGTGTGATCTTTGCTTTGGCAGTAAATGCAGAATGTATCTGAAGAGTTGCAGCTGCTGTTATCATCATGTACATTTGCGCAAATTTTACATCTTTTAGTTTTTGACTTACATAATTTACTTGTATGGCCGTATCTAAGGCATGAGAAGCATTGAATTACAGGATGAATGTAAGGATCCACGGAAAAGGATGTTAAATTGATTTTAACTTTTTTAGGAATATTGTTTCCTTCGAAAGTCACAATAACTAATTGACGATCAAGTATTTTGATGGTACCATCCTGTCCAGTCACCTTTCGTTTCATTCTTTCCACTTTAACTATTTTATTATCTTCGCATTCAAAATTTTCCAACAGAAAATTTTCGAAAAAAAAAGTGTCCACAGATCTGATGATTCCTTTCCGATGATTGAAATACGTAGGGATGTATGCGATTAAATCATTTTGTTTTAGAATTTCATGACCCACTAAGGAATTGGCTATATCAAAATGTTTGAAAATTACTTTTAGTCTACTCACTCCTACTGCTGTTATATCTAATATATCGTTCTTTAGAATATTATCATTTAACAAAAAATATTCAATTTTCATTGGGAATAATCTTCCAAAGTTTTTGTGTGAGTGTTCTACAAAAACGAAGAATGGCCCAGTGTTTTTAGATGTATATTTATTGCTGAAATCAAATGCGTTTATGTCTTTGATATTCTGTTCAATGTCCGTATAATCGGAATTATTGGGCGGCTCGTGGCCGCCCGAGGTTTTACTCATTTCAATCAAGTACTATTTGTTGCAATAATATGTGTAGTAACTGATTTCAAATTGAGCAGAAGAAATAATAATCTAAAAGGTACTTATCTGTAGCGAGGTTAATCAGGAACACCGCACACGTATAAACAGTTCGGCTGTCCACGGAATACTGTGGAGATAACAGTTGCGATGTATGTCAGATGATGCTATTTAGGCGTGCCTGAATATCTCAAAAGGATATCGGTGCGAGCAAATCCTCATTAGCTCTTATAGTCAGGCGTCCATTCAATAATGATCGGCATGCTCTAAAATCATATCAAGACTGGTCTGAAACTGCCTGCAAAGCCTGAAAGTACTGGCAAACTATAACAAGGTAACACTTCAAAGTGCCACAGGGCACATAAGGAATGATAAGAATGAAGTCGCGCTTGGCTTTGATCAGAAAGGGAAAAAAACACCAAACTCACTGGAACGACAATGAATGACGAATGCACAGTAGAATCACCGTCAAAGACAGTGGCCAATGATGTTCTTAGTTATAGCAGGAGTCAGATTAGACCGGTGACGGGATTAATAACTGTTCAGTTTTTTTTCTGAGGAAACCCCTACATCAAATAGGTATCAATTGCAAAGATGATCCTTTATAGTATGTGCTATTATTATACATATTGCAGTGTGTAGCACTATCACGCTGGAAATTGATCCTTTTGGGAGAACATAACTCGCACACTATAAAAATTAATTCCATCTATTTTTTTTCAGAGGTGGTTGAAATCCTTTATGGACATCATATGGGTCAAATTCCCCATATGATAGTGTGGGACTCCCTGATCTCAGCCAGGTCTACCCACTAAAAACTCCACCCCCTTCGTAGGCTCGTCTGACCGAAGTCTCCGATGACACTTAGGACTAATGGCCTATTGTATCTTGCCTATTTATCATCATTGTACTCACTTTATTATCTCAGTTTGTACAAGTCCTTCACTGGATGTGAGTTGTATATTTCTGGTTCGCCAACTGGTTGCGCAAAAATTGTCTGCCTTCTGCGATCCAATGCCTCGCATTTGCATAGTATATGTGTATTTAAGTTCCTTTCCGCATAGCCTGCAATTTGGGTCACCATTATACAGTCCCATCCTGGTAAGGTGCTCCTTGACTGGGGCGTGGCCGGTCATGAGTCCTATAACTGTCTGCTCTCTGTTCATGTTTAGCAGATCTGCAGTTCGTCTGTGGCATGGTTTCTTGATGTATTGTTTCCCATGTATATTTCCTGGAATGTTTTTCCAGTAGTTCTTATGTTTTTCCCGAATCCAGTCTGTTACAGACGCTCGTGCTGCACGCTTGGGTACTCCTAGAATCTGTCCTGGTTCTGGTTCATTATCTGACCCTCTTCTTGCAAGTTCGTCAGCTTTCTCATTGCCATCAATCCTCTGATGCCCTGGCATCTAGTTACATGCATCTATAAAGATAATATAATGCCTTGAATCTATATGCAAAATTACATACCTACCCATTTTATTGTCTTGTAAAATCACATATACTCTTTGATATATCATGTAAAACATAAACATGATTCTGAAAGTAAAACTCCATGTGATAGCCAGGATCATTACAAATTTTCACATTGTAAGTGTTTTGCTATTATATTCATAAATACAATTTATCACCTACTTAGGTAGTATAGCTATTTGATGATGTTCAATTGATCGTTCGTTGATTCGATGATCATTGAATGATCAACTGAACATCATCAAATAGCTATACTACCTAAGTAGATGATAATTTGTATGTAAATTAGTAGGAACTAACCTTGTTTCAATCCGTTGCATTACAAAAATCATAATTAAAACAGATCGCAACATAATAACCGCATCATGAGTGGGAAGGCGTCATGAGAGTTAACATGTAGAAACGTAGTAATTTACATATGTTATGAAATATTCTGTGAATCACTTTATTTATGCTGTAATTTATGAGTAATTTTACTGATAAATACAATTATCTACATTCGCTTACAAATATTATGTGAATGAGCTGAAATCATACGTATAATTGCATGAGGTAACGAACCCAAATGAGCCAAACTGCTGAAGTATTTGGGCCTTTGAAATCATAACTGTGCATGGTTATTCTGATTGAAATCAATCAATCGATTATACCATTGGATATACCAAGTATATGATTCAGTATCGATGCTTCCTTGTATAATGGCTTGTTTAGTAATCCATATAATTATTTTACTTCTATTTCGTTCTGTTGATATTGAGTTTTTTAATATTTTTCAATTGAATATGGATATAATTCAGGTTATCGAGGTTGGGGTCGAAATAGATCTGGGAGCAGAAGGAATCTTATGAAAGGTATGATATCTCACATTCAGCAGCCAGTAACCGACTGTGGATTCGAAACGGGCAAGTTGGTCTGGTATCAAGTGCGACTCAGGGATTATGAACCGCCAGTGACCTTTTTCATATTTCAAATTATTCATTGGAAACATGTTGTGCTCTCCAGAAATTTCGACTGATATGTGTTCGTATTCATTGGCAACACCAGTCAGTAGTCGTTTTTCGCAAAAGTATCATCAGAAACAAAAACTTGTCTCGCAATAACGGCATCCAAAGTTGTAAAAAACTGGCTCCACGCATTCACTCTGCTTAGTGAAAATCTGAAATGCCATTTTGCGTTGCGATTGATGTTGGGGAGAGCAGTAGCGTGGGTTGTAGAAATATCACAACAGGAATATAAGAATATTCGAAATATGGATTTCTCCTCTGAAACGCAGAATCTGCTGTACATGATGATTTTCGTCTAGCCCATACACTACTACATGTTTAGCTGATTACATTCCTGAGAAACTCAGCAATATATTGTGAACATAACCTGAACATACTCCGTGAGATTGGTTTGACCATACATTTCCACAATCTAGATTAGGGATCGGCAATTTATTTCAATGGGGGTCCGGATGATCGAAATGTATCAAACGAAATTTAAGGAAGAAAGTAGAATGCAAATTCGTTTGCCAAACATAAACGTGATTGATAAAAACTTTATGGTTATTTCCATTGTTTTGTTATGGGGTTTACTAGCCCCGTATTATCTCTTTATGATGCTAAAATCAGTGGACTGTATTTCTTTATTAAAACGTTTGATATAATAAAATAGTTTGATATCGATAATTAACAATATAATTGTCTCGTTCGTCGAGATACAAAGATATAATAATAATAATAATAATAATAATAATAATAATGGCTACAGGCGACCGTATTGAAAAATCAAAATTTTATACACAATACAAAAAACCAATTCTATACAATGGGCGATAGCTGGTACAGCGTTGTCAATGTTGCCATGCTTCGGTGGTAGATTCCTGTACAGTCAAACCTTGCCTAAACATCCATATTTTTTGAATATACGTAATCAATTCATCATGCTCTAGTTTTTCATGCAAGGAAGCTCACATATAAATGTGAACTCAAATAAAGTAATTGGATTGGTATAGCTATATTTTAACAATTCACAAATTTATGCGAAACGTGTGTGTAGGTATATTCCGTGGATTTGCGAAATAACTTTCTCTTGGAAACCTAAAGAGACTGAACAATTTTGTAGTCATCTCTGAAGGCGATTTTGAAACCACTGCCGCTCCTTTCTTGCTACCTCTGCTAGATTTTGGAGTAATTCTGCAAATTCCTCCCCACAGAACGTCATATGGAACTTATACCAATATCTCAGAATAATTGATGTATTTGGTTTTTCTCGATGTAACTTACTGATAATATTAACTCGAAGAAACATAATATTATGTGCAATACAGTTTGTTATGAAATTGAATGAACTGGTATTCAAGAGGTCCCAGGCTTGAAGCCACTTTTATGGATGGTACAGGTGTGGCAAGGGTCTTTGCTGTTACGACAGATGCTTTTTTATCTCCAATGCAATCGTTCTACCTAACACACCTTCAAACTTCTACAGTAGGGAGCGATGAAGGCACCTTTCATTCATCCTACCAGACTTTACTTAGTTCTGATGCATATCTAGAACATTTTCTGCTTGTTCCTGACTGATTGCCCATCAGAAGTGAAATAGGAGTTGAAATTACAATATTGTAAGAGGTCATGTATTTTCGAAAAATAGTTGAAGTAGCAGTACCTGATACTTGGTATCTCTCTATCAAATAAATGAAAGAACCTTCAACAACTACTATCATGATGGCTAAAGTTATGCAGGACATTGAATTATATCCATGCGATGATACAGAATGCACATGTTTTTTATTCTCTGACACAGGCACTCCAAACCACCTGTAGATTGGTTTCGGTCTTATTGGCCCTAATCAGCTTGTTACTTTGTCCAATTCATTCCTTTTCGTCTTGCATTTATTTGCTTATTCGAGCTATCAGCCACACTCATGTTTCATTACATGGGGATTTTGTTCTGGGATGTTCCTCTCTTTCACCACAAGGTGTCACTGTTTCATGTTGTTCTTGCAAGGCGGCCTCGTGCTGTTGAATACGCGTAGCTACAAGCAATGCTTCCATTGGGTGGTGAACTCAGGATCTCTACTTGGTGACTACCCTACACAGTTTCGTTGAAAGCATTGTCACGTGTTTGTAATAAATAAATATGAGCATTTTGTATTGTTACATTTTATTCCATCAATGAAATCAAATTTGTTATATTCTGGAATACATCTTATGTATTGGTTCGAACAAAGAATTCTCGTGAATAAAATAAGCAATCGATTTATAAAAAAAAAAAGGTTTTTTTGCGGCTGGCTACCTTCGTCTCGAGAATCTTGGTATTGGAGGTCGGATAATAGATAATTCTGTTCGTATAACATATTATCTATTGTCAATGTGTTGACTGTTCTCGCCTATATTTGACGGCAGATTTAGCATGATAACGATACGGCTCTCAACGTTGGTTTCTTTGAGATCTTACCTTTTGAAAAGGGATTTCCCGGTGTGTTTTTCATCGCCTCATAAACATCTTCAAGGTTCGTACTTTTTTTGCTTCTCTTTTTCTTGCACGTGTTACTGCTGGAAATCAAGACTCGCTTTTTAGCTGATTTTCAATAACTTTTTTTTCTGTGCATGATGGTAGTACACGCTGTTGCTGTTGTATAAATGGTGCATGTTTCATGTTTGATGAATGCACGCGAGTATTTTCTTTCTTCGAGTTATCTGAATATTATTTATATGATATTTTAGGCAGCTTTCACTACTCGAGAATTGTTCTCGAAAGATAACAACTACAACTGAACTGAAAACGTTGTAAAACTATCCATTATTTTTCCACCACCTGATGCTTTGAGTTGGAACATACGATAGGCGAATGAGAGATACTCAGTGAGGTTGCAGATATTTTATGCAGTCAGAACTACCAGAAAAGTTGTAACTATACAGGAGGGAGCATAGTGACAGTTGTGATACACAGGTGCAGTCTTTCCGTTATTATTCTTTCTAACCCTATTCTGCTATATTCGCGGGCGTCCAAGTAGTTTCTCTATTTTTCTTTGTTACGTCATTTGAAATTGCATTCTTTGGTGAGCTTCATAGAACGAATCCTGCACAGTAGTTTTGTTCAGGAACCTGATTAGTTCCTGTATTCTCTCGTGTATTTTGTATTGAGAAAAACCAAAGGTTCAATTATTGTATGTAACTGATTTTCGGTATCGAATTATTTCAATTATTTACTATATCCTATTAAGAGTGTACCGTTCCTTCCTTTCTATTGGTAATAAAAAAAATTTTCAAAAATATTTCTCAGTAGTTTTTGTAATTTCTCATTCAACCATCAGAATAGAAAAAATTACATGGCGCCCATTTCCATCTGCAGTGTGAATCGTTGTATGGAATGCGAGTAGATATAATTCAATTTTCTGCGTGACATTAGCCAGGAAAGTGGTTGTGTTTGATATTTTGAATTGAATACATTATTCCTTTATTTATTTTACGTTATTTATATTCTATACCAATGACAGTTTCATGCTTTTCCGACAACTTTCATTCAGTTCACATTAGATTCTGGAAGTCAGTATACAAATTTCAACCGACCTATGTAAAAAACATAATGGAAGAGTGCACTCAAGCCAAATCATTTCCAAATGTACTCGACCATACACTTAGAAGGTGTGAAATGTGGATTCCAATTGGTTCTAGACAATCCCTTACTCGTCACCCCGTTTAACGAGATGATATCCAAATGAAAAACATTCCGACACTGGAAACGTAATTGCTCGAGTAGGTATTCTCGACTAGTCCTCTCCTCTTAGGAGCAATCTAAATTCAATCTCTCGATATCACTGGCATTCGAACAAAATGCGATTACCGCGATAACTAACAATATGTATGCAAATTACCAAGGTATTTATTACTTTTTTACAGTCGAATGTGATTGGTAACAACAACACATATATTTCGTAGATAATGGGACAATGGAAGTGTATGATCGTGTAGGTGGGTGTGAGTATGTCCGAGTTTTATTATGGAGAGGATAATGACACTAAACATTTGAAGGTCGAACATAATATTGGTTTTCTTGGTCGGATTTTGAATTCTACTGAAGGGCCTGACCGGTTGAAAGAATAGTATATACATGGTAGCTCATAAGTAGGTACGTGGAGAGGAGTAATAACAGTTGATGATCAACACGAATTCCTGTGCTAAAAACAGTTGATTCTTGCAGCAAAAAGTATAACTTTATGTTTATCGATAAATCTAATTGAATGGTACCTGAAAGGGATGAAGGGCAGAACTCCACCTTTTGTGAATATTGAGTTGACGATATCATCTATAGTCCATTTCAGTTAAGAATACTGTAGTGGAACTGGTGGACGTAGCCTGGTTTACACTAGCAAACCCGCCAAATTCAAATATTTCAGAACTATGAAAATGTTAAGTGATGAATCAATAATTGAATATTTATGTAGCAAGGGTATATTCTGCAGAATATAAAATGCCTCAAATCATTGATTTCTAAGTGAATTAACAAATCTGCGAAAAATATTTTAATATGGAATTTCAAGAAGCACATCAGTGAACAATAATTCGTTGACGTATTCCAAGGATAGGTATTAAATAAAAACTCGAGTCATTATTCATTTTACTTGACTGATTATGCTTCAAAGGACAAAATATGAAAATGGTAGAGGTGGAAATGTTTTCCTCAAAGTAGTATATCAATAGTAATTTCAATATTACACACAAAAAATGATGAAACCACTATACAAAATTATAATTTGATATCCCATACTATGATCTTATTTCTTCCAAGTTGAGTTTGATATGCTTGGTTGGTTTCTTCTTATAAATGGTATTGAGCATTATCCATGAAAATAAAATATTCAGTTGAATTCATGTATTTCTTGTATTATATATAATAACAATAATCACAATGTTGATATTTCATTTCTATGGACAAAAGCGTGAACTGTTGCAAGAGTAGCTTGTTACTCAGCTTCATCCAATGCTTGCAGAAGTATTCCTCTGGATTCGCTTCTTCCTTGGGATACAACAGTGCCTTCAGCCTGCATCTCAGCGATAACTTTCCACATGATTGATTCCGTAAAGCTACCTAAGCTGCTGCAAAATTAACACTGATTTTTCCTGTTCTATATGTCTGAGAAACACACTTCGTACATGTTTACCGGGTTTACCACAATGACTCTTTCTGGCGCTGGCACTATATGTACTCATGCAGATTGCATCAGGACCTGATTCTGGGTTATTTGCCATTATTATTCTAATTTCGATGTATCCAGAAGTTAAATAATGGTGAACTAAATTGTTGATCACAGGTTATTACCATAATTTTTCGAAATGGTCATAATAGATTTGGTGGCTGGTTACCGTAGCGGCAGACTATGAAAACTGCCAGGTGTTAGTGAGAATCAAATTTATGTCCGGCGATTATTGAAATCATACTCCTCGATTAACAAAACTCACGGTAAATATAATAGAATTGGACTTTAACATTCAACTCGTCAACTTTGGATTTCATTTCACTGTTTTTACACGGCCGTTGGTCAACTAACCACTTCCATTGTTGCGATCTCGCAATATTTTACATTGTGTAAACTTGTCTGGCTTCTATAGACCAATGAGAAGAGAGGAAAAACCTTCCCTATCTCTTCAACGCTGTATTCTTAACTTAAATGGACTATAGTAACTTTATTGTATAGTGAAGGGAAAAACGTTTCCTTCCACGCAGTCGTGAGGAAAAAGAAACAGACTTAAATTCCACATCAGGTGTTTGAAAGTATTTGAGAAAAGTGTTTTTAACCGCCAGTTTAGTTGCAAAAGCAACCCTCGTAAGTTTTTTAGTGTCATCCGAAGCACCACCAACCCCAACCACCAGGTACCTACTCAATAGTATGCTTCATCCTAACTGTTCGATTCGTATTTTCTATCAGCAATTTGTTCATGAACGGCAAAATTGTGGGCTAATATGTGGATATCATTACCTTTTTCACATTATAGTTTTTTTTTATTTCGTGAGGTTGAAAGATCGAAAGGAATTTATTAAGTGTTATAACAGGTACAATATAGAACTGATAAAATCATGAAAAAATCCATGAATTCATGGGTCCAGCACAACTGCAAGATAAAAGGGTGAATCTGATAGAATACCGTTTCTCAATAGTTTCCACGACTTCTCTAAAGACTTGACAAATTTGAGTCGTGTAGTATCAATAAACACATTATCCACATTATTTGTCATTGTCTGTGGCTACTAGATTTGAACCTTATATTCTAATAAAAAAATATTGTTTGGAAAGTATTTAGAAAGTGTTTTCAACAGCCAATTTAAGCAACCCTTGTGAGTCTAGGACTTGTATGAGTTAGGATATTGTATACTAGTATTCTCCATGGAAGACGTGAAATATTGAAAATAATTCATCATCGATATATTGATCCTGCCCGACAACTTGAAAATCAATTCTGACTCACGTGTTCACTAGTATGGCGCTAAAAATACGCAATAAAGAAACGTAGAATTAAATAGCAAAATATCGAAAATGTTGTTTGAAAATAATCTCGAAGGTATTCATTTGATTCAGATGCGGAGTATGAGGTCTTTCAACTTGAAGTTGGATTGGAAACTTGTGGAATGCTGTAATCGATCATATCCGCTCTACCTATAATATTTTCTTTCCTTGTTACATTCCATACAGGGTGCCCGGTTTTCGAGCTTAACCATGGGGATCTCAGTTATTATGAGAGATACAAGGTCAGTTGAAGTGGGGCAAAGTTGTGCATTTTTATGCTGAACAATTATGTCGAAAGAAAATTTCATGTATAATTTTTCGTTTTTGAAATATTGGAAAAAACGGAATTTTGTAGTTTTAGTTTTATTTTTTCAATGGAAAACGAAGCGAACTAGACGTCTTCAACTAGGACGTTCCGGAAATACTTCTCCACAAGGACTCTAAATCTGTCATCGTATTTTTCATTGCTTTTTTGATGTCAGAGATACGACACTCAACTTTCGTTTTTCTTATGGTCGCCATATTGGATTCTTGCATTTTTAAAAAGTATGTTGTTTTCTGTTCACTATGACTATCGATATGTTCGAATCTCACATGCTGGTCAAAATTGGCAAAAAATAATTTTTGCGAATAGTACTCTGGAAAGAATGCAAAAAATTTTGTTTCAATACTAAATTCTAATATTCTAATAATTTTTCAATTTTATCACCCAATATTTCATTATTCACAATTTGAATTTTCCTCATTTTGTTCTAGGTCATCCATTTCTTCATTGTCATGTAGTTTGCAATCAATTTGTTAACTTCCAGTGTTCTATGTTTTCATATGTCATTAATCAAACATGATGTGTCAATGTCATTGTCTTGTCATACATCATATTTAATTTTTTTTTACTTTCATGTACTCTGTCATTTCCCGTTTTACAGTGGAGGCACTTCATACTTTCAAGATGCCATTTCGAATTTCATTAATTATTATGGTAATCGCTTTCATTTCTTTGATTCAAATTATATGTTGAGGTGATACCAAATTTCTTTAAATTTCTAACCTCAACAATCATTTAATAAATATAAATCTTTTCATATATTGATTCACTTTTCAGGAATCTCTCCTGAAGATGGCAATTGTTGCCGAAAACGTTTGAGATTTACTCGTAAAGAATTTTGTACTATAGCCCTTTGTCACATTCATTAAATTCTAAGAGTTCAATTGAACTTGAAAGCTTACTTACATAAAAACTCCGATGGAAACCAAGGTTATTTTGAATTAGGGACAACATTTGAAGTTATAAAAGTTTTGTCATCGCAAAACAAAACAGTCACAAAAAATGCTCGAATATTCCACCATTAGCTTCTTAACATAATTTTATTCTTCACCCCAAGTTCTGAATAGCTCAATCGATGAGTACCTACAATTCCAAAAATCAGATCTTGAAATAAAGCATACTGGATTATTGTTTATGGGGAATAAAGAAAGATTCCTTAAAATTGTACCAATCGATGATATTGCTGAGCTGGAAAGAAGAACGGGTGAAATTGTGTCTAGGAATGGTGGAGTCGAGCATCTTTTATAACTTTGTATGTATTATTATGTATTTGATAATTTTGTTTTGTTTCGCTGAGAAAAAACTTCTAGCTTTCCTGTCAAGTTCGTTCCTAACTTTAAACATTTCTTCAGAAGGTAAGCTCGATCCTCAATTATTGAACTATCAAAATTCAGTTTTTGTTAAACAAAACTACTGGAATTATTTTCACAGCACTCTTCGTTAAAACTGAGTTTTCTCAATTTTGATTAGCATGTAAGATTCAATCATATCTTCTGTCAATTCATTGTATTCAGAAAGTGACAGACTTTTCAAAAATGCAAAAATCCCATATGGCGCCCATAAGAAAATCCAAAGTCGACTGTTTTATCTCTGACATCAAGAACGCTTTGGAGAATACGATGACATATTTAGATTCCTTGTAAGAAAGTGCCCATAAAATTTCCTTTCACATAAAAATAATTGTTCAGCATGAAAATGCTCAACTTTGCCCCAATTTAACCGACCTCGTATCTTTTATTATAACTGAGAAAAACGGGCACCCTGTATAGGTACTTTTGAAAATATAATTCGAACGCCTCGAAGTTTTCATTGCATTGTATGAAGCATCAACTGCAGATAATAACTGAATTCCTTTTGTATCCTCAGAAATGGATATTTCCATTCCGGTCATCATTTCATCAACCCATCTAGAGCCAGTAATTCGTCTCAAGCGATAAGCAGATCAAGAACACTTCCAGTACGAGTCGATCGCTATCGGCTAATTGGTTAATTTAAAAATATTGATTCATGGTCGAGGCGTCGATCAGCGTAATGGAAATATTGGCTGCTGAGGGCGAGCAAGTGGATGATTTTGGGAAGTCCAATGACTCGCCAGAAAAATATAAATAATGGTAGTGAGAAATCCAAATCATTTCAGCAGGGCCGTCATTGGGGCTTCCGTCATCCGCGGGTTCCTATACTATTTTGTCACAAATAAATTATAAAGGTTATGATCGGAGTTATAAGATTCCTCGGTAAATGAATTATAATATAAGTTCGCCAACTCCCAAGAAATCGTAGACGAATTTGCAAATTTTTTGGTAGAAATAAATATATTTCAATTATCGAAGTTCAAAAGTCGATCAAATAATGGTGAAAGCCTTCCAGAGTTTGTAAAAGACTTGTTTCAGACACAAAATTTTCTAATTCGATATAATTTTTATCCCTTATTCCCTTAATTATATTCAATCAATCGATCACTGAAAACCTCCTCATTCCTCAATATATTCACTGTTCTAGATTGAAAAATAGTGCTGAAAAAATGCTCTTCTTGGTGCTATTATAGTGAGCTTTAATTTCACAATAATAAACTTGAGCATGGTACAACGATATTTGTATTTATTAATGATGGTTTTTTGGTATCAGATGTGGTGAACACTTTTTTTCGTATATTCTCATGTTAGTTTGCTGAATGGAATCCAGCTCACTTTTTCCAAGAAAGTTGAATGTTTGGGATTGGGCACTTGAAGATTTTGGAAAACATTTTCCTAGAATCCATGTCTAAACTGATAGATATCATGCCATTTAGGTACGACTTCAAAATGCAGTTTGAAGTGGTCATAAACAATCACCAAATTTGCACAGAAAACGTACCTCAACTTTGAAGGGATGCATTAGTCTGATGGTCTACTGATGAATCCAAGATAGATGAAAAGGCTGAAGTGGGAGTTACAGAGCCAAATTTCAGGCTCTCGAAACCTTTGGTAACACCCCAGTAAACACAAATCTGTCTGAAACATTATATTGGGGGAACAACTATGCCTTAAATGACACATGAAAAGTAACATAACAGACACCAGTAGGAACTGCTATTGATACTCAATTTGTTGAATTAAAAATATGTACATGCGCATTCTGCAGATACATATTCATATTATGTAAGAGGTACGATACGCAAACATCACTTTGAAACATTATTTGTCGTATTATAGGCCATTCCTGTTCATATTCGTTATGTGTATATCTCATAAGCACGATACATGATCAGCTAGATATACTCTCCTGCAATGTGGCATCCATAAAAAAGTTGATTCTTTTATAACAATATCGCATTTTCATGTATTGCTTATCTTAGTTGTTATATTTTGAATATTTCATGTACCTTTTGATCCTACTCTATAAATGGATGTATATCTTAATAGATGGATGGAAGAACAGTCCTATTTTGTTATAAAAACCTTCTAGGAACTCAAACTGCGAAATTACTTTATTTATTGTCAAACCCTGACAGTCAACATATTAATTAACATCATACAAAGAGATCATAAATTCATGTGAACAAATCTGGCGATCTTGAATATTTCTAACACCCCCACTCGACAGATCATTCTTGGATAAGTCCCAGTGATGTTTTGAGGCGTTTAAATTTTTCTCTAGGTAGAGGCTTCGTGAAAGCATCAGCAGTCATATTGGAGGTTTCACAATAGATGAATTGAATTATATTGTTGTCAACTAAATCTCGTAGATGGTGGAATCTGACATCGATTTTTCGTTGGTTGCTAGCTTTATACAACCTTGATTGTCTTCGTAGAGGACAGTTGCATTTTTAGAAGTTAATCCGAAATCTTCTAGAAGTCTTCTTATCCAAATCACTTCCTGGCTTGCCAATGCTGTTGATATATACTCGGCCTCAGTGGATGATAGGGCTACTGAAGATTGCTTCTTGCTAGCCCATAATATAGGGTTATTCCCAAGTAGTAGAATGAAACCGGCTGTAGATTTCCTATCAGAGACATCGCCTGCCCAATCAGAATCGACATATCCTTTCAGAGTCAAGTCAGAATTCGAGCTGAATTTAAGTTTATTTCCACTTGTACCTTTGAGGTATTTTAGTACCCTCTTAACTGCTTCCCAATCTTGCTGACTTGGTTGACTCACTCGCCTACACAAGAGATATATCAGGACGGGTTGTAGTCGAAAGATATAGCAATGCCCCCACTGCTTTTCTATATTTTTCATTATTGGGTAATAAAGTTGAATTTGTATCAAATTTGGGGTACTCGGTATCCATAGGAGTAGCTACACAGGATGCATTTTCCAATCCATTTTCTTCAAGAAGAATGTCAATTTTTGATTTTTGATCCAACAGAAAACTTCCATCTTCTGTTCGTTGAACTCTGATTCCTAAAAATAATGAAACATATCCCAAATTAACAGTTTCGAAATTCTCATTGAGTTTATCTCCCATCAATTTTATCACTTCATCATTTTCATGGCAAATACACAAATCATCAACATATATCAATATATATAGTATATTCCCATTTTCCATTTTTCGATAGAGGCACTGGTCATTTTTACTCTGTTCAAATCCACATTCTAATAGTTTTTCACTTATAGTATCATTCCATGCTTTTGCGGATTGCTTCAAGCCGTACACTGCCTTGTGAAGTTTATATACTAGGTGAGATTCATTTTCATTAATGTAACCTTTTGGCTGAGACATATAGATTTCTTGATCTAACAGACCATTCAAATATGCGGTTTTTATATCATAATGCCTGATTTTCAATTTTCGAACAGCTGCAATTGACAACAGTATTCGAAAAGTCTTTCATCTCCTCCCCGATACCTCTCAACAATTCGACCATTTCGAGAGTTATTCTTATGTATTCTGACATATTTTGTCCAGGTTCGAGTTTGGTTTGGTATAATTTTCTCAGCAAATAAAGCTTATTGGTTAAATTAGCTCTTTCGTGAACCCTTCGTAGAATATCCCACATTTCCTTAGCTGATGTACATTTGCAAATGTGAATAATTTGGTTATTTTCTATAGATAAAGATATGGAACTCTGTGCTTTTTCGTCCAAACTTAACCAAATTTCATCTGGTGTCTCTGGTTTTGGTTTGTCTACAACTTTCCATGTTCCCTCTCTTATCATTATCATTTTCATTTTGAACTTCCATGGTTGATAATTATTGTTATTCAATTTGGCGATTCCAAATCTTGAGTTATCAGAGAACGACTCCATAACTGAATGGTTTTACTGCAGCTGTATGTTTCTTCTTTACTTTTCTTTTTACTCAGACTGTCTTACGCAACTACTGGGCCCATAACCTAATAGATGGATGGAAGAACAGTCCTATTTTGTTATAAAAACCTTCTAGAAACTCAAACTGCAAAATTACTTTATTTATTGTCAAACCCTGACAGTCAACATATTAATTAACATCATACAAAGAGATCATAAATTCATGGGAACAAATCTGGCGATCTTGAATATTTCTAACATATCTGTTGGGTAGTATAAATAAAAAAAATAAATGAAATACAATTCTCGATCACATCATATAATTGTCTATTAGAAACATCTTTGGAGATCAATGTGTTGACATAATTTTAAAGAAAGTTGAAACAGTTTCGATCATTTGTATGTGGCTAGGTTTGTAGGTTTCAAAGACATATCCCTCCTATCAGATATCATCAAAACATACATAACCTCATTTTCATTCCAATTATTTAGTGGAAAACTATGTTATTTTTACTGGGATTGCATAGGTAGCTGAATTTGTTCGATTGTAGCAGTACATATTATGGGTGTCCCAGATGGTAGTGGACGTTCATTTTATTTTGTCAATTTTGAGTCCAAATAACCAGGACCATGTCTGGACGTTTTCTGGACGTTTAAAGTGATTGTATAACAGTGAAACATTGTCAAAAGTTGCCAACTTCATCAAGATAGCGGAATATGTCGAATTAATACTCAAAAAACAAAAATTACACTCTTTAAAATCCAATTGGAAACCAGTACTCGCCTAGAAATGGTTCGGATTGCAGCATAAGGTGTTGGTTTCGCTTTTATCTACCCTGCATAAATTGGACTCATGGAGAGTGCCCACCTCATACTCCTTTATTAACAAATACATAATACATTAGACAAAAATCTTCCATATCAATTTGAAAAGTGAAAACTATATACATGCCAAATTGAGATGATAATCGTAATGATCGAATAATATAATCAATTGAAAGTTATTATTGTTCAAATCTCATTGATTTATACATATAAATAAGACAGCAGTCACAAAGTAATGAAGAAGGTTCAATCACAAAATTCAAGCAACGTTAAGCGCTGTAGGGTTTGGATGGGTGACCGCCACACGACTGCTTGATAAATACTTTTTTTATTTCACACAATTACAAATCATGTATCCAACACATATCTCTTCATAATCGATCATGATTCCTACATGTATCAATAATGTGGCAAAATACATTTCTGATACCACTCTGTTCATATGTCAACAATGTTTCGCTAATAGATTCATGATATTGCAAAATATGTGTCCAACACATAAATTCAACATAAGAAGAGTAAGACAATCAATGGACTTGCAAGTTCCATGAACCTTGCATACCATGTATCAGAGATCTCTTATGTTACACAAATTACATAATGTTTATGTTTCCAGAAGTATATGCTATAGAGATATATGCCCAGGAGTGCCTCGAAAGGAACACTCGAAAGGCAAAAATCCATATTCTATAAGATAGCCAAGCAGCACTGAGAGCTCTGAAGTCATACACTTGTGAGTCTAAGCTGACTTGGGACTGCAAACAATCCCTGAAACAACCAGCAGCGAACAACCAGATCACTTTGATGTGGGTGCCAGGACATAAGGGAGTTGAAGGCAACGAGGAAGCAGACCTGCCTTGCCAAAGAATAGGCAAATACTCAATTTCTCGGCACAGAACCCCCTTGTGGTCTCTCCAAGGCCCACTTGAGAGAAGAGTTTCGACGCTGGAAAGCAGATGAAATGAAATCTCACTGGAATAAAGTGCCAGGACAAAGACAAGCGAGAAGGCTAGTAAGCCTCTCGCCAAGGAAAGCTGAACAGTTTCTCGAGTTGGAAAAAAAAGACTTGAAACTGGTAACGGGACTCCTCACTGGACACTGCCCTCTGAGGTATCACCTCAAAAAGATGAGTAAAACAGAGAGTGATTGTTGTCGCTACTACGAGAACTTGACTGAAACTGCAGAACATTTGATTTTCGAATGCCCAGCACTCTTCTGTAAGAGGTTCAAGTTCCTGGAAGGAGCCTTCTCAAAGCCCTCCGATGTCAGGAACCTAGCTCCCAGGAAACTGATAAACTTCGCAAGAAGCCTCAAAATCCCGGGCCTCGAATAGATTAAGGGTTATGCAGAAAACATTCAATAGGTCGATGTGCTTGAGAGGCTGCACAGCCTTGACGACCCCCCTACAATTTACAAATTTAGTTTGATTAAACGATATGATATTTTGAGTTGTCTTTTTTGTTCCCAGATATAAGGATATTGCATCATATGCCTCAGTATTTCACTTCATGAAATGACAATAATCCCCCTCCATTGTCTTTTGATCCGATCAATATTTTCACCAACCTTTTATGGGATCATGATTACAACTTTTTACTTGGCTTTCAAGTCATCCACCCAAGCGTGACGTTATTTGGGTGAAATACAATGGGGAAATATAATTCGTGATACCTCCTTTGAAAGATATTTCGATTCTGTGTTTATATAATATATGGTATTATAATTACTACTTTTCTGTCTTACTGTTGAGACGTTATTCACATAAGCGTGACTAAATTTGAGAGAAATATTAGATGGGGAGATGAATTAGTTACAAATACTCCATTATTGAGATCTCACATCTCTCCAACCAGTTCAAACGTAGTGCCCCTACATGATTTATTCTCTTAGTTTTTCCACAAGCAGTATTTTTGATCTTTGCTAAATCAAATAGTCTAGGCAAATGCCCTCCAAGCGATGCATCTTCAGTTTCATTATATCACACAAGGGACCTAGAAAATGAGGTAATAATAAGTGTACCTTCAGTCGCAAAGCTGAGGAAAGGTATATCTAAAAAACCGTTGATGTGTAGCAAATCCAATCCGTGTGGAATACCGGCGTTGATAAACATGTCGACCATTGGTACTACATAAGATAATCCTAAAAATAAGAGGTAGATTTGATAGAAAATGGCCAGTTTTAGTGAGAATCCATCCACAGAAGGAGTTGGTGTTAAACTCTGTTGAATGCCTTAGTGATATCCGATGTTGCCAAAAAGATATTCGATTTTTATCCGACGCTTGCCAGGCAAATCTCCAGTTAATCTCTAATGAAGAAAGCCCATAATTCGTTCAATGATTCAGATCTCTCCAGATCTTGGATGATGTATTGAAGCCAATGTGTCATCATCTCTGATTAGGAAAGGGAATTGAATCGAACTTCTAGACTTATTATAAGACTATAAAATATGGTGATTTTCATTTCATCAATTCAATGAACACTTTTGAGAAAACTCATCATTATCAAATAAAAGCTGGATTAGTAAATAACTAAAGAACATTGATCTGTTTTATGTGTATCGCAACCTTGTTCAGTACGAAACAATATTGCAAACAAACATTCGAGGTACATATATAGTTATATATGGAAAACGTAAGTTGCATCTCGAACCGGTAATGATCACATGTCCTGTTTTGGCTTAATATTTATCGTGACATGGCAAACAAATTAATGGACACACTGGCCGAACCGTGTGTGCCATTTTGTATTGATCGTTATAACATGCAAAGAAGTGCATTCCAAGTGGTAGAAGAAAATAGTGGTTTGTGGAGGCGGATCTGGCACTATAAAATTCCTACTTGAATCAGACGATTCATTTGGTTTGGAAATATATGAAGTGGAGATATTTTGGGTTGGCAAGAACATGATGCCTCACGATCTAATATTTAAACCTGCAGGCGGGGCGTTCCTGACATAAACCGCAGGGTCTCATAGCTGCGTGGTATTAGCAAGGAAAGTAGGTGTTTTCTGCCTACAAGTCTACCAGACATTCAACTTCAAACTATGTTTGATATTTTTAATTGTATTTTTCCTTAAATTGTTTTATTAGTACTCCATAATATTCTATCTTGTGCATTATACTTCCAATTTATGATGTTATACTTCTGGATGTCTCTCATTACTTCATCTTTACATCTTGCTCTAGAGTTTTCCACGACTCTTCTTACCTCCTACTTCACTTTCCATGATTTTCTTCGGTATCCTGTTGTTATACATCCTTGCAATGTGACCTCCATCTCAGTCTCTGTCCTTTTATTATGCTCACTATATCTGGCTCATCTTATAGTTCTTGTAACTCTGTTAGTTGTTCTTTTCCATGTATCTCCTTTTCTTTTTTGTCCGAATATTTTCCTCAGAATTTTCCTTTCCCAAACTTGAAGAAGATTTTGTTCCGCTACACCAATTGTCCACACTTCACTTGCGAATATTATTATTGGTCGAATGACTGTTTTATAAATTCCCAGTTTGAGTCGAGATGGTTTTGCTATGCATTATTGTTTTGAGCGATTTCCTGCCATCAGTCTCTTTCTAATGACTTCTCTTGTTTCTGGTATTCTATGGAATTCGACCCCTAAGTAGTGAATCGTTCAACTTGCTGAGACCTATAACTTTTTCCTGCCTTAGTGTTTATTGTCAGATTGTTCCTTGTATTATATTTCTCTTCTGTCCATGTCATGATTTTGTTTTATCTTCATTTATTTGTAGTCCCATCTTTTGTGCTTCATTTTCCAATTTTAGCATGGTCGCTCTCAGTTCTTCCTTACTTCTTGTTGAAATTACTATATTATCGGCAAATGCTGAGCTCTTGTGATATATCAGCCCTGATCTATTTATTTCGGCTTTCCCCATGACATATTCCAATGCGCAGTTGAAAAGTATCGATGATAGTGGGTCTCCGCCTAAGACCCTCATGTACCCTAAAGTTTTCTGATATATTGTGTTCTCACTTCATTGTCAATTTCTTTTAAGGTTAACTTTATCAATCTTAGCATCTCCCCCTCAATCCCTAACTCCATTAGTGCATTATATAATTGTTTTCTACTTCAAACAGGCCTTAGATGTAATCAATTTTTTGTCCTACTCATGGCCTTTTCATTCTCCATTTATTAGCTTAGTCGAGCTATCAGCCACTCCAGTATTCTGTGATATGGGAGATCTGTTTCTGGAGTGTTCCTTTCTTCTGCCGCATGGTGTCGCTAATTCCAACTATCTATTGAAACGCGGCTTCGTGCGGTGAAATAGACGCGACGGAAATGCATTGGGTGGAGATCTCAGGGTCTCTAATCGGCACTGATGAGGGCCACTAAGCCCGAAACTGGTCTGTAGGTTGTTAAGCGTGGCTGTTTAGATGTGAATTTGTCACGTCTTTGAAAGAAAGAAACATTTGCGATATGCATTCAAAATGTGAATCGCTGCATGGACTACGAAAAGATATAATTTTCTGCGTGGTATTTGCCAGGAAAGTAGTTGTTTTCTGCTTGTAGTCCACCAGAGATTTAACTTAAACCTATGTTCTATATTTTCAATTGTATAGACTATTTTTCCTTCACATTTTTTGTTCAATAGATACATGGCATTTTCATCTTCAATAATAAGTGGACTGTTATGAATTAGAGTAATTAGAGTAGTTTATCAACGAAAATATGAAAAATTTTGAATTTTACAACCATCAACATAATCAAGAATTGGAGTCTGAGAATCATGGGAAGATATCAATCTGTCAACTATTTCAAATGAAGGAAGAAATAACTCAGCTCAAATAACTCTAAATTGACATTTAAATTTGTTGATACAGATTTCAGTTAAATTTTATAGATAAAGCTGAAGGTCATGTCGCAACTGTAATCAATATAATACTCACATAGAAATACTCCATTTTTTATTATTTAAACTTTTTAGTAAGACAAATAATAACTGAGCTATTCATTAATTCATAGAAATTTCAATTTATACCTAAATCTTACACATGTGTCTCAAATGTGTAAAATTTAGGTATTCAATCTTCTGGTTTTTGGGACATTTTTGTAAACATCCAATTTTTTTTGAATAATTAGAAATGTTTTGGAATCAATAAGATTGTGTAGACTACTTTTCTTCCTTCTTGAAACTCGCACCACTTTCTCCACTAGAAACATGAACCATTGGGTATTTTTATGAAATTTTGATGATATCGCAAACAAACTTTTCCAGAATGAGAATTTGTTATCTTTGAATTTGCAATAATAACAACACGAATGAACGTACCAACTTCGAGCATCCCTGTCAACAACAACGACAGACAATCCATCATTCTCAAATCATCTTGACGTCGAGGAAAAATATTGATTGCTTATTGTTCATCAAACAGAATGAAGTTATTTCGATAAGCCTCAAAACGTTTGCGGCGACGTTGCAAATTGACTACCATTATTTACGTGAGTAATTCTGAATGGTGTTCGAAAAACAATCGTTTATTTTAATTGCAAATGTCGACTGGTGTTGAGAATGGTGAAACCATGACAGGATTTGTCATCTGAAACAATGAAAGGAACATACTAATAAACGATTCTTACATTCTATTAGGAGACCTCTACTAGGTATGACATTAAAGAAAATGAAAATGTTTCAGACAATGCTTCTAAATCCTGCTTTGACAAATACGGGGATTGAAGGGAAACTTTTGTATAATCAAAAGCTCTTGGGCCTTTTTTTACACTCTTCCAGATGGAGGATGAGATTAGTTGATTTTTTTTTCTTTTAAAATGACTCAACATGGATGACAATTCATGGGCGTGTTATTCCATCAAAATAAAGGCTACCTATGATTATCTAAATTTGTTGCGTAAAGGGATCCAGCATGAAATCAAATCAAAACTGTGCTTCTTTGTCCAAAAATAATGTTCTTATTGATAAAGCTTCAATCATATATGTAGAGGAAAGATTCACTTGTGTGTAGGTACAAACAGAAGTGTATATAAAACAAAAATACAAGAAAAAAATCACAAATAAATTGATAAAAACATCAGACTAACATACTAAGATACATAAGACAACAAAAATAAATTCTTCAATTCGAAAATATGCATTGGAAAAAAATAATTGCAAAATATTATAGACTACAAGTGAATTGGCAACACCCTGTATAGGTGAAAATTGATATTGCTAAATTATTCGTGAATGAGAGCATATATATGATTTCGTGAATGCAGTCTCATTGTGAATAATTCAACTTAGAACTCCAAATAATTATATATGCGTTTCAAGATATTGAAGAGATTTGAATTCTATCTTGATAACTCATATGGAACGTTGATTGAAATCTTTCATTTTGTTTGAAATGTGCAACTTATTTTAATCATCCTGGTCCTTTATTTCATTCACTAACAATTTCATTGTTCTGAGAATATATTCTTCTTTCAACCGTTGAATTGAATTATCCATGTTGAATATTATCGATGCAATGTAAACCTTATTATGTTCATAAATCATATGAAACAATACCAATCTTCACATTACCTACGCTACTTACTAGCCTATGTCGACTATCGAGGAGGCGAAGATTTTGAATGAGCACCAAAGACGTGATGCTGACCAAAAGTCAATTAGAAAAACGGTCAATAAAGGCGAACCTGAAGAGGAAGAAGTTGTTAAATGGTCAGCAGGGTATCATGCTGTCATCGCAGAGAGCATTAAAAATTACATATTCGCGATCCAAAATGTGCCTACAGTCTGTCCGTTTTGAAAAGTTGCCGTTGTCAAAACTGATGGTAAAGGATATTGTTACGTTATTTCCACTTGGGTTCGTGAATTTAAAACACTCAGTACAAAACTGAACAATTTAATTCACTAAACACACTGAATTCAACTCAATAAACACTTAGTTAAATCACAACGATATTCGATTTACGAATCTCAATGTTCACTGTACTACCTTTCTTTCTAATCTGAACTCCTTCCAAACTATAACTAACTTGTCCGCGAAACCGCGGTTCCTATATAGGTAAAAACATCATTGTCCAGAAAGAACAGGAATAAACTGGAAGTATTGTTCATATTCGACGGCAATGAATCATCCGCTAATTATAGTGGTGCGTCTGCGACCGATACCTTCGTTGTGAGTCACGCGTTGGGAGGATGCTTTCCGGCCTTCTCGGAAATGCCAGCGGTTCGTAACAATATCAAGAACAGCTCAAATCTGTTTTCAGAGAAGAGAGGTATCTTAAAAAGCGAACCACCGCTATTATCACTTCTACACAGTGTATCAATGAGGCGATAGCTCATCTTCAAATATCTGCAGCAGTAATCATTTGGTTTTTGCTAATAAGATTGAAATGAAAATCGACGGTATCTACGTAGCCTATTGAATCGGGTCAAAGTTGTTCATTTTGATGATGAACAATTATCTGAAAAAAAAAATACATTTCATCAAGTTGAAAGTCAGAACTGTTGCTTTCACGCTATTGAAAATCCTGATTTGCATAAGAAATATCACGACATGTGTAATGTATATTATAAAAAAGTATGCCACGCGGTATATTATCATTTGAAGAAACAATAAGGCATTGAAAAATGTTAGGACATATTCTCAATATTCATATCAATTGGATGCATACCAAGGCGTTCTAGAAAGTGATTGTTTTTTAACAACTATTCTTGTTGCTTTATTAACCCCTGAGAAGTTATGGCAAGCACATGGAAATAAAACCTAGTTGGGATTTTTATGAATTGAAAGAAAGGGAAAACTAATACAGATCACGATAGAATAGAAACTATCAATAACAAAATTCACTATAATATTCACTATAATGTCCAAACGTTAAATTTTCCTGAAGAGGTGATTAATTTCGTATATTATTTAATACAGTAATTCATCGTTGAACATTGCAGAAGAAAGAAATCGTCTAGTGAATGTTTATGAGAACTGAGAGGGTTCTTCTTGACACTGCTATGCGTGTCTCATAATTCTGAATCAACTCACATTCTCATGAATAAGGTATCTACAATGAAAACAAGATATTTATATGCGAGATATATTCAACAGTCTATTATAAGACTTTATGTGGGAGTCATGAGTGAATAAATAAATACATTTCGTTGAATAATATATATTTATTTATTTAGAACAACTAAGAACACCATTGAGTTTTAATACAATGACATCTTGTTCCGATTTGAACCCGATATGTCGGAATCTATCGATGTACCTACCTAGCTCATCAAATTGTGAAGAACGTGAATTGAAAAATCAGTATCCTACAACCATGCCTTAGTCAAAAATGGAAAATGGAGACCGTCCATTTTTTTCGTTGAATGTTCGAGAAGAAACATTTCTGGGGAGAGATATCGAGTTACGCGATCGACTTAGATGTTATCGGGACAGAAAAAGGACCGAAAAATTCCTCGTGGCAGCACCAGCACAATTATCGTAAATTGATTTTTCAACGTTCGATTTTAATTTTCGGCTAAATAAATTGCACAGGGTGGTGATAAACATCTCGTTAACGTTCATGTTTATTGGACTAGTATCTACATTCACCTGCTTTGATGTACAATTAGGACATTGGCGATCATTACTCTGAAAATTTCATAAATTTATTTTCAACCAATTAGAAGGCTCCTATTTGTATACGTTGCTTATAGCAACGGGCGATTATCGTGAAAATTTCATAAATTTATTTTCAACCAATGAGAAGGCTCCTTTTTGTATACGTTGCTTATAGCAACGGGCGATTACCGTGATTATTTCATTCATGCTAAAATACACGCTTTTGATTGGTTGAAATGATTGTGTTGATAAGCAATAACACCATGTTTTCGATTTTGTATTTCGGCTCCTGATTGGCTATTGGATACCTACATGCTGTGTTTTCGTTTCTGTATTTCGCTTTCTGATTCGTAGGCAGTAGGGTAGTCCAATTAAACAACGACTTACCAGTTGCAATCTGTCATATTATTTTCCGATTCCCTGGTGAATGAATGAATGCCACACACCAAATTTTTGTCTGGACCATGATAAATACACACTATTAATATGTATCCACTTCATTTTCCACAAATTATGGATAGTTTCAGCAATAATTAATCTAATGTAACCTAACCACACAAATTGTGACAACAATCAAAATGAATTTAGCTCAGTAGTACCTAGTGCATAGGTAATCTTGCCTACATCATACAATGGCATTGTTGTATTGTTAGTTGCATAACGAATCTTCTACAATGCATAATCAAAATAACTAATTCCATAAACTGTACGGTCTGTACGTTTAATATTGATTCAAACAATAAATAGAAAATCATCAGAATGGCTTGATTTTATTCATGAAATAATCTGAACAAATACAACTCGTGTTATTGATGATTATCGAAAATTCCTTCTCTGTTTCGAAACAAATCATGTTGCTTGGAAACTACACGAGCGCACAGCGCGAGTGTGGTTTCTCAAAATCGAAGGAATTTGTGTTTCGATAATCATCAATACACTTGTTGTATTACACGCGATAATTTTTGAGTTCCTATTGACGGAATTAATAGGTGATAATGTTTCTGTCAAAATTGAAGCGCCTTATATTTATTGACAAACGTCACTCAGAATAAAATCTGGGTAGAAATGTGATATTAGATGTTTTGTGATTGAAAACGGATTACTGTTTTGAATGTTCCTGAAATATTAGTAATAAACATCAGTTACTATCTACAATATTAACGCAGAATAGGTCGTATAGGGTTCATCTTCTCATCATATTAACAGCAACTCCAATTTATGATATTTTCTTACCGAATCTCCCACGCAGCAGAATTAATTTCCTATAATTTTTTCTCGGTTTCATTCATGAAAATTTCCTTCGTCTTCGACTCGGGATGATTTTCTATCAACAACCAAAACATTCGTGACCTTGAAAAAAATTATCGGTAACAATTCTGCTGCTAGGGAGATTACAAGTGATAATATTTTTTGTTCTTGACAAGGTTTCTAGAAATTCTTGGTAATGAACCATTGGGAATTTAGTATGTATTGAGAAATGTGCTGTTTGGTGTTTTCTTGACTCTTCTTGTATTGAACATTAGTTATTAGACCATTATATTGGAGTTGATCTGCACTCACGTCTCTGAATGAAATGATTCGATAGTCAAAATCACAGTTTGGATTTTCTATTAGCTCACATGATAGTAATTTACGTAACAAGTCCGGAAAATACTGAATGACAAAATTATAGAACGAGCCTGGGAGTCCAAAAAAACTGTTTCGGACGTGTTGCGTACCCTATTTTTTCGGCAACCGTGAAGAATTAATCAATCAGACGCATTTCTTCATTAAATCTTACTTTCACTAAGTTCATGTCACCAGCTGTCAGTCGTTATTTAGCTACTATGGTAATGATCAACTGATGCATTTATCGAAACCATAAGATCCTTCCCGGTCTAGGCCGGGAAATACGTACTTCCCGGACTAGGCCGGAAAAATGCCACTTCCTCTATATTGATATCCAGTGGGTAAAACATCGAGTATAACTCTTGTAATATCTCTGATGAAGATTTCATTCATACGCATTTGAGTATTTTCTGTATAGAACACTTTGAACCAAAAGGCTGACACAATTATGAGTTTAACAAGTTCACCATCATAACTTATCTAATATTCAGTTTCCTCTCAATTGTTCGAAAATATTACCATCTAAGCTCGTGCATTCATCTATTCTTTTTCTTATTCCCAATACTGATCTCTCTCTGATCTGTCCTATGAAACTAGAATATGAAAGCTCGAGTCTTCTTGATTATTCCCTAGCGATTTCGTATTGATAAAATCCCATTTTTCAGAGTATCTTGTAGGTTAAAATCGTTATTCGTATTGAAAGTGGTTTTTGAGATATTGACTTACTTCTTGATTTGGAAGCTTTACAATTTTTCAATAAGGAAAAGTGTAATGGTGGTTCATAATAAAATTGATAATCATTATCTTCATGGATGCTTAGAAGTATTGAATATACTATGTGTGAGATTTCTTCTGAAATAGTGATATGCGATTTCTGAGAAACATCAACACTTTTTTAAAAAAACTCCGTAATCGGAAGACTGGAAGCTACCGAAAAATGCAATATAAATTCAGGTCCGCATTAAAAAAAATAACTTGAATATGGTGGCCCAGAGCTTGATAATGTCATTCTTTAGGTTGAAAAAGTCAGTAAAAAATTAAATCGCACACTTTCATTTCTTCCTCTATATCTTCCAAAATAGATGGAATTGTTCGGACCCAATCTAGTTTACTATCTATACCTACACCTAAATCATTTTTTCCGAGCCTCGTGACTCTCATTTACATCAAACGAAATTAAAATGACACGGTATAATACTGTACTCTTTATACTGCAAGTTTAAGAGGAGGATGTCAGTTCGCATAGAGAACTCACTCGCTCCAAAGCACTAGCGTATAGCACTGTCGCGCTCATACTCACGGCAGAATGTTTTTGGTGCTTTAAAGCGTCTGTCGGAAGTAATGACCCACAGGAAGTGTCTGGCAGTGTTCATTATCATTTTGTTATAGTATATAATGTTATATATATAAAAATCAGCCATCAAAAAATAACATAGGTTGATCCTATTTTCTGTCACCTTTGTCACCTGGAATCTACCCAGATACCACAAAAACCTTTTGAGGATCTTCTGAAGCGGTCACATTAACGTCCTCAATACGTCGAGAGGCTTTCAAAAAACGTCCCTTGGACGTCCTCCTGTTACCAATTTCCACGTTCAAATAACGTCTCAGAAGATCCCCACGAGGTCTTACTTTTTTTATTCACTCCAGTTATGCCTTTTTTGAGTTTTTATTATTCTCAGAATGACTTTTGAGCATATCTGAGAACTAATGAAAATGAAAAAAAATAAAAAAAATCAGCGCTATCATGGTCACCCATCCAAATCCTAACCAATGCTGTCGTTGCTTGATTTCTGTGATTCAACTTACCCCTTCATTGCAATGTCGCTATTCCGTGAACTTATAAATGTTTAACTTTCAATGTGATTTGAACAACAATTATTTTCAAGGATTTTTATTACTAAAATTGGAATACTTATTTTTTTTTCAATAATAATGGACAAGATAATTTTTCTTGATATACTTCTAAATTGGGAAATTCATAAGGAGTGGAGAACCAACCAACATCGAATAATTAAAAATTAATTCAAAAATAAAGAACGCTTCGTCCGATTTTGATAATTTGTAACTAGATTTTGAAAAATATATATGTATATCTATCTCGTGACTTGGAAGAGATGAAATTTACATAAAAATATTCACCTTTTTCAATTATTTTTATGAGTAGAACATACTCCGGTCAAGTGCTCCTAACTTCACATGAGTACCTATACATATTTAAAGACGAAAATATCATCAGAATACATCCATATAGGCCCACACAATACACATATCCACATCCCGAGGCTGCCGCTGGAAAGACTTATGTGGGACAATTATGTCGAAAATTCTGAGCCTAGTGACGTTATCAGGATGTAGAATATAGAACATCCTCCTACATTCTTTTGGCGACTATTAGAGGACGTCCTTAGGCCCACACATATCTACATCCTCAGGCTGCCGCTCGGAGGACTAATGTGCGACAATTATGTCGAAAATTCTGAGCCTTGTGACGTTCTCAGGATGTAGAATATAGAACATCCTCTAAAGTCTTTTGGCGACTATTAGAGGACGTCCTTAGTGGAATTTGTGTTATCTGGGTATAAATCGGCCCACTGACCAACTTAGCTGGTATGCCGGAATTCAATATACATATGAACACTACTCGAGGCCTCACATTTCGTCTTTCGGAAAATAATAAAAAAAAAACAGATTTGTATTCCATGTAAATTATATTTCAAAATTTGTAGCAAAGCGCTTTCGATTGTTAGGTCATCATCAGTGCATACTCGTCATCAGGTATTACGATAAGATTTCCATTTCGTCTTTCATAAACCATCATCAACTTACTTTCTATAAATACGGACTTGTATTCTTTATTCCATTTCTTGTTACCTTTGGATAGCCCAAAAACTATGAGCTAACACTTAGTTTAATTTTCAGATGGCAGTTTCTCTATTTTTTCAAATATTTGATCCGAAACTGTTTTGAAAACATTATTATTCATCAGTGATATAACTATGGAACGCTATAATCAGCACCTGCAAGATTTTAATGACACTCCTCACCCCTCCACTGCCCAATTATTACGAAACTGAACTTCTGGTGAAATAATATCTATAATACTCGATCAATTGATAGAAACTATGCCTATAAATTGTTTAAAGTACAGAATGGAATTCTGAAGTTGAAGCATAGGCATGTTCATGGATAATTCTTCCTTTAACTCATAGGCTTATTTCCGAGGTTATTTCAAACACTAAATTTTGGCGTAAGATATTCGTGTCTTTCGTGGAATATCTTTAGATAAATTGTTTTCAAATATCCCCATAAAAAATAATATAGTGAGTTTCTTTCAACACTATAATGAATTCGGACCATATCACGTTTTTTTGAATTGGAAAACACCATTATTGATCCCGCAAATTATTCAAAACATTGAACAGTCATACTTTTACGAGTGGTTGTGACTTTTCATCTCTAGAATCAAATCCACATTTTTCATTTCCGTTAATTGGATGGAATATTAAAAAAAAGAGAATTTGTAATTTTTTGTCATCGAAACATTTGAAAATCAAAATTTGTGATAGCTCATGGTTTTTGGGTTATCAGAAGGTAACAAGAAATGAAATCAAAATTCCAGGTCCGTATTCAAAACCGAATAAGTTGATGATGGTATCTGCAAGACGAAACGTCGGATTTCAAATTTGAAAACGCCAACTCGTAGGAAAAGAGTGGCCATAATAGAGGGTTATTCATATTTATTGCTTTTTTCAAATAACTCTAGGAAAAAATAGAAACGGTTTTATGAAATTTCGATATCTCCGAAAGTATTCGAAATTAATCAAGTTTTGGAACGGCATTTTGTTTGGCATCAAATTGCGCGGTTTACGAAATCTCTACAATGAGGCTCGAATTCCAGCCACCCTGTACATTGATTTGCATCTCATAAAGGAGTATATGCTTATGAAATATTTAGTTTCAAGTTACTTATTAAAGAAAACAGGTGGTTGTTTGATGTATCGAGAAAATAATATATAATTTCCTATAACATTGTTGATGATGACATAACTGAGGTGTGAAGACGATATCATATTCATTACCATATTATAGTGATCAATATTGAATTACTGAATGTAAAATGAATTGTCACCTGTCAACAACTGCACAGCTGTGTGATAAAATCCATCTGCATTTATTTAATTGCGACATGTTTCACTCTTCTATGAATCCTAGTAATGAAACCTGAAATCAAGTATTAAAATTATTTCATTGGCATATACTTCAATAACAAAAAATAAGTGTATCGATTATCGCAAAACATAATGTAATCAAGAGTGAGTAGAGTAAATTTCTTCATGTTTCAGAGTGATTTTATTATTCACATACACGTGAACGTTCAAAAACAGAAGCTATGATCACTCTGATATTCATAGTTACTTGAACAAGGCCCTTTAAGTTTATTTTTTAGGAAAAATTATCGATCATATCTATTCCATAATCTTTAATATTTGGCACACAGTTGTTCACTAATTAATTCAAAATCATTCAATATTTTATTTACAACCATACATGTAATGCTGTCATTACTAACGTCATTGAAGGTTGGGAAGTGTCACATTACACACCTCTATTTCCCGACCTCACTTCCCGCGTTCATTTCCCGCCCTCATTTCCCGCCCCTATTTCATCTATTCTAAATGAATAAGCCCTGAACTGCTGCTTGAGCAGCCTATTGTACTCCTGATGGGGTACAATCCATAAATTTTTCGTCGGAAGACATGTTTTTCAATTTATCATTCGCGAATTTAATATCCCACTTTATCTGACATTAGTCATTGACATTATCTGACATTTATTTACATTGGTGGCAATTTTATACCCCGTAGTCACGGTAACAATATATTTACTTGATTACCAAAGGATGTATTTGCACTTCGCACCACTGTAGGTAGTACAGGTAGTTGAACGATATCGATATGTATTAAAAAAATATTAGCTCTATTTATAATAATCACAAGTAGGTAATTCATTGGATAAAAGAAGCATGGCTTTCTCCTTAGATCATATATGCTTACGCTAGATCCGGCATCATGTAGTATTTGTCAATTTATTCCCTCCTCCTTTTATTGTATTTCACTTATATGTTAAGTAATTCAAGAGGCGTTGTGTGAATAAATTATTATTATTATATTATTATTATTATTAGAGGGGTCTGCACGTGGTACAACACATAAAGGCTTAGTACGTTAAACCCCCCCGGACCTACCAAACAAAAAACCTAGATACCGTATCTATCGTAAGCATATATGATCTATACCATCGAACGTTTGCATATTATCATATACTGATGGATATATTGCGCTACCTTCATTATAAAATAAACATATGAAAAACAGCAATTGATTGATAAAGTGTCTACAACATCAGCTCAGATGTTTCTATAAAAAATTCTCTATATTTTTACTCATTATTGAATGTCATTTTTCATTCATCCATCATTGAGACTCTGTTAACCAAAGTATAGGCCTTTATTAATAAGGAAGTCAACCTTGTAGTTGATGGACAATGTATCTTCGAGTTAATGAAAGCTTGATTCTGATAACTGGTTATTAAACATCGGTCACAGTACTTTTCTCAAGTATTTTGCTTTGAAAACTAGCACCTGATGGTGAAAGCCCAATTGAGAACTACGAAGAACTCTTGACCTGCTCCCAAACAAGCTAGTTGCCTTAGATGTCGCGCCTATAACAATCAGATAGTCTTCCTAACTGATGAAAACAAATTCAAATGTAGACTATATCAGGGATTATTGTCGAAATCAATTTCTTATAATCAAGAAATTCATTTGGCATCACTGAAAATTGAATCAATCGTGTGAAGTTCACTTATCAGAAATATGAAACGAGTGGGAATATATACCTATTGCACGAATTGGATCCAGGGAGGCTCAACTCTTTTTTCGCTCTTCATTTCTACTACTATTCCCCATATCTGCGTTTGGACATGTCCATAAATCATGTGGGTATTATGAGATTATCCCGCACAACCCAACAAAGGCGTCAGTGAATCGATGCAATTTGTAATTTTCAGAAATACACTCTGTACATTTCTTGCACGAACATTGTTATTACACGAAGATACATACCGCACATCATTTGATAAATTGATGACACTACAGTACTGCACCCATGGCGATTATCAATATCAGCCTCACACTATGATATATCTGAGCTTGGTAAGTACCTATGTGAGCTGGGACTTCACTGCTTTGGCGCTTCGCAATTCATATATGGACTCCCATAATATCAACACCTGTTTGTGACTTGGTCTCTCATTATGATTGGGATTTTATTCAAAAGTATTTCCATCACTTCATTCCGACGATGAAATATCATCCTTAACTATCAGCAAATTAATTTACTGTCTTGGTTCGAGTCAATTCAAATGAACAGAATGTCTAAAAATTATTCTTGGTAGGGAAACTGTTCCATTGCTCATTATCACAACAGAATTATGGAACGGTTAATGATAACAAATTAGCAACAGTTTTCATAATTTATTATGAACAGGATGGCTGGAATTCGAGCCTCATCATTAGAATCTCGCCGGAACTCGCAAACCATAAAAGATACAGGGTCAACTAAATTATGGCGAAGTTGCACAATTTGATGCACAACAAATTGCCGTTCTGCAACTTGAGAAATTCCGAATACTTCCGGAGATATCCGAAAAAAATTGTAATTTCATAATTGCGTTATTTTTTTCTAGCGTTATTTGAAAAATTAATCGATATGAATAACATTACATCATGGCCACTTTTTCTTCCCTACAAGATTGCGTTTTCAATTTAGAAATAGACGTTTCGTTTTCCAGAAACCATCACCAACTTACTTTTTTATCACGAATCTGGATTTTTTATATTATTCTTTGTTATCTTTGGAAAGCCCAAAAACGAGGCGCTATCACAAATTTTGATTTACAAATGTTTCGACGACAAAAATTCAAAGTTCTTTTGTTGATTTTTTGAATATGTAATGCAGTTATGAAAATGGAAAAGGCGGCCTTAATTTTAGAGAAGAAAAGTCAAAGTATGACGGTTCAATGTTTCGGAAAATTTGCGGGATCAAAAATAGTGTTTTCCAAATCAGAAATGGTATGAATTGATGAAAGTGTTTATTCGAAACTTGCAAATGAAACATTTCCCAATCAGTTTGGAAACCAAGGGGTGGTGCGCTGGCCTGCAAGGAACCCCGATTTATCTCCGCTGAATTATTTTTCATGGTGAATTTAACACCAAACCGTTTATTTGAATATATTCTACGGGACATAAATATCTTACGCCAGAACCTCTTAGCTCTTATCCCTTTCAATGTGTCTGTCCGCCGAACTAGATTTCCTCTTATGTTCAATTTATCATTATTATCTGTGACATCTCGCGCCCCTCTCGCGAACATGCTTCGACTGGCTAATTATACTAATTCATTGATCGATTTAGATTGGTCTATGACATTCAACAGAAATAAAAAACTATTTCTTCAACAACAAACAATAATCAGCATATAATATACCGAACCATATAGTATATTTGACTACTACCATATATAGCAGGTAACGCTATTTACTTCGTATTGATGTCCTCTACAACTCTAAATATTCATCTATTATTCACCAATTCTAAAATAACTATGTAACGGAGTTTCTTTCGTATATATATATTCATGTAATTAGGCCAATAGGCCTGTGTGAATATAAATAAATAAATAAATAAATATCGAATAATTCCTTCAAATGACACCAGAAAAAAAAATAAAAGAGGTTTTTTGAAATTTCAATTTTTCTCGAATGTCTCCGGAAGTATTCGAAATTTTCCAAGTTTCAAAACAGCATTTTATTAGGCACAAAATCGCGCAACTTTGTCATAATTTAACTGACCCTATATCTTTTACTGTTTACGAAATCCCTATGATGAGGCTATTCATGATATTTCGAAGACATGCATAAATGGATATTATTAACCTACCTGAAATTGCCATCATTCTCTGTAATAATGAATATCATTAAATGAAGTCTGGCCGCTTCATAGTGATGTTTTCCTGATGCCTTCAATCTCCAAAACTTTGAGAAAATGTTCCATATACCTACTTGCTGTCACAATATCCTTACTGTCTTGCACGATGTTCTAAGTAGGTATATACGACGTATATTGTGGATTTTTCTTCAGTGCAATAAAAAAACTGCACCTTATATTCATTTGGATTGAATTCGAAAATATTCGGTCTTATACAGGGCGATTAAAAGGTACCTACCATAAAATAGATGAAAATCCTGAATTCTCAATTTTTATATACTCAATATGGAATTCATCTTTATTGACCAAACTTGTAGAAGAGCTTTCCTTCTCCACGACCTGTACTGAATGTAAGAATTCCGAAATCATTTTCTATAATAGTATGTGTAAGGGATTTCAATGGTACATGGTGGTCAATAATTTATTTTCAAAATATGTAGTTACAGATTTATTTAATCTATGAATTCCTATAGAAACAAATTCAAATCGACTCAGTAGCATATAGTATATGTGTAACAGAATCACCCTTTATTTGATTCTGTTCATTTGAATTCATTTCTGCTGGAGAGGAAATATTGTATCGTGCTATCTGGGCTCATGGAATTTGATACGAGGAATAAAAATATTCAAATCGATGGACTTCAACTTCAGAAGCTTATATCAGATTCAACGGACAGACATCGCTCATTGGAAAATCTAAATATTCGGCTCCGTGAAGATACATTTCATTGTGCGATACTTTGTTGCAGAAAGCTATTATTGATAATGTAATTTCGACTAGGTCATCAGAACAGCCTGAGAAACGCTTGCGAGCTCTGAAAATGCAACATACAGAAAATTGGGATGTCCCGCCTTCGAATACATTATGGGGGATGATATCCGATGGAATCAATGTTATATTGGCTGAGACGTAGAAATGGGAGAATTTACCAAACAATCAGATTGGAATATCAGTGGCTTAGGACTAACAAATTTCACTTTGACACTGGGGACGAAAAATCGATATTGAAAGAATATCTCTGAATTCAGGAAAGTTCTCGGCAAGGCACTGAAATGGTTGATGGGCCTTAATTTTAGTTTCAAGTCGTAACTGTAGTGCCATTCCTACAGGACCCCATAGCATTAGATTTACGATATGTAAAAAGGTATGTTTCTCCTTTTTGTTAACCATTCACTAGGTGAATATATGTAATGAATAAATGTAAAACATATTATTGGTCGCAACAAGTGTTTTTTCTTCATTTAGTTAATTTTTGATCAATCAATCAATCAATTTATTGTTGATATAAACATTACAGTTTCATAACAGTGTGGGTTCAGTAGAATATTGATAATGAAGGAATTAAAAGAAAATTAGAAAGTAAAAGATCATCTATCGTCATAGGGCAATTAACAAAATGAAAAAATGAAAAGAAAGAACAAAATGAACAAATTATTCATTTATTATGAAGGAGCGTAGTTTCAAAACATTCCATATATATGTAGCTATAGTTCTTGCAATCGAGTGCGTAATATTTCCTACAGCGTGCAACAATGCATCAGGGCTGATCAGATAAGAGCAGTTTAGCGACCTCATAGAGCAAAAAATTGGGCAATCGAACATGTGGTGTTGGATTGTCTCATGAGACTGATGATTGCATACAGTGCATAGTTCATTTGGGTTTATATGATAGTAAGAGCCGTTGTAAGTGAATTTTAACATGAAATTATTACAGGTTCTGAATTGTGCATTTGTCCGCGTTATTTTTATTGGTAATTTCAGCTGAAGATAGGTCTGCGGCGAATATGATATGGTGAAATGTTGATGAAATGAGAGAAGGGATGAATTGGCTGATAAGGACATGTCTGTCGTATATAGTTTCTGGTAGTATTCAGAGAGAAGATACATTCTTTTTTGTTTTATTGTAGTCAAGTCGGTTCCAGATATCAAGTGAGTAAATGGATGCAAAATACTGTCTCACTTGAAGTGCCCAGTTGAAACGTTCATCAGTGTTGGTCAACCTTAGTTGCCTCAAGAAGCAAAGTTTGGGTAAACGACTATTATCCATAAGGAACAGTTTGTTGAGCCAATTCGATGTAAATTTGAAAATATTGTAAGATATTTTCACACGTCCGGTTTCGAGTCTGACAATGTAATCAGGGATATTTTTTGGGAGATGCAATAGGCGTTTGAAAAAACTGAGCTGAACGCGTTCTAGGATATCACTGTATCCCAGGGACCACACCGGTATACAGTTGAATAGTATACTCACAACATATGCTTCATATAGCTTGATTATGGAATGCCAGGAAATGATTTTGGTTTTAGCTATAACCGGAAGTAGAGCTCCAACTGCCTGCTGCCATTTTTCAGATGAGTTGAGAGCCATTTCACGAAAAAAAGAAGATTTCAGAAAGGTGACGCCAAGGTATACATATACTTTGGTACCATTTCCACAATTAATTTTCAATGGATAGAAAACGATCTGAGGCAACCACCAACCTGAAGTTCATGATTCTAATTATTTTGGATTCATACTTATACATACTTATACTTATACTTATAGGATGGGTCTGTTAGATATACCTACTCCTCTAGAATGAATTATCCGATTCTCGCGTTCTCCACTCGTACCGTATTTTTTGAATTCTATACTTGTTACAGAATCTACTATTGTTGCTTGTTTTTGATAATCAAAAACAGACATTTTTCTTCTCTCTTCTGAAATGATGAACCAACACTGTACCAATCGCAATGCACATTTGAGAGGTCAACCAAACTATCTGATATTATTCTGTAAACTTTGGTTCAACGGCCGTCATCGAACATCAAGTCGGCAACATTTTGAATAAAACATACATCAAAAGCCACTAGACGGCATTATAAAGCATCATAGCCGCTTAATTACAATAACACATAAAAGCAACTTGAGTTTTCATCTTTGGCAAGCTACCGATCATGAACTGTACCAATAAATAACTCTAGATCGATTTCTGTATAACAAATATCGTACAACTGAGTATAACCATTATTCTTGTTCTTGAATAACTTTCAGTGACGTAGATTCTCTTTAAGGATATCGAGAAATCATCCACTTGTAAATCATTATAGTTAAATGATATTTACATTCATGCATATTTTATTCCAAAAGAGATAGACAACTGCAGCAATTAATAAGTGAATTATCACCACGAAGATGTTTCTCAACTCTCAAAATATAATATCTTGAAGAAAAAAGCAAGTTTTTATAATGTACCTATAGTTTTGAAGGAATATAATATATAGATCCCATTACAAAGGAAACATTTAATAAAAAAATATCTCATAAGAGTACTAACCCAATCTAGATAACTAGATCAATCGATTTTTTTCTGGGCTTCATGGATTTGAAAATATTTTGAAATTCAATATATTTCAATTCATCGAAAACGCGAGAAAATGTTTTATTGAGCCCAACAAACTAACCCGCGACCAATCACACACGGAATCATAAAATCTCCTATTTTCCATTTTTGCAAGATTCATGATTTTAGACTATGTGCTGTATTATGACATTCTTTTGAAATTACTTTTCACAAGACAGTTACAGAATATAACGAAATTAAATGCTGATTTTGTCACGTTCATGAAATTTATCGTATTCTATGACATTTTGAACAATACAGGTTGCCCGTTTTTTGAGCTTAACCATGGGGATCTCAGTTATTATAAGAGATACGAGGTCGGTTGAATCGGGGCAAAGTTGCGCCTTTTCATGCTGAACAATTATGTGAAAGAACATTTCATGTATCATTTTTAGTTTTTGAATTAACGGAAATTTGTAATTATTTTTTCAAGCGAAAACCATAAGAACTGGACGTTTTTAACTATACGCCGTTGGGAATTATAGTCGAATTCAACAACAATTGTGTCTCAATTTCACTTCCAAAATTTTCGATGTATTTGTTTAATCACCCAGTTATTGAATTCACTACTGATAATGTCAATACAACAGCAACAAGTTTGCATCAAATGAACATATAAAATTCCTGTCCAAACGACTAGATATAATCTGTAACATAACAACAACGAATTGAAACTAGAACTTCAATGATGGTTATTGAAACATATACAGTAGAACACAATGTAGTTGCTAATAAATTATTTTAAAATTGTGGTTTTGTCTCACTCTGTTGATAAATTAACATCACCTAGTGTTACAATTTGCAACAGTTCGTGTTCGGTTACGAAGAATTTTTAGTTCCGATCTCTTCATATATATTCGCTACTTTTCGTTTGTCTTTCCACGAAAACCGATTCCTTCCAAGTCCCAACTCCCAACCCAAGTTTGCTCAGTTTTCTGCAGTCTGTTGCCGTTCTAGATCATTAGAACGAGAGGTTTTCCTCTCGTGTAGTCAATATATAAAAAAAGTAAGTACCTACATGAGGTAAACTGATGTGGACTCGTATCATAACTTCTATTTACTCATGCCAATATATATTGATATTATTTTTGTTTTGTTTCAGTTGAGTATATTTTTCCTGATCTAGAGCAACAAATAACAATGTTTTGTCGGAATCTGATTCATGCACAATAATTTCACAAGATTTTTGACAACTTTTCTTGAGTTCTCTCTGTGAATATTGAAGTTTCGCTGCAAACAAGTGAGTATAATTATATTAGTTATATATTCATATTCTGAAATTAATATTCTCATACCAACCTATTTCATATTTTTTACTACTCATGGAGATTACTGCAACATCTAGGTTAAAACTGATGTTGAAGTTGTGATGTGATTATTTGTACAATAATTCTCATTTCAGGTATTTGTTCGGCGGATGGATTCTCACTTTCTTCGGATTCTTCCTTCTAAAATTTTCGAGCTATGTGTGTGATATTTTTTTGTTATTGTCAGGAAGATACCAGAAATTGGAACAGACCAATCTCTGAAAAAAACATAATAATGTTCATCTTATATCAGTAACTACTGAGTTACTCCAAAAAAGAGAACAAAAACTGAGTTGAGTTGGGGAGAAATTAATGTACTGGTAAGATTCGTTCTGAATTTTGAATGATAATGTTCTATTGAGTTAATAAAATTTAAGTGATTTCAAGTATTAATTGGATTGTTTTTCAATAAATAAATTTTTCGAAGTGCTTATCAAAAATATTCATGAGAAAATGATTCCGAGATGGAATATTTTTATTATTTTTATTTCAGGAATTGAACGAGTAGATACTCCAGGAGGAAAAGAAGTTGTCATGGATGACGAACACAGACAGAGGTTGACCGCAGCATTGTAGTGAATCACGTGCCGCGGTGTTCTTTCGATTTACTGACTTCTTTTGTTGTGTTTTTGTGCTAATAAAGGATTTTTTCGACTTGTTGCTATTTAGAAAATAAAAAATAATTTATGATATGATTGTTTTAGTTATTTTAACTTTGAATTCTAGCAGTGAAATATTGTTAAAAATACAATTAGTTAAAGTACGATGGACAATTTTTTGTAGCTAGAACTACGTTAGGACGTAGTGCTAATAACAACAAATTGAGGTGAAAGTTCGAATAAACAATTGCTCGATCAACTTCAGAGGATAATGCAAACTACTATAAGGTGAAGTAGAATTATTAACTTTCTGTAGTTAATTCACCAATAAGACGTAGTAGCCATAAAAATAGGCTGTTGTTGATTCATTCTTCGAAACTCGTTGAGTGACAATGAAAGTATGTCGAAACCATTTTTTGAAGTTTTGACAATAAAGAATATCAGAGATATCAACGTGATATCTTTGAGAGGAGCAATACCCAATTCGGTAAAACTTGACTTCAAATATTTCACCAATAAAATGGTTGTGGACCTACACTGGGACTAACATTTTTTGTTGATCCAGCAACTAATTTTCAACATTGTAGGATACTCTTAAGGCACTTTATTACAAGGAATCTGAATCTGTCATCGTATTTTCCGAGGCTTTCTTGATGTCAGAGTCGACTTTGGTTTTCCTTATATAGGCGCCATATTGGATTTTTGTTTCTTTGAAAAGTCTGCCACTTTCTGAATACGATGATGTGATACACGATATGTTTGGATCTTACATGGTAATCAAATTTGAGAAAAAACCGTTTTTTAGAAGAGTGCTATGAAGATAACGCCAGCAATTTTGTTTTAAGAAAACCAAATTTTGATAGTTCAATTGAGGATAAGAAACGATTACATTTCTGTCAAGATTACTTTCTTGAAAACCAAGGTTCAAAGTTAGGAACGAAACAAAATTATTGAATACATAACAAAGTTATGGAAGATGCTTGAAAACTTCACAATTTCACTCGTTCTTCTTCCCAGCTCAGCAATATCATCGATGGGTACAATTTTAAGAAATCTTTCTTCATTCCCCATAAACAGTAATCCAGTATTCCTTCTTCTAGAAATCTGATTCCCGGAATTGTAAGTACCCATCGATTGAGCTAATCAGAACTTGGGGTGAAGAGAGTGATTGTGTTTTAGAAGTGAATGGTGGTATATTCGAGCATCTCTAATGACTTTTTTGGTTGGCAAAGAAAAAACTTTAATAACTTTGAATGTCGTTCCTAATTCAAAATAACCTTGGTTTTTATGTCAGTGAGTTCAATTGAACCATCAGAATTTAGTTTGTTGAACAAAATTTTTGGCATTGTTTCCAACGCACTCTTCGCGAAAACGATTTTTCTGCCAATTTCGACCAGCATGTCAGATTCGAACATATCGAGTGATACGTCATAGTGATCAGAAAAAAAACAGACTTTTCAAAAATGTCAAAATCCAACATAAGAAAAACCAAAGTTGAGTGTTGTATCTCTGACATCAAAAACGCAATGGAAAATACTATGACATATTCAGATTCCTTGTAAAGAAGTGTCTCTAGAATGTCCCAGTTAACAGAGTCTAGTTTGCTTCGTTTTCGATTGAAAAAATAAAAACGAAAACTACAAATTTTCGTGTTTTTCCAATATTTCAGAAACGAAAAATGATACATGAAATTTTCTTTCACATAGTTGTTCAGCATTAAATTACTCAACTTCGCCCCAATTCAACCGACCCCGTATCTTTTATAATAATTGAGATCCCCATGGTTAAGCTCGAAAAAACGGGCACCATCATATTATTGTTGCAAACATATGTATATTGTTTTCATTTGAATATCGTATGGTTACCTTTATTTAGTTGAAAAGAAATCTTCATATATCATATTTAGCAATAAAAAAGGCAATTCATCATCCGTATTAGAGTATTTCAAAATGCATATAATGAGATTTCTGTTTCTGTCGAGTATACCTATATATCGTTTTTGACCATCATCTTATAGAATCTAGAAGTGAATCAATATTGTCACGGTCAGTCAATTCTCATATCGAAAACTAGTTGGTGATAATTGAAATTGATCGGTTTGACCTTTCACCTACCATTTTGCCATGAGAAGAAAACGCAGCCCATTTTTTATGCAGAGAAAAGTTTCTTAATCATCAATCTTCATCAACGAATTTATAGATTGCATTAATATTATCATTGATCTTCCTTGAAGATATTTCATCAATGATACATTGTAGCATTAATATCTAATGATTTTATGATTCGAAAAATCATATAATATACTGGGTGTGCCTTCTGCGGGTCAAGTTTTGTCATATACTGTCAAACCGAAAGTAACAAGAAGTTTAATCATAATATGTCAAATGAATATTTATGTCTACGCGAGTCTCTACGTATTCATCGTGAGTCATCTTACTATCTTCAAGATATTATAAATATGAGTATGAAATGTTGTTTTCGAAACAATTTTCTCCTTACTTCCATATTCTATATTGATTCAATTCGAGAAATACAAGAGCTGAGCATTATGAGCAAATACAGCTGTTTCTAATTATTTTATTTATATAAATCATAATATACATGCAAAACTTATTATTGGATGAAGTATTGAAAAATGATTGAGAAATACACATTCTTTTTCCTCTGGGTTTTCGACATATAATACCGTTCATGCATCTAGATCATTTTGCCTGATACGTTTTTGGAATTGATGATCTTCTTGTGTCTCACGAAGTACACTATATGGAGAGCATAAATCTACCTCATAAAGAACATATTGTGAAGTAAAGGACTGCTTATTTTGTTACGACATTAATCAACTAAGACGCATAGCAGGTTGAAGATTATTCGTGAGAGTAAGAGCAGGACTGCAAATATAATGTATCATACAGTATTTCTGAATAAAAAAGATTTCAATGAAAGACATAAGGGTACACAGCGGGTCTCACTCATCATAAAAACACCCCCGTGACTTCCGTAATTATCAAAGATGAAATAATGAAACTGGTCTAAGTGATATAGGTATACACTGCCCGCCAGTCGCGATGGAATTATCCGTTTTTACGGTAAACCATATTAGTACACCCTCATATTTATTCCTCAGGTAGAAGTAGAATCATTAAATTCGAAGATTCTTCATCAGTCCTGAGAGTTTCATCATTCAACCTAAAAAATTATGGAATATGTAAGAGGGTGCTTCCACTTTGGGAATGAAATTCTTTTAGGAAAAAGGTGTATCGGTAGTGAGTTGAACGTCCTGATTACGAATCAGAAGAACTTTTTGAAGCTAATTTGTAATAATGGGTAGTTCCATCACGACTGGTGAGCAGTGTACATCATTTAGGCTACACTAATATAAGCCGGTATGTGCCTTTTGAGTTTTTTCATCAGTCCATCTTGAAAAGTAAAACACATTTCATGAATGAATCCAACCCAGAAAACAAAATTAGAAAACACATATGATTCATTGAGTTTTGGGTACGCTTTATATATCGTGTGCAAGTAAAGATAGCTCCGACAAAATTGTTCAAATACGAAATAAACTGCCTAGTAAATAGGATTAGTTATACACTGTTACATTCCGCAGAACATCACCAATACAATAGGTGAGGAAAAATTGCATTACAAATACAATTCTAGTAGATAAACTTGATAAAATATAGAGGAGATTCCTATAAATCCCAAAACGTCTAGCAAATCAGACACTTTTTTGCTCGAACGGCCAAGATAATAAATATACAAAGTAAAGGTACCCATACACTCAAATTTCGCCTGATAAACGAAAATGAATGAAACTGTTATAAAAAAAATCTTAGAAGACACGACGAAAAGAATTTTAGAGGAAATACAAACAACAAAACAGGAACTCAAAAGTGTTATCGATTCTAGTGAAACTAGACTACTATTGAAAATAGCTGAACAAAATATCAGAATAAAACAACTAGAAGAAGAGAACATATTGCTAAAAAGTAAAATAGATCTATTAGATAAAAACTCCAGGAATAACAACATCATAGTATTTGGGCTAAAAAAGTCAACAAGTGAAGTAAATCCGAAAGCAGTTTGCGATCAAATTGAAAGCCTTGTTGGGGTGAACGTGGAAGAAGCAGACATAAATAATATTTTTCATCTAGGCAAATCAGAAAATGCTCCATTGAAAATCGAATTAGTTTCTCATCTGAAAAAACAAAAGATCTTGAAAAACGTCAAAAAACTCAAAGGTACCGGAATTACGATAGCCAACGATCTAACTCCAGAACAGAGAGAGGAATACAATTACCTGAAGCAACAGTTACTATATTTTCGGAAAACTAAAAAGTATACCAATTGTTATATACAAGGTAATAAGCTTGTCCTAGATAACAATAAATACAGTGCCGAAGAATTAGAAGAACTTGAAGAGGAAACATCAGTGAAGAGTGCACCATCCACTCCGACTAGTGTAAACTCCGTATCGAAGTGTAATAAAACAGAAAAATTAAATCGTGTCGAGGGAAATAAATTGGAACTGAAGCAATCCCAAGTTCCAAAGAAACCGTATGAAAAACAACTAGAGAATCAATACAGAACCCGCTCTTCATCTCAAAAGTGATACAAATTAACAACACCCAGTATATTACTTATTTCACTTAGTTTTTAACTATTATTACTGTTTTTAAAGCGTGTTTTTAGGTGTTAAATGTCCTTTGATCTATTGACATAATAATTATATCAACATTTTCCATTGATTCCAATCAATCTTCTTTAAACTTTATATGGTAAGTAAAATGGACCCATACATTCAACAATTTGTGCCAAACATCCTGAAAACTAATAAAGCCAGAAATGTCAACGAATGTAAAAAGTTATTGAAAAGTAACCAAAAAACATTTAAAATTTTCCATAATAACATCAGGAGTATCATGAAAAACAGGGATGAAATGAACATACTTATTGATGAAATTCAAAATGATTTTGAGCTCATTGTTTTCACTGAAACTTTTGAAATTGTAAACTCCACGCTGTTAAATTATCCAAGTTATGATATGATATATAATAATGGCAACATTAACCAAAATGATGGGGTGGTTGTCTATATTAAAAGTAAGTTGAACTACCGCTATGAAATTATACCTCTTGATGATATCAAAATGTTACACTTCGAAGTAAACTTTGGAAATGAAAATATTGTTATTGACTGCGTATATAGACCACCGTCAACATCTCAAACCTCTTTCATTACTAATCTATATAATTACCTAGAATCTGAAAAATGCAAAAAATCGGAAGTCAAAATTCTACTAGGAGACATAAATATTAATTTACTGGAAAGCAATGATGAATCTACAGAACGATATCTCAACTCTCTAGGTGAATTGGAATACACCTCAGCGATTAATATACATACCAGAATCTTCAAACAAAGTTCTTCTTGTATAGATCATATTTTTGTCAAAACTTCGAAATCATATAGCCTCTTTAATCCAATAGTCTTGGAGGTCAATGTAACTGACCACTTTCCAATAATACTTCAGATAGACTATCCTCCGGGTGAAAAAGGCAACAGCGCAAGTGACCGAAAATTCAAAAAAATACTGAACGAAACTAAAGTAGTAGACTCATTAAGAAATGTAACATGGGAACACATACTCACTGAAAATGACTTGGATAAGGCCACTGATGATTTTGTCAGTGTATTGAATAGTACAATAAAAAAATTTACTTATAGCAAAAAAATTATTAAAAAAGAAATCGGTAGGAATGAGTGGATAACTGGGGGACTAATCAAATCAGTTAACGTCAAAACGGAAATGTACAAAAAATTACAAAATAATCCTGGGAACGAAGTATTGAAACGTGATTTTAAAAAATATAAAAATAAGCTGGAGGAGATCATCTTGAAAACGAAAGCTAGTTATTATAAGCAGCAGCTCCATAAAAATAAAAACTGCCCCAACAACTTATGGAAGTGCATTAAACGTATACAGAATAAAAAATCGTTTCAAGATGAAAGCGTTAAACAGATTAAAACACCGGAGGGAATTATAATCAAGGAACATCTAGATATTGCAGAGACGTTCATTGAACACTATAGTACGGTGGGTGAAAAACTTGCAAACAAATTACCAATAGATCCAAACTATCTGGGCCCTGAGAGCTATTTAAATAACTCAATATATCTATCAGATACCAGTGAAACCGAGGTTGAGGAAATTATTAATACAATGAAGCTGAAAAAGGCTCCTGGTCCTGACGGCTTGAGATCTGAAATATTGAAATCTATTTGTCAATTTATCAAACACCCCCTTTCTCATTTGATAAATAAAGCCATCAGGTCGGGAAAATTTCCTACATCATTTAAAGAAGCTATCATAAAACCTATTCACAAGGGTGGGAGTAAAGAGACCGTTCTGAACTACAGACCTATCTGTTTAATAAGCTGCTTAGCTAAAATATTTGAAAAAATACTAAAGAAAAGAATAACTGGCTATCTTGACAAACATAAACTGATTTCGGAAAACCAGTATGGATTCAGGCAGGGTAAGTCCACGGAAGATGCAATGCCATACCTAATTTCAAGAATATATCAATTAATTGACAAAAGCAAGCCCTCTCTATGCATCTTTGTCGACTTAGCAAAAGCTTTCGACACGGTTTGTCACAAAAAATTACTCCTCACCTTGGAAAAAATCGGATTTAGGGGAATAGCTTACGATTTAATGGCAAGCTACTTAGAAAACAGGCGATACAGAGTTATGATAGGAGAAGAAGTGAGCTCAACTAGAACTATGTCTTTTGGAGTCCCCCAAGGGACTGTTCTTGGGCCCTTGCTTTTTAATATATATATAAATGATCTTTACAAACTCGAAGTTTCTGGCGACATTGTCAGTTTTGCAGATGACACGGCGGTGGTCTACCAAGCGGATACTTGGTCGAATTTGAAAGAAATAACAGAGAATGATTTCCCAAAAATAGTTAGATGGTTCAACAACAGAACACTGACTATGAACTCCGACAAAACTTTTTTCATGCCTTTTGCATGTAATTCTTATATGCTACCTGACTTCGAAATAATTGAAATCGTGTCACTCCACTCTAATCTAAAAATACAATCAAAATCTAAAATGAAATATCTTGGAATATTTATTGACCCCAATTTGAAATGGAATTACCACGTGGATAATGTTGTTAGGAAACTGAGATCACTTGTGAGTACTTTCAAGTTTTTTAAGACCATATTCGATGTAAAGCACTTGGAAATTTTATACAATGCATTGGTTCAGCCACATATCTCGTACGGAATTCTGGCATGGGGAGGCGTGACCAATACCCATTTAAAGAAACTTGAAACTACCCAGAAGTGGATACTGAAAATTATCTATAATAAAAATTTTGATTACCCGAGCGAAGCACTATACGAAGAGAGCAATGTTTTTGATGCAAGGCAGTTATATTTTCAGAGCATCATTATTAAGCACTACAAAGAGAAGCACATGTTGCAAAAAATAAACCATAAATATGCTACTAGATATAAAGAAAAAACCACAATGATACCCAAAGTAACAAAAACATTAGCTCAACGATGCTATACTTACCTCAGCCCGATTATGTATGCTGAAATTCCAATCGAAATACTTCGAATCCATTCATTCAGCTTATTCAAAAAAAAACTTAAACTATGGATTCGAAGTACTTCCAGAAGAAGAATACACCAACTCATAGACAGAAAAAACACTTATAATCTTATTGAAAAGTAAACAAAAAAATGTAAACATTGCAACTCTGTTCATGAATGATATGTTATATGCCTTTCACATAATTTCGAATGTTTTCACTGTTTTTGTATCATCACTGTTATTACTTCTACTACTGTTTATTATTATTGTCATTATTACTGTTAATTATCATTTACTATTTAACCAAAGCTCCACCCACGTACAGGGATTTATCCCTTTGTGGTTTACCTCTTATTTACCTTTTTGTTTTTCAGTGTCCTATGATATATTATGTGGTAAATAAATATTATTATTATTATTATTATTATTATTATCACATAAAACAGGGTTATTCAAACTAGACGCGTATCATTGGGATCTATAAAACTATAATATATACGTAGTAGTTCAAATTCTGAAAACATACAAGAAAGCAAAAAATTTTTAAATGAAAGAAATAATAATCCAATATATCATTTCATTGAAAGCAGAGAGGCGGTACGTAAAATAATACTATATATAGACGGTTGAATTGGGCACGACCCTCAGAAGTTCAACACCCTGTAGGAATGCATAAATGCTAAAAGGTCCAAAATATTGAATTTTCATATTGTAATAGGGTGTGCCAAATTTCTAGCGATTATTTTGGAAAATTTAGGAGGGAACATTAAAAACATGACGAAAATGTGAACCTCTGATACCGGGAACGAAGATCCCACGCATATGAAAATTGTAAATAATTCTACTTCAAACTGTTGAAATCCTGCTACAAAAAACTGCCTAACCCTGTATATAACTCCCAATTTCGTAGTGGTAGCTACGACCTTAAAAATTCCGGCCTATATGGTTCAAAATGTGTCTTGTGTCACCTATTTCAAAATATGTAATGTATTCATTTTCAAATTCATAGAGATAATCTTATTTTACATGATCACCAGATCCAATCTTTATACAAACAAATTCTCAAATGAAAACGATACATTCGTTCAACGTCCAATTCTTGTTTTGAGAAAGCGCATTCTTCTTCTGAAATAATTTATTTGAAATGAATTTATTGAATATGTCAATTGTAGAAAATTATTTCACTGGAATATTCATTTGGTATAACAAAATGTTCTTAATTCAAGAAATTCAAAGTATCCAGAAAAAATAATGAAGTTCTTGAAAAATATATCACGGAATATCTTCTTTCAAAATAACATATGTAGCATTTTCTTCAATAACGAGATTGACAAGACAATTAATCTCTGAATAAGTAAATCTCTGAGAAAGTTTCTTTGGATTGACCATAACATTTTCTCGAATATAATTGCGATCCCTTCGAGCCGAGAATGTTACCAAACGGTGTGTGTTGTTTTGGTGCTCTTGTCGTGCATCCATCATTGTTCAACCAGTTCAACCTATTTTATTGGCATAGAAATATTGGCTTACCATGAAAGAAAATCTGAGGTAGGAGATATCTGAGGATATAATTACTACTTTTAGAGGTAAGTTACATGCTTATATCTTATAGACGTTCATTCTTGGGTAGGTATTATTGTGTATCCAATCAATTAACGTAGCTATATCATCTCGAAAACTGATAATTCGTGAAAAACTTGAATAACCAGGATCGGCATAGTGAGTGAAAATTGGGGTTAGGTACCTATGTGCGGATGAACGTTTAAATTTGTCCAAACACTGATTGAACAGTGGAAAAGAGCTTCTTGAACTTGTAGACATCTTAGGTATTTTGATATTGCATATTGAACGTAACATACTTATTTTTACATTTTTCACCAAATTTCGATCCAAGGAAAATGAATTCAGTAGTAAGAATGTGAACCCAGATTTGAAGAAATATAATAACCATGCATTGTGCTGAGTCAGATTATCTCTCACATTGTACCTACATGGAGTTGTGAATGATATATTTTATATTTTTCAGTCGTTTGAAACCAGAGGAATACAACTTCATTGCGAGGTAAACTGGTGGACAAGTTCAGAAATAATCTTTACTAATAGGGGGGAAAAGGTTATCAAGAAGAAGGTCTGCAAGTGATGATGTGATTGATGAGAGCCCCAATAAGAGAACGGAAGTTGAGGATGATTCTCACTTCAAGAAATCGATATAATTCCTCTAATTTGATAAAATTTTTGATACAATATAATCTACAGCAGCTAAAACTGAAAACCTGATTCTTTTTGTTTAAGAAAAGTGCGGGTCATTGAGAGATTATGATTGTATTGATTTGAATATATTGTGTTCTCAATCTGAAATATTGTATTATTCTCATGAAGAACTCCACTCATTTACGATTCAAGAAATCTATAACATTGGTATGAGTGTATTTAGTTGGAAACATAATAGTCTTGAATTGAGCAAACATTTATGCCAGTATATATAAACAAGCCATACTCTTGAACCAAATCATATCAAATCAAACTCAGTAATTCTTTTTATGTGTGTATCCGCGATCAAACTATACATTAATATATCATAAATAACAATATATTGACATCCACATAAATAACGTAATTAACTAGATGAACTCGTATTTTTTTCCTGAGAAAAATAACAACGAGCTACCAGTCTCTTCGGATATCTTCATAAACTCGAAACACATACTTCATCAATCACCCTCCACTACTCCAATTATCTGCAAATAACTTCGTGCAAGAAGAATAGTGTGAAGATATGCGGTTTTAGACAGTCATGTGTGCTATCCGTCAGCTCAAACAACTCACTTAAGCGAAATCGCTATTCAACTGTTTCAATGGATTGTATATTATCGTGACACACACGTATTTCACAAATTTAAATGTCTTACTGTTTTTTATCATCACGTAAGGTTCAAATATGTAATACGAAAGATATACTGGTTCATGAAGTTGTTTTGGTATCAGGTAAATAATTGCTCAATGTTAAAATATTATTCAATTTGGCATTTTTGTTTCCATAAAAGGCAAACTTTTAATATCCGTAGGACATCGTACGAGCCAGCAGTAGGGTAATAAAAGAGAAAATAGGTATTGGAATTTAGATATCTTGCTGGAGGTTTTAGCCATAGCTGAGCTGGTGGTCGAGTGGTGGTCGCTGGCTTATGTCAGAGAGAGCCCAGGTTGGAATCATAGAATCCCGGCGCAGCTATTGGAAATATTTATTTATTTCTGTAGCATCGTTTAGCGGGAGGAGATAGGTAACCAACCGAACATTCTTGGTACCTAGATATCAATCCTTCTGACTCTCAACGATAACTAGCCGAGTAGTGCTTCGGTGACACTCAAAAAGCTAAGGTCCCCGTCTTCCTAGACTTACGAGGGTTGCTGTGCAACAGGGTTGCCGTTTAAAAACACTTTCCAAAAACTTTTCAATTATCAAGCAGGACCTCACCGGACAATGAATCAGTTCCACTGCTCCGCCTTTTCATTAAAAATTAGAAATAAGGTATCGAGTCTGACATCAAAAGGATGGCAGATCTTCAGGTATAGATTCTGAAAGTAAAAGGGTGGCAGTATCTGCCCGTCTGGTCTGCCTGTTCGGAATAGCTTGAGGTGGAATGAGCATCGACCATGAAAATAGCTATAGGCAAGGGAGATCGCTCACTTTTCCGCAATGTTCTGAAGAGGTCAATGAGTCCTTGAGTGCGAAATCGAAACAGTACAATGTGAACAATACTCAATGAGAAGTCGAATCTGGGCTTGAAAGCTATTGAGATATGAAGTAGTCCTTGGCATGAAACAGAGGAGCAAGTTTTTGTGTACTAGTTTTTGCATGTAATCGTTGATGAGAATACCGAGTATCGATAGTGAGGATAAACAGTCGTGTCTGACATTATAATATTGCATTGTGTGATCGGCCTCCTTGAAGAAAATACAAAATTTCAACCTGTCCATTACAGGTCGAATCTATGCTTTGTAGATCATGAGAACCTGTTGAGGTATGCTAACACGAAACAAATAATCGAGTTTTTGTCAAGCAATTCCAACAATAGACCTCACCTGATCATCACATGATAGGGTATAGTTGATAGTGATGGATATTGACGATTTCATAGAAGCAATCGTGCCCGACGTCATCATATTAGGTATTATGAGGTCCGCCTTCTTAGGAAAATACAGGCTCGAGTTCTGGTTGTGTTGAACTCCACATCCTCCAATTCCAGTCAAATATTCTCATTATGTTATTTGCCTCTTTTATATAAATGAAAATGAATATACAATTTTCAACTGTACTGATCAAACTCTGGCTCAGTGAAGATTGAAGAAAAACGAATTCGCTCATGAGAAATTGCACAGAATGCACTCTCGGTACAATTGTTTCGTTTCGTGTGGTTTCGAAACAGACCTGTCAATTTTGGCTATCGCTCTCACGTCTGTCAAATAGATTCTCTTTTTCTCCATACTAACGTCCCTACTGCGAACTGCACGACTGCACATGAAATTGACCAATAATAGCCGCCTTCTGAACTTACGTCATGTCTGTGATTGGTCAAATTGCAGTGCAGTCGTGCAGTTCGCAGTCGAGACGTTAGTATGGAGACTCAGCATAATTATATGATTGTTTGACTGAATGAATTCGTTGGGCGCTTTGATGGAAATTAGTGAAATGTTGAAAATTTATAAGGTGTATAAGAGCTGGATGATTACCTGTATGATAGCAGTATTGTATTGTTCATATATCAGGTTGACAATAACCATACCTAGTTAGTGACAATAGTTTCAAGAGCTAGCAGCAAGTGAACAATTTTTTAACTTGAGACCTACCTGAAGATGTTATGTGGCCTCGAAGCTAGATGGTGGCTTAGGACCAAGAATTTTTGATGATTAATAAAACTATTTCCACAAGACTCTCAACGATAACCAGCCGAGTAGTGCTTCGGATGACACTTAAAAAGCTAAGGTCCCCGTCTTTCTTACTCATACAAGTCTCAATGATACTTCGAGGGTTGCTTTACAACTAAGTTGATGGTTAAAAACACTTTGCACTTTTTTCAAGAGTGAGTGATCGTTTTGTGAATCACAATTACTATTTATTTCATCAAAATTTTCGAAAGATTTGGAGGGTGTCCGAAAACTAAATATTCTTTTACATCGACATGGATACTAGAAAAAAATAAACGAATCTCTTCTTCCCACCAGAAAGACAACACCAAGAAGAGGGAAAATTGATGACTGATTACTGACAACAATCAAAAGTCAGAGGATGACAAAAAGGTTATCAGTGTCAGCTGCCAGATCAGGTTATGTTTTGGAATTGAGTTTAGCTGTTGTTTCGATACAGATGAAATTTTCTGGAAAATTCTGGGATAACAAGGATAGCCTCCTGAAATCTTCTACTTCTAACATGATGTTCGTGACATGAATTAGGCACAAGCTAACATCAACACTACATCTACTATCTAGACCCTAATATGATACTTATATCTGAAGGGACAAGCATCTAGGAAACCATCGAATACTATTCAAGTTAAATACAGGGAGTGTATTTGAAACGATAACAAACAGTATGGACGATATCGAAATTCCTCCGCCTTGCACATCTGGCTTCTCTAGATGACACAGGGGCTTCAGATGAGAAAGCAGTTAAAAGTGCATTGTCATCCGCGCAAAGCTGTGGACAGGACAGGAGGTCACATCCAACAGGTCGTTAATATGCAGCGTAAAAAGTTGGGGCCAAAACAGATCGCTGTGGAACACTGGCGTTTATATTCATTTCATCAGATGATACCCAAATATTTCTGATATTTCACGTCCAAGGTAACTGGCATCACAAGGTTATCTATGGTATCCAAGATGCAAGGTGCCATATCGAAAGACAAATATCTACCACTCCTGGAGACGCTCCAAAAGACGTATGTACTGACTTTATGCTCGCCACTCAAGACGCACTGATGAAAATAAATAATTTTGGAATGGCTCTGGGTGCGCCTAACGTCTGGTTAAAAGATTGCTTTATACTGCGCCAACATTTCTTCGTTCCGCAAACGATATTTTACACCTTCATCTGACCATTACCATAAAGTGCTGACTGTGGCACCTCGCTTTTCTTCCTCTATGCTAAGTCTTATGACAAAGTGCCGCACACCGGCGCAATTTACACTTGTCTGACACGAAATGTTTACATTTTTTCACATATTACGTATAACCGTGCTCAACATGGCATCTTCACGTTTGATTATGAGTAATGCGACCGTCGGCAACCACATTACTCTGCCATGATGATTTGCAAATTTTATCCTGTTCATGTAATCGGTGAATGTACTTGCGCTAGAGGCATGAAGAGGTGTTTGCATTCACAGATACACGCAAACATCCACAGGAAATGTCTTCTAATAAATGTAATAGTCGCTCAGTACATGTTCCAGATTGTATACATCAGAAATAGAATTCCCAGGTATGTTGGATTCCTAGGTGGATTGATGAATGGGTTGACTTAAGACAGGAATATATTGGACTCTGATTAATGCCATATTCAATATTGAAGGATTGTTCCGTTTCTGAATGTATTATATTGATGATTCGATATGGAAAAATATTCTGTACTGAATGATGTTTTCAATATACAGGGTGGCCGTTTTTCGAGCTTGACCATGGAGATCTCAGTTATTATAAGAAATACGAGGTCGGTTGAATTGGGGCAAAGTTGCGCAATTTCACCTTTTTTCGTTTTTGAAATATAAAAAAAACTGAGATTTGTAGTTTTAGTTTTTATTGTTTCAATCGAGAACGAAGCAAACTAGACGTTTTTAACTAATACCTTCTACAGGCACTTCTTCACAAAAAATCTAAATCTGTCATCGCATTTTCCATTGCGTTCTTGATGTCAGAGATTTACTCAACTTCTTAAGGTCGCCATATTGGATTTTCACATTTTCGAAAAGTCTGTTTATTTCTGATTACTATGACGTATCACTCGATATGTTCGAATCTAACATGCTGGTCAAAATTGTAAAAAAATCGTTTTTGCGAAGAGTGCTTTGGAAACAATGCCAAAAATTTTGTTTACCGAACTAAATTTTGATGGTTCAATTGAACTTGAAAGCTTACTAACATAAAAACCAAGTTTATTTTGAATAAGAAACGATATTCAAAGTTTTTTCTTCTCAAAACAAAACAGTCATAAAAGATTCTCGAATATTCCACCATTAACTTCTGAACACAATCTTTCTCTTCACCCAATGTTCTGAATAGCTCAATCAATGGGTACTCACAATTTCGAGAATAAGATTTCTAGAAGAAAGAATACTGGATTTTTGTTTATGGGGAATGAAGGAATATTCTTGTATATCTTAAAATTTTACCCATCGATGATATTACTGAGCTGGGAAGAAGAACGAGTGAAATTGTGTCTAGAAGAGAATGGTGAAATATTCAAGCATCTTTTGAAACTTTGTTATGTATTTGATAATTTTATTTCGTTTTTCTGAGCAAAAACTTCTAGCTTTCCTGTCAAGTTTGTTTCTGACTTTAAACCTTTTTTAAGAAGATGAGCTCGACAGAAATGTGAACGTTTCTTATCCTCAATTGAATTATCACAATTTAGTTTTTGTTGAACAAAACTGCTGGCATTATTTTCAAAGCACTCTTCGTAAGAACGATTTTTTCTCAATTTTTATCAACATGTGAGATTCAAACATATTGTTTGTTACATCATTGTATTCAGAAACTGACAGACTTTCCAAACATGCAAAAATCCAATATGGCGCCCATAAAAAAACCAAAATCGATTGTTGTATCTCTCATATCAAGAACGCCTTGGAAAATACGATGACAGATTTAGATTTCTTGTCCTAGTTGAAAACATCCAGTTCTTATGGTTTTCGCTATGAAAAATATAAACTAAAATTACAAATTTCAGTTTTCTGTCATTAATTCAAAAACGAACAAAGTTAAATGAAATTTTCTTTCAGATAATTGTTCAGCATGAAAATGCTCAACTTTGCCCCAATTCAACCGACCTCGAATATCTTATAATAACTGAGATCCCCATGGTTAAGCTCGAAAAACGGGCACCCTGTATTCTGATATATAATAATAGTCTACAGAAACTCAACTAGATGAATATCGTTTATTGATTTCGAATTGATCCAATACTGTTTTGGCTTACCAAGCCTCATCAGCTACACTAGGCCGGTTAACGAAACCCGAATCATCTCACAATGTCTTTCTTCTATCTACTCAAACATTGAAGAATACATTGGTAGGATGTACGAATAGTATACTTTCGGTGCCACCTAGTGGCAGATGTTTTGAGATGCATGAGGTATGTTAAGAGAACATATTGTAAAATAATAATATACATCCACTTCGAATTGAAATAAAATCCCTCAAAATCTACAAATTTCTCATATAAGAGATGGATATACCGAAGCGTTTCTTGAACGATATACAGGGTCGTGCAAATTTTATGGTAAACTATTGTCAAATCGGAAACTGAGAGAGATACGAACTAAACTACGCAACACTAATTACGTCGCACCCCGAAATTTTGCCCCTGTTTAAATTTGAATAACTTTTTTCTTCTTTGAACAATTCGAATTCTGTTTGCACTGTTCGCTAGCTCAGTCCTTCAGCTATAATCTCGTACTTCTTCGATACATGAGGTTATTTCCATAAAATTGCTACAGGATGTTTTTTGGAACTGTGCAAAATTTCGAAATTTTCAAAAGGATCCTAAATGAAGAAAAACAGTTTTTTTTCAACTTCAACATCAGAGGCATTAAGATTATCTCATTACCTTTGACCATTTCCAAAATTGTCTTCTTATCACTTTTCTTTACAGAGTGATTTCAAAAAATCAATTTTTTGGTTTTGCAGTCATAACTTTTTTCCTCTTCAACCGATTTTCAAAATTTCAGGATAATTTCGAAGCTGAAACGTTAGATGAACAGACATGAAGATTAGAATTGACTAAAGATAAATATTGAAGATCAAGGGTTTCTGCAAAGGTGACCCAAATCTAAATCCCCCTCGAAATCCCGATTCACAAAAAAAAATTTCCAAAACGGTGTTTGATCGAAACGAAAATATCACCACCAAAAATACTGATGAAAAATTTTTTACCCCCTCCCCCCCAAAATTTTTTTTGCGGGTAAAATTTTTGCTGGTCAAACGGTTAGATATATCGGTAAACATATTTCACCTAACCCCCACATCGGGATCGGATATTGAAAAAAAATAAAATTATTTCGCCCCCCTTGCCCCCTTGGGGTACTTTGGGTACGAATGAAGGGGAAGGAGATTTTTGTGAGTTTTTTACATATAATTTTCGTAAGTTTCGTACAAAACTACTAAGAATCGCCCAAACTCGAGTTCTCCAAGTATCATAGTTTGATGTACAGGGCGGCGTACTTATAACATTTTTTTTTGGGTCTAAAAAATTAAATTCTTTGAAAAAAATCCAAAACATGTCACCTTTGAGGAAACCCTCGATTCTGAATGTTCATCTTGAGTAAATTCTGATCTTCAAATCTTCTCATATGAGGTTTCAGCTTCAAAATGAGCCTGAGATTTTGAAAATCGGTTGAAAAGGAAAAAAGTTATGACTGCAAAACCAAAAAATTGATTTTTTGAAATCACTCTGTAAAGAAAAGTGATAAGAAGACAATTTTGGAAATGGTCAAAGGTAATGAGATAATCTTAATGCCTCTGATGTTGAAGTTGAAAAAAAACTGTTTTTCTTCATTTGGGATCCTTTTGAAAATTTCGAAATTTTGCACAGTTCCAAAAAACATCCTGTAGCAATTTTATGGAAATAACCTCATGTATCGAAGAAGTACGAGATTATAGCTGAAGGACTGAGCTAGCGAACAGTGCAAACAGAATTCGAATTGTTCAAAGAAGAAAAAAGTTATTCAAATTTAAACAGGGGCAAAATTTCGGGGTGCGACGTAATTAGTGTTGCGTAGTTTAGGTTGAATTACGAAAAAGATGCGCATTTTCATTACCATTATTCTACGTTTTCAATTTGACAATAGTGTAAGTACCATGAAATTTGCATTACCCTGTATAGGTGAGTTTATTATATGTTCAGTTCATGATTTACAAGTATTATTTTTAACATTCGATCTGAGATGATCCTAATAAAAAGTGGCATACCGAAGTCATAAACCCAACACCTCCTGAGGTTCTGCCCGAGCGTGCAACGTAAATCTCCGAGAGCATGATCCTGTCCTGCTATCATAAATCCGCCATGTCAGACATAAATTACCCAAGGATTATTGGGAAATGTTTGTTTCGATTGCTGCATAAAAGTAATTGTTAGGTCGATTTGTTAACAGTCAACAGCCAATGGACCCATAAATTGTTCGTTCATATACGCTAATTCAGAATTTTGATAGTAGCCGTCACCTTACCATATTTATGGATGATGATAATAAGATGCCCGGTATAGGAGTGCATATTTTGAATAGGATATCAACGACGATGTCTCGTCCAGAAATTGCGAGAAAATTCAATTTCCCGATTCGTGTGAAAATTTCACACCTAACATTTCCGACCAATCAAAGGCCTACATTTTGATCGTTACCATATCAATTAGAACAATTTCCGGAAATTTTTCTATCTTCATTCAAATTCGACTTCGCAGATATTAGGTACCACTTCGATTTTCTTGTAAGAAAGTTTATTTTTGCACGATTGATAATTTTTGACTGTTTACCGTGACAGATTTTACGTCAGTAGGTGACATTTACTAGCATTTCGACGGTAAGTAATCCAACTCGACGGTAAGTACTCCAACTCGACGGTAAGTAATTCACTTACCGTCGAGTTAAAAAATCTCTTAATTTTAATTTATTTTCATAATTTATAATGGTATCGATCGTGCAAAAATCGTTATAAGCATGTCGAACGTTAAGGGTAACCGATCTCAGACAATAATTGTCTTCGATCGGTATAAAACCCTTACCGTTCTCCATACTCAATATACCATTCTCTTTAACCGACCCAAAAGTAAATTTTTGTTCTGAAATTAGCTCTAGAAAATGACGAACATGTAGGTTGGAAATAGAATTGGTCAAAAGTAACGAATACAAAATATTTTGTTCTGTTATGATTGTTTATATGGTCAGCATATTCTTCTTCCTCTTCTAGACCATATATCTAATAATAACTATATAGGTAACATGGATACCAAAGCTGAAGCCGAAAAATAAAACAAATGACAGTCTGCGGGACCAATCGCGAATATGCGCATGCGCAAGTTTGAATCAAGAATCGACATTCGTTTTCATCATGGAGGAGAGTAGCTTTCTAGTGAGCGACACACGTATGATAATTATTAAAAATCAATCAAATGTGTCAGATAACCTTCAATTCGATGTTTTTATTTCATCATGACATATATTTTTCAAATATTAATTCATTGATGAATTGTTTGACGATATTGAATGATATTTGATGATAAATGCAGAAATGGATGTGATCTACAAAGCGATACTTGCGATTTGCATAGAAACCTGTGACGAAAGAGTCATCGGAACAAGATTCGTGGGCTAATTTTTGATCAATCACTGTTATCACTTACTAATCACTTCTTCAAACAGTCGGTAAGTACATTAATAACTATATTAACGCCCTTTTACATAATTTGGGTTAACAAATATACCTAACCTATGAAATTCTGAAAACGTCAGTGGATTTAATCTCGTCAAAACCCGCGCATGCGCCCAATTCATCATTAGCAAGCCAGACAGTCTTTTGTTTTTCCAAAACTGGCTTCACTTTCGCGTGAAGAGAAGAATAGGTGTTATCCATATAGTTGTTATTATATATATGTTCTAGACCCGCATTTGAGCTGAATCTGAGATTCTCATATATCCATTCAGTTGAGCTTGTCTGAAAGGATGAACCTCCAATACTTCCACTCCAATGGATTCCCTTATTTCTAACAAATATCAAATGATTCAAATCATGGTATTCAAATAAACAAGAAAACTCTACTTATAAAATAAGACGTGAGTTTAGTTCTTCCTCTTCTTCTTTTTTGTCTAATTGGCCTCTTCTTCCAAGAACATTGGTCAAGGTTAGATTATCGTGAGCTACAATGGTGGTCATCCCACTTACATCTTATGAAGTAGATATCAATTCTTTTGGTTGCACAAAAAATAGCATGTTTCATTCGGATCAGAAGTGTCTCTTTGTTTGACTCGCAAAGTCTGCTAGCTTGGCTTCGTTATCAATTCGCCTCGCAAACGCAAAATTTGCTTGTCAAACAAAAAAGTATCACATTTGATCCTAATAAAACAACTAACTAACTAACTGGAGTCTTGGTGTGAAATTTTCCCACAGAACAGAAAGTTTTTTTCAACATGAATATTTTTTAGAAAATTTGTCTTCTCAAGAAACTTTTCTGGCAATAATCGAAGCTCTACAAAGTGAAAAAAAAATTATACCAGCTCGAACCATCTAACTCCGTCTGGTGTCCCCTGAGGTCTTGATTGTTTTAGTGTCAGTAAACATCGGCATATTATTTACCATTTTAGGTGTTATATGACCTTTCTCATTAGTGTTTTTAATAATCAAACTCAGTTATCAGAAACACTAGTGTACGTGCTGCATTTGGCAGAATGAACACTTTGGTGGTGTTCTTTATGCATTTCCGAAAGTGCGATTTGACACCGCAGTAGTATGATGCACATTCTTTGATTTTCTTGATAATCCTACCTCCACGAAATTCTTTTCGGTGCGTTTAAACACTGAGGAGGTACATGCGAATACTTTTCTGGTGTTGAGGAACACCATATCATTAGTGTTTCCAGGCGACTCAGTGCTTTTTCTCACCACCTCCGTTGTTTCTTAACAAGTTGGATTACCTATCGAAATATAATTTATATGATAAAAAACTAGACTCAGAAGAATCCCCATTGAGAATATTAAATTCCAACCAGCTGGTTGTAATTCACCACGTTCGTGTCATTTTTCACTACTAAGATCGGAATTAGCACCACTCAACACTCAATTGTGAAATTTATAATAAAAAGGACACAACTTTGATATTCAGGTGCTGTATTCGTCAGAGTTTGCTCTGAAATCCATTTGATTGAAATTACACCCAAGTTTTTTACTGATGTGTAGTGGTATTATAAGTTGATATTTCTCATTCTGAATTTCCTGCCAAATGCAAGGTTTAGACATGATGGCGTTTGTAGAGGAGATTATCCGAGAGGATTCTGTTCTTCAATACGAAATAAGAATATAATATTCTTGATACGGAAGGTTTCATGATAGATTCTGCTCCATACGGTAGAATTCCATCTGCAAGAATATATCCATTCGAGAGGAATCTTTGGATATGTCGTGATGCAGTTAACACTTCGTGGTATATTCCCACTTGGTTGTTCTGATGTAGGAGATATTTATGTGAAGGGAATAGTCTGCCTGCCGAAGGTCACAAGGTAAATAGTAGAAGCGAGTGTAGGAATAAAACAGCGCAGCGTTAAGATAACGATGGTCTCTAATTAACAGTTGACACAATCACACAGTACGACCCGACACGGCAGCTAGAGTTGCGCATAAATCTAAACACGATGCTATCGAGAACAACCTCGTCCAGAAATGTGTACCTCCTCTCTGAGAAAATCGTGTCTCACCTGTCATCAATACAATATTTGGTGCTGTCACAAAACGTTCAGAAGTTGCTACCTCAAAATGCTTACGCTAGATATACAGAGTTTATCAAATGAATGGAACCATTTGTTGGATCTTTCTGAATTTCTTTACAGGGTTGATTGAAAATGTGGTGCTTCGAAAAAATTACATCGCCAATGTTGCCACGTGTTTAGTTTTTCCGGAATTATCTTCAACTTCCTTATTTTAAATAAAACACTCTTATGATGATGAGAGGGGAAATATTTTGGTACAGCACATATTTGATGTTTTATCACCTCATGAACAGATTGCTGAAAAACAGCAATCCATCCAAGAGGTACTTGAGATTGTCGAAGTCTCTGGATATCCAAATAATCCAAATTCATTCAATAAGAGTATTTATAATTTACCATTCATACCTCCGAACAATAAACCCACTAGAATGGTAACACCCCAAATTGCTTGAAGCCAACATGAAATTCATATTAATATTGTTTGTTTCTCCACAGAGGTTGCCATATCGTAACATCTGAAAGTGATAATCATCCAAATACTAAATTTTTTCAAGGTTTCCAAATATGTATGTCCTTTTGTTGTACTTATATGAGTCATATGAGTGTATCAAAAGATATGCATTCAATGTTCGTCATATAATACAGTACCTCATTTATATATGAGTTGATAGATATAGCACCTCTTTCTGGAGATTGCGGCATTTCTGGTGAATGCGCAAACGCCACTAATTTCGTTCAACCGATAATCGATCGAACGCTGACAGTGACAGTGCGAAACGTCTCGTTTTCAAATCAAATTATAATTGATGGTTCATTAAATGGCATATTTCCAGTTGAATGTGAAAATTTGAATAGGATTTTACTTAAGAACCCTGCTTATTCTATTCAAATCAAATTTAAAGAATGGTGAAACACGGTTGAATGTGTATGAGACGATTTAAAAGTGGTAACCAGAACACATCATTTCACTGGTGAGTTACGCAGTGTCGTATCATTCGTTGTATGAAAATTATTCACCCACCCTCATATGCAAAACGATTTTTGGTAATTTGAAAACATTCTCGGGTTTTCCCAAGATGAAAAGTTAGTGGATATATGTAAAAATATGATCAAAAAAGAGACGCTAGAGTATGCTCGCATCATTTCACTACAAGTGATAAAATGGTTCTCTCAAGTGGTGAGAAAATGCTCAGAATAGTATAGATAAGCTTATATTTAGTGGAATTGAAAAGTAATTACAACATGTTTGATGTTTTATTACTCAAGTTCGATACTTTGAAACTTTATATTGTCAGAAAATAAACAATATAGTTGTGACAGTGAATTAAATCTATTATCATCCGGGTAATAAATCGAAAATGATGTATATTTCCAGAAAACTTCTAAATTACATTGTTTTCATTTAGTCTTAGGTAGAATGGATATAATAATTTTGTTGGTGGGTGAATTTATTCAAATTCAGACCATTCCAAGATAGCAAGACACTGGTCCTTGTTTAAGAATGAGGTAAACCTATAGTAACTGATTTATATGTTGGCTTCAAACAACTACTGTGGTAAGGATTGAGTGTTTTTCATCTAGTCTGCTTTATGATATGACAGAATGTGTTTCTGCAAATCAAAGAGGACTTCGGCATTTTGATGGGAAATGCGTCTTTTCAAACTGATTTCTCAAAGAAAAACACTCGAAACTATGTGCATCAGACCCGATCGATACCATAATTCGCTAAATAATACAATATTTAACATTTGTAGGAATTTTCATTTGTGTCAAATTTTATAACGACCAATCAATGGCTTAGTACTTCAGAACCCTCCGGACCTACAGTGGCTTAATAGGTTACAGTGATGCCAATGGGCTAGCGGCCGCCATGTTTAGGCAAATTTTCTATGGGTATTATAGGAGGAAAACACAAAATTCACGATTTTTGTGGAATTGGACTATAATTTACCGTGATAACATCCTGATCATGATGTACTATTATACTGTCTTTATTTTGATTAATTTTTCAATGACTTATACCTTATGATTTAAGTAATATTCAATTTCGAGAATGCGAATATAACGCGGGTAATTCAAAATTTTGAATTTTTCGCGGTAAATACGAATTTCAAACGATGCTTCCACATAACATTACTACATTCCTAAATAAACTTAATTGATCAGAGTTGAACTGGTATTCGAGTTAAACGACGAATTATATAATATGAGAATGATGAATTGATTATATGTATGTCTTGAAATATTCTTCTACATTCTACTTACCTCATTTTAAGGATATGTAAAAGAAATAAAAAACAGACCACTTGACAAAACATTCACGTTTATTTTGAAATGAAAAATACAGATATAAAATAATCGACACCTCATTTATTTTTTAAACACAATAATATAAAGTTTGACACATACATTTTATAGTATTTCATTTTCTCATTGACTTACTGCCATAATTGTTCACTTCATTGACAATCTTTTTTTTACTGGCTATCTTTAACCTGAAGTTTAAAAAACGACTTTTTATTTTATTTTCTAAATTATGGCAAGATAAAATATGACCCATTTTTATACATTTGAATTTTTCCTGAAAAAATGCTCTGATGTTAACATTATCCTGTTCCAAAACACATTTGTACTGGCGAAATATTTTTTCCATTTCTAAAAAACCAACAAATGTGTTATAATTACAATAAAACAAAGAATTGATCTTGAAACATTTCAGAGTAACCAGTCGAGAATACTCAGCCCTATTAAATGTTTTTGATCCCACAGATTTTATACATGAATCACATGTTTTAGAACATCTCTTAATACTGGTGATTATATATCCACTTATATTGAATATTGAATTACTTTCACTATTGTTGAATGGTATGTCAATCAAATTGTCTTCTTGTGGCAGAACAACTGGAGAAAAAACTTTCTCAGGTTTAGTAGCAACAATATCTAAAAAATCTGACAAAAATTCACGATCATCCTGTTCATAGCTACCCTTGGACACAATTTTCAGATATTGTGATACACAAATCAATCCTGTGTAAATCTGGATGTTAATAAAAATACATAATTATTATCTTCTAAAAACTCTTTCTGCAAGTCTATAAGGGATTGTGTTGTGATGAGGACACCTGTTTGTGATGGTTTCCAATATTTTTTGGGTCCCACTTTCATTGTATTGTATATATCCATGAAATCATTTAAGAAATTCAGTGTCTCTTTATATACCTCTAAATTCAATTTGCTCAGAGCCATACTTGGATGTCTAGATGTTACCAAAGAAAACCATTTTGCTGTCATCTCTATAAACCAAGCAGTTGTCAAGTATTCAGGTTCGTTAAATTCTTGGGAAATGAATTTCAACCCACTGCTCACTTCATGGCTTATAACATGTGTGGATTTAGATACTCTCATTTTTTCATAATGACTTGGTAACATATCTTCCTCTGTTAGTTTGAGAGCCAACTTGATTTCCAATGGTTTTTGGTAAGTAATCAAATCATTCACATGTTCTGCTTTTATTAAATTGGTAGGAAGATTGTATTTTTCCTGGATTCTTTCTGGAATTTCAATGATTATGTTTATTATAAACATGTTTTTGATGTTTTTGAATAGATGGGGAGCATCTGCTAGTATATTTATCCTTCTACTGGCATCCAAGGGGTGAGTTATGGAATTTGAAGTTTCAACATATTTTCCTGCTGCAATATTCCATTTTCTTCATAAGGCTTGATTAGAAGACCCCATATCAGAAGTGATGCTAACAATTTTCAATCCTAAATCTTCACTTTTTGCTATTACTTCAAACAAAATATCTTCATATACAGCACCATTCACATAATCTCCAGTAAAGAAGTATACAACAGTCTGCTTCCAACGTGTACTTACACCACCCAACATGATAACCAAAGCATGAGTTGCAACTCCAGAATGATTTGGCAAAGTAACATCACCAAAATAAGAAGAAGTGCTTGTATCATACACTCTAGATGGTGTTATTGCCATCTCATCTAATACCAAAACACAATCCTTCTCATGGTCATTCTTGATAAAACCAACTTTAATTTTCAAAAATTCAAAAACTTCATGAAGAACACCTGATTCAAATTTCAAATTCTCCAAGCGCCTCTGCAAGGTTCTCACAGAAGGTAGTGGAATATTTTGTTTTAAAATTTCTTCATAACCACTATATTTTTTTTTTTTTTTTTTTTTTTTTTTTTTTTTTTTTTTTTTTTTCCACAAGAGAATTTCAGCTTCAGAGCATTTTTAATAGTGGTATTGGACCATTTCATACCTCTGGTGCTCTTTCTCTTCAAAGCATCTATTTGATCAGGCTTAAAAATTGATTGAAGCAAATTAGTCTTACATTGTTGACTACTGGTCTCTCTTAGAGATTTGATTTCTTCTTGTTGCTTCTTATTTCTGATTCTGCAATTTCTCAATTTGTTTTTGTATAATTTATTACTCTTCAATAAAAATCTGTATTTGCGATTATATGCTTGCAACTTCTCTTGCAATATTTTTCTGTCTTTTTTCCTACTTTCATCTAGTGAAGATTCAGCACTAAAGGTATCATCAGTACTTTCACTTCGATTCAGAGATGCAAAACTTGTTGATGGTTCTTGTGTTTCTTGTATTTGCATTGGCATCTGAAATTCATCAGCTGTACTCTCAGGTTCTGGAATTACTGAAACAACACGTTCTTTTGCTGGCTTGCGATGTACTGGTGCTGATAAAAAGCTGAACAAAGTTGGAACAGCATTTTGTTTAAGCTTTCTCTTTCCATCAACTCGAGTTTGTTCCCACATGTCCTTCTCAAAGTGAACCTAGAATATGGAACAATATTGTATAACACACAAAACCAAGCATGAAAGTTCAGAGGAGAACATATAATACCTCACAAAGAACTGAATATTTTGTTGGTTGCCAGTTTTCTCGCCTAACTTTTGCTGTCCAAAGTTGTCGCCTAGCTGGGTCTCTGGGAAAACTTTTCATCAAAAACCCTTTAGCTGCTGAGTTTGTACAATTAAATGCTGAACATCCAGACATTCTAATATGAGTTTTACTACCTAAAAATTATACCACTTGAAAATATGCATATCAAATACTTTGTAGGTTAGATAAATTTTTTGTGAAATAATTAACAAATTTCATAATATTCATAACATTGATGATTATAATATAATATTAATACAGAGATAGGAACTATACAACTATCTTAAATGGAGATATTCTCAGAATTGTTTGTTGTTTATTTTCATATTATAAACTTGTCTCCAGTTTCACATTATACTCAACAGAAATCTTCTATATTAGATAGGATTGAGGGACTTACCTGGGCAGGTCGAATTCCAAGCGATTCTTTTTTCAAAAGCCACGAATATTCAAGAATTTGATAAAAAACACGATATTTCCAATGCTACTAATACAAATTTAGCCTAAACATGGCGGATTTACGTCGACCTTGAAACAACCAATAGAAAAGATGACATTCCGTTGTCGTCACTGTAACCTTATTAAGCCACTGTATCCGGACCTACCAAACAAATTGTCGATGAATTTACGAGTGGCGTAATTTCTTTCTGGGGTTACAACTTGCGCAGAAGCTGATTTATTTGCTCTAGAAGTGATGGCATATATATCAATTCCTGATCGTTCAGAAAGTGGACTTATATCTTTCTCCCGATGGTGAAAACATGAAAAACTAGTAAAACTTAAGAAACTATTCACCAAAGGCCGATTCAGATTCATGCATTTCCATGCAGGTTTTTTGAAGCATACGTGCGATTTACAGGCACATGCATTTCTGACGCTTCTGCCTTAAAAATGCATGACATCTCACATCTGTGCATTTCCATCGCATTTCTTAACCAAGGTCATATTCTATTCGATTTTTTTTCTTCAGTATTGTCTGTAGGTTCAAATCAATTTCATCTCGCTATTTTCTCCAGATTAAAATTACACCAGATACCTAACTCGGAGAAAAGCGGTGTTACATGCTTTACAAAACGATCATCGCCTTGCTCACAATGTTGAACCTATTTATCAATATTGTGATCAAGGCGATTGTAAAATCAACAATAATAAAAAATGTAGGAGGAAGGATGTTAAAATTGCTCCTTGGGTAACAAACGCTCTATTGAAATCAATAAACAAAAAAAATGAAATGTTCAAAAATGTCGTCAAATACCCCGAAAACACGCAAATGAGAGGGCACTACAAGATCTATAAAAATAAATTAAATTCATTGATACAAAAGTCGAAATACAATTACTTCAAACATCAAATAGATAACACTACTGATAGCACAACAAAACTATGGGAAGTAGTAAACAATATGAGTAAATGCAAGAAACCGAAGAATTCAATTGATTCAATAAGAACTAGTACAGGAACTATAATAACAGATAGGAAAGATATGGCAAATTAATTGAACAAAACATTTGCTTATGTAGGAACAATACTAGCCAATAAAATTGATATTGATCAAAATTATACTCCTCATAGACGGTTATCTCCAAATTCATTTGTATTATTTGCCACAAATGAAAATGAAATTGGAGGAATTAGTAAAGAATTGAAAAATAAAAAGGCAGTTGGAGATGACGATATTACAGCTGAAACTCTCAAATTAATTGTAGATTATATAATACAGCCGTTGAACTATATACCAAATCAATGTATGGAATGGGGCATATGGCCCATGGCCTTCAAAAATTCTATAGTCATCCCAATGCATAAAAAAGGAGAAACACACTTATCAAAAGTTTTTGAAAAATTGCTGAAGAATAGACTGACATCATATTTGGATAGATACAATATCATATCGCCCAAACAGTTCGGTTTCAGGAAAGATACGTCGACAGAAGATGCAATTGTTACTTTGACTACTAGGATAAACAGTGCACTGAATGAGAACAGATCATGTTTGTGTATATTCATAGACCTCTCAAAAGCTTTCGATACTGTTAGTCATCATATCCTCTTGCAATCCCTGAAGGATATTGGTATAAGAAATAAAAGCATGCATCTTTTCAAATGTTATTTTTTCAATAGATCCTAGGTGGTGAGAGTAGATAATGTACTGAGTGATCGAGAAGTAATCAAATATGGTGTATCGCAGGGTAGCGTTTTGGGACCCCTCTTATTTAATATATATGTGAATGATTTGTTCTCAATACGGAGTACTGGAGACATAATTGGTTTAGATGATGATACTGTCATAGTATATGAGGCTCAAGGCTGGGAAACCCTACGTGTTAAAGCACGGACAGATTTTTGTCTGGTAAAAAGTTGGCTCGAGCACAAATTACTGACAGTAAATTTAGAATTAACCAATTATCTGCCCATCAGTTGTAATGCCGGAAATGCACCCACTTTTGATAATCTTTTAATAACCACCCGAAATCAAAGATTCAACATCCAACCTGTGAGCGAAATCAAATACCTAGGTGTAATGTTCGACTGTCATCTCAAGTGGAATACTTACATCAATTACGTTATAAAAAAACTACGAACAATTCTCTACAAGTTCAGATATTTGAAAACGATCTTTAAATATCTCAAAATATATCATGCATTAGTAGAAAGTCACCTACGGTACGGCATTGTTGGTTGGGGCGGAGCATTGAGAACACATATAAATCCGTTAGAGATTATTCACAGACGATTCCTGAAAATAATTTGTTAAAAAACCCAAAGATTCCCAACACAGCAAATATATGAAGACAGTAAGACTATGGACCTGAGACAGCTATATTATTTCAATATCATACTCAAGTACAAGAAAATTGGGTATCAGGCAAAATTATCTACCCACAATTATAGTACACGGCGAAGACACCACCACAACAGTAGAAGGTTTAAGCCGATTCCAGGTCTCCCCCCAAGGTCGACCCCCCCAAGGCCACCCCCCAAGGCCACCCCCCAAGGTCGCATCACATATTATGCTTGCAGTACGCCACTGGTGACCTTGGGGGGAGTGGTCTTGGAGGGTGTCCTTGGGGGGTAACCTTCGATTGGGAGTGATTTTGCGTTTGGATGACCTTGGGAGAATACAGTGATCTCGGGTGGAGTGGCCTTGGGAGTATACGTGCACTCTTTTGAGAGACGACCTTGGCGATTGATGATATATGCGCTCTTTTCGCGACCTTGGGAAGATGTGGAAGAGTTCCTCTGACTCAGAGAGTATGTGACCTTGATGGCATACCATCACCATATATCGTTCACGGTAGTAGGGGTTGTAATCACATATAAATACGGGGTCCGCCACGCACAGGATTATAGTTCTCTCTTTCCATAACATTGAGCTTATAATCCACCGACGCAAGTTGAAAAGTTATTGTGCGCTTATAGTTCTGATGTGTTTTATGTAAGTACACTTATTATTATATTTTTTCGTTCCCCTTTCACTCAGGAAATAATAATGGCTGATTCAAAAATTAATTTAGTTGCGATCAATGAAAAAATCAATGAGGATAATGAAATAATCAAACAAACCTTGATATCATCACTACCTCTCAATAAAAGCCACACAATCAAGAAAATTTCATTGTGTGGGACTAGATATGGTAGATGTGGGACGGTAATACTCTATGATGAAGAGACTGAAATAAGTTTGAGATGTTGGTTGCCAAAAAGAGTTGTCGATCGATTGATGGAAAGTGATATTGATGAGATGAATTCTTCTAACGGTCATTATACTTTAACGTATTTGGGTCAGAGTGAGCCTACCTTTATTGGTGCGAAGACAAGAACGCTTATCAGATTCGACACCAAAAGAATATGAAAAAATATTAATATAATCAGAGTTCATAGATATGTTAAGCTGATTTATATAGTGAAAAGGGGTTCGAATTTGTTATAATAATAATTATCCCCACATATAACATTATCATTATTATTGTGCACCAATAATGACGGTGAAATTATTTGGTAAGTGCAACAGAGGTAGTACATACAATAATTGATTGAAATCATGATTCACCAATTTTTTTCGAATCTAATTATTTTTTATTTTTTGCAGAATACACCGATCAGCCTCTATAGATATATAAAATGTGGATGCATTATTCTAGTCAGTCATGGCCGATAGTGGAAGATATCATGTCAGGTGTGAGGAGGATGAAATGCCAATTCGCTGATTTGGAGCGTGATATTCTACATGCAGTTAATTATGACGTGAGCTTGTGCTTTGATCAAGACCATGTTCAACGTCTCTACAAACAGGCTGAACAATACAAAAATGGCTTCCTACTTTGTTCCCGATTCGAATATAGTAACATCAATCTGGAGCAATTCGTTGAAGCAATGTTCGAAGGTGACTTGGTACAATACCTTTATGAAATTTCCGATTTCCTACCCAATTACCTTGTTCGAAAATACAACATTGGTATAACTCCAACTTCATCTGATGCTGAAGAAAATTGTCTATGATCCTGTATCAGATCCTTATATGATGCGTGAATCTGTATATATATCTAAATAAAAAATATTGTTGTAAAAATAAAACAATGCTATATATATATTTTTTCGTTTTATTCAGTATAATATTCGAACCACGTCTACAATAATCAATCATATATGTTATTCTAGTTATGATAACAATAGTTGTAGGAATTTGATATTCATACGGCACCCATCTGTATGGAACCATCCAATGCACTATACGTCAAATATGCGTCATGAAGAATCAGTGCGTAGACCTTGGTATGGGATGGAAACTTTGATTTACGTGTTTCAAACTCCAACTTGATGTCGACAGTTGAGGATTTCATAGCATCTGGCTGATGGTTGCAGTCAATGATGAATAGGGGATTTTTACGGAATTCCCCGATACTCATCATTGGTTCACTCATATCTTTGCCATAGTAACTGCGTTGAAAATTTTCATATGCATAATAGGCTACTGCATCCAATTTCTTATCAAAATCCAAATTCCATCGCTCGTACGGATAAACTTCCGAATTTAGATACAGGCGAATATTGTTCACTCCTGCATGGATGAATTCTGTTACATCCTTAGATCTATCGTCTGTATTATTAGAGTTTTGGAAGCCTATGATGATGTATCGAGGTCGTTCAAGACTATTAGTCGTTTTGACAGACCAAATGTCGGAAGCCGTTTCCCGAATTATTGGTAATTCGTACAAATCCCACATTCTGTATGCAACTTTCACTTTCGCCGTAGCACTTTTATTCAAACGATTCAGCAGCTTCAATCTCTGCTTATCTGATGGAATAACATGCCTTATCTTCCACTCAATTTTGTTTATCTCCACTTTCGCATCAACCTCTCCCATATAGGAGTTCTTGAATGAACGAGCTATGATGAGTATGAGCTCCTGCTTAATATTCAGAATACTCTTATCATAATCTTCAGCAAACCCCATCAGATACTTGAGCGGTAATTTACCGCTGAAAACGTGACTAGTTTCATCCAGAATTCCCTGTTTTTTATTATCGAGGCCCCATCCGACTGTTTCTAGGAATTTCGCATTCGCCTCACCATATGACACCATACTTTTCATAGTAGTGGTTATACCTGGTTTTCGAACCATACATACTTGTTCACCACCCATTTCATATCGTATCTCGTCGAATAGAAATGCCAAAGCATTATTCGACAAATAGCAGGTTTTAGTGAGATCATTGGGTGTGAATTTCCCCTCGATGTAGATATAACTCTCAGAAACGTCGAGAATTAGATCTTGGAAATTGATTGCAATCCTTACTTCATCTGAATTCTTGAATGATGGTGAACCATATGGTTTGTATGTGTGCTCATGTAGGCTTATGAGCGAATGATCCAAAATTGGTTCATCGAATACTTCCAATTGCGGATTGATTGAGTTTGTAGCAACCATTTTCTCGCTGTTTATCGCCGCAGCTTGAGACCAATTGACTTCAAGAAATGTTTATCGTTTGCAGACAATATATGTCTAACTCGTCCGGGTAGCTCAGCTCGAATGAATCCTTTACCAGTTGTTCCACCCTTCTTATTGGTTTTCTGACGGTGAGTGTTGGTATTAGTTAGCAAAGTACGTTTTGATTGGTTCCCGAAACAAAATCCCATGTTCCTTTCAAAATATCCGATTTCTAAGCAATATGTTTCAATTCAAGCTTCACGATGATTTTTTCTCCTCGAAAATCAACTGGAAAGCTATTATCGTCCAATATCCGCAGTGTAATGTTGTCGATGAACTGACGTCCAGCGGGGCTGATGGGTAGATATATAATATTTTGTGGCTCCTTTGACAGTTTATATCCAGGCTCCACATCAACATCGAACTCATATAGTGTATGCACCTCCTCACCATTCAGGAATGCTCCTGTGGTAATATTACAATCCACTCTTATGAGGCGCACTTTTATTATATTTACAGGCTCTGTGGATTCATGCAACACGTTCGGTGAGTATTTTTTCGCCTCAAATCCCAACACACTTGCAATAGAATTCTCGAATGTCAAATCCACCTCATGCATGCATTTCATTTCACATTTGAGAGTATTATTATTAGCATGGAGATAAAATATTTCGTCAATGTTTCGATCATCTAGCGTTTCTAATCTTGCGAAACCTTTTTGTAGAGCTTTATTGATTTCATCTATTTCATAGACACCGGGTGGTATAAAGAGTACTCGATGGGTAACCGTAGCTCCTGATTTCACCCAAATATCCAAACGATTATTCTTCTCATCTATATTGAGTATAGAGTTGTATGAATAGAAACCATGCAACCCCAAACCGTAGGTTTTTTTTGTATCAAGTTCAATGGGCGGGTAAAAGTCGACACTGAACGTTTGTGACATGGTATCACGAAGAAAAAAAACGACGGCGGCAAACGGTGGCAAACGTCAATATATGCAACAACAACCTTATTGTTGCTTGCAACAATGAAGAATGCCGCTATTTCCGGAAGATGAAGTATTAATATCAAATTTATTATCAGTTGCCACATTCACATCATTGATTTGACAATAACAGCAAAATATTCTTCTTGGCGCTGGCCCATCATTGACGTCACCATTGTGTGGTCTGCCACCCTCTTCACCGTGATGTTCCTCACAAAATCGATATTTTGAAATATCTGGATCACTCTGTAACTTTTCAGGCAGCATATCCCACACTAGAGCAATTTCATGTGAAGCACACCCGATGAGAACTTCTTTTGGCATGTCTGCAAGCTGTTTTCTACTCATCTTCAGCAAGGAACGCATTCTTGAGTAAGCCAATAATGAGTGACCCATTTGTTTGATGCTTTCTCTATCCATTTTCACTGCGACTGTTTTTGATTTTTTTGTTCGTCGAGAGAAATCTCAAGCACAAATGACCACACCAGACTGTGTTGTAATCTTGATGGCGCTCGTAGTTATATGTGATTTTGATGGTATTCGGAGGTTTCAAACCCCTCTCCCAATATTCCAGCAACTCCTGTGTTGGGGGTAAATCACCATAGCTATCGTAATAGTTTATTGCTCTGTTGCGTTTCTTGTATGCAACCCAGTGTGTACCTCTACCTTGAGCACTATCTAGATTTATAATAGCTGATTCGATGGTGTGTGGGGCGGACCTTGGTAGGCTATCTCTCATGAATATACCTCGGAAGTGTGGAACTTTCATTTCATCTATGTAATTCAATAGATCAATGTCTGTTAAAGGCCTCCGAGGTAATTTATCTAGTTTTTTGAATTTTGGGGCTTCAAATAGATACCTAATCCCTTTCTATACGGTTTCAGATAAACACCGCTACCAACTTTTCCGAGAGCAATCGCCTCCATATGTCTATTGTGACGATTTGATTCGGCAAGTTGCTCCTTACTCTCTTTGGTCGAATGAATTGCGCGTGCTATACTAGCGCTTCCTGCAGCCAAACTACCTAACGCTGATAAGCCTGCAAAAATTGGTATGAGTGGAAGGATTCCACCAACTTTTGGGATTGGTATTATTCTGGGTATCCGGATATTTTTTTTCCACCAGCCATCTTCACGAATTTTCGAGCAGCTCCAATCGCCATAAGTGACGTTTTATTCAAATTTCGTACGATATCGCCTTTTTTACCCATTTGACGTATTACGTTGCGAACCTTGTTGACTACACCAGAACCAAAAGCAATTTTCCTGATACGCTTCGATTTACTCATCTTTCTCGTTACTCGGTGTCTATTCAACCCACCGTTCTTATCTTTACACCCCATACCAAAATGCCTCTTTCCTTTCATTAGGTTGGTTACTAACCAGGATGCTGTCTTTTCACCCACGTTGGCGTCCTTCGATTTAACTCTTTCCCAGGCAGCTTCCTCCAATCTTTTATCAGCTGAATGCCTAGCAGTTAAATCGTTTGGATGCTTGAGATACGCTATATCGTGTTCCTTGCAGGCTCTATCAAGTTGATTTATCCCCAGATCACCTCGAGCTAATCTTTTCTGTAGTTTTGTTCCAGGCCCACAATATTGATAACCACCGGGAATATGTAATTCGAATGGCAGTTTATTAATCAGGTTGTTGACAAGCCCGGCTCCACTTTTATTTTTTCTTTGATTTATTTTTTTCGCAATCGATGTGCAGTGTGCCACTCTCATAATATAAATGGTGTGAATATGTGTTGCGCTTCCTTATATATCATTCGACCGTCATACGATGCGGATTGTCCAGCAGTCAGAAGTGTTCAATGTGGACAATTTTGATGGGAAGGTGGGATTGGGAAATGGTGCAATTACGCAACGGCGGCATGGTGCATTATTTCCAAACACGATGCGCAGCCTCATAATTGGTCCATCTAATTGCGGCAAAACGAATGTTATGATATCACTTCTCACCAACGTGAATGGTTTACGATTTGCCAATGTTTACCTCTACTCAAAATCACTATATCAACCAAAGTATGAGTATCTGCGGAAGGTGTTGGAGCCGATCAGGGGGTTGGGATTCCACACTTTCGATAATAATGTAGACATAGTAGAACCGACCGATGCAAAATCTGATAGCATTTTTATATTTGATGATGTTATTTGTGAAAAACAGGATGTTATCAGATCTTATTTCTCTATGGGGCGACATAAGAATGTGGATTGCTTCTATCTGGCACAAACATATTCCAGAGTTCCCAAGCAGCTGATCCGTGATAATTCAAACTTCATAGTGATGTTCAAACAAGATGACATGAATCTACATCACATTTTTTCCGATCACGTGTCTCCAGATGTGACTTTCAAACAATTCCAGGATATGTGCGCACAAAGTTGGACAAGTAAATATGGGTTTCTCGTTATCGATAAAGATAGTGAGATTCATGAGGGACGCTATAGAAAAGGATTCGATAATTTCATATATCCATGACATGTCAGTAGAATTTGATCCATTCAATCTTCAGATGCGACAATGGCTACATCTAATGAAAACAGTTTCGGGACGGAATCTGAAATCATCCTAAAACGTGAACTCATAGAAGCAACCGATGCAGTGAGGAAAAAGTTCAGAAGCCTCAAGAGTGATCGTATGGATACTCAAATGGTACTCGAGAAGATGTATGAACCTATAACAAAACCATTGAATGCTATTTCAGCTGCAACTTCTGTGGGTGATAATATTGCAACTACATCATCTATGGTGAAGAATATCGATGAGAAACCAGTCAAGTCTATGATTACACAACCTATGCATTATTCCACACCGATGTCGGGAAAAGAGTCGAGTGTTATGAAATCATCTAGGAAACTCATGAAAACGGACAGTTCTGCCGACGATTTTGCATCATTGGATGGTGATGAAGACGAAGTAGCCCCCAATTATCTGAAAATGTTGAATACACCGCCAATATCATCAAACTCGCACATCTCCACCGATGCCATTTCACCAATTAATAGCACAATCACGAGCGAATTGAGTCAACAGTTGGAAAAACATTTAGAAAATCTGAATTCTGGCGACCCCAATTATGATACCACATACGGTGTCCGTATCGATTCTTCCACAGGGGGTATGATGATGGGAAATATGGAGATTCGTTTTCCCCCAGGACAAATCGAATTATGGCGCAATAATAAGAGGAGCAAGTTTTTTCCAGCTACTCCCGAGCTATATAATCTGATATTCATTAAACATGTTCCGACATCGGTGAGTGATAGAGATGGGCAGGTGTATGCATTGATATTGGAAATTACCAGAGCACCATATAAGGAATACAATATACGGAAAGGATTGAATACAAGCACAAAATCGAGAAAAAAGTTTCAGCAGATCATCAAACCATTAATTGGTTCGCCCCATGACATGAGGAGTAAGCAACGTAAGGGTATAGGTGGGGGGAGAATAATGCAACCGATACCTTTTGAAAAGCTTGTAAGTAAGTGCCCTAAGGATTATGTATATTGGAATGTGGCTACAGAATTAGTTGACCGGCTTCGACTACTGTGGAGTTCGAAAATGGCTGGCCACACTGGACATGATAATGAGATAATGTCTATAATTGAGGAAATGCGTGAAGAAGGTATCGTGTATTGAGTTGTGCTGAATCTCACATACACAATTTTTCAAATATATAATATCCATATCGTAGGAGCTATCATACTAGTATATAAACGTTATTCAAAGAGGTCACATGCATTTTGCATTGGCATATTACTGGCGTGAGGATGAGTGCGACAAAGAGGCAAATCGCCAATGAATTGCATAAACCTGCAAGACGCAACTTCGAGAGAAGAAGAACTATAATAAAAGGTTTCGCAGACCTGTGGCAAATAGATTTAGCTGAAATGCAAACATATTCGAAAGAAAATAGCGGTTATCGATACATATTATTTATCATCGATTGTTATTCCAAATATCTATGGACTGAGCCAATAAAAAACAAAACTGGTCCAGAAGTGACACGTGCCATGGAAAGGGTATTGGAAAAGTCTGAATATTCACCGAAGAATATCCAAAGCGATCTTGGAAAAGAGTTCTATAATAAATCCTTCACTTCTCTGATGGCAAAATATGGAATCAATCATTATTCAACGTATAGTACTATGAAGGCTGCAATCGTTGAAAGGGTCATAAGAACATTGAAAAATTGGATTTATAAAGAATTTTCTGTCAGAGGTGAATATAAGTGGTGCGACTTTCTTTCACACCTAACCGAAATGTATAATGACAGAGTACATAGAACAATTGGTATGAAACCCTCTGACGTGACACCTACTACAATACTACATGCTTATAGCCACATTAAAATAGCACCAAAGGCAAAATATTGTACTGGTGATGTCGTTCGTATAAGTAAATATAAAGGCATATTTGAAAAAGGATATACTGCCAATTTCTCCACAGAACTATTCAAAATAGTCAAGGTAAATATGACGAACCCTAGAACGTACAAACTTGAGGGTATGGAAGGTGAACCAATCGAAGGATCTTTTTATGAAATGGAATTATTAAAGACTGACAATCCTGATGCATATTTGGTAGAGAAAGTCTTGAGGAAGAAAAACGGGAGAATATATGTCAAATGGCTCGGATTTTCCAACAAACACAACTCTTGGATTGATAAGTCCGCAATTATTTGAAGTGTTAATATTTAATATTACCTACTTTAATTCAATAAATATTTTCAGATCAATTGTTCGAATATTTATATATACATCACTCCTAACCCGACAAAAAAAGTCATATTTGCTTATTGAATGATATTTTTATTATGTATAAAATGGGAACAAATACATTTCGGAACTAATCTTCGTCGGAGGTTTCTGCTTCCGGCACAAAGTATGATTCTGGTGGAGGTTGATTCCGACTTCGCCGAAACATGCGCCTCTCATAAGGCAAACACCAACATGTGCTGAAATGGTGGCCAGCAGATCTATATATGTAGCCAACATTCTCGCAGAAGTAGCTGACACTTGAACATCCAGCACACACCCCATTCCAACAATCGTTGCGGTATGTGCTACAGCTGAAACATCGACGAAAGTACAGCCGATCCACCATGCTGCATTCTCTGCAAGTATTCCTGCATATCCCCATATTCGTGTTCCGCAGCAACTTCGAACACTTAATGCATTTTGGTCCGATCCCATTTTCATGATGCACATTTCTAGAAGGGTCTTGAGGGCCTCGTAGTCTTCTATTCTCCAACGTGCAGTGTTGGCACACCCCGGTGCAGGGGTTTATTTCAATGGCTCTCCAACCAACGTCGCAATTGTGGCATATGATGAAATCATTAACTCTCACCGGGTTCACAGCTACCACTGGTTTCGAATCCCAGGATTTGGGGTAGGACATATTTTCAGAGTGAATAAAACTTAACTTCCTCTTGAAGACTATTTTGTGGAAGGTAGAAACACTATGATCGAAAATACTGACATCCTCCGCTTTTAAATGCTTGAATCCTCCCCTCCTAAACATTTTGTGCGCCTGACATATGAAAATGTCTGGAGAAAAAAATTGTGTGTTAATTCAAAGTTGGATTGGGTTTATTACGAAAACATCATGTAAAGACTAGTTCAGATTATGAAAAATCATACACCATTTCAACTGAATAATAATTTTATTGAAACTTGAATACATATTCAATCTCTTATGAAATCTTCGACGAATTCATGCAGCCCTCTTTCGTCATCGCTGTCAAGCTCCATATCTTGCCGCATGAAGTCGTCTATTCCATAATATACATTCCTCCGCTGGTGGCGGAGGCGACGCCTCTGTTGTCGATCTTCTTGCCTCTGCATTTCTGCTCTCAGTTCTTGTCGCCGATCTTCTTCTCTCTGAAGTACAGCCCTTTGTTCCTGCCGTCGACGTCGTTCTCTTGACGCCTCGTCTAGTTCAGCCACGCCAACTTCCAAATCCCTGAAGAAGTTATCGATGTCTTCCTCCATATCATCGAACATATCGGCTACTGCTCGGTGCTCTCCGATGACGCCCTCTGCGCCCCGTCTATTCTGTACCTCTTCGATGAGTCCGTTGAGGGAGAAGTCAGTCGTCGCTGTCGTCGAATCGCACGGTCCTGGTGGTGCTAAGCGACGGGTGAATGACATCTCATTCCCGTCCCTAGTGGTGGTGGTGTCAGCTTCTTGTACAATGATGACACTTGGAGAACTCATGTTGAAATTCAACTGAATGATTTCAGAGGAGCGGGTGCATTTATATACGATAAAAAGAGGAGTGGCTATGCGGAAACAGTGGTGGGGATAGATAAGTCGAGAGGAACATGAGACGGGCGGAAGAAGATACTGAATTTGTCTAGCACATATTATTTATTCAAGAATATCTACAAAATATCTTAGTATAGTATATAAACAAAAAAAATCATATCATATACACCTAATATTATTATACATCACTTAAACCTAACTAAATACATGGGCCTCAAATATAAATACAACTACATATCCTTCAAAAATTCCGTATTCAGCCGAGCATAACGCTCAAAGAGGGTTCTGCCTTCTTCACAGTCTCGCTGAAATTTTTCTTCAGCTTCCAACTGTCGAAGCAGTGCGTCTCTTTGCTGCAAGATAGATTCACATTTCTTTCTACTCGCAGCAATCTTAGCATCCACACCAGAATTCCATTGCTTCAAATCAGCATCATACCGTTTTACGTAGTCGATCAGCTGTTTTGGCGGCAGTGGAATAGATGTGGGAATGCGAGCATTATGGTCGGCTGTATCTGCCACGCTATCATCAACAGGCTGTACATTCTCATTGGCCGGGCGTACAACATCAACACGAATCACATTTATTTCAGGCCTCGATGGATTCGTGCGTTCTATAGCCGTTGAGGGAGCAGCAACTTTCTTATGGGGCCTATACCATTTTGAAATCTCGCCTCCTCGGTATGGGTTTGCCTTGCTCGTGTGTTTGAGGAATTTTTGAAGGACTGATGAAGATCCCGCTTTATCCTTCGCAGATGGCGACGACGACGACGATAGTGGCATCAGCGGTGATGATGCTGATTTCCTTTTTTTAGAAAGGTGTAGTTTCCTACCCTTCTTAGGTGATTGGAAATCACCATCGTCATCATGAGCATAATCACCACCAACTCCCTTAGATGTTGATGGCATCGGCGATGGCGGAGGTCTCTTGAAACCTTTGGAAGATCTCTTCATTCCACTCCCGGAGTCGCTATTGCCGGCTTCAGATGGTCCTTTAGGGCAGAGAAGGGGTATATCCTCAACAACCAATGAAGGAAGTGTGAGAGGTTGTTCTGATGGGTCAGTGAATGCTTCATCCCCTTCCAAATACTCTCGTATTTGTCCACTGAGCCACTCTCGCTGGGACTCGGTCTGGTCCTTTGGATCCATTGGTAGATCGCTGAAGCTCTTCTCCATATCTGCAATAGTCAAAGTATAAAATGAAAAATTGTTGAAGCGAACAGTTTTAGGACAATAAACTCACTTAAGATGGGTAGAGCTTGTTCTGCATCTTCCCCGAAGAAGGCATCGTTGAATATACTATCATCGGACATATCTGAAACAATAAAAATCACATTCGATACCAATTTTTTATACATAAAAAGAAGTCAAATGAGGCAATAGCCAATCATGAAAATAGGTACTCACTCATCATGTTTGCTGCTGTAGTGTGGAATAACGATTGACGAAAGAGGAGGAATATTCTGGTGGTAGACGGCGTCTGCTAACAGAATGAAGATTTGGTGTGCGCGTCACCGGTTCTGTCAACTCACTCCCCACTCTCAACCCTTCCCCCTCCTATTCACAACCCCCTACTCCAGCATTCACCTTGACTTGATGCAAATCGACCTTGTTGCAGAGTGGCCCAAGGTCGCAATAGAATGTATATGAGTGGTTCCGAAAAATTGAGATGATTTAGTAAAAAAAATTGCAGAATTGGAAAAATATGCAAAAAAAAACAGAAAAAATCCAAAAAAAATCCGAAAAATTCGAAAAAAAAATTCGAAAAAAAAAGTGAGAAAAAAAAATGAAAAATTCAAAAAAAAAATCGGAAAAAAAAAACAAAAAAAAAAAAAATTTCGACCCGGGTGCGGCATAGAAACCGCCGGAAAAAAAACTTTTTGACGCAGGTGTGGGGCACCACACATGTGTTTAAAATTTTTTTGGAGGCGGTTTCGCCGCACCCGGGGCGAAAAATTTTTTCGGCCCCCCCACCCCCACGGGCCGAAAAACTTAAAAAATACCTAACCAGCGCGGTATGGGAAGAACTTCGATCATAGGGAATTGTTTTATTCAATGAAAATCAAATTATAAGATTTATAATTTTTATTTGCTACAATGTACAATAAAATCACGTTAAGATAGAGACCTACTAATTTAGTTGGGAAGTAACAAATCTCATCATGCGTTCTAATTGAGATATTCTATCAACACATTCCTTCAATTTGATGTCGTAGCTCGATATCGTTTCATCTATTCTTTTAGATGTGAGATTCACCGCTACAATTGAATCATTCAATTCGGGTGACATCGTGAGAACCTTCTGGCAGAATTGTGGATAATCTTTGACGAACTTCTTCAACCCGTTTACTGCTTCTTGCATCTCAGACATTTGTAGGTTGTGGAATTTCAGTGGTATACCATCCCCATCATTTATTGGATAGCCAATATTCACTAGCCGTTTACCCTGCATATCATAATTTCCACTGTTGTCGAATTTGAATCCGATTCCTGGGCGCCCTTGTGAAAAACTTATCGATTTTTTCTTCTTTCGACCAAATTTATCGATAGTGTTATACATCCTTCAACCACAACAGCTCGACGTGAACTAACTATATATTACTTGAATATCGAACTGTGTACGAATGCATCTCTCCTTCCCACCCCACCTCCACTTCCAAGAAATATATTTATACATATACCCCATTCAACTCCATCTCTATCAAGTTATTGAATATTTTTGTTCCACAGAAATAATAGGCATTGTTGCTCGAAAATGTTTTATTCTAGAATAGATTTGCATACACATATTCATCTCCATCTTCATATGTTGAAAGGAATAGAGTAATCATAGAATACATTGAATAATTATACATTTCAAATTCACAAGATACAATTCGAAACGGATATAATATGATAAATAATACATCACTTTCTTCTTCTTTGTATAGGATGATTCAAAATATTCGAAATTCGAGATCTACGTCATATATAGAATATCATGAAATAAAAATTATATGTACACATAGATATATGAAATATCATTCCGGGAAAACATAAAATAAATTAATCAATATTTCGTGGGTATAGAGTTATCTATTGAAGTCCTGTTTGTTCCATTTCCAATAGTCTTATCAGCCCATCTAACCCGCTATCGTTTGAATTTTTGTTTCGGTCCGATTCCGCATGAGTAATTGCTTGCTGTAGCCAAAGCACATTTTGTTCGGGACTCACTTTATAGAATTCGATGTCATTATGCCCCCACGGTAGAGTTTTTGGTGTGTTAGGTATAATGAAACGTTTATCGTCATGATATGAAAGGGCAACTTTGTTTTTCATTTCCGTATAAATATCATGATGATCACTACGGAAACAATTCATTTTTCTGAAGATAAAGCCGCCTTTCTGTACAATATTTTTGTAATCATCCAGTGTTAATTGGGTTCTAACCACAGATCTTGAAATGCCTTTTGCTTTCTTCAATTCACTACCTAAAGATCGAACACAATATGCTTTGGCCCCAGTTCCATAGAAACTCACAATAGGATCATCTGGAAATTCATCCTTCATATTTCCCACGACTGATTTCGTAATCGGCATACCCATTTTATTGTTCACGGGGTAATTGGATGTGTCGAAATACGCTATGTTTTCCTTCATGAAATTGTAAAAGTTTTCTGTCTCTATTTTCAGGATCAAGGAGTCTGTATCAGTATATAATAATTGTGATTTGCTAGCAAACTGTTTCTTGATACATTCATAAAGAAAATTATATATGACGACTTTCGACACATCTAATATACAAAAACCCAAATAAAGTGGTTTGTCATAGTGCACCCTTACTTTACCCATGTGGATCGCTACAAAATTCTCATGAAATATTTTACAGGTTTTATAATTCGGTTGCGCGATCAATGCATTGGCACCCATCCTTCTTTTGACACTATCCCAATGAGTAACCAGTTTGATATCAGTTCTTTTATCTACATTCTCCATTGTCTTGCCATAAACTGAGTTAACCATATTTTTAAACAGATCTTTATCCGCCTTATTGGTACTCTTGTTACGCATTTCAGTATTGAGGTCTACATACTTCTTCAGCCACGGGGATTGATTGAATTTAAGAACTCTATGAGTTTTCACCAATACCAGCCCATTCATCAAAGCTTGTTTGAGGTTTCTTTGATGCACGATATATTTAGATTTGTTGAACAAATTTGGAATCAATTTCAGTAATTTCGATATCGAACCAGGAGGCGACATTGACTCTACGAGAAATGGAAGATCCGAATGAGCGTCATGTAATCCTTCGGGATAGTGTACATCCACTTCAAAGATATACCCGCATGGACCATCGTCCGCCAAATTCATTACATCCAATTCTTCAATGTCTTCAGAAGATAACCACTCGAAACCAGAAGTAGGTAGCGGTTGCGACATGCTATGCCCATATAAATTAGTTGCATCAAGATACATAATAAATGATGTTGGTTCATTTGGATTGAAATTCGGAAGAAAACTATTATTTGCTACATGGGATCTGAGGCTGCACTGGCTAATGCCACCCCTCATTCCTTTCTTGAAGAAATGTATCATGTCTATGTCGGTTAGTAATTCCAATTCAACTTTGGTATATCTCAACATAGCATCCCATGATAAACCGGGTGCTGTGAAGTATTGGCTAGGATCTAACTTATATGTTCTCAAACAAACCTTTCGAAAGTTTTCGAAAACATCACATAGTAATAGAACATCTGATTTCAAGTAAATGTCTGAGTAATCTCCGAGAGATTTACACTTGAATAGGTTCCAGACAAGCTCAGCTCTCCGATAATCTCCATCCGAAATGTGTTGGTTGGAAAGGTTATCATAAAAATCATTTTTTGATGGTAAAACTTGAACGTCCAATTTATCCATTGAAGTAATGAAGCTATATGGGAAAATACCTTTTTTAGTCATAACTTCAAATTGTATTGGGTCTCGGAAATGCTTCATAGTTTCAATTAATTGATTCGATTTCAAATTTCCAGCTAACGTTTCAAGGGATTGTGGAAGAAACTTGTAGCTATCTAAAAAGCGGAGTTTGAGAAATATGTCATGATTGTGGCCATCTTTTCCCAGATATTTGTCAACCAAGATGTGCTTGGTGAATGAAATATATTTCTCCTTTGTTTGAGCCACGCAATCTACTTGTTCATTCTGATCAAATAATTCTTTGATAAAAAGATGGCTATCATAACCGCTCATATTATGAAAGAATATGGGAATGAAATTTGGAATTTTATAATTCAAATTGCAAATTGAGTGTGCTGCTCCAAATCTCTTCCTACCAGTTAAATGACAGTGATCTCTCACTTTAACATCACCATATTCGAAGGGTTTATCACAAATACCGCACTCGGTTGCTCTGTTAAAATCAAGCTCTTCTGCTCGAGTCAATTTCTCCATCGGAACTATATGCTTCAAATATGTATTGTATATATTTTTTGAATCATTCACTAAACTTGAAACAAATTTCTTCGATACACCTTTGCCACGAAAAGAAACAAATTTCGTGATGGAATCATCGTATGAGCATTTTATCACATATGCAAATGAATGTGGTTCATGAATGAATGTTCGATTAGTAAACGATTTCTTCGAATCTGGTTCACAAGTATGTATCGGCTTCAATACTGACTCAAAATCTGCATATATAACGAAGGGTACCTTCATCTGTTTCTCGAAATTCTCAAATTTCAAAAGATTTTCTTGTGTATCATTACCAAATTTATCAATTTTTAGTTTTGTAGACGGTGTTGTTGTAAAAGTATGATTACAATCAGTCTGTTGATGGCGCAACAACTTAGACTCGTCAGAGAAATATAACAAACATCCATCACAGAAATATTTCTTATGACCTCTCGAAGATATTTGACTTGAAACCAATCTAGACAAGTTCTTTATCCAGCAATAGTGACTATTACCAGAATCATCTGTCATCAATAGTAAGTTAACATGTTTACTCATTCTCTTTCTAGCATAATGAAGTGGGCCAACCACTTGATAATTAACTTGCTGATTTTCAAAGACGCTTTCTAAACCATAAACATTTATGGAACAGTCGTTTAGGACCTCAAATTTAGGTATACTTGATACCTTGACAGGAAACTCTATACCCACCAGATTCAGGACTGTTGAAAAATGCGGGTACGAAGACATTTCACACGGCTTGCTGTATGCTGGATATAGTGCAGATGTCACAGCCCATGCGAAACAGCATTCGTCCTGATTAATCACATTCACCACCGCCGTCTTGTTCTCGATGAATCTGGGGAGTTTCAAGTAGGAACATCCTCGCAGCGGGCTATATTTATTGATGTTTATCTCGAGAAATAATATCTTCTCGAGAGCCCACCCTGTAACAATAGAAAATATTGAGGTGACAATATTCTTCAATGGGTTCGCATAAATAGCTAAAATGTCACAATTGAACTCACCAGAATCACGTTCTTCGAATTCCGTTGAAAGATTCACAATCATCTCCTTGAATGTATCTATGCAAGCTCCTAGATCGAGGGAAGAATCGATGATATGATTGGGTGTGATGAAAGATTTATTATCACGAATATCCTTAGATTCAATCACATATCTCCCAAACATTTCCATGTTCACTTTGATGGTGTGGTGAATCGAGACCATATTGTTTAATAATGATATGATAGTCGCTCTATTCTCATCAAAAAATGTATTATAATCTAATACTCCAGTTCTACATTCCACTCTGTAACTGATGATGCGGCATCTGAATGCGCTCTCAATCACGGATATGCCATTTCCTTGATTAATACAAGCATTCGTACGATGCTCCAATGACCTCTTATGTGCCGCCATTCTGTCTGCAGGAACTGTTTTATCACATACAGTGCATGTTTGCACATTTCCAATCGCTGATGTTGATGATGCATCATCTAATCGTGACTTCTTTGCCGCAGATGGACCAACACTCCCTATACAAGACAATTTCTGATGGCGCCGCAGGTTATCACTTCGTGTAAAGGATTGGGCACAAGCATTGCAGAACAACATTTCGATTAAGCGAATGCAAAGTACACTTTCGAGAATGAAAAAGGAGTGTGTGACAATCGAGAGCAATGGGAGAACTGAAGTCTAACGAACACACCTTTCAATTTATAGGGGAGAGGAGTGATGACGTAGAACTCGGCAAGGTTATCCCCTCCTAACTGAGTGACCTCGAGTGTAGGATGTCGAGCGAGCCATCAAGGTCACATACTCTCTGAGTCAGAGGAACTCTTCCACATCTTCCCAAGGTCGCGAAAAGAGCGCATATATCATCAATCGCCAAGGTCGTCTCTCAAAAGAGTGCACGTATACTCCCAAGGCCACTCCACCCCGAGATCACTGTATTCTCCCAAGGTCATCCAAACGCAAAATCACTCCCAATCGAAGGTTACCCTCCAAGGACACCCTCCAAGACCACTCCCCCCAAGGTCACCAGTGGCGTACTGCAAGCATAATATGTGATGCGACCTTGGGGGGTGGCCTTGGGGGGTGGCCTTGGGGGGGTCGACCTTGGGGGGAGACCTGGAATCGGCTTAAACCTTCTACTCACAACATTCCACAGATAACAAAATCTATTTGTCAGCGAGGATTCTCCTACATTGCACCAAAAGCATATAATTCAATTCCTGAGGATATAAAATCGATAGAAAAAGTTATTTAGAAGAAAATAAAAAAAATTCATTAGAGAGAAACCAAGAGTTTGGTGCAAAAATATCATCGAATTAAGGATTTGAATATTTTCTACTTGCCATGTAGTACCCATTTCCATGTATATGTTAGTTTTCATTTCCATTTCCACATTATTTTTATTTAGTGTAGTTATAGGAATCCTTATAGATATATATATATATATACATCGTATGTATGTACATGTTCTCAGAACAAGTATTTATTTACTTACTGAGTATTAGTCATTTATTGTAAATTTCATGTACATTTTCTTACTTTACCTTACCTTAAATAAATGATATTATTATTATTATCATCAGAGTCAAATTCAAAATATATCAAACGTCAAATATTCAGAGGCTTCTAGGGATATTTCGGCAAAAACGCATACAATACAGTGGAAAATAAGAACTTGTTCTTATTCCATGCATGCCCATCACGCATTTTACAAGCATGCCGATGTGAACTTCGACAGGCAGGTATGCATTTTTCCTGATGCAGGGTCGAAAATCCAAGGTGGGCACACATGAATCAGAATCGGCCTATAGTTAATTCAACGACGAAATAACCTAGATGCCGTATCTAGCGTAAGCATACAGTGATCTAAGGTTTCAGTGCACGCATCCTTGTAATTCTCCAAGCCTTCCGAGGGTGATCAACAAAGCAATTTAGCAATGTATTTGCTAGGCTTTCGTATTATTTTCAATGGATTTGAATTACTGTGAATAGTTTTCGGATTTATTTCGTGCTTATCAGCTGGTAACTGATAATATTGAAACATGCAGCTCATATGGTCGTAAAAACGAAATTGAGAAAGATTTCTTACCACAAACATTCACGTTTGTAGTAAGCACTTCCTAGAAGTAGATTTCTGAAGTAAATGCCAAATTGATGGTTCCTTGGGTATGTCTTCTTTCAAGTTGAATCAAACAAATATAAGATCTGGTTTATCTGTAGTTGTGTCTCTTTCATTGTTTGTGATGAAAACCTTGATTTCACTTCAGGACCATCCAAAAGAATCAAACCATGGCTCAAAAAGAATGCAATTACTTCAATAAACATCTCAAAGCCATCACATGGGAACTTCAAGAGTGAGCCCGATATAGGCTTGATGAAATAAAATCTTTATTCGAACTGAATAAGCCATGAATAATGAATTTGAGGTAGACCACAAGATCTCTAACTTCCTAAGTTATTCTTGGTACATATAATAACTATTGTTATTATGGACTATAATTATATTGTGAATCTGAAAATAATAACTTGTGTTGCCTATTTAAGATATCTCAATATAAGCAGATGCACCACTACACTTACTTTTCTCGAAGAAAAAAGTTAATTGAAAATTTTTTTGTTTTTATTTCTCCAATCATCTAGTTTTTGGGTAAGAATAAAATTATAACAGCTTAATACATATACTTTTACACTTCCACTGCCCACTTTTTCATACAATTATTTTAATTTCGTATGAGGGCTGCCCAAGAGCTGAAGTTTGTGAACAGGAGTTTATTTATGTGTGTTTCATATCTATCCACGAAGAATGATGTGACCAGCTTTGAACAATGCTCCTCGCTTTTTTATAGGGTTTCTTCTTCTTTCAAATATATTGGGTATTCTGAAAATATAACTATAATGAAGATGAATCAATAAATCATTGAAATACGAATACCTTAGTAGCCCCATTTATTTTGCCGAGGTGGTTTGAAAAGCCTACAAAAACATAATAAATCCATTAATCTCATATAAAATACCTGTTTTGTGTTCTATAAATGATAACCAAACGATAGCACCCATTCAAATATTTTGGATTGGTTATTTCTTTCCTAAAATGTGAATTAAAAATTGACATATTATCATTGAAAACATATACGAAATGTTTGTTGATCACCTTCATGTCAAATTTTTGACATTTCTGCAGCGTCATTGGTTCGTGATTTTCGCGAATACCAGTTTTTTTGGTTGGGAGTGGTGTCAATATTCTTGGTAACTTGGAAACGCAGGATGACGACGTTCCAGTGTGCCATAAAAAAGAAAGTGTATGCAACCAAAAAATCCCGCCTTATTGAAAATGCGACGTTGTCGAAATAGATGTGCAAACACAATAATCAAAAATGAACTTGATATGGAGATATCAATGAGTCGGTATTTATCTCTAATAATAACACGAGAGCTTTGAGAGAAACTTGACATGTATCAATGAGAATTTTGTTGTCTGTTGAGAAAAACTGTCAGAAAAAATTTTCTGATATTTTTTTTTCATCAAATTGCCTAATGGCAACAAAATTCGAATTATAAATGTCAAGTTTACTTCGACTAAAAAAAAACTAGAGTGTTATTCTGTAAGACAATTAATTCAATGAATATGATGTGAATGAATAAATTATAATTAATTTATTGAATTTAACAGAAAAGTACAATTGTTAAAAATTATAATAAAAAAGATTTCTTGTCTTTTGTTAATAGTTTGCTGCATATATTGAGCGGTGGTAGTAACTCCAAACAAAACATCGCAAAATATCACCGAATTGACGTATTGCAAGACACATTACCTATCATTGATGGCTTTTTCAATTTCTCCACTCGAAGACTCTCCAAATTGCGACATTGCGTCATCAACAATTTGTTTACAATGCTGGTTGTCATTCTTTCAAACTATAGGTTCCGTTTTGTCGCTGGAAAAGTAGGGTCAAACTTATTTTGCTGTCATAATGACAAAACAACGCGACATATGGCATTTTTAGTACCACATGACTTAAATTGTCAGCCGTAATCATCAGCGACACACGTCCTTGTCATGAACAGTGATCCAATTGTTGAATTGGATGAATTGTAATTTGCTACAGAGATACATTAATGATCAATATCATGTCATGTGACCATAGCAACTCACAATAACTGGATTAGCATTTTATAAAAAACAATCTCAAAACTTAATTTTGTTTGAGGTTATCGAGTTCTATAATCCTGAATATTTTTGAGGAAGATGAATTAGTTGATATTACTCAGATTATAAAGAATGCATGAAACCAAAAAAGTTGGATGACTTTTTTCAGATTATATAGGTAGTCACATTTCAAGTTATTTGAGAATTACATATAGTTCGAAGATTCTGATAAATCCTACAGGTCTGATTTCATGTTCCTTATTTGTTTTTAAGTATCTATAGTATGTGTGGGCGTATTTATCGATTTATGGGTAATTATCGATAATGTATGCAACAATGCAAGAAATTATTCGAATTATAGGCCTCAATAGCTTGTGATGGATTGAAAAAACATTTGAAAAAATTATCGATCGATAATTAACGATTTTATCGACATTATCGATAAACTGAAAATATCGATAAACTCTGATTATCGATTATCGATATTTCCAAATCATTATTGCCCACAACTAATCTATAGTGATATCATCCTTCTTATTCAAATTAGGTTATGGAAAGTCGAGTCGATGAGTATACACATTCAAAATTAGGTACTTTCGTGATATTTTTTGTATGTTCTGGTTCTCACGAAGAAGGATATCCTGTAATGTTCAGATAACATCGTGAGAACCAAGGGAAAGAAGGTACGAGTTGGTGTTCTTCTTAAATTTCTGGAGATGGTATGCCTCGGGAAACACATTCGTAGGCAATGAGTTCCAAAGTCTCGATGTTCGTTGGATGAACGAGTTTTTGGAAAGGAACGTTCTGCAGGTCTCTTAAGTGATCACGAAGGGGTGTGAAGACTGAACTTGACGGGTTAATCTCGAAGAGACTGCTAATAATGGAGGAACGATTGTTGATATTTCAGAATAGCATCGCCCATGAAAATATCTATAAAATAGAGATAAATCGCCAACTTTTCTACGGTGTTCCAGAGAAGTGAGCGAGTTTGTAAGCGAGGCATCACCGACGAGACGAATTGCCATATTTTGGACAGAATCCAATAGTATCAGTATATTATGTTCAGGTGCCGCAGTCCAAATATGGGAACAGTATTCCAGGACAGGTCGGATCTGTGCCTTATATATCATAAGCAGCTGACTATGAGTGAAATAGCTCTTGGCTCATAACAAAAATTCAAGTTTTTGGGATGCACTTTTGGCAATGGACCTCACGTGATTTTTCCAAGAAATGACATTGCTGATAGTAACGCCAAGCATCAAAATGGTTGACTTCAATGGTATGGTTACTCCTGACTGAATTATGTTCAGCACAGTGAGATCGGCTTTTCTATAGAAGACATGCTTGTGTTTTGTTGACATTGAATTAATTCTACCAGGGGTTATTAGATCCTCACTCAAGAATTGGTTCTAAGTCCATATTTATTTTGTTAACATTTTTTCCTCGTTCATTTCTGGTCTGACGGGCCGATATAGGAGCCCTGGAAGAGAAAGCGCTACCTAATCATGTTGATTTTTTTATATACAGCCAAGGAAATAATGGAAATTATCAATGTATTGGAACAGCACAGTAGTGAAGTATTTTTTGACCATTGAATATATTACAAAACTGTTTATTTTCGTACATTTCACCCACCTCAACTCAACTGCTTATTTCACCTATATCAATGAATTTTATGTTGACTGTACTAAAATGCTGAAATAATTTGCTTCATCTTCAGAATGTCAGCGATATTTTCTCATTTGGTTCGTTGTTTATCTTGATACCCACCTGAATTTTAACGAAGTATTTTATAAGGTTTCTATTTAACGCCATTTGTAGCCGTCAGGTTACTGGTTGTTAGTGTCACTCAGACGAAATACGGCCAACAAAGAAAAATGTTCAACAACAGGGGAAATAATATTGCTATTTCGTTTGTATATAGTATTGACTGGGGAATTGGTATCGTTGGAAGAACATTGACGTTGAATAAGGTAATACAATGAAAATATTATATACAGTGTTTCTTCAGTATAACATAATAATGCATTATCGAGTGCAATGTTCTTCATTTATAACACAATCAATGATTTCTACACATAAATCAACAGTGAATGATCCTTCAAAACGCAGGTTCTACCAGATTGAATAGTCGATACGATGATGAGGAGATCGAATTTTTAAAGTAGGTATATATATAAGGTGGCCTAGATTAGAATGAATAGCATGGTATCTTAGTAAAGGTACGGATTTGGTTAAATAAGGAGCAATAAAAAGATCTCTTACGTGTATTATGCAGAAACGGCTCGTCATATTTCGTCTTCGAGATATTTAGAAAAACATAAGATTTTGCAATTATTTTTTTTCATTCGATTTCATTTTCGCTGAATCACAAACCTCTTGATGATATTAAATATGTGTTGTGACTAGCATTTATCTGGATTAGGATACTAATATGATTCTGCTAATAATGAATGATGACAGCTTTAGCAGACTTTATCTCTCAATTCTAGGAATAATTTAATATACTGTTATTTTTTTAAACGAGTATCGTACATCAAGTTGAATGTCACATGATACCTGACCGTCTCCATCGGACAAATGAATAATGCTCCTACTGGTGTATGCGATCGAGGGACTTGATAAAACACCTAGTTCCATTTAGACATTGATTGATTTGAGACGTGCTGTTACGAGATGTGAATTTAATTAACACCTTTTTATGATGCTTATCATTGTAAATGGTTCGGTCTATCTTTAGTAACGAAGGTACTGATTTCTTGCTGTCAAAGAATCGTGAAACTGAACGGAGAAAACTAACTGATTTCATCAAAATGGCAGATGTGAGGGCATTTTCAAAAGTGTTCCAATTCCGGGATTCAAGAAGGATTTATGTGTTTGTCCAGGGTCAACAAATTTCTTACGTGCTGTTGAGTTTTTACTATATACATGTTATATCAAGATAGAACAAGAAGCCATTGTCAACCTAGAAGGTCATCTTCAGCGGATGTTTACCAAGGAGTCACCTTTAAAAGAAGCATCCCATTATGTCGCAGTATCTACGCAGTAGAAGCTACGTCGCCATATGTGATGGTAAACAAGACTCAGCAGCTTCCAGAAGATTCCATGAACCATCAGCATATTTTCATGTATAAATATTAGAATTGTAAACAAGTTAGTCAGTCACTGAGCAGTCACTGAGAGTCATTGAAAGTCTCTGAATAGTTTTTATATATTGTCAGTGCTCAATAAAGTTGGTGGTAGCTACCACCATAATAAATAATAATTTTTTAAAAACCCAAGTTAGAAACTTGAGATATAACAATTGGCGCAGTCGTACGGATTCCTTCAACACGAAGAAAACGTGGTGGTTTCCAAGCCTTCAAAGAAGAAAGAACCAAAAGAAAACCCACGGGAGGACGGTCTCTTCGGCAGTATTGGACAACTGGTGTAGCCACAGCTCACGAAGACTAAAGGATTTCATCCAACAACGGACGGTCTCTTCGGCATTAGTTCCCTCCAGTCCTGTAGCCAGCGTTCACGAAGACTAAAGGATTTCATCCCCCGACAAGACACAGATGAAGAAACAAGTAGTGTAAGTAAAGAATCATCTCGATATTTTGAATCTATTATTTCAAACAAACTTGTTCTGTTATAATATTTCCTGAATATCATCCCCAGTTTTTCAGTGTTTACTATAAAACATTGCGTAACTTATCTAGTCAAATCAATTAATTTTAAGAAGAAAAAAATATAAAGTAATAAAATGGCTGAACAACAAGAACCAGATCAAGCCAATGTTCCAATTGAACCATATAAACTTTCAGAAATTTTCTCAATAATACCAGAATATGATGGCAACCCAATATTTCTGACAACATTTTTAAATTCTTGCTCAACTGCGGAAGGAATGGCAGTAAATGATCAAAAAATTCTCGTAACACTTCATATTAAAAACAAATTGAGAGGAAAAGCAGCTGAATTAATAAATTCACGAAACCCAGAATCTTGGCGTGAAATAAAAAATTTACTAGAGTTACATTTTGGAGACAGTAGAGATCTAAATTCACTTATTCAGGACCTGCAAAGAATGAAACAATTGCCTAATGAATCAGCATTGACTTTCGTTTCACGATTACAGACTCACAACGCAAAATTGCTTGCTTCAGTAAACAAACAACTAAGAATGTCGGTAGAACAGAAGAACTCACAGATAAAGCTTATCGATTCAATGACTTTGAATACTCTATTAACCGGCCTTGAACCAAAAATTGCACCTATAATTAGAGCAAGTAATCCACCTGATATACTCACGGCAATAGTGCGAATAAAAAGAGAATTACAACTCTTATACTTCGAAAATCAGAAGAGAAATTCAAACTATGTACCTAGCCAAAACCAACAACAAAATCGACGACCCATGAATTTCAATAATACACAAAGAAGACCTCCAATCAATAATTTCAGACCAAATAATTATCAAAATTCCTACCCAAATCAGAATTATCCAAGACCAAACACTCCAAACCCAAATTTTCAAAGACCAATTAATTCAAATATTCCACAACAGTCGAATTTTCAAAGACCAAATTTTCAACCAAATATTCCAAGACAAACTCAACCGCAGAATTTTCAACAAAATAGACCATCAGTAATAAGATCAAATCCGAATTTTCAAAATAGACCCATAATGCAAAATCCAAATTATAGAATGCAGCCACAACAAAGAGCACATCATTTTAATTCGAATTCAGACGAATACTATGATGAATACTATGATGTAAATCAAGATTATTATACTGTTAATAATCAAGACAATAATTCAGGTTATTATACAGCTAATAACCAAGAAGAACAATTTAATTATGAACAATATTTTCCAAATCAAGACAGATACAGAGATTATGAAAATTATGATACTTACGATGATCAACAATATCAAGTACAAGCAAATTATCAATTTGACGATCAAAGTAATCACTATGAACAAAATCAACCAGTTCAAATTCCACCTAAATTTGACAATGAACAGGATTTTCAGAAAACTTCTATACAAGGAGATCCCCCTTACCAAGATCCAATTTCGAATATACAAACACAAGTCCAGTCCCTAAACCTTCAGAAACAACAAGATTCCCCAGATCAAAAATTTATTTAGACAGCCAACTATTCACTGTCAGCTCAAAAAATCTATATTACATCTTAGATGCAACAAAACAATATAAAATTTTAATAGACACGGGAGCAGGTATATCAATTTTCAAACCAAACATATGTAAAAATTATCACCAAAGACAAACAGAAAATGTATCAGTCCAAGGAATAACTTCAGAACAAATACCAATCAATGAATCAGTTTTTATACCCTTTTGTGACGAAGACAAACATAAAGTCTACATTGCAAACATTTACATGGAATTCGATGGATTGTTAGGATCAGATTTTTTAGAACATTATGATTGTGTAATTGATCTAAAAAACAAACAATCAATTACCAACTTCAAAACTGTTCCACTATTCAAGGTAACTGATCAGGAAACAAAAGAAATCGAAGACAAAAATCAAATCATTCCAAGTAATTCACCAATAAAAAATAAATTACCAATTCAGAATATAATTTCGATTGAACCTCGTACAGAAAAAGTTTTCAAATTGAAATGTGATTTATTCGACACAGAAGCTATACTGTTAGCTCAAGAAATTGAAAAAGTACGTCTACCATATGCATTAGTGAAAATTAATGAAAAAGGAGAATTTTTAACAACAATACTCAATGTAAATGCGATAGAGAAAACAATTAATATTTCAGATCTTAAATTAGAACCGATTCATAACTATACATTAAATGACTTTGAAACAGATGATCAAATATTATTCGACAGAAATTTAGAAATCAGAAAAAATCTCAGAACGGAACATCTAAATGATGAAGAAAAAGAATTATTGACAGATTTATGTTTAGAATTTTCAGATATTTTCTATCTTGAAGGAGACAAATTATCATTCACCAATGAAATTAAACACTCAATTGATACTGGAAATGCAAAACCGATTTATACAAAATCATATAGGTATCCCCAAATTCACAAAGAAGAAGTAAAAAAACAAATTTCCAATATGTTAGACCAGGAAATAATTAAACCTTCAATTTCTCCATGGTCATCACCAGTATGGGTTGTTCCGAAAAAATTAGACGCATCCGGAAAACAAAAATGGAGAGTAGTAATTGATTATAGAAAATTAAATGAAGTCACTGTTAACGACAAATATCCATTACCAAATATTTCAGACCTCCTAGATCAATTAGGAAAATGTCAATATTTCATTACCATTGACTTAGCCTCAGGATTTCACCAAATTGAAGTAGATCCTAAAGATACACAAAAAACTGCTTTTACTGTTGAAAATGGACATTACGAATATCTTAGAATGCCATTTGGACTCAAGAATTCCCCCTCCACTTTCCAAAGAGTCATGGACAATGTCTTATTAGGTATCCAAAACGAAAGATGTCTTGTATACATGGATGACATAATTGTATACTCCGCTACAATTGACGAACATATTTCTCGTATTAAAGAAGTATTTAGTAGATTAAGGAAATCAAATTTCAAAATTCAACCAGATAAATGTGAATTTTTAAGGAAAGAAGTCGCTTATCTCGGACATGTAATCACAGAGAATGGTGTAAAACCAAATCCAGATAAAATTCAAGCAATTATTAATTTCCCTGAACCCAAAACACAAAAAGATATCAAATCATTTTTAGGACTAGCAGGATATTATCGCAGATTTATTCCTAATTTTTCAAAAACATCAAAACCTCTTACTAAACTTTTACAGAAAGATATCAAATTTTTCTTTGACTCAGATTGTAAAAAAGCATTCGAAGAACTCAAACAAAGTTTAACCTCATCCCCAATTTTAATATATCCTAATTTCACTGAAACCTTTCTCCTAACTACAGACGCAAGTACATTTGCTATTGGCGCTGTTCTTTCACAAGGACCTATTGGAAAAGATTTACCTATAGCATATGCATCACGAACACTTTGTCCAGCTGAATCAAGATATTCAACTATTGAAAGAGAGCTTTTAGCTATAGTGTGGTCAGTTAAACACTTCAGACCCTACCTATACGGAAGACATTTCATTTTACTAACAGATCATAGACCATTAACATGGTTATTTTCAATTAAAGACCCAGGCTCAAGATTAGCTAGATGGAGACTAAAACTCGAAGAGTATGATTATGAAATTCGATATAAACCAGGAAAAACTATAAAAAATGCAGATGCACTTTCTCGAATAAAAATAAATCATTTGAAAGACATTATTGACTTCCAAAAGAAATCTAAATTTTCCTATCCTATTTTATCCTCAAATCAAGAAGATAATGACTCAGATTCAGAACGAACTGTAAGTGCACCACCTTCAGAAATGGGAGACATTGACGTTGAATTAAACCCAGAAGAAGCTGATCAAATTGTACAAGCAGCACAAGAATATCACAGATATAACCATCTCTATAAGACGAAATCATTGATAGACTATTCGAAAATAGAATTTTCCAATGACCAAATTTTAAGCAAAGAGAATAAACATATTTTGATTTTCATGCAACCTACCAAATTAACGGATTTACATGAAAAAATTATAGACGATCTTTTTGAAATAAATTCAGAATTCGACAGATTAAAAATCAATATTTTATCAAGTCACTCAGTAAAAAATCGAAAATACTACATTGTTCCTATACCCAATGACACTGAATTAGCAAATCATTATTTATTTCTGACAATGTTCCAAAACCAAGAACAACTCGAATCTAATCTAACGTACTGTATAGAAAATAATTCTGAATTACAAACTCTAGAGATATTGAGTTATATTTTTGCAGAGAAACAAATTAAATTCAAAGTTTGTCAAGATTTAGTTCAGACCCCCAATGAAGACGAAAGACCAATCATTCTCGATCAATATCATTCCGGTAAAAGTAATCTACACAGAGGAATCAATGAAACTATTCGAAGAATTAGAATGAAATATAATTGGCCAAATTTATCTAAAGATGTAGAAAAATTCATAAAACAATGTCAAATATGTCAAAAAGTCAAAGTATGCAGACAAAACTTGAAAAATCCCATGGTAATTACAGAAACCCCAAAAACTCCTTTCGAGAGAATAAACATTGACATCGTAGAAGTATCTACACAGAAAGAAAGAAATTACGCTTTAACAGTGCGAGATGAATTAACAAAATTCACTCAAGCGTACCCAATACCTGACAAATCAGCCCAATCTGTTGTAAACACATTGTTAATATATTTCCAACACTATGGAACCCCTTTGCGAATTCACGCAGACAGCGGAAAAGAATTTGACAACACCCTAATGAAAGATCTTTGTACATTGTATGATATCAAATTATCATATTCCAGTGTAGGACATCCCCAATCAAACGGATCAGTAGAGAGATTTCATGCTACTTTATTAGAAATTATAAGAGCTCACATGATTGAAAATCCACGAGAACATCCTTTCAACATATTGCCATACGCAATAATCTCTTATAATACAGCGAAAAACAAAACCCACGGATTTACACCCTATGAATTAGTCTTCGGACATACTTCAGGAAGACCCCCTGAAAGATTATATAACCAAGAACAATTAATTACTAAATATGTTAGAGATTTAAATAATCGTATATCACATTATTATAATATAGCACGAGCAAAAACTGACGCAAAGAAATTAAAATCAAAGATACGTTTCGATGAAAATATTACAAAAACTCATGAATATAACGTTGGAGATAAAGTCTATATAAAGGAATCGCAAATCAAAAGCAAACTAGAAAATAAATTCAATGGACCATTTGAAATCAAGGAAGTTTTCAAAAATTCAGCAATACTTTATAATCCAAATACAAATCAATACACTAAAGTAAATTTCGATAGAATGAAACCATTCCATGAAAATTAATTTATTTTCAGGTTCATATTGATGCTGACTTCAGTCATCGCCCAGTATAAGATAATTCCTATAAATAACACCGTTGGAATTTACTATCATGAAGAAACGTATATCAGCATATCCCATTCAAAGTGGACATTACTAGTGAACAAAGATATCACTGTATTACGAGAAGCATTCGACAACAACGAGAAAATTCTCGATTCAATAATAATGATGCTTAATAATTGCGCGAAACCATTTCATTCGGAAGTTAAAACACATGTTAGTCTCTTGTTACAAACATCAAGATTGATTAAGGAAAAATTTTCAGAAATATTATTAGATACGAAAAGATATAAAAGAGGAATCTTAAATGGCATTGGTTCCATATTTAAAACGATCACAGGAAATCTAGACGCCAGTGACGGAGAATATTATTCTGATTGCATAAATAAATTAAATAATGATGAACACCAACTGGAAAATCTATTGAAAAATCAAATTTCAGTCACAAGTTCTGTTATTAAAAACTTCAATTCAACTATACAAAAAATCCAAATCGATGAAAAAACATTCAATGATGATATAGAGGCAATACGAAATTCAATAATGGAAGTTTATGACGAAGTAACAATATTAAATTCCAAAATGAAACTTTATGAAATTTGCGAAAAACTTATGGAAAGCTATATTTTCATTCAAGAAAATCTCAATGATATTTTGAATGCAATTACGTTTTCACGGCTCAATATTATTCATTCATCAATAATAACGCCAAATCATTTGATGACATCCCTTCAACAGATATCGCAAAATCTACATAAAAACGTTTTGCCAATACCAGCTCAAATTTCATTTGTTGCCCAATATTTAGAAATTATCGAATTAGAAGCATTTCAAATTAATGATAACATTGTATTTGTTTTAAAAATACCACTAACCGAACCTCAATTGTATACTCTTTTTCGTTCATATCCTATACCAATATATGATAACAGAACAGGTCTTCATCACATACTTTCTATGAATCATAAATATATCGCGAAAGACGATGATTCTTTAATGTACCTCATAATCGAAGATCCTTCAAAATGCAAACCAATATCGTTCAGAATACGATTATGCAATGACGTATTTCCATATCCAATTGATACCACTTCAGAATGTGAAATAAGACTTTTGAAAAACATTGCAAAAATTCCAGAAAATTGTCAAAGCATTCCAATATTCGGACAAGGATATAATATTCAAATCTTAGAAGAAAATGTATGGCTAATAACTGTTGCAGAACCATTGCACATAACTATTACCTGTCCAGGTAGAAATTCGAAAACCGAAATAATTTATAGAAACTCCATATTAAAAATGCAATTGAACTGTAATGCATTTGTGGGAGTCACAAAAATACAGGCTTCATCGAGAGAAACGTTGAATGTTTCATATAATACACACCCTGTATTATTACCATACGATTGTTGTGCAGATATTCCAAATCAATTTCATCCACCAGAATTGAAACCATTGAAAATCAATAATATCAATGCAGACGACCTAGAAATAGCCAAACATAAATTGGACCAATATTCTAGAGATCTTGATGATTTAATTAATGAACCTTTTGTTTCAAAACACATTTCATGGTTCACCTATGCCACAATCACCGTTATAATTGGACTCATCGTACTCTACCTGTACTGCAAGTGCCGCCGAAGAAGAAGACGTCAAACAGCCATTCTACCAAGAGATTATCCGCCATACCCACCTCAAGGACCAACGAAGCCACTTCGAAGATTCACCCAGTACTTACCAAAAATCCTCAAGAAAAGACCAAGTATCCACGAAGAAGCAGAAGAAGAAATAGAACTTCGAGACAATTAAAAGTTGTCGCCATAGCATCAACTTTTTCTATTGATGGGGAGCTGTTATATCAAGATAGAACAAGAAGCCATTGTCAACCTAGAAGGTCATCTTCAGCGGATGTTTACCAAGGAGTCACCTTTAAAAGAAGCATCCCATTATGTCGCAGTATCTACGCAGTAGAAGCTACGTCGCCATATGTGATGGTAAACAAGACTCAGCAGCTTCCAGAAGATTCCATGAACCATCAGCATATTTTCATGTATAAATATTAGAATTGTAAACAAGTTAGTCAGTCACTGAGCAGTCACTGAGAGTCATTGAAAGTCTCTGAATAGTTTTTATATATTGTCAGTGCTCAATAAAGTTGGTGGTAGCTACCACCATAATAAATAATAATTTTTTAAAAACCCAAGTTAGAAACTTGAGATATAACATACATGTGTATACCAACAGAGATACTAAGCAACATGTTTGTTTGATTATCTGAATGTTCATTGAGATTTTGAATGAGATATAACATCACAACGTCTTTCAAAAGGTGATGCTGATTCTCTAATTTGACAAGGCTTGACAAGAGTGACTCATCAATTCCTCAATTTGAGAGGATTTTTTCAATATATTCCAATCACATTAAGATTCCACTGGAACAGAAGGATGCATTGAATATCAGCAGTCTCGAAAAATATTGGGACTGAATTATAATGGTTCTTTGGTGAATTTCATATTAGAATAATGATACTTCACGAATTCAGAACATTCTCAGGAGTAATTGAAAAGTTATCCCATATGATAGAGGCATACCTACCTTCTATAAACTATTTTGAACCATGAGGTTTTATGATAGTACAAAAAATTATATGATAGGTTATAAAGGAACAACAGACAAATTTAATGACTTCATTCGGCAATTCAGTACCACAGACAGACCCATGGATCTACCTATTTTCTTCTGACATTTATTAGTAACTTTTCCGTGTACTGAAGTCTATGTGTTGGTTATTTTTTGAGAAGAGAATCCACTGTTTAATGGCCATTTCGTGCCCAACCGATGTGTTTTTATGGAGGTGTAAGTAATAGCGACGTCTTTTCGTTTTTTCTCTTGATTGCTTATCACTGGTAGTAAAGATTGTATACAAGTGAATTACGACGAGTCTTAATTAGTGGGGCGTAATGTGCAATAAAATGAAATATGGTTTGTATTGCATTTTTTGTAAACTGAAGAAATATATTCATGACTCATGAAAAAGCGCGAGTGGATGAAAGGGTTGACATTTGAGTATTGATGTATCGTTCCGAGTCTTCGATCTGCATACTTCATTATACAATTAGTCAATGGTACATTTTGCTTCGGTATTGGTCGAATCATTACTTAAAGGTACCTATATAAAAAAATGAGAATGTTCAGAACCCAAGAAACTATCTCTCGAGCATATTTTTTTATCTATATGTGTTTCATTGAGAACTAACAGAGCTGTCCCAAAGCATTGTGCTTAGTGCTTATTGAAGCACTTAAAGCACTTTTGTGCTCGTGAGCACTGTGCTCCCGAGCACTTTCTTGAACCAGTGCTTAGTGCTTACTGCTTCGAGTATTTCACGAAAAGGCTTAGTGCTTAGTAATCCCGATAACTGCTACCGAGCACTGGTCTTGTTAAAGGCTAATAACGATTTGTAGCAAGGCCATAACCTTCAACTTCATTCGACTGATGATAAAGATATATTTTCGTTAACATTAAATGATATCATTGATGTGATATATATTTCGTTTTTAATAGTGATAACGTATAGGTTCAAGCAAAATCATTCGAAATGTTGGTGTTTATTGAGAAAATGTTCGGCCCCTTTTCGGTTAGGTTTTTACGAGGGTTTTTACAGTTATTTCATTCATTTAGGATGACCCGAGAAAAATGAATTCAGGTATTATTTAAATATTGCCTGAAACTCCAGATACATTTTGAATGAATTTGTTAAAACCTTCACTATATATATGACTGTATGTCAAATGAGTTTTCAACGATTTCCGTTTTCACTTTGTTGAATAAAGTTTATATTTTGAAGTTGAGTACTGGAGTAGCATTTGATGCGAGATGCTATTCGTATTCATTTCAAATCCACCACATCAGTTTATTCAATGCAACAGTTATAAATAATGAATCATAGGCGAAACATTGCGATCAACGTTCAACATAATATGCTGATTCTTTGATGTTTTGGATTGAATTTGACGAGATTATTGTACAACAATACAAAAACCATGTCAGAATGTGATTCAAGTTCATAACTTAACAGAATTATCCTTTTCAAAAGTGCTTAGTGCTTAGTGCTCGCGATGTCGAATTCCTTTTTGAGAGTGCTTAGTAATCGCGAGCATTTTGTCAATAAAAGTGCTTAGTGCTCGAGATTCCGAAGCACTTTTTAAAAGTGCTCAGTGCTTAGTGCTCATTTGGATAAAATGTGGCTGTGACTGATATACGTGGTGTTTCGCTCAAATACATCGAAACCTAGTGTAAATTTCAGGAAAAATTGATTGATTATATCAACTGTATCCTCCATTTACTCATTAGGTATAATTTCTGTTGTGGCAACTGTCGAATTCACTGAATTCCTCAATCTTTGTAACAGTTTTATTATACTTAATACAATTAAAGGTCGATTTACACATAGCAGTGACGTGACGTGAGTTCACCGGCGAAATCAAAATTGTTTTCGTAGAAATTTGATGAGATCTATTCACATCTGCCCGACGCAGGACAATGACGGAGCAAACAGTGCTGTCACCTACACCGTAACGTGATAATTATATTAGTTCTTGACGATATTTCTGGATTTTCACGGCCGTACAAATCGTGTATTTTGTATTTGAAATCATGAATGACGAAAATCTTATTGAGTTGGCCCTTGGTTATTTTGTCTTGTTCGACATGTGCAACTCCAAATACATGCTCTGATTTCAAGAATGCTATCTGGAGTAACGTAGTTGGACGAATTTTCTGACATTCAAAAGTGTGATATGCGAAAGTTCTTCATCTGAAAATATTTCCATGTGGCTATAAACTAAGTACATTGCCACGGCACTGCTAAAACACTGTGACCCAATATGAATAGAAGTCACTGTGACTTTACGGCCGATAAAATCTCGTGCCGGTCACGGCACTGTCACGTCACTGCTATGTGTGAATCGACCTTAACTCATCGAAACGTTCAGAACTGTACAGTACATTTTTGAATTTATTGCCTGGTCTAACGGATAGTTTTCGAATCCATGTTCTCCGGATTCAGTTCCCATCTTCAATATTCACACCTACACTTTAACAACATCGTAAAACTCTAAAATGTTCGTATCTGAAACGGTAACTATAAACTAGTTCCTCGAGTCATGTGAGAAATAATGTACACAATTTGTCCAAATGTCATTCCGTAATAAGCAAACGCAATAATGCATATTCATACAGGGTAACTGCGAGTTCAAGGGTCTTTCATCCATTGATAAATTCCTCACAACTTGACACTTGAGATGGGACATTTCTAGAAATAGGTAATTCATTTATTTATTTATTCATTTATTTATTATCCATACAGATTCTGTTACCTAATCCCATGGATGATTAATCTTACAGATAATCTGTGATTAATATAACCTACTTGAATAATCGATTCAAGATCAAGAAAGATAATTGAAACTTCACATTTTGATAAATTGAAACTTTCCTAAAGGTGAAGATCTGAATAAATTATGGTGCTATTTCATATTGATACAGCAAATGTTTTATTGAAGTTCTATATTTATGAATTGGTACCTATTTCAAATTTGTTAGCCAGTCGTAACATGGTTACAAGAGGGATCTTGCGGCGATTGAAGTAACTATACCATGGGATTAATGTGGCAAGATCATTGCGATATAATAGTCTAGGACATTGCTAGGTGCCGAGGCGTCAGCCGAGTCAACCGCAATATCCGTGACGGTGTTAAATCTCAAATAATCGAGTTACAGAGCTTTATCGTATTATGAAACGGCGATGCGAAAATGAATAGATATTATTTGTTATCTACCATATTATGATTGTATTTAACGTATTGTGCTGTCGTTACTGACGTAAATTATGATAACTAATGTATTATGAGTAACTAAGGTTTTGGTACGTTTATGATGTTGATAATTATCAATTTGGATACCAAATAATATTAATTTATTTTTCATTTATTTTCGCATCGCTGTTGTCAATGATACGATGAAGCTTTGAATGTAACTCGATCATTAGCGATTCAACACCGTCTCGGACATTGCGGTTGACTCGTCTGACATTCCGTAAACTAGCAATGTCCTTGACTAATAAAAATCGCATAATAACCTCGTTATATTGATCGCTATAATGATTATTGATGAAGATTTCATATAATATTGTCTCAATCTTCAATGATACGATGAAACATATAAATGATGAATTGGATCTTTTAGGAAGGGCATCAAGACGTATCAGTAATAATAGTTCTGGACAGTAAATTTTGTTATTGATAATTTTCTGCAGAAATACTGAAAGACACACCTCACAACAACAAGAGGACAACCTATAATGTTCGTGAAGGAACATCGTGCAAGCCAGTATTGGGAAAGGAAATAGTTATTGCGAATTTTTCTTGGAAGTTTGAAGGTTATATGTTGTAGGAAAAACCTCTCTGCAAAGTACGTTCTACAAATTCGCAGTTCGATCAGCATCGGCCATGAAAATATCAATAGGAAGAGATCGCCTATTTTTCTGGGATGTTCTAGAGAGGTCGATGAGTTCGGTAATGCAAGATCACTAACCAGACGAACAGCTCTTCTCTGAATAGAATCCAGGAGCCTCAGCTTCTGTTTGGGTGCTGAACTCCAAACATGTGAAACATCGTTTATTGTATCTGTGCTTTGTGGATCATGATGAGTTGTTGAGGTGTGAAGTAGCTCTTGGCACGAAACACCAAACCGAGTTTTTGTGAATTAGTTCAACAATAGACCTAGCATGATTATTCCATGATAGGTACCTGATTGTTGATGGTAATACCGAGCATGGTTAATGATTCCACAGGAACATTCGTTCCTGACATTGTGAGGTTTGCCTTCTTGAAGAAAACACAGGCTTTAGACTTGGATGCAGTGAACTCCACAAGATTATCAGTTTCCCATTTCGAACTTTTAGTGAAATATTCTCTAGATGACACAGTCCCAGATGATAAAGCAGCATACAGTGTACTGTCATCCGCAAAGCTGTAAACAGGAGAGGAGGTCTTACAGAAACAGAGTTGGGATCAAAACATATCATTGTGGAACACCGACATTGATAGTCATTCATCAGACGATGATGATGAATACACCATCAATAATCAGAGGTACTGACCCATTCAGAAGAAAGCTTTATAGTAAATAGCAACCAAATGACTGAAGCTCTCCAAGAAGGCCTTCATACCTAACTTGGTAAAATGCTTCATAAAGGTATATCTGATGCTACAGCCAGTGACAGTGTACGTCTACCACACTATGTGTGTAGGCAATTGAATCTCTAGTTGATTCCTGGTGACTAAAGTCTTGATGTCGGTCGTTTACGATTTCAAATTTCCCCTGATTATGGAGAAAGAAATTACAGATCACGCAATAGGTCTGTAACATTCTTCCTAAGGGGAACACATCGAGTTTATACACAAGTGTGAACAGCACAAAACTTGTGTTTATTCTGGGGCACCTTTCTTGAGAAATATTGCCTGGTCCAGCCTGATTGTACGGAAGCGTAGAAGGGCCATTATTTTTGTATTTTTATTTGTCTCTGTAATTCCGAATTGCAACTCGGAAAACTACTGAATTCCGAGTTGCATCTCGGAAAACTACTAAATTCCGAGTTGCAACTCGGAAAATTATTAAATTCCGAGTTGCAACTCGAAAAACTACTAAATTCCGAGTTGCAACTCGGAAAATTATTGAATTCCGAGTGCAGGAAATGCACTTTCCCCAGTTGTGTACACTATTTTACCAAACATTTTTCAGCTCGCCTCTATAATATCAGGTGGTGTCGATTCGACATCACCGTATATCTCCATGTTTTAGGTAATAATTGAAAACTTTTCCGACAATTCCAGATGTGAATTACTTAATTGCCTTCGTTTGCACGAACGATTTCACTGATATCTAAAATCAAAGCCTGCACGAATTTCATGAATATGAAATAATCATGCAGGAATACATCAGCCTCCAGCCATCAGCAGGACATAATGACAAATATAAGTTGATGCTGAAAGGAAAAATAGTCTATCCCATTGGCCGTTGATGAAAAAGAATTCAGAATGAGAGTCTAGTCAAGCGGTCATGAAAACGCCTATACCTGATATATTATCATGCAAACTCCATGTTGGTATCCGTGGACTATTTCAGACCGCAAATCTTGATTTCAGTCGCCTCAAAGAAAATAACTCTTCAATAAGTTTCCAAGAAACTTCACTTTACTTAAACATAATATCTGAATAACGTTACGGATCTTGAAGAATTCAGACGTAGACATTGAGTAATAATTGTATTTCCTATTTATAATTAACCAACTGTCACAATCTATACATTCCGGTTTATCTAGTAGGATTACATCATTTGTATACGCTGGAAGTTCCAGGACCAAATTTTTTTTGTTTATTAATTGATTGAATTATTATGGGATCGGGTATATAAGCTCAAGCGTCGCCTGTTTTTTCCGCTGAGGGATTAATTAATTGCACGTATTGCTTGCACGATCGTTTAAATTTCTATTAACTTCCAACCACTGCGAGAATTTATTCGATTACTTATGAACGAATTACTGATTTATGGCCTCATATTGTTCATATATCTATTAAGTAGAGAGTAAATCTCTTTGATCTCTGGTAACGAAAGCCATATTGTCGGTCGTTTTCGATTCTAGATTTCTCCACATATCGGATGAACTCGATATTGATTGCTTACTCCATTACTTGGTATGCCCAGTAAATAGCAATCCGTTTCTAGTATAAATACCACCGCTTCCTCGCCTAACTCCAAGTTTTCAATATACTATCAAAATATGCGTGGATTGAGAACCAAAACTACAGATCTTTTGAATTCTAGTACTGCAAGCAATTATTGAAACTTGGCTGGAGTCAAGCGTTCATAGTGCAGAGTTATTTGATCTGAATCGATTCACAGTATTTCGATGTGACCGGGGAGGTGTGAGGAGGTGAGGAGGTGGAGTTGTATTGACTGTTGATTCCTCAATTAAGTCAACTGACTTGAATCTGAAAACATCTTCAGACATCAGAGATTTGCATATGATAGATATCTTAGGTATCCAAATGACATTAGGCTTTCAATCGTATAATATCATCGTTTAATATATCCCACCTAATACATCCTCATACATATATGACACCCTGTGAAATACTGAGCACGTTCGATTTTATTCACAGTAGCAAAATTATGATGATTGGAGATTTCAATATGAGTGCATACGCTGACTACCTTTTTGATGTACAAAAAAGTGTACAAATATCTACTGTTTTGAATTTTCGTGATTTCATTGATCTAGAGCAACACAATACAATAAAAAATTCAAACGACCACATCCTCGACCTCGTCTTTGCCAATTTCGAATGTGAGGTAAAATCCGCTCCTGATATTCTGCTGAAAGAAGACACACATCATCCTTCTCTACTCATTCTTTTTCATACACTTAAAGAAAAATGCAACAAAATCAATGTAAATGAATTCTATTATAATTATAAGAGAACTGACTTAGTGACACTATATCAAAACACAGCAAATGTGGATTGGTGCTTCCTCGATTGTATCTCTGCATTCGAGCAATTTTATAATAAAATATATTCTATTATCAACACAGTCCTCCCACAAAGTAGAGTGAATCGGAGGTCATATCCCCCTTGGTATACTAGTGATATAATCAAATGTATCAGGCTCAAACATATTGCATGGAACAAGTACAAAAATACTAATGATCCAGAATCATATAAAGAATTTTCATTTCTGAGGAGACACCAGGAATATGACATTAAAACAAGCCACACACAATACTGTCGAGAGATTGAAAAAAATATAAGCAGTGATCCGAAAAAATTCTGGCAGTATGTAAAAAATAAAAGGTCATGCTATTCACTACCTAATGAGTTGAAGTAAGAGAATGAACACTTCGATGATCCTAGAAACATTGCAAATGCATTTGCGGATTTTTTCCGAAACTCATACTCTCCCATAAATTCAAATAATTTCTCTCCTCAGCAAGATCTTGGAAACAATTGCCTCAAAATCGATAATCTCTCAGAGAAAGAAGTCGCTTTCGCCTTAAAAAAACTGAAACCAAAAAATACAATGGGACCCGATAAAATTCCTTCATTTCTTCTGTTAGTTATTGCGAAACCTTTAACCATACTATTCAACCTATCACTGTCTACCAAGACTTTTCCATCATTATTGAAACAAGCTAAACTCGTGCCGATACACAAAAAAGGAGATAAACATGATATATCAAATTATAGACCCATTACAATAATTAATAATTTCTCGAAAGTATTTGAGATAGCGATCTATCAGCCGATATTCTATCATGTGAAAAACCAGATTACAGAATCTCAACATGGATTTATGCGAGGAAGATCAACCTCAACAAACTTGTTTTGTCTTACACAGTATGTATGTAATGCTTTCAACTGCGATAAACACGTAGATGTGATATACACTGATTTCTCTAAGGGTTTCGACAAACTTGATCACGTTGTCCTCCTCAATAAACTGCTTAACTTTCAGCTATCACTCGATTTGCTAGATTTTTTTAACTTCATATTCAGTCCGCCGAACTCAGTTTGTTGATTGTAGTTGACATAAATCTATAGAATTTTCACCAACTTCTGGAGTGCATCAGGGATCCGTTTTGGGACCGTTATTCTTCAATATCTTCATCAATGATATAACATCTAACATCAATGCTGAGTATCTAATATATGCAGATGATCTAAAGATATTCTCTAGAATCACCAACCATAATGATTGCCTTTCCCTTCAAGAAGATCTGACGAAAATCAATGACTGATAATGCAATGTGGTATCATTTTTCCTGAAACATACCATTACACATTTCAATTATAAAATTGATAACGCTGACTTGCCGCGAACATCCAAAATACGCGACCTTGGCGTTACATTTGACCAGAAATTATCATTCACAGATCATATTTCGAAAATCACGAAGGAATCTTTCACGACCCTAGGATTCGTCATTCGAAATTCCTCCTCCTTCAGAGACATCAACACATATAAACTGCTTTTCTTTTCATACGTCAGATCTAAGCTAGAATATGCGTCTGTAGTTTGGTCTCCATATCATACCAATCACATAGAAGCATTGGAACGAGTACAGAGGAGATTTCTGAAATTTCTTGCTTTCAAAGAAGATGGGGTTTACCCATACATTGGATATCCCCATAATGAACTCATTCAGAGGTTTGATATCAGATCATTAGAAAATCGCAGAATGATTGCACAGCAGATATATCTATGGAAAATACTTCACGGATATACTGATTGTGCAAGTATTCTCCATATGATTGATTTTCATATTCCTAGGATTACAAGCAGACAAAATATTTCATTCCATCTACCCATACCACGCTTGAATCTGATGAAATTCTCCCCTTTATATACCATGTGCACGATACACGACGAACATCTATCGCATCAGCTAGACATATTCTCCTGATTATTCTATAACATTCCTCATTATATCTCATTTTATTTACTGTTTATCTTAGTTCTTATATTTTGAATATTTCTCGTTCCTATTAATCCTACTCTATAATTGGATGTATATCTGTTGAGTAGTGTAAATAAAAAAAAATTACTTATGTATGTGCCCAGGAGTGCCTCGAAAGGGATCTTCGATGGGTTAAAATCTATGTTCTATGAGATATCCAAGCAGCGCTAAAAGTCATATACACTTGTGAGTGACTCGGGACTGATATTGAGGCATTGAAGGTCAAGAGATCTCTTGACACCAGATTAATATGCTAATCGTGCAGCTATCTATACTAGCAACAATATTTCAAACATGAAGAATAGGTTGTTACTATTGATGAATTGATTGACAAACTGTCCCAAACTACAAGAATATTATCTGAATTGAAACACTGAAAATTTTGAATGATCGGTGACGGTACGGGTGTTCGAATCGGTTCGTAACAATATAGGTTGTTACGAAAGGATTGCGGCTTGAAAAATATCTTAAGCTTATCTTGTATCTCCAAAAAAATATCAATCGAGTATTATCACAGATCTTGAATACCGAAATGAGTAACATATCAAGCATACCACTAACATACCAAGCGGAATGCCAGATATTATATGTATAGTCACTGGTTGATCATGGGTTACTCAACATATAATCCGACCAGTAGTAGTATATTGTCTTATAATCTTCCATTTTTGACAGATATTATATAGAAATTTCATATGAAGGGCAATTTCCTGAATATCATACATATATATGATTATTTGAAAATAATGTGAATCTTGTAGTCGAGAAATCAAAATCTTTGTGAGAGTGAACAACTTCTCGAATGCAGGTTATTGAACATCGCTCAGGCATCTATTTTCAATGAACGTGTCCAAATTCCCAACCTTTTTACCGCAGAGACATGATCATCAACTTAAAGTTTTCAATATCAATTAGTCCGTTGTCGATATTGAGACGGATCAAATACTGTAATGAAGTGTTTTCAGCAAACTCCATTACTACAGGTCCCGAATATGCCTGATACCTTTAAAACACCTTGTAGATGATTCCAATCTGATAGATGATTATGTTGTGAACTATCTCATTCGAAAAATATTGTTTTTGTTTCATGAGTTTTTGTATGTTGGAATTGTATGAAAGCATTGGCAATGATCCGATATAAAATTTTCTAGAAAATCGTAGATTTTGATACGTTCCTTATTGAAAATATTCAAGTAAATCGTATTCAAAAGAAATGTTATTTCCAGTAATTCTCGTCGATATTCTTTCCAGCACTCTGCAAATTTTATTTCATCGAGTTCGTTTTGCTTCATTTTTTTGCTCGGTTTAAGAGGTCAAGCAATGACAACCTGTGCCGTTTTACCCGGATTTTTCGGACAATCGAATAGTGCATAAAAAGCCCCGAACTCAGAAGGGTTAGTTAAAATTAGGTTATTGCTGAGAGTTTAGCCGTGATCAGAAACTTTTGTAGTCGTGATTGCCGTGTTTGATTTTGTGTTCGCCGATTAGCTTGTGTGCCGCAGTTTTGTCAGTAAAACCCCCCTGTATAGTGCAAGTGTTCCTGAAACTAGGATTAGCCGAGCCTTCGGTATTTTGTTCATTTTGTTACCCAGAATTACTGTAGGCCAGCCAAAATTTTCACTTTTGCAATAAAATCCAGTCCAGAAAATCCTGCCTGAGAATCAATATATCGAACCAGAAATTGATTTTATCGAACTTGAGAAGAGCCATCACCTGACCTGCACATTACCTACACATACCTGTACTGAATTGCACTTTTCCTGACACCTATTTCGAATTGCACTGAGCCTGAATCCTGAATTACTTTCTTGACCCGTCACGACCCAGATTTCAAAGAATCGCCCTGTACAGTAAAATCGTCATTGCCTTTGCTGTAGGAATTTTTTTCTATGGTATGTATCATTATTTTTCCTGCTGAAAATTTGTGTATTCACCTGACTTACCAGATGAAGTGTTAACAGTTTTATTTCTGACAGTGATATTATAAGCTTCTATCGTCATAGTTACGATATCTATAATGAGGGTCATAACTCCCTTGGGATATTAAGGTTCAAAAACTCCCTCTTACCTTTTACAGGTGAAAATGATACAAGAAATGCTTATAAACGTTTATATGTAATGAAAACTAAGACATATTTTCCTTATTCACGTCATTACAAATAATAAATGTACAATTTTCAAATGTTCCCTGAAAATTACTTCCGCCGCTGGAAACAATGTCTTCTTTATTATGGGTGGTGCTGTTGCTGTTCACTACAGTCGAGGTGCCTGCCTCTTCTGATGGCAAAGTAGACAGCATACGCGCCGTTTTATTTCTCAATTCAATACTGTCCTCCAGATACCCCTCTGCCCCTTTGTCATAGTTGCTCCTGCATTGGCTAGGGCAGTAGCAGAAGTGCGACGAAGGCAATGTCCCGTATAGGTTAGTGGGTTTGGCAATCCTAAATACATTGCGATTTTGCTGGGAATTTTGCCAAACATTTTCTTTCCAATTGGCTGAGTTGTACATTTATTTTGTCGGAAGCTCAAAAAAAATCGTTTTGTACCTTCAGGACGCAAGGAGATATAAAGTCTCAATAAAGGCAAAGCACAGAACTCTTTTTCATCCACAACTGTGAATTTCTTCGATACACCAGTTTTACTTTCCGGTACGTTCACTACCATAACAGTATCCCGGTCCTCTATATCTGCTATACTCATATTTAGAAGTTCCTGAGTTCTGCATCCTCCAAAATAACCCATAATTAGAACAACCTATAACAAATTAAACGAAATAAACAAACGAAAAAGAAAATTATGAGAAAAAAATTACCTTATGCAATAAATGAATTTCATTAGGGGCGTCCTTTAGAAATTTGATGACATCTTTAGGAGATAAGACAGCAGACTTTTTCGGCTTATACCCCTTACTTTTCCGTTTCAAAAAAGCCTCTAGTTCGTTGAACTTGGTGATATCTCTTTTCTCATATATGGTCACCATCGATTTGAGCATTGACCATTTAGTCCATAACGAATTTGGGCTAAACGTTTCTGACTGCAACGAATAAATACAATTATTACCAAATCTACCAGAAAATACTGAAAATACTTTACCAGTTCTTGAAAATATGCCAGAAAGACAGTTTCGTTGGCATCTTTTGACATAACATTTCTCTGTGTCAGCCACTTCAGATATAAGTTGTATTCTTTTTGATATAGGGCTTCACTTTTCGATGGTAGTAATGATTGTCTTGCTTTTTCCGCTTTTTTTATAATATCCTCCATTATATCAGAAAAATATCGTCGATTTGTGGTAAAAAATAAACACGTTTTTAACGGAAAAACATTGATTGATAAAGAAAGTTTGCTTATAAACATGTAACACAGCGACAACCTAGCAACAACCAACAATGCTACAACCAACGCTATACCTAATTCAAATATACCAGAAATGTTATGAATTTAAACATTTATTGCGTTCTAAATATGGACATATTGTTATGAAAATCGGTCAAAAATAAAATTATCTATGTACCACGGGAATTATAGAGCCTTAATAACCTCTGGCAATTGCTGTCCCTCGGGCCAGAGGCCCTCGGGACGCAAACTTTGCCATCGGTAATTAAGGCCCTCATAATTCCCTTAATACATAAATAACTATTATTTCATAAAATTAATACTTCATTGAGTAAATGAAATTGTGATTTGATTTCACCCGTAGGTCTGTGTAGATCGTGTCTTATTCAACTTCAGTATTTCCTGATATTTCCTAGATTTTTTTAAATTCTAAAAACCATCAGTATTTGAAGTAGCTTGTAATCCAGTCTAGTTCAAGGGGGTGTGATTAAAGACTACACTTCCTTAATAATTTGCTATACCAGTCCAAATATCTGACCTCTGGTTTACACAAGGAGGTACATTTTATGAATTTACTCTGTATCCCTTCTCCACTGTTAGCTACCCAAAGGGCCTTCCAACGAACCTTCAGTTCAGGAAGAAAATGGAGCATACCACTTGATAAAAAACTAGCGCTGGCGCTCGAGGCATACCCGCTCTTACTTAAGTAGAGAAATAAGCCCTGAGGCCCTTTGTAGGACTCTTTTCCGAAAAAAGAGCTTCACAATATTTAAGAAATTTTTTTTCCTCAGCTTTTTTGACATTGCCGTCAAAAAGCACGTATACATTTCTGTTGAAACAATGCAGAAAACCACCAAGTCTCAATTATAAATGGGACTGAAAATACTGCCTGGAACTTTGTTTCAAAATCAGACTGATATTCGTATTTCACTTCGTTATGTTTTCTCAATAGAACAGGATATCCTAGCTATTATTCAATATCATTTGATCACTTTCTAATTTCAATTTTGTTTTCAGGTACGTACCTTCAAGTTCATATGAGAAAATTAGACATAATGGAAATAGTTGATGGTAATTGGTAAGTTGAGTTTCATTCAATAGTATTTCTAAATATATAATATTATCTAGAGAGTAGGTAAACACTTAAAAAAGAAAAGCGATGAATTGTAAAAAAAATAAGAGACAATAGTCTATCCAATTGAAAATATCGAACAAAGTTTGAAATTGAATGTCTGGTAGACTACGAGCAGAAAACAACTACTTTCCTGGTAAATACCACGCAGAACATAGAATTATATCTGCTCGTAGTCCATGCAACGATTCACACCGTGAATGCAGATCGCAAATGTTTCTTTCTTCCTAAGACGTGACAAATTCACATCAAGACAGGCACGCTTAACAACCTACATACCTGTTTCGGGCTCATTGGCCCTCATCAGTGCAGGGTAGTTATCCGAGTAGAGACCGTGATCTCCACTCGAAGCGTTGCCTGTCCCAACGCATTTTCGTCGTGCCTAATTGACCGCACTGAGCAGCGTTCCAAGAGACAGTTGGAAGTGGCGACACCATGTGGCAGAAGAAAGAAACACTCCAGAAACGAATCTCCCAAGTTACAGAACTTGAAAGTGGCTGATAGCTCGACTGAGCTAAAGTCTACCATACATTCAATTTCAAACTGTGTTGTATTTTGATAAACGCTACATTTCAGTATTATTTCTAAATATACACGTCAAAGAATTGTGGCATTTTAGACTGTTTATTTCATCGATCTATCACACTTGGGGAATTGGAGATTCTCGATCAAATTCATAAGTATATGAATGAAGAATATTTGACTGCGCCACTGGTCAACCCTCACATAAGAGGCCGCTGACAAATAATCTTGATTTCAATAAATAAAATATACTTATTAGTAAGTACCTAGTTCCGAATATTCATCGAGAACGATGAGAATATCCACAGGGAGTTTGGAATTACCTGTGCCAATGTGACATGTATTGTACAGTACGCCAACCCGAGAACTCTTAGTACAGTATTTGTGCGAGTTTGGTCAGCTAAGGAAATGGGAAGGGAGAATTTAGGATCTGAAAGTAGTTCAGCACCCACAAACTGAAAATCAATTTACCTTTCCTATGATGAAAAATCTCCTTGGAACGTAGAATAGGTAATAACATTTGTTCAATCCAAATGGTGGAATTATAGGGTTTATGTTATGTAAATTGTATTAGTAACAGGGATTTTCTCTTGGGAAATATGTTATGCTTTGATTTTTCATGAGATTGGTATAGAAGTAAGCGAGCTTATTGCAGAAATATCATTCACAAATAAAAAGTTGTCAACAATCGTGCCGCTACTGGTCTGTCGGAAGGCTACAATGATGCAACCTATAATAAGATTTTGGTAGATTAGTTACTGCCAACATTGTTATGCTGTCATCGACCAGTTGAATCATCAGATATGTGGCAGGTAGGGTACGCATTCAAAATCATTACTTTTGGTATTGGTATATGACTGACATCACGTTACGATATATTATATCGCTTCAGCAGCAATGTGGCATGAAGTTGAGTATCATATATAATATCGGAGGCAAATAATTTCATGTTTTTTGTTCACGGTCGCAACTCTTGATCAAGAAACTCTCCACTGAAATGGTCAGTTATGTTCATTTGGTACTTGTATAATATATACAGGATCGGCTTCATGGAAAAATGTCGCCAGAAACAATAAAAGAGATCAAGATATTGATTCAATAATTTCAAGTGATGAATAAGACAATTCTCTGCAGATTTACCTAAAAAAATGTCTCCTTTCATTGCTCTCCGATATCTACTTCCTTCATGTAGAATATTTCTCAAGAGCATCGTGGGTCATGTGATACATCCTTAAATAGCTATTTTCTTCTCTTTTTGATTGTTATAATAATATAAATGGATTTTAATCTTCGCTTACTTGAATATTATGAACAAAAATAAATTCATTAATGTGAACATCCTCGGAACATCATCTCTGTTGTGATTTGAAAATCTCAATCGATGATGTATTACATAATCCATCTTGTCATTTACTGAATGAGAAAACATCTCTTCTCACTGTCTCATCTGCGGAAGTTTATAATTTATCCCTATGAATTTTTAAACCAATATCTCGAGTCATTTTCCTTCTGGCGACATTCTCATTCCTTGCATAAAGCCAATCCCATATAGAAAAGCATATATATTGTGAACACACTGAATCAACCACAATATACAGTATATCTTCAATAATGTATTAGTTTCCTACAAAGGTATTACCAGATCCTGCAGACTTATATGGAACAGAAGGGACCCGATGAGTTAATTTATAATTCTTTAGCCATCTAGTTTCAATGGATATAAGTCTGTGCATACATGACAGATCACCTAGCTATGACATCCCATTCGTTCACATTGGTGATATAAAAGTGCATCTAGGTCACAGTATAATAATTATAACAACTTTTCTGTATAATCGAGTTTGTTATCATGAACTGCAAGTAGAATAACGAATTATTGTAACAGGGACGCAGCTCGCTCGCTTTAAATGGTAGGTGCCACTCAGTTTTCGAAGCAAGATTCCTAAGGTGTTGAAAGATTGGTCGACGTTTGATAACCAGTAATCAGGGACATATCTTCGCGGAACAGGATCTTAGACTGGTTGAGATCTGATGGACTCTGGTACTTTACTAAGACCTTACCCAGTAAGGATAGCAGCTGAAAGAATCCTAGAGTGACAAGTTCGTATTCGACCGAGAGAGTCTGGATTATTTTACTAAAAATCCAAGGATGGAGTGCGATTCCATTCATATCATACTCTACCTTCCATTTGAAAATTCTTTATTTTAAGGTCGGTTTACGAAAAATACATGCACTACAACTGAATGCTGGTTTCAAAATCAAGTATTGATCGTCATAAATGAGATTCACTTTGGCGTTTTGAGATCATCCCAAGTTTCTTCCAATTGAAATAATACAAGGTGAGCTTGTGAAATGGAAAGAGTTAACAACGCCATTGCAATAGAATAAGAAGGAGCTGTTGGAGAATTCAATAAAAACGGGAACCATATTTGCACCACAATAGACTCCTGTTTGCACTACCATTCACCGACTCGCGCCCGTGTTCCGTCCATTACAAAGTGAATCAAAATCCTTGAAAATAGTGGTTCAACAGCAAAAAAGGTGAAAGTACCAGAACTGTACGCTGGAAGCTACAGATAGCTCTTGTGTCATTTGAATGAGATCCACGAATGGATCTTTCACTCTGAAGCTTTTATTTCGATAGATATGCCAAGTAGTTGTTGATGGAGTCTCATTCAAAAAATGGATAAAACCAATGTCGGTTTCGGCACCAACTTGGTTTCTGTTGGTGTATCACACAATAAAGCCATACATACAACACGGAGTGAAGTCGATACTAGACTTTAAAATTGGGATCTTATAGAGTTTATTTTTTTATTACAACCATAACCCACAATGTATGAGGATGATGTCATGAGCGACTGCTTCTTTGACGTCATCGATATCCATGCTTGGTACCACCATCAACAACTGTAAACAATCCCTGAGACAACTGACAGCGAGCAACCAGGTCAATTTGATGTGTGTTGACAAGCGAACAAGCGAAAAGGCTAGTGAGCCTCTCGCCAAGGAAAGCTGAACAGCTTCTCGAGTTGGACAAAAAAGACTTGAAACTGGTAACGGGACTCCTCACTGGACACTGCCCTCTTGAGGTATCACCTCAAAATGATGAGCAAAACAGAGAGTGATAGTTGCCGCTACTGCGAGAACTTCGCTGAAACTGCTGAACAGTTGCTTTGCGAATGCAAATATATAGGTCGAGTTGCTTGAGAGGCTGCACAGACATAACGACCCCCCCTACAATCTATAAAATCCACAGTTTACGACCATCAACAATAACGCAACATGAAATTATTATGTTAGGTTCATTGCAAGAGCTGCTTCACAAATCTATGTTTTCTGTTTGATGCCAAGGGCTATTTCATCAAACTCTAACAGTTCCACAAATCACAGCTCCCATTGTTCACATGTATCATGTTCAGTTTTCTAACGTTGAGGATCCCAGATTCTAACAAGAGAAGAGCTGTTCGTCTGGTAACTTACGAACTTTCTTCTATTTTTATGGATAACTTCTTTCTATCAGAATTACTCTATTAGTGAACGATGAATCATAACCTTCTCAATTATATCCTGATGCCTATAATATTCAAACTAGCAGAGAGATCCAATACTTTTTTTATGATATTGTAGATAATTCGAAGTAACTCAGGACACTAGGATAGAGGAATAATTGGAGAAGAAAATAAAATATAGTTATTTTTCATCAGACTGGTTTATTAGGTGGTTATATGGGCTGATAAATGTCTACTACTGACATTGTCTGATCAAAGTACCCATCAATATGCACGATATCTTCGACCAAAACCGTCATGACTCGACTAATCAGCGAGCTCAGAGTGAAACTTTGCACAAATCGATTTTTCTACCAAAAAAATCCGCTGCCTTCTCCTGCGATGTGTCGAAGAAGTTTTAATGCGCTCGCAAATCTTTTTTACGTTTGCTTTTACTGCTAGCGGCTGAAACAGTTCATTTGCGATTCGACAAACGTAAAAATAAAAGACGCTCCTCGAGACATTTAGTACCATTTACCATTTTTGACGCTTCTTAACGTGAGTTCTCAGTAAAAGTAACGGAGAGCGCGGTCGCGCCACCTACAGAGCGAAGCGTGACTCCGGCAGCAAATGATTTCATTGTCGAGTCGGCGATGCCTTATTGCCATATAGTCAGGCGAAAAATCGATCAGCACATCATTAACTACTACGATCGTATGGAAGCGTAAGGAAGATTGAGTTTCTGTAGCTTCATCGATGTTTATTGCAATTCGAACAGTATCTACCTACTCATAAATGCTGGTGTTCCGCAGGGATCAATTTTTGCACTAACTCTATTTCTACTTCACATCAACGATTTGTTGGAAGCAACTTCATGTCCTATACACAGCTTCGCGGATGATAGTACCCTCCATACCGCTTTCTATTCCAGGGCTCCTATATCAGCCCGTCAAACCAGAAATGAACGAGGAAGACATTTTAATGAAATAAATATAGAACAATTCTCGAGTGGGGATCGAATAACCTGATAGAATGCAAACAAAACACAGGCATATATTTTCTCTAGAAAAGTCGATCTCACTATGCCCAACATAATTCAGTCAGGAGTAACCATACCATTGAAGTCATCCATTTCGATGCTTGGCGTTACTATCAGCACTAACCTTTTTTTGGGAAAATCAAGTCAGGTCCATTGCCAAAAGTGCATCCCAAAAACTAGGATTTCCGTTTCGAGTCAAGAGCTATTTCACTCCCAGTTAGCTGCTTATGATCTATTAGGCACAGATCCGACCTGTCCTGGAATACTGTTTCCATATTTGGAGTGCGGCACCTAAACATATCTTGAAACCATTGAATTCTGTCCAAAAAAAAAGCAATTCGTCTTGTCGGTGATGCCTCGCTCACAAGCTTCTTTGAAACTCCCTAGGAAAGTTGCTATCTATATATCTATTTTATAGATATTTTCATGGGCGATGCTCTTCTGAAATATCAACAATCGTTTCTCCATTAGCAGTCTTTTCGTGATTAACCCGTCAAGTTCAGTCTTCACACCCCTTTGTGGTCACTTTAGACTTTAGAGACCTGCAGAACGTCCCTTTCCAAAGACTCTTTCATCCAACGAACATCGAGACTTCGGAACTTATTGCCTAGGGACATGTTCCCTGAGGCATACCATCTCCAGAAATTTAAGAAGAACACCAACTCCTACCTTCTTTCTCTTGGTTCTCACGATGTTCTCTGAACATTACAGGATATCCCTTTTCGTGGGAACCAGAACATAAAAAAAATGTTCCGGGATGGATATAAAACAACCCTCCTTTTCTTCATTTCAACCAATTTTTTCAGAACTTAATGTGTTTTTATATTATGCATTCTATACAATTAAAAATGATTTATTTATTCGAGAAAATAAATTTCTACAATTCGATTCTTTTTGTCACATAATTCGTATACTTCTTCTTAAATAACTGTCTCAGAGTGGAGGTTTTGAAGTTTTTCAATAGGTAATATAGATTTCTTTTCTTCAGAATAATCACTTGATATCACAATAAATTTATATTCAGATCACATTTTATTAGGTAGAAATTCATTCATTTCGAAGAACGCACTAAACGATTTGAGAATGAAAACACATTGTTTCAAATAAAGAATATATTTGAAGCTGTTTACTTGCTTCTTCAGGTTCAGAACCTGTTTGGAGACACTTCTTGCTTGTCTTGTGGATCGAAAGAAGTCGAGTCGAATCGAAAAAATGATTCAATAATTTCAATCAAAAGATGTCAGAGCTAACTCCGACAAAATCATAACCTGAATATCGAAGTTGTTTCCTTTTTATTATACATTTGACAATTGAGTGTTTAGTGGTGTCAATTCCAATCTGAGAAGTGGAAAATGACACGAATATGGTGAAGTAGAACGATTCTGAAACATAAGAATTTCCAAATGGTTGAGTAGTAATATTCTCAACTGTGCCATCATTCACGTTGACGCTATTCAATTCATCTAGAAGTAAGTTGAGTTCCCTTCGGCAAATTTTCCAAAAACCATCGAAGCGCGCGTATACTTCACTTTATTTATTAAAATTTTAGGCGAATTATTCGCGAAATACGGCAGCAATTGCTCCAAAAGTGTGTGAAAATTTGTTACCAGATGGCCGCAATCATATTCACATGAATGGAATGAAGCTCGTTTCATTGTTTTCATCAATATCTTTCCTTTTTCATTTTAATCTGAAATTGTGAATCACTAGTAGAACACTGAAAACGTTTCAATCAATGTTGTTTTATTATACATTGTAACCCTCTTTCGTTCTTTGTGACTATGTTATTTTATTTTATTCACGAAATTATATCATAAGAGAAAAGGTTTATGTCGGCAACTGTTCGCCGATGAGCATTAGAGTCGATGTGTAAGGAATATACCTTGTTAATTACAAAAATAATAGGGGGCGCCACGTGATTTGGTTCGAGGTGAATCACTAGAGTCTAGTCTTTCATTTCAAATCATGAAACATAAAAGAACTGTATTTACACTTAGAATATTAAACATGTAACTCTCTTTCATTGAGTGAAATAACTAGCACCCAGGAAAAGTAAACTTTATTCTGTATGAACACTTGATTATCCGGTGCAGATCACTAATAATGTTCAACAAATAAGTGAGTCGGGCGACTTGTTATCATGCGTCAGTGATTATATGTAGTTGACCAAAAATTTAAAGACCTGGTCATAGTACACCGCTTCACTGGACACAAATATATAGCTGTCGAGGTACCTATCAAATGATAATACACGAGAATGTATCAAAGTATATAAAATAAAAAAATGGACCTGGTTAATGAAAACCAATCATAATAATATTAAAAAAGATCTGGCCTTGTTTGTCAACGATTCAGATATCCGAAGGGTTGAGAGTTCGCTGGTGGCTCCTAAGTTTGGACGTCTGGTGTATCGTATTTCAATAATTCATCACTTGGTTCTATTTCTGTTTGTCACAGCAATCATCAAATAATTTATTGGTCAGACTGTGACCCTAGCTGGTTTAGAATTAGTTCAACTACTCCATTAAACCATAAAAAAATAGAAAATACAAAGGTAACTATGGAAGATTAAATAGGTACCACTCAAAGAAGAGCCCATATTTTAAACTTTTAACTTTTTTCGCATAAACAAACAATATGGAATATTTCAGTTGGGGCAAATGATGGCTGAAATCAACGTCAGAAAAAAAAAACAGATCCTAGTTTCCAGACTATCTGCACTTTCTGCTATATTCGAGCCTCGATTAAAGCGTAGGAGTTTCCAAGACAAAACGTCCATTCAAATCCAATATGTGGTTGCCTACCTGTGTGGGGTATTCCCACACAAAATTTCAAATTTATGTACTTATAATATGTAGCATTTTGAAATGCTACAACATATAAGATAGAGAAGGGATGTAGAAAGTGGTCTATGTGTTTCTTTACAATTATTCTCGTTCGATCATATTCTCCTGAGTGTATGTAAAACATGTTTTTATATAGGTATATGCCTCCAATAATTTCGAAACATTCAAAGAATAATTAATTTATAATGTCTCAATATTTTCGTACCTACATGAATATCAAGGTAATTCGGAGTCAATCAATCTTAACGCACTTCCTGGAAATGTCCTGGGGCAAAAAGTGCAAAGAGACTTTGATGGATATGAATATTCATGAAATTCAATTCGTTATATAATCTGAGAGCTGTCGACTTTGCTCATACCTCGTTAATCGTTTCTAAAAAGCCCAAGGAGAGACTTGAACGTGGCCAATGTCGAAGATAAATGATGCCGTTAATATTAAATAGAAAATGAAATATGCAGGCACTCTCATAGTAGATTGAAAGATAAAAGACTGACCTCAATTAACAAAAAGCACACCTACCATTCTTGGCACCTTAATCCCTGTTTTGTAGCGTACCTTGAGCCCCAACAGCTATTTGATTCATTTTGTCAACTGGATTAGGAATCTTGATTTAGGAGTTTTTTGTTGCAGGTGTAGCTATTTCACAATCATATTCAGATGAATATTAAATTTTTCTTTGTGCGCAAATGGTTAGAATCTCAACATCACGTATTGAACTAATACAATATGTACTCACTAATTGGTCTGCTTACAACATCCAAAATAATTATGTCTGTTTTGATAGAGGTGACAACGCTAAGCTCAACTGGTTTCCGATCGATTTATAGATTATGATATGAACACTGGGAGGTTTGTTTTCTGCGATTGATTGTTATAATAACTGTAGGTTAGAACCTTCCCCTTTCTCTTCAACGCTGTGACTTCAATAATATTTCGGTGTGAAATTTTTCTACCAAATACCACTTCAGCCTCAATTAACAGCTATGAATTTTTTCTTCAAATTTTGTAGAAAATTATCCCTCGTCTTCGAGTCCGGAGAATTTTAAAAATTTTCGTATTATCGTGAAAATTTCCAGAAATAATTGAAGCTCTAGTGGTATTATATGTGAAAAATAGCCTCTTTGAATACCCAACATCACAATAAATCCACAACAACTCATCTGCATGCTGTCTGTGAATGTATATGCGTCAATCCCCCTGTGACCGCTGATGTTTTGAAGCTGAAAAAACGACAGTGCTGCCACTTTTCACTTTTTTGCTGACTATTATAGTTGAAATGAAAAGTTATAATGAACTGCATTATTTATAATTGATGATTGCTAATCTAGATATCACCACATGCTTAATAATTGACATATAATTGTCCGATTGTGATGAACACTGGGCCACTGATGACGATTACAGATACTTTTACCTTATTATCTATCCCAATATCGATCATAATGTTCAAAATGTCATAATAACATCAAATGATATTTCATAAACATTGAAACCGCGCATTTTCTCATTGAATTTTTTTGACAGTGGTGTTTGAAACTTGAGAAGAGAAATCACCGGTCAGTCCTGAATATTGTCGCTCTAGTCTAAAATCATCATAAATCTGACATAAATGGACGTCACTGTAAAGAAAGTAATTTTTCAGTGTGAATGGTCCTCACGAGATTTAATATAGTCATTAATTTCCACGCTTATTTGATGAGAAATTGAAATATATAAATAATTGTTTTCGAAATCCATTTGTAGGTACTAAAAAAAATGTGGTATACCTACGTCCAACAAATTAGGTATAGGTACCTATACAGTAGAAAAAAATTGGGTGTAATTTCAATCACATGGATTTCAGGGCAAACTCCGATAAGAAGAACACCTGAATATCAAATTTGAGTCCTTTTATTATACATTTACAATTGACTGTTGAGTGGTGTTAATTCCGATCTTAGTAGTGAAAAATGACACGAATGTGGTGAAAAGTAGAACTATTCTGAAACATAAAATCATAAGAAACACCAAATGGTTGAAATTCAATATTCTCATTGATGCTATCATTGACGGTAACGCATGATAAACATCTATTATATAAAATTAACACCAAGTTACACCGTGTCACATCACGATGGAATCAAGGCGGTGTATAAATCATCTAATTCGGTAGCAATGATCATTCGTTAAGTATTGCATCCGGAAAACACCAGATTTGATATAAATTAATAAAAATATTGCATGTAGGCATCTGAATGGTGTGAATTTCATGCGGTCATCTGTTCGATCTTAGAACCTTAGAACATTTGCCGATAGGTGGCATATTGGGCATGATATATTAGATGATTTTGATATAGCTCAGTATCAATTGGACTAGGCCCTAGTGCCACTGATCAGGATAAATGAGCCGAAACAGTTCGTCACCATCCGAATTGCCTCTAATAGATTCTTTTGAACTTCATCATCATATGAATTATTATATTTCAATTGGTAATCCAACTCAATGAAAAACACCGGAGGTGGTGAAGAAAAGCACTGATTATCAGAATCTCAGAATGTGCATCTTACCACTGCGGTGGCAAATCGCAATAAAGAACACTACCAAAGTGTTTATTCAGCACTAACACTGGTGTAACTGCCAACTGAGTTTGATTATTAAAAACACCTATGGAAAAGGTCACATAACACCTACAGTGGTGAATAATATGCTGGTGTTCACTGACACTAAAACAATCAGGACCTCAGGAGACACCAGACGATTAGCTGGTGAGAGCTGGTGTATTTTTTTAACTGTGTATATATGATAGATAAACGAATATATGAATAATTTCTCGAGGATAATTAATTTCAATTTATATTATTTATTTCCAGTCGGAAATTTGTTCTTGGCTTCATTATGATGAATATGATTCGTTTTTCTACTAATGATTTCATAGTTTCCAAAAACACCATTCATCATTCAACCGCTGTTCCTTGTGGAATTGCACCATCAAATTATTCTTTCATCAACTTCATCGAGTCAGTTTCATGATTTCATTATGGTATTTGATAATAATTGGTTACATATATCTTGTGTTCAAGTTTTTGATGGCAGCTGAATTGGTTACATAAGATTGTCAGCAGTACATATACTCATATTATATTTAGATCGCACATCTACCTAATATTGAAATCGTTGGAACTATGAAGCTAGTTCATATTTCTTTCTCGTGAAACTTTCAAACGGTTTATTTGTTTTCATTTCATTTCATTATGTATCATTTTTTGCAGTTTGTCGACATTTTTTGAGAAGCAGCTGCGAAATATGGCGTACGCACGTTCATGTCCACAGGTCACTTCGCGGAAGATATTTAAAAAATCGCAAATGTAGGTAGGTAACTACCCGTAACTCAGCAATCAAAAAAATATAATTACAGTGCTATTTGGTCGATGCGTGTACTACACTTATTATTTTTGTTCCTGGGTATAATGACATTCCCCGCCCATTTGAATGGTCTTGGCGATGTTAGCAGAGCGCGGATTGGTCAAAATGGGTGACTTGAACGGCATATGTGTACTCAGACATATGATGTACGGGCAAAGCAGAAATGGCCGGGCTTAATTTAGAATACCGGGTCCGGGAGACTGAATATACCGTACTTCCGCAGCTTTTCAACAACGCGTGAAGTCGAGATTATAGCCATTGGGTATACCATTAGGGTCGATGATTATGAAGACGACGATGAGGAGAGGCAGATTGATACCATGCAGCTTAGAACAGTATAGTGGAACAGCCGAACAGCCAAATAAAAAACGATAAAACTCGCGACACGTTCATTTATTGGGGTCCTGACATAAAATTCTGCTACGCACAAATGCCATATAATATAAGGGATGTGTGAATAGGTATGATGCTACCCTTCTTATTATTACCTATCAGTTTACGGGATCTGAAATAGCATCAACACAAAATTCATCAAACACATCAAGATTATCGTTGTTTATTATTTTGTTTTTTCCTCAGACGAATGAAAAACATAGACTGGTATTCTCCATCCTTTTCATGATGCCAACACGACTGTCAAACCTGCTTCTAGTTCCCACGATGAGAATCTATCGTTCGGACTTCGTCGGACCAACTCGCCGTTTTCGTGTTTCGAACGAGTTTCTCAGATTGTTTACGATTTATGACGTGGTTATTCGGGTTTTATTATCGTGAGTTCTACAAGGATCGGTTTTGGTCCTGACTTTGTTCCTGCTATACATCAACAGCTTTGCGGATGAGAGTATGCTTCATGCTGCATTCTCATCTAGAGCACCTGTGTCATCTAGGGAAACCAGAGGTGATGCAAGGCAGGGACAGGTCGATGAAGATTCTAGAGAAGACTAGAAAATTGAAATGAAAATCTGATAATCTCGTGGAGTGCAATACAATCAAGACTGTGTTTTCTCCAAGAAGGCAGACTTCTGAATGCCTAATATGATGATGTCGGGCACGATTGTTCCTATGATCTTGCGCTAATAAACTTATTGACGTCTCTAGAACATCGCAAGAAATTGGTCGATGTCTTCCTTTTCTATAAAATATTTTCATAACCGATGTTCATCTAAAATCATTCCTATCATTTCACCACTGGCGATTCCAAGCTGGCAGAACAGACGGACACATGCTGGACACCCCTCCATTTTCAAGCTCGTAACCTGCCGATGCATATGTATTTAAAAAGTCATAATAAGGTTTGCATAAAAAATTCCAACTCAACAAATATTTATGATTCAATTAATTAATTAATTAATTAATTAATTAATTAATTGATTTTCTAATTGTGTGGCGGCACTGGTCACTGAGATCTATGGTCCAACTACTGAACTGCCCTGACGTAGCTACACCACACTGCACCCGGCAGTGCACCGCACCAACGACTACCCCGCTAGCTGTCGTTCCGAAGTTAGCCGAAGTCAGGCATCGTGTTGACAGCTGACAGCAGCGCGATGACAGATGCACTTCGTGAAACAACGCCACCCTATTTCACTCTCATTTCTCTTCTACCCGTCTAGGACGCTACCATGCGTCTGAAGATGGGTCAGCAATTTTACCTTCTGCTCTTTCTTTGTACATTGTATTGTTATTTATTTGTACATAATAAATTCCGTTCTGTAGCTCTGTTATCACTTTATTATTTACATGGAGTACGACAAGCTCCAAAATTGTATATCAAAGTAGTATTTGATTCAAGATTTGTGTCATATTATCTCACAGTCATAGTATTCTGTAAACTTTGCTATTGTACGATTAGCCTGAAAATAAAATTTCACTCGAATTATTTCATTTCGTGGACAGAACAGGGGATTCTAAGAAATGTCATTTCGAAAAAATATCCAGTGGCATTGAAAATAGGTCGAGAAAAGGGATGCAACTCCCACTACGCCACTGGAAAATTCTATAAGTAGGTACTTGTACCATCAAATCACTGATGCCTTACCATGCAATATACGATTCCTTTTGAAACAAAGTAGACTCTATACTTTCATTCATGTTATCAAAATCCACATTTTCAAATAAGAGACAAACTGTATAATATACTTATGTCCTGATATTCGAATTATCGATAATCTTGCCATAATTTTTTTCCCAAGAGAAGGTTATTTGTGTTGCAGATTTGAAAAGGCGGAGCCATAATCTATAATGGCTGCCAAAATTATAACAACAGTAATGATGGTCTTGGTGGATACCTATATTTAACTATGCCCCATTATACACTGATAAAGTACATACTCGTTTCACTGAAAGAAATTCGTGACTCGCTCATTTCAGCACCTATAATCAGTCAATGTAAATATATATTTTGCAAAATTTCTGCAGAATTCGAAAGCATTCCATTTCTCAGGTGGATGGAGTGTATGTAGGACGTTATGAGAATGAAATAATAATTTTTCCAATCAATCAAATTCTATTCAAACGTCAGAACAAGTGAAAAAATGAAAAGTCAACTTCATAATTGTGAAATTTGAAAAAATAACAAATCACACTCAGTTAAATTAATTGTTGGAAATGTCCTCCGCTAGCTCCAACAAAAAAGTTGATTTTTCTAGGAAATTGTCAACTTTAGAGCTTATGATCAAGAGTGTATTGAACTTTGGCGGTTTGAATGGGCTCAAAATTGTAATTTCTCCAGTGGCGGAGAAGTTAGAAAGAGAAACAGTCACTACCAATTCAATATCTTCAACAATTATTATGACTTCGACACAAAAAATAGCCTATTATGAGTAGAGAATGCTTACTGAAGCTGTCGATTAACGGTTTCTGAGATATTCGCCAAAAAAACTTAAGGACTGTATATAGATTACAGGGGGGATCGTTATAGCCGTGCATGCAGCCTCTCAAGCACCTCGACCTATCAGATCTTTTGTGCATAACCCTCAATCTATTCGAGTCCCGGAATTCTGAGACTCCGTGCAAAGTTCATCATTTTTCTGGGAGCTAGGTTCCTGACATCGAAGGGCTCTAAGAAGGTCCCTTCCATCAGGAACTTGAGCCTATTGCAGAAAAGCGCTGGGCATTCGCGAAGCAAATTTTCAGCAGTTTTAGCGAAATTCTCACAGTAGCGAGTCATTCTCTGTTTTATCCATCTTTTTGAAGTGATACTTCAGTGGGCAGTGTCCAGTGAAGAGTCGCGTTACCAGTTTCGAGTATTTTTTGTCCAACTCGAAAAGCTGTGTGCAGTTTTCCTTGGCGAAAGGCTCATTAGCTTTTTTGCTTGTCGTTGTCCTGGCACTTTATTCCAGTGAGATTTCATTTCATCCGCTCCCCAATGTCGAACCTATTCTTTCAAATGGGCTTTGGAGAGTCCCCAGAAGGTTTCTGATTGGTCGAGAAATTGTTTATTTGACCCTTATTCGGCAAGACAGTCCGCTTCCTCGTTGCCTTCAACTCCCTTGTGACCTAGAACCCACATCAGGGATTGTTTACAGTTAAAAGTCAGTTACAAGTGTAAGACTTCAGAGCTTTTAGCGCTATTTGGCTATCTCATATAATATGGATTTTTGCCCTTCGAGTGTCCCTTTCGAGGCACTCCTGGGCACATATCTCTATAGCATGTACGACTGCTTGAAAGATGGTTGGGGTGTTACCAAGGGTTTTGAGAGCCTGTTTTTTAGCACAAGAACTTCCACTCCAGCCATTTCATCCATCTTGGATCCATCAGTATACCACACTGATGCATCCCTTCCCAGTTGAGGTCCGTTCTCTGTGCTTTGGTGGTTGTTTATTACCACTTCAAACTGCATTTCAGGGGGTCAGTTGATAGAAACTTTTTCCTATATTTTTAGACTAGCTATCAGTTCCTGAAGTCCTGCGCATAAATTATGAAATACCCAGTATAATCAACTAGGTATCAGGATATATCCAACAGGAACCGTACTTTTCGTGCAAATGAAAACTCCGGACCAGCGGTTGAGAGAGAGTTTCATCAAAAGTAAACTACTTCCCAGCCTTGTTTCGTGCATAAAGGCGAGGCCAACCCTGCTAGTCGATGAAATGTTAATAGTTCGTGGCATCGCTCCATTATTTTAATTGGGCCTCCGGTAATTACAACGTCTGCTCCGGTGATTACAGCTTAAACAAACACACGAACGTCATGAGAAAACCTGGCTAGTCGTAAGTCGACAATCGACGGCAACCGAGCTTTATAATGTGCGATGCAAATTGTATTCTTGTGCATCGGAAAAATGGCTGCTTCGACATTTGGTCAGTAGTTAATGAGTGTTTGCTTGTTTTTGAATTATTCATAACAGTGGAGATGCATCGCGGAATGTAGGTACAACATGACATAACACCAACAAACTTGAAAGGAATTGATTTCAGGCTATCGTACGAGGACCGTAAGCAGCTGCAGATTCTAGGAACAAAAACAGTAAAAAAAGTTCACATAAACATGGGTCCTCAAATGCACCCCTAAAATGTTTAATAAATTATTTTCGAACCCCTAAAACAACCAAATTTCGTCCATATACATTACTTCTTATTCCCAATTCAAAAATCCTGAGAATAAATTCGAAAATTTATTCAGGGGCGTGAGAAAAGAGAGGTGCTAGGGGTACTTTTCCCCCAAAATGTTGTGTAATGATGTTGTGATTTGATATTCGGGGGTGCAATGAAAAAACATAAATTGAACGTGTTATGAATAATTTACGCAGCATATAATTTCAAAATCGATGTTTCTCGAAAACGGTGAATGATATTGAAACTAAACATGAATGCAATTTTTATGTAAAGTTAAGATCCTTATATTTTCTGATCAAACTGCCAAAAAATGCATGAACAAAAAAGTTGGGAGAAAAAGTACCCCAGCACCTTCCGTTCCTCACGCCCCTGAATAAAATGTCAAAACATTCCCGAGATTTTTCAAATGGGCATAAAACATTAGGTATTTTGACAAAAGACTCCTTAGAAGGGGCATTTCTATGGACCCATGTTTATAAAAACTTTTTATTGATATTTTTGTGCTATTTTCGTTCCTAGAATTTGCAGCTGAAATCTTTCTATATAATTTCGGGACACCCTGTATACTGGGTACACCAAACTTGATGTCCAGTTAGAACTCCTGAAGAACGGGTTATATATGATTTAGTTACTTTCCACTGTTTAGAATATGATCCCCTGTATTTTTTGCCATTTTTAGATATTCCCTGAAGAGCTGCTTTTGTATCGATCATCCATGGGGTCTAGCGGGTATGTGCTTACAGAGAAATAGGGTTTGAAAAATTGAGATTCTTCAATTTTCATTAGTTAAAACGGCTCATTCATGCATGTTCCTATCTTGACTTTTCATTCACTATATATTGAGATTCCATTGAAACAAATACATGGTGATTAAGATTCTGAACTGAATCATTCTGAGGACATGCGATCTGTTTTGACCAAAAATGAATAATTTCAACTAAAAATTCAGTTCGAAAAATATTGATTTTTCACACTCTGTATTATTTCCTGCTGAAACCTAAGTGAGTATGATAGGTCGACGAAATACGATCCTTGGTGAGAATATAAACATGCAGGTGATAAAACACAGTTGTTTATATTTCAATATAAGCTGCAATGCCGCAGCACTGAAAATGAACCAAATTTACACTTATATAATACCACAAGACAAGAGCTTCAATTATTGCTGAAGTTTTTTTTATTGAAGCTAGAGTGGTATTCGGTAATAAAATTTCACACCAAGACTACAGATGCAGAATAATGATATGGTAGATACTGGTAATTCAAACCATTATTGTTTACAAACTTTATTCCACTAAAGTTGGTAGAAAGATACTTTCTTACTAGGAACTGTTACTGAGTATCTAAAGTTAATGTCATTTAATCTATAAACTTCAAAAAACACCATGCTTCTTCCCCTAAGGAAGAGAGAAAAATATCCGGAAATTGTTCTAGTTGCTATATGGTGCCCGTACGATGCATTCTAACCAAAAGAAAACAGAATACGAGAACAATTTATTCTCTCAACGACATAAACTCATCCGAATGAATTATTTTCCACTACATTGAACCTTCCTGATTCAGCAGTTGATCAGGTGAGAAAGAAAGCTATATGACTGTAGGTGAAATACGAAACTGATCCGGATATTTCAAATTATACCAGGCGTTATCCGGATCGTTTCCCATGGAATGTCATCGTTCAGACATGATGATCGCCTTTGTCTAGTTTTAAATATATATTCCAACACTAGATAGAAATAATGAGGTTGAAAATATGCCTCTTGTTAATAGTGGAGCCTAATGAGATCGAAAGGAAGTCACTATTGTTTGCCACCTTATTATACGAATAACATTTGGGCATGAATCGTGATAGGGATGTAATCATACAGATCCATGAATATACATTCTGATTAACGGTGGATGGCACATTAGACGTTCACGAGAAACGAGACATGATATTATTCTAAAAATTTCACACCTAACATATTTTGTATCGTATATAGCAACTAGAACGATTTCCGGAAATTTTTCTCTTTTTCTTTGGGAAAGGAACACGGTATTTAGCCCAGTTTATTCCTAGGCGACTTCGCGTTGGCGATGCTGTGACCTTGAAATAATACAATAGAGATTGGCTGCGATAGTTCCAACTATTCAGACTGACCAATAACAACAGCGTTTTTGTCATCACCGTTAGTATCGCCAAAGTCAAAATCGCCTAGGAATAAACTGAGCTTCACACTGGAAATTTTTCGACGTTTATAGGTTGAATGACATTCAAATTCAACTAACTTCAAATACTAATAGCGTTTTCCATTGGTGAAACTGGTGCGCACTCAGTAAATAGATAAGTGAACATTTTTCATCGATATAAAATATGTTCAGCACTGCGACGTTGGCGCGTTTATCGAAAAGTAGCAACAACTTTTTTATTTCAAATAGGACGAGTATTCAAGACGCAAAACATGCTATTGAAGCTACTGCTTAATTCTAGTTGAAATTTGAAGATACATTATCTTTCCAGCCTCGATTATTTTGTGTATGCTGGAGACCTAAATATTGACTTTCTGAAGTGATTGATGGTACTTTGATAACTATTTGATATTATTGGATCATTTGACATGCATCCAGTTATCGACGAACCCACCCGCCTTATTACTACTACTAGTAAATGATTAGGTATAAAACCAAAACTATAAAAGATTTAATTTTAGCATAAATTCAAGATTCATAGTTACTTTGTTTTGATATTCAATGTCATGGATAGTGAATGCTTTTCTTGAAACTTTTCTCACGCACTCATTATTTTCTAGCAAGTTATCATCTGTTCTGAGAATATTGCAATCTACCCAAGTTTGCAGTGGTGGATTGCTTAGATTTTTCAGACCACTAGCTTTTCACTTGTTAGTTAGATTCCTCTACAAAATTTACTTTCAGAAGTACACGTTCAAAGATTTTAAACATTTTGTTTATGCAGCAGCTCGCAATGATCTTATATTCGTCTGATTTCAACATATTGATTTTGATCAGAATTTGCTCCTGAGTGACAAGATGGAGAGTACTAACGAAAGAATGTACATAAAACATGATCACAAAATTACAAAAAAATCTTACAGCTCTTCTTTATTTCGATTTTCAAGAAACTACTGAACTTTTTGCGTCTATTTTTGTAGTTCAAAGTCGCTCTAGGAAAAGGGAGAGGTTTGAACCCTCATAACCCTCGTGCGCACGGGCCTGACTACAAATTACCGATAGGATGAAGAAACTATATTTATAATTGATCAATATCTCATGCTGATTCTTCATCTCATACCTCCCTTATATTGAAGCGAGGGTACTAGTTACAGCTTGAATTTGATATACCTTCTAATATAGAGAAACATAGAAAATCTAAGAAAACTTGATGCCTTGCTGTTATCTTATGCCCACCATGCAGATATCGTGTATGGTCTCACTTTTCTACAAGCAATATATTACAGTATTTATATAGATTTCTTGACTCAAACTGTATATAATCTTCGCATCAGGCACCAGAAGGCGACAACATATATCTCTTCAACTGAACAATGTAGGATAGCTGAATACCAGATACCTGTTATTGTTTTAGTGAGCTTCTACACCTATTGCTTTCAAATTTTCATGAGTGAACATCAGTTAAGAAAAGATTATGTATCCTGAATTATTGATGGTATCATGTATGTAAAGCATGGTATCAGAATAACATCTAAGTATTAGCTGCGAGATTAGCTGTTTGAACTATCTACCAATATACTTTCGGCACTGATTAGAGAACTTACAGATGATACAGTCAGACAGAGCGAATAAAATTATAGAGAGAGATGTCGACAGTGCAAAATTTAATGGTCCAGTCATAGATATGAGCAGGATCAACTTTTGTTTACGTCGTCATCATTTTGTACGGAAACGTAGAATTGCCACGTATTATTTGTTTCTTGATCAATTATTGAGATTTCGACTTTTATCACGGAATTCCAAATCGGAATGCCGACTTTTATCTCAGAATTTCGACTTTCAAGTCGAAATTTTGAGTGATTCATTCGAAAAATCGAAGTTTTTGGTATAAGCGGCAAAGTTGTATCGTCGAAAATATATCATGTCGAATCATGGTAAGTCGATGAATTTCGTCGTAAGTGAAAATTCCGAGATAAAAGTCGGAATTTCGACATAAAAGTCGGAATTTCGACATAAAAGTCAGAATTCCGAGATAAAAGTTGGAATTCCGAGATAAAAGTCAAAATTTCGACTTAATTGTTGAAATGTCAAGATAAAAGTCGAAATTCCAAGATGAAAGTGGGAATTTCGAGAATTTCATTGATAGTAGGTGAATTGATATACATGGAACATATTTACATACAAAAACAGTGTTTACTATCAAATGGCAGAGTTAGCGTTTATACCCATGTGTGAGATGGGTGAATGCTTTCTTACACTCAACCAGACTTGAAAGTCGGAATTTCGACTATGAAAGGTCGCGGAAATCCGAGACAAAAGTCAGAATTCCCAGATAAAAGTCGGAATCTTAATTGATCAATAAACAAATAATATATACGTGGCCTTTCTACGCTTCCGTAATTTTGTTGGTTATGTTACAAATCTTTTCGTATTACATTATGTATGTTCTTGTAATGTATAACCTATTTTCCATCAACTTCGAATCAGAATGAAAAGTAATGAAGGTTTTGAGGATAAAAAATCACTCAGAAGTAGGTTATCTTTTATCGTTCTCTCATATTGGTGTTGATTATTCATAATTACTAAAATGGCAATATTGCACTTCAGCGGTACCAGAGGCAACTGCGATGCGCAAAATTTAAAGGTCTTAGGTCAATGAAAACGAATGTAGGCACATCAAACAAAATGGGCGGACTGTCTCATCTGTAAGGTTCTATCGACACAAGACAAAAAGGTCCTTGATACCGTTCAATATGATATAATATGGCTATATGGATATCGACACTTGAGAGAAACGAGAATAATATAATATCATAATAATCATAATATCCCAAATGTAATCATCATGTTATCGTTATGTAAACTGGTAATAATGAGTGGAACAAGTTTTGCATCATAAGCTTCACAGACACACCACCAATATCCTTATAATAGCAATCTTCGAGAGCACATGTAGGTGAACGTTAATGATCGTCCGAATTTCTTTATTGCCGATCGGGTTGCATAATGCATTTTTCACACGAACCTCCGTATGCATACATAACTATGCCGGAGGAACACTAATAAATCTTATCCCTGGAAGGATAACAGTATTTATGAAGGATTAGATAAATCGCAAGTGTTAATTCAAAAATGTAATGACCGTTTATTATTGCATTACAACCTCTCGATATATTTTTTTCGATTTTATCGGGTGCGCCAAGCTTATTATTAACTCAGACTTATGTGAGGAGGCGAATACGTATATTTTTTGTACGCGATATTTGATGTTGATATCCTTGTAATTATTTTTAAATACACATAATTATGGAGTAACCGACGGTCCTTATCTAAAAATTGCGCCCAACTCGTTGAACATTATCGAAATAATGAGATTATGCATACTCGAGAGGATGTATACGAGGAGATGCTTCCCGGAGATTTTTAATAATTTTAACGAAGTAACTGTGAATGGTTCGATAACCGGAATGCTTTCTGATTACCTTACTGAGAATACTGTAAAACCGACGATGTGAAAAATCGTATAAGATCTATTCAAAGCGGATATTCGTGAACGAGCCATGCTCTGAAATCTGTTAAGAGGCCTCTGACCGAAAATAACGCCAGGGGTGTTTTGGTCAATATCCACGAATAAAAAAAAATTGTATTCATCATCATGATAATATTCTCAGTATAATAATACCATGAGTGCTTCAAAATATTCGGGTTATACATCGATAACTTCTTGCATACTTTCAAAGAGTGTCAGTTTGACAGTTGAAATAAACCGACCCGACCGCGAAGCAATTTCAAATCGTGTCAAACTGACAACCATACCTCGGATATTTTGAAGTACGAATTGAATTCGATACGATTATATTTGAGTATAATCGTTCGAACAATCGTATATTACTTCTGATGATAAAGCACCAAATCGACTAATTTTCTGACACTGATAGGATAAACGTCAACATTTTTTGTCGCGCTTCGTTTGTATGTAACAATATGAACTGATTATATACTATGGAAATTCGAATATTTCTGAATTTATTATTGGCGAAGCTACTCGATGTATATCCAAATATATTCGAAATGATACTAGGTAGCTTAGCTCATTTGGACGTTGATTGGTTGGGAATCGAACGAGAAGAATAATCATTATTATGCATACTTTCATAGACCATTAATAGCCGTTTGAGAAAAGTAGTGGGCCCCTTTGAAGCGACTTTCGTTCTATGTATTTTAAATCATAAGATTTGGGCCTTGCACCTATTTCCACTGCAAGCGATTGCTGGTGATTCATTGAGTATAACCTCGAAACAATTTTTTTGAGATCTGTGAAACCAGCATTTTTTAGAGATATTGAAACATCGTCAATAAGCTCCCAGGTACAATATTTCATCAGAATCTAATTTTTACCAGAACTGAGAAGGTTTCTAGAATTCGGAAACTGGGTGTTGATTGTGTGGGTGGTTGTATTTGAAAAATCAAAGGTTTACCACGCTTAGCTAAAGTGTTGAATCGGGTAAACATTGTTGATACAATTTTCGAAATTGCCAGTCTACATTGAATTGGAGTCAGATCCGTCGTTTCTGAGAGATTCAGAGGTTTCTACACTCTTTACTAACCATGTATAATAGATGACAATAAAATCATTGTAACAAAATCGCCGTCCATCAGTTGTCTCTCGATTGAGAACTATCACATTTGGATCGATCACATAATTCCTTGAAACCCATACTCCTTATGAAAAAACAATCGAATTTGACATACAACACTAAGGTCGATCACTATAATTGGAATCTTTGTTTGTGAAATGGCGGCGCCATTTTCGACCGAATCAAGCAACTTAATGAAATAGGTAGAAAATAAATGTAGCACTGTGAGTAGTTTTTATTAATAAGTACATACAAAAAATAACATCATCGCCATCAGGATATCTTCCGGTGATTTTTTCAAATAACTTTCTTTCTCTAGAAGTCTTCCTAAAAATTCAAATGGGAAATGGTACTTTTTCAGAATGAATATTGAAGTAGAGATACTTGGGCTAGTTGACTGTTGAGGTTTGTGGACTAGTTCCTTTAAACTCTCATTTTATGAGATATATTGTACTTCTATTCGCGATATTGGAGTATCCAGCCCGCTATTACATGTATTGTTCTGACCGTAACTTGAGTACCGTCACAGTGAACATCGGTGATAAGTAAATATTTATTTTTCAACAATTTATGAAATTCTGTCCCCCGAGTATTTCTGGGTACATTTCAATAATTGTATATTGACTATTATTTGCGATATTTTATTCCTTCCGTTGCATGAAGATTTCGTATGCAGGCCATTTTCATTCTGAGAATACACTACACGGTTACTTGACTATTCATAGGCAGGCGTTGCAAAAGGCTAACGAAAAATGCATGAGGACTTTTATGTATGCATTAACTGTGACTCCAATAGGCCTGAGTAGGCCTATTCTGACGTTATGATCACCTTGATGATTATATCTGATATGCATTGAGAAAAAAAAAGTGTTTTTATATATGGGATACTTCATCTTTCCAAAAAGACACTAAAGTAAATGCCAAGTCAACTAACCCCATCATACATGTCAACAAACTCCATATCCGGGGTTCGTTGACCATGTACATGCTAGCCTAATTCTGATCTAAACTCAGAGTTGAGCTATTGTGAAGCTGGTTTAAATTTTTTATGTATACCCAGATGTATATGTGAAATCTTGGTGAGGAAACAATCGATCGTTTATTCACAAGAATTTGGTTTGTCAGAATTTAGTAAACTAACCCCCATCTCCCTATGAGTCATCAGTATTTACAGTGTCTGCATGTGAATAGTTAACACACTCATCAGAAATTATTGATGGTTATCTTTCTCATTACACTTTAACTTATATCTACCTAGGGTGGCTGGAATTCGACTCATGGTTGAAATCTTGTAAGCCGTATGAGATACAAGATCTATTAAATTATGGCAAAATTGCGAAATTTGGTGCCTCACAAAATGCCGTTTTAAAAAAAATTCGAATAAACTACGCAACACTAATTACGTCGCACCCCGAAATTTTGCCCCTGTTGAGATTTGAATAACTTTTTTCTTCTTTGAACAATTCGAATTCTGTTTGCACTGTTCGCTAGCTCAGTCCTTCAGCTATAATCTCGTACTTCTTCGATACATAAGGTTATTTCCATAAAATTGCTACAGGATGTTTTTTGGAACTGTGCAAAATTTCGAAATTTTCAAAAGGATCCCAAATGAAGAAAAACAGTTTTTTTCCAACTTTAACAGCAGAGACATGAAGATTATCTCATTACCTTTGGCCATTTCCAAAATTGTCTTCTCATCACTTTTCTTTACAGAGTGATCTCAAAAAATCGATTTTTTGGTTTTGCAGTCATAACTTTTTTCCTCTTCAACCGATTCTCAAAATTTCAGGATCATTTTGAAGCTGAAACGTTAGATGAACAGACATGAAGATTAGAATTTACTAAAGATAAATATTGAAGATCAAGGGTTTCTGCAAAGGTGACCCAAATCTAAATCCCCCTCGAAATCCCGATTAAAAAAGAAAAATTTCCAAAACGGTGTTTGGTCGAAACGAAAATATCACCACCAAAAATACTGATGCAGAATTTTTTACCCCCTCCCCCCCAAAATTTTTTTTGCGGGTAAAATTTTTGCTGGTCAAACGGTTAGATATATCGGTAAACATATTTCACCTGACTCCCACATCGGGATCGGATATTGAAAAAAAATAAAATTATTTCGCCCCCCTTGCCCCCTTGGGGTACTTTGGGAACGAAAGAAGGGGAAGGAGATTCTTGTGATTTTTATACATATAATTTTCGTGAGTTTTGTACAAAACTACTAAGAATCGCCCAAACTCGAGTTCTCCAAGTATCATAGTTTGATGTACAGGGCGAAAAACATTTATTTTTCAGAATCGAGACAAGCGGTACCCATAGCTGTGTTCAGCGGAAAAAGTTGATCAAAGTGATAAAAAAAATTGTTTCATAGGCGTACGTTTAACATTTTTTTTTGGGGTCTAAAAAATTAAATCCTTTGAAAAAAATCCAAAACATGATGGAAGACTTTGTATAGGGTGTGAAAGGTTACCCTAATATTTTGTTGTATTCAGATTTTTTTTATTTTGAATTTTTTTAATGAAGTCTTATATCTTCAGAAAAGAAAGACCTACGAATAGTTTTTTCTGTCCTGGTCTTTATTTTCACGAGAACGTAATTTTCAACCTGTCTTGTCAGTCACTCATTATGATTTTTGTTACGTTGGTTACGGACCATGCATTTTTTTTGGGCTGATTTTTTTTCTAGAACATGGCGTTTCATTTCGGTTTTCTCACGCACAATTTTTGACTACTGAAAGAAAAAAAGATCTGGATGTGTCCAGAATGGAAGATCCTTCCGAAAACAAGTTGATTTTCATTTAATTCTCCTCCCAGTCGGGATTTACAGAGTGTTTCAGATTTGGGTCACCTTCGAGGAAACCCTCGATTCTGAATGTTCATCTTGAGTAAATTCTGATCTTTAAATCTTCTCATATGATGTTTCAGCTTCAAAATGAGCCTGAGTTTTTGAAAATCGGTTGAAAAGGAAAAAAGTTATGACTGCAAAACCAAAAAATTGATTTTTTGAGATCACTCTGTGAAGAAAAGTGATAAGAAGACAAATTTGGAAATGACCAAAGGTAATGAGATAATCCTAATGCCTCTGATGTTTAAGTTGAAAAAAAACTGTTTTTCTTCATTTGGGATCCTTTTGAAAATTTCGAAATTTTGCACAGTTCCAAAAAACATCCTGTAGCAATTTTATGGAAATAACCTCATGTATCAAAGAAGTACGAGATTATAGCTGAAGGACTGAGCTAGCGAACAGTGCAAACAGAATTCGAATTGTTCGAAGAAGAAAAAAGTTATTCAATATTAAACAGGGGCAAAATTATGGGGTGTGACGTAATTAGTGTTGCGTAGTTTATATTAAATATATTGAAATGAATGACACTTTATGGATGACACTTTCCTCATTCTACGGGATGACATTGTCAGATTTAAAATTCTAAAATCTCAACCTTGGTCTGTTTTTGGTAATACCAGAAGTGATAATGAGTGTTTTGATAAAAACTAATCAAAATTTGAAGCACCGGAAGTTATATTAAATTGTTTTTTCATGGAAAATATGGGATTTGAGGTATAACATCATTCATCCAAATGTCAAAAGGTTCAACTTGAAAAATATGTGAATGACCTAGCCTATAGGAACGGTGATAAACATCACAAAGAAATACTGCATCGAGAACTCTATAAAATATAGTACACGATATTAACAAGGGTACATCTTGCCACCTTGTCAATCGATAGGTTAACAATAACTAGGTACTACCTCCAACATCGATGCTCCTTATACCATCAGCATCAGTATACGTTTTGCTGCAGGTCACGATCCTAGGCATTCCATAAGTTTCCCATCCTAGATTGTGTGGCACGTTTCGGATTAGCCGAGACTTTGCAGATGAAAAAATGGTGATCGTGTATCTTCATTTCTACGCGAAGAATAGATCGATTTGAAATGATAATTCGATTCCATTAGAGTTTGTATGTCGAGACCTAATTGGCAGAATATCATTCGAGGAAATATAGATTCAACGTGATTGTATTTGCTTTTCATAAGTGATGCTTATCAAGGTGGATGACTCTTCAATGGTTTTTAGTGAAAACATGGTTTAGCAGATATACTAATAATCGAATCGTTTGGAGATGGCAGCACTCTATCGATACTATCGATAATCTCATCTATATTCTATACAGTGAAGAAAATATTACACCAGCTATCACCGTCTGGTGTCCCCTGAGGTCCTGATTGTTTTAGTGTCAGTAAACACTGGCATATTATTCACGCTCTGTAAGTGTTGTGAGGGATACTTGTGTTGGTGCTGAATTAAGCGTAGTGAACACTTTGGTGGTGTTGTTTATGCATTTCCGAAAGTGCGATAAGACACCGTAGTGGTGTGATGCACATTATGTGATTTTCTTGATGCTGAATCATACCTCAACGAAATTATCTTCGGTGAGTTTACACACTGAGCATGTACCGGGTGTACCTCTAAGAAAGGACGCCGGCTATATCTCGGAAACTACTTGCCGCATAGGTTTCGGAAAAAACATATTTATGATGAAAGTGGCCTAGAGAAATCTCTGGTAATAATTTTCAAGTTTCCAGGACGACCGCTAGAGGGCGTAATTGCATTGGCCAATTCAAAAAACGGGTTTTTATGAGAATTTGATATATCAAGACATATCAGAAACACTTTTTCAATAATCTCGAGTTGATATCCAATCATTTGGGTCTGAAGAAAATTGCGCTAGCTCTTTGAATAAAAGAGGGAGGGGAGGATGAATAGCACTATGAAAAAACTCTTATAACTACAGTTTGGTGTAACGAAATTCAACGAACTTGGTCTCATTTTGAAGAGTTTTTTTAGTTCTTCCAGATAAATCACGAATCGAGTCGATTTAAATCCCGTGGTGACCGCTAGATGGCAACTTTCCATTTTTTTTCGAGTATTTTCCATGCTCTAATATAAAAGTAGAGCAAACGTGAAGGAAAATAATGAAAACTGGGAGTTGATACCTCTTGAGGAACCGGAGAAATAATCGAAATAATATTATGAAAACATTCACCGCACGACGAACTGTTTAATAAATATATATTTTACATAAGATTATAATAATATGATGTTGATTTTTTGTAGTAGGTGATTTTACCAAATGATATTGAAACACAATTATTTATACTTTCAGTATTTCATGAAAAGTTATTTTAGGATATTCTAATATCCAAGTTTTCAGATTATTTTTAAATGAGAAAATTGATGAGATAACTTCAATTTTGTCTGGTATACCAAATCATAAACATAAGGAGAAATGATAAAATAATTTTTTTGACCAATTGTTTTATTCACTCTAATTTTTATTGTTTTTTTATTTTTAAATATGGTATTATAAATGTGATTTTTGTACACTATTTTATTTTTATTTCTGAAAAGGTATAGGTCAGTATATTATAACGGTATAATTGTCTAATGTCCATCTTTTGGCTTTCTTTGAATAATAGATCAGATGAATATCTTATATCTTTTTTGTAAATAATTTTGAGAAGCCATTTCTGAAGAATTTTCAAAGGCTTTAGATAACTATGATTCCTTCCCCCCCCCCCATCCAAGAATTCCATAATTCAGTTGTGATTGAATAAGTGAATAATGAAACATTTCCAATGGAGAAGTTTTCGAAAATTGTTTGAGGCATTTACATTTTGATAACAAGTTCATCAATTTTTTTGTTATGGAATTTATTTGTAAATCCCTACTGTGCCTAATTATTTGATATCATTTGTTTGTAGTATGTTGCTTGTATTATTGATTTTAATTGGTCCTGAATTTTAAATTTGCACATATATGGAAAGTGAATGTAATTTATTTTGTTTTTTGAAAGTTTATTGTCAATAAGTTAGCATCGAACCAATTTTTTATTGATTTTTATTTAGTCTTCTTCAGCAGATATTTCAAGTAGTTTCCATGTTTCTGCCTGATAGGTTATGAGAGTATCATCAGCATAATTTTGAATATTTCCAATAGTTTCCAAATTCACAAGATCATTAATGAATTTATTAAACAGAAGTGGTCCTAAAACCGTTCCTTGTGGAACTCCGTATTCAAATACTTTCGGCTCACTGATATTTTTGTTAATTTCAAATGTTTTTTTTAGATAATTCCAATTGTTTCCCACGAACTCCTATATTTTCTATATGTGGTGTCTATTTAATAACATCTTCCATTTAATGACCTTTCCATCAACATATTTATGCATCGTCAATTATTCAATGATCACATGATGGAGATGTCCAGTGAACATTATATTCAAGGTAGTTCATATGGCGTATGTCCAGAACTATAATGAATAACAAGTCCACTGGATATCCAGGACATACCTATGGTGTACATGTTATGTTCTTCACGGCCACATTTTCGATTTTTTCCGCACACGTAATATCAACTCACCATCGCATTCCTTAAAAATATATAAAATTGACACCAAGGAACCCTTATGTTGAAGTGATATATACCGATGGAAATTCTATAGAAGTTGTTTGGATTACAGTATTAGCTGTTGGTCTCGCTTCCATCAATCATGCACGAATTTTGCTAATTGGGTTAACACAACATGAAAGTAGCGATATCAAAAAACCACATTGTCTTCTCCATGATGGGACAAAAATATAACGTGGTGGCCAATTCACAGGTGCGCCATTACTTATTACGTTATTGATTTAGGAATTTCCTGAAAAACCTCATAGTAATGTATCATGAATTCATTCATCATTATCGAGCTATAAAAATTTCCTTTTTTGCAACAACACTTTTTTCATATCGATTCGGCTGAGAATATTAAACAGCATGCGATTCTTGTAAACTCTGAAAATGATTCGTTGAGTATTTTTTGCTTTACTTACCGTCCTAGGAAAAAACAAGGATAATCGTAGTGTATTTTGTTTCAATCCTCAAACCAATTGTAATACATATTTGAGATATTTACAATCTATCTCATTCTTTTATTTTTCAGTGAGGAACGGTTACTCTTGCGTCCCAGTGGCTCTTGCCGAAGGATTAGACATAAAGTTGAATGCTGCTGTGAGGAAAGTGGAGTACAATAACCGAGGAGTTGAGGTTACTGTTTTCAATCCTAGAAATCCTTCTACCACAAACACATATCATGGTGAGTTACCTTTGATTCTTCTAAATCTACTTTGTTATCGTTAACATTATTTTCCAACAATACAATCCGGTCAAATCACAAGGAAATCTCTGATTCTCAATCTGAATACACTCGATGTGGTCAAAGTAAGATTTCAATATCGAATCAAAATATATAAGCAATATTTAGACTAACGGACTATAATTTCTTTAATATGAGGTATCGTTTGTTTATTTTCTGATTTTGAATGTCAGAAGTCCGTTCGTTCGTTTTGTTGTCATGGTATTCTATTGTATCCAAGGAAATCCTGAATATTGATAATTTTCATTCAATATTGAGATTGAAATAAGTGGAAAACGGCTTGAGGAAATATCAGCAATCTATATATATTTGAAAACATAAGAATACGGTCTTACATTATAGTTGAAATTATACGGGGTGTTCCATTTGAACAAAAATTTTTGGTATATTTTCAATTTTGCGATTCGCATTTGTTTTTTTCGAAAGTGACAGAAGATAGTACCGTTGAAACCCTATAACTTCTATATTTAATGTCATTCTTCACCACGTAATAAGTATAGATAAAGCTGTAGGTAGGGGTCAGAATATAACAGGACACCCTGTACCAGCTCAGTATGAAAATGATTGGGAAAGTGTGAAGATTATTTGCTCATAGTAGGATTCAGCATAAAAAAATAACATTATAATTGTATGGTATCTACCACTAAGGTTTAAAATTGTACTTGAAAAATGCATAACCATATCACTGAACTGTTCATCGACTGAATATTAATCAAAAAATTAATTAATCCATTGTTAAGTATCTACACCAGATTATTCCTATCCAAACAGACTGACCAAACAAGTATTATTGGTCCTGATTGGTTAAGAAATCATAACTCGACTTCGATGAATCTGCATAAGACGATAACGACACACCTCCAAAACAGGAAATCAAATGGTTGCCATGAACCTGAAGGCGGGTCAATGCTATCCTCAATCACTACTGATTGGTAATTAGCAAGCATCCATTATGAATTTTTATACACAGTAAAAAACTGGTGTAATTTCAATCAAATGGATTCCAGAGAAAACTCCGACGAAATTAACACATGAATATCAGAGTGATGCCTTTTGAATATACATTTCACAATTGAGTATTCAATTCGCGATAGAAAATAACACGTAGCACTATCTCATGGTAACAACTCGAACTTCTCGAAGTGGTTTCGTTTTGTTTTCATATTTTTGATATTTGTGTCATTGTGAAATAGGTGTCGTTGCCACCAAACAATAACTGAAACGAGAAAAACGATAAGATTTCACATGTATTTCACCAGAAAAAATCTCGAAAAACTGCTGGAAGCACACCTTTCACATCAGAAGCGAACATAAACAGAACAGAGGTTAAGTTTGTCTGTGAGTTAACCCCCAGAGAGTTCAGTGGTTATCCCACTACGAGTAGTTCACCGCTAGGTAGTGTATCGCTTAGCACCTATCGCGAATGGTGTCAATGATGATCTTGATAGTGACAAATCACACGGATGAAGTGAAGTAGAACAATTCTGAAACATAAAATCATAAGAAACACCAAATGGTTGCAAAGTGATATTCACAATGGTGCTATCAGTCACGTATAAAAATACGTATTATTTATATGAAATTCCCTATATGAATTCTTGGAAGCTAGAATCAGAATTCAGAGCAGATCCAACATCCAACAGTTAAGCTCTCAACTCCAGACAATGTTCTTCAGTTCGTAATCTCAGTGACGCTCTCGTAAAGTGTGTTACAAGTGAACGTGAATTTGCAGAACAATGAAAGATGGATTTCCATCAGACAGTTTGGTTTTCGTCCAGTAAATTATATAGTCATCTTGTTGTGCCGGTATTCATTTCAATTCTCGTAATTTGTTTAGTTCACGAAATCATCTGAAAAGCTACCATGATTGTGAATAAACCACCAAACATGTAAGAAATCCTATTCATTTTGCCGATTTGGCCTGTCTAATTGATTCAAATGATAAATAGATATTTGTACTCTGAGATAATTGTCCTTATGTCTACATCCACCATTCTTTCTCCTGCTTTAATATTCACAAACCCAGTTGGAGAAGTAATATTGTTTCCACCCTGTATAGGCCAACTTAAAACGAGTGTCTGATATCTCGATCGAATCTTGGGCTACCGTGAGCTCGAGTTTTGTTATTGGTACAGTTTTTCAAATTTACTAATATGACCGCCGTTTCAATGAAAATGTTTTTTCCTCAACGTACATTACTACATGATAGGTATAAGCTTCTGAAATCAATTGGACTTTTAGGGGCCCGGTGGCTATCAGTGTCTAACAACCAGGGTTCTTATATATATCGCCGGATTAACAAAACGTCAAATCATTATTACGGAGAAAACTTGAAAAGAACGCCGATACGTATATTCGGACAAGACGCTGAAATTAAAGTTCGTTTGATTATTCTGTCACTTCTGGCCGTTTCAGCGTTCTGTACAAGTTTTTGGCCTTTTCGTCATTCGGCGATTTGTCCATTCGGTTACATGTATTGTAGGTACCCCTAACAACCCTTAATAATTTCTATATTCCATTTCGAGCTGCGACCCACTCTTTAAATATGTAAGTGATTAGAATTGTGATTTTATGAATGCTATCAAATTACTGTCGAATTATGATCCTGTTTTGAGAAAGCTTTTCATCATATATTGATCGAACAAATCATAAATCAAAAATTTTCATTATCCTGCATAATAATGAATACAACTGAAGCTATCGCTAAAAATTTATCGAGTGAGTTTTGTAGTTAGATCTGGACAGTCTGATCAAGGTTGCCGATGATTTATATAGGCCAAGAGTTGGGTATAGAATCTGACATACTTATTCTACAAAAGGTCAAGAGGAGTTTCCATTTGGTAGTCATAGTTCGAGGTTCTAATATCTAAGGTTCTAGTCGACCTTGAACAACAGCCGCTCGCGCCGCCATATTGACAAACTGGTACCGAAAATCAGTTTTTCGAGAATATTATTTTCTCTCCATGTGGAAAAAATTCATTATTAGAATTATATAAAGTATGAGAGAATTTTTTAGTAATGTTTTTTGAATCGAATCAATAGTTTACGAATCACAGCGGACTGAATCTTAACAAATTTTCAAAATTCGCATCATTTTAACCAAGTTCGAGCTTAGTATGTGACATGGTTATAAGGAAAGTTTTTCTCGCCTCTGAAGAAATTATAGGACGATCAGCTCAGAACATTTGAAGATAGTAAGTATTGTTGTTTTTTGAAAATAATGTCACGTCTCAAATCTGGCGCCTCCACCATATGTCACGACCTGGGGTTGCTATCCCTTTGTCGGACTTTAGTTAAGGGGGTTATGCTTGGCAGCAAGAGGTTAACTGACTACTACTTGTGAAAGAAGACATGAAAATAGTGGATTAAACAGTTTATTGAATATAAAACAAAGTGAATTTAAAATAAAGTGAACAACTTGATAAAAGAACGTGAAAAGTGAATAAAAACTAGTGATTAAACAACAAGTGACTTTATGTCCAGGAAAACAAGTGGACAATTATCTGGTGAGTTATAAATTGATTATAATTACATTCCTGGATTATGCATTTATAATTGTGGCCAAGCGGCCCAAAAGAGACATGGGGGTAAGCAAGACGACAAACAAATGTACCTTCTTTTCACGACAAATTCTGATCATTTGGTACTTACATTGATATTATTGTGAACAAGGCTCCCCAGGATGAGGAGATGTGTCTGCTAGAAGTGACCATGGCTGGGGTGGCTTCCCTAGTTCTTTCACTCGCGAATAGTTACCGGCTAAAGGGCTGAAGGCCTGAATGAATTCAGTGACGAGATGATAATGACTCTAATGCAGAGATCGTAATAATAATGAATAATCCTAGTGCGATTGATATTTATGGGTAATTCGTGCAAGATTGCAGAATCGGCAACTTCATTGTTTATATAACTCGCACGACGTTGAACTCTATGTTATAGATATTCCTATTCTGCCGATTTTTAGTTTTCAATAAATAGTATGTTTTCCTGTCCATGTAACCGACATGAACTGTGTAACCTGAGCTAGGGTTGAATTACACATGAATGGTTATTTCCTAGAGGTGAATGATTTTTACGATTATCAGAAATATGAATTGACTTGACATTTAGAATATATGAATACGCACGTGGACTTCATGACCGGATGATTTTACTATACTGGGCATTTCCATTTGTGACAATAATATTCAGAACTTTGACCTCAAGGCTACGATTGTGCCTGTAGTTGTACATTTTTTTGATTATTTTCATAGTTTGAGGTTCAATTGAATTGATGAAGGGGACCCTCTCTAAGGGGGCCTGCTGTGGTCTGGTTCTGCTAGCTACGACTCTGCCAATTATAATGATACACCGAATATATGGTGATATGACACGGTGGAACTAGGTGTTGATTCCATGTAATACTTTTTCACCAACAGCTGTACCTACCTTATGATTTTATATTTCGGAAATCATTCGTCACTACATTCGTGACACCACTGAACATCCGATTGTGAGATGTTCAATAAAAAGGACACAACTCCGATATTCAGGTGTTGATTTCATCGGAGTTTTCTCTGAAATCCATTTGATTGAAATAACACAATAATATATTATAGTAATATTCATTTATTTCGTATAAATCGGAAAACTATAGGTTAAAACGTTGTTAAATATACATATACAAAAAATACCTGATTTGAAGCGAGGATTCACCATTTAAATTTTTCAGAAGATAAAAAAAAACAAATAAGAACACAAAATAATTATGAATTTGAATGAATAATCATTGTCTTCCTAGGATTGATAAAAAATTTATAGTAAGCAAAATATCGTGAAATTTGCAAACAGGCAAGAAAAAACGTAGATTTAATTTCAGAACAGATATATACTTGTTCCTCATTATATGAAATTCGAAAAGTCACACCGAAATTAAGCCATTAGCGAAGAAAAATATAATCTTCAATTTGCTGGATCCGATTTCAAATTAGTATTGAGTCGTTACAAATATTAATTATGAATCACAGCGATAACCGCTCGAAACAATCGCAGTAGGAGGTAAGACGCCTACTCTGATTATGGTTAACCGGTCTGCTCAATGCTCTGCACCATTCTATGGATGAGTCTTTGATAGCGTTGGATTGGTCTGAAATACTTTTCTTCGCCGTTCGATAAAAATGATTCTGATAATAGAATTATTCTGGAAGGAATAGAGCCTGTCAATAAAATATGGAGGTCACAGACTGAACCCGTCTGATCAAATGGTGGCATGATGGAGGTCTATCACCGCCTTTTTTAGAAGGTGGAAAAATTTCTTCATGGACACCTTTAAGGTAGTTTGGGACTCCCTGAGTCTTGTTCATCTGATTTACCCAATAAAAACTCCACCCTGTTAGCTCGTCTGGTCACTGGTCGTGAATGATCTCCGATGGCACTTAGGCCTTTTGGACCATTGTATATTGCCTCTTCTCTTTAAAGTACCCATTCCAGTATTTTCGTGCTTTGTACGAGTTTGTAAAAGTCCTCAACTGGGTGTGTGCTGTATAGTTTCGGTTCGGCAATTAGTTGCCAAAAAATTTACGTAAAAATTGCGTTCCAAAGCTCCGCAGTTGCACACAGTGGAAAAAAAATTACACCAGCTCACACCAGCTAACACCGTCTGGTGTCCTCTGAGGTTCTGATTGTTTTAGGGTCTGACACCGTGGATTTCAATGCATATTTATATAAGAGCCCCTTTCGTTTGTATGCAAAGTGTAGCACTCTCCTACACCTCGTGTATTTTGCACCGCTTTTGAGCATTCGTTTCGCGAGGTGTAAAATGAATAACATTAGGTTAAATGCACTGAAAATCATCTGGTGTAGATTACACGACACCGAAAAGCAGAAGAAAGAACCTATTGTGTGTACACCGTTCTGATGCAATCCCATCCCACGTGACTCGACGTCAGTAACACTAGTGTTCACCAAAATGAACACTTTAGTGGTGTTCTTCATGCATTTCCAAAAGTGCGATTTGACACCGCAGTGGCGTGATGCACATAATATGATTTTCTTGATTCTGAATCAAGGTGGATATAGGATGGTGAAACAGCTCTTCAATTGTTTCTGCGAAAAACTTGTAGACCGTTTGAGAAGGTACTAATATTTCCACGACTTGAAAGAAGATGGCGGTAATATCGATAGTAGATTTCTGTTTCTTACGTATTTCTGTGGTTCACATCTGACAGACGTGACTTGAAACGACATTGAAACAATAAATTTTCGATAAATCTTGAATAATTATTGATATTTTGACTCTTCTCAATCATTTTTCATCAAGAACAGATGAAACTGATAAAAGTATGACAGATGCACAGTTTCTGTTGTACCGACACAAGGTATGTTGCCATCTCTGATAACTTCAGGAAATATTATTACGGTATGAAATCAAGTAGGCAAAGGTCTACAGTTTATTCTAGTGCTTGTTAATAGGAAGCTGTTTCACCATCCTATATCCACCTTGTTCTGAATCCTACCTTCATGAAATTCTCTTCGGTGCGTTAAACCACTGAGTAGGAACATGCGAAGACTTTTCTGGTGTGAAGGAACAACAAATCATGAGTGTTTTCATGCGAATCAGTGCATTTCTTCACCACCTCGGCTATTTCTCACTAAGTTGGATCACCTATTGAAATATAATTCATATGATGATAAACTAGACTCGTGTAGGGACAAGTCGGATGATAACGAACTGTTTCGGCTTATTTATCCTGATCAGTAGTATCATGGACTAGGCCAATTGATAATGATTTATATCAAAATCATCTGATATATCTAGCTCAATATCGAAATCAGGTACGGTAGGAAGGACGTCAGTGCCACCTTTTGGCAAAAGTTCTAAGGTTCTGAGATCGAACAGATGAGCGCATGAAATTCACACCATTCAGATGCCTACATACAATATGTTTATTTACTTATATCAAATGTCAGGATGCAATACTCAACGAATGATGATTATTACCACCATATTAGATGATTTATACATCGCCTCGATTCCATCGTTTCAAACAAAGTAAGAGGTTTCAAAGCTAATTTTTGTAGTTCTGGATATTTATTGCCACACACAGATTTTATCCAGAACACTTCACTGAAAACTTCCGCATGTTTGTGTTTCGAAACTGTGTTTTCTTGGAAATCAATCATTTCCATCTGCATCAGAGTAGTTTCATCACTCCCGAAAACAATTGCAGCTTCGTTGCTCCATTTACCATCAGGTTGCAGAGAGTAAATGCTGCTGAGGATTACTACAACATTCTCAATTTTCTTCGCAGACGAACCAGTTTTTGAATTCCGATTTGAGATCCGTAATGAGCGTCTTGTATTTGCCGACGTGAATCTCGTTGTCACTGCTGATTATTTTATTTACATTGGGGCAGTGTAGGCATTCATTACCAAGATCATTATTAAAGAGGTCGAGTTTTCGCGAAAAAAGCTTTCCCTTGCCTTGCCTTGAAGTTTAAGACTCAGGTCATTGATATGTTTAAAAATATCCGTCAAGAAAGCAATGCAGCTACATTTTCTTTTCCGTTTAGAAAACTTGAGTAGGCGTTTGCTGAAGTCTGATCACTGTTGAAAAGATATGTCTTCGAGGGTTCTGAAATGCTGAAGAATCTTTCTAAAATGCAGCATTTGCTTAAAAATCTCACATTTTTATGCAACAGTAGATCGCGGTGCGCATAAAATGGTTCGGCGGTCCGGATGTAGACCGCGGTCCGCCATTTGGTGACCCCTGATCTAGATTTTCATTATTATCGAATGAAAAATTAAAAACAACCGCAGGACATAAAAAAATATTCTTGAGCCGCCCTGTATTTGGTTGGTACTGAGAAAAAGTTAGCTGAGATTCAAAATATTTGAAAAAAAAATTATTCCATAAAAGTTTCTGAATGACGAAAATATGTTAAGAATTATGAGTGGGACACCCTGTACACTCAAAGATATTGGAAATCATTTCCCTAGAATCAATGTCTAAGCCGGCAGATATCATACTAGTAAGGTACGACTCCGAAATGCAGTCGGAAAGTGTGGTACTCTGATAGATCTGAGATGGATGGAAGGGCTGGAGTGAGTGTTACAGGGTCAAATTCCAGACTTCCAAAACCCCATGGTAACCAACCATATTCCAAGCAGAAGTATATGCTGTATAGAGCTATGTGCCCAGCAGCGCCTCAGGGCACCCAGAGGGCAAATATCTATATTCTATCAAAAAGCCCTGACTTGAGACTGCAAATAATCTCTGAAACAACTGGCAGCATACAACAAGGTCAACAAGGTCACGAGGGAGTTGAAGACAATGTGTTAAAGCAGAACCAGACCACTTCCGTAGACTCTCCAAAGTCTACATGAAAAAATAGTTCTCCAACTGAAATGAAAGTGCCAGGACAAAGACAATCAAAAAGGCTAGTGATCCTATATATTCAAGGAAAGCTAAGCAGCTTCTCGAATTGAACATGGTATATCACCTCAAAAAGATGGACAAATCAGAGAGTGATAGATAAACTGCAGAACATTTGATTTGCGAATGCCCAGCACTTTTCTGCAAGAGGCTCAATCAAGTACCTGAAAGGGGCCCTCTGATGTCAGAAACTCTGTGCGAAGTCTCGGAATCCCAGGCCTTGAATAGATTGAGGGTCATATACAAGAAGACTTATAGGTCGAGGTGCTTGGGAGGCTGCATAGCCTTCACCCCCCTTATAAAATCTACATCTGATCACGATTTTGTAAACAAATTAACCTATAAATGGAAAGTACAACTCGATCGAAACTATTTCTTCTTAGCATCTTGTTTCAGAATTTTCAAGTTTGAAAATTTTACATTGAACATTTCAGGATGCATTCACAATATGATTTTGAATTGAAATAAGAAAGTAGTGGTAATTTCTGGTCGAACCTATATTGCTAGAAAACAACTGGTGTAACGTCGACATTACATTGTAAAATTCTGTATGTAGGTATAGTACATACGGAAATCTTCCATATTTCTATAGTATTTGTTTCCCCTATTAACCTGTAGAAACAAAAGAAAGTTATAGCGGTAAGCCACTTCCTAGAAATAGCAAGTATATGATTTTTATATTTTTGTACTTATGATCAACATGTTACACACCCCTATGAATTCAAATGTGTACTGCACTTTTACCTGAAGCGAATACAAACATATCTATACAGCGTGATTTACGTAGGCCGTGCATTAGAAGTTTTTCAACTTGCAGTTGGAATAGAAACTCGAAATTTGGTATGCTGTCATAATTGATCATGTGCGTTCTACCTCAAATGTTTTTAGTCCTACAGTTATACAGGGAATGCCAAAAGTCAGTACCAACTTTCTTATTTTAAATGGAAACCTAATGTTTTTTTGTCATGGTTCGATTGGCCTTCTGATTATGACTTTAGACAACCTAAGTTATGTTTACTTATCTATCACAGTTTTTGAGATATGTCCATTTTTCTGAAAAAAATTACGGCTGTAGTAGTTTACGAAAACACGTGTAGCCCGCAAACTGTTCAAAATTAGGAAACCAAATTTATGGAGCAGTTAGCTGGTAGTCCAGGCTAACACCTGATGTCCCATCGACGGTCCCATTTTGTACCATATGGGCGCAGGCGATTTTTGAATTTCGCAATATAAAATTTTCAAAAACTCAATTTTTTCAAATGGCACCTACCATTTTTTTTAAACCATTCGAAAGAAAATTGAATTTTAGGATGAGTTATTTCAGCATTCCCTATACCCAAGTTCCACCTCTATCGAGTTATTCAATAAAAATCAAGAAATGCCTTATCTTGCAGAATGATTGTGTTTATGCCATGGAAACAAAAGAAAATTGTAATAATTTAATCAAAAATATTGAACAATATTGACGTAAATGTTCAATATGACCACCATTGTTGTTTAAACATTCTATTATTCTACTTTCAATAGATTGCGTAGCACTTCTGATTTCGTTGGGATCGAGACTGTCAAAAGTCTGTATTATTCTAAGTCTCAACTCATCTATATTGTGAACTGGTGAAGAATAGACCAAATCTTTTACCCTACCCCAAATATAAAAATCTAAAGGGGTAAGATCTGGAGATCTTGCAGGCCAGAGAAAGGGTCCTCGATTTCCCCACCAACGGTGCTCGAACATGGATGTCAATGTGGTAAACACAGTTCGTGTATTGTGCGGTGGTGCCCCATCCATCTGGTACCATGAACGTGCAGCTCTAGCCAGTGGCAAATTGTCAAGAAATGTTTCTATTACGTTTTGAAGAATTTCTACATATCTGTCACCATTCAGATTTTCAACGTACATAAAGTAGCGTACCTCTTGGTTCATTACCAAACAAAACACATTTATTCGTAAATTGTACTTGATTTTCAACTTCGAACACCATATGTGGATTTTCAGAAGCCCAAAAATGTCGATTGCGCCTATTGTAAACTCCCAGCTGACAAAACTTTGCCTCATCAGTCCAAATTATGTTGTCTAAGAATCCGGCTTGCTCTTGTATTTTGAGTAATAAGTCCTCGCAAAAGTTTACTCTACGGGAAAAGTCACCTGGGTGTAATTTTTGCAATCGTATAAATTTGAAAGGATGTAGCTTATGGCGGTGTAAAATGGTTTGTAATTCAGAGTATGAAAATCCTAATTCCAAAGACGCCGTTCGTATTGAGGCTTGAGGATATGCTTGAAAATATCCGAGAATGGTAATTTGATTATCGTCATTGCCAGTTAGTGGTTTGACTCTCGTAACGGGTCTAGCCACTTTCCCAAAATGTATAAAATTAGTTTTCAATCGTGAGAACTTGCCCCGTGTCATCCTCGGTAAGTTTGGATATTTCAAATTAAACTCTCGGACAGTTCGCTGCACAATTTTTTGACACATGCCGTGGATAACAAACAAGTCAAACACAACTTCGTTTGTATAATTTTCCATATTCCAATCAATTTTATTTAATAATTAGCACGACTCGCTTTTACTTTAACAGAATAGCACCTTCTTGTTTACAGTTGTTTTTTGCATTCATGGCATACTTGAATAAAAACATAATCATTCTGCAAGATAAGGCATTTCTTGATTTTTATTGAATAACTCGATAGAGGTGGAACTGGGGTATAGGGAATGCTGAAAAAACTCATCCTAAAATTCAATTTTCTTTCGAATGGTTGAAAAAAAAATGGTAGGTGTCATTTGAAAAAATTGAGTTTTTGACAATTTTATATTGCGACATTCAAAAATCGCCTGCGCCCATATGGTACAAAATGGGACCGTCGATGGGACATCAGGTGTTAGCCTGGACTACCAGTTAACTGCTCCATAAATTTGGTTTCCTAATTTTGAACAGTTTGCGGGCTACACGTGTTTTCGTAAACTACTACAGCCGTAATTTTTTTCAGAAAAATGGACATATCTCAAAAACTGTGATAGATAAGTAAACATAACTTAGGTTGTCTAAAGTCATAATCAGAAGGCCAATCGAACCATGACAAAAAAACATTAGGTTTCCATTTAATATAAGAAAGTTGGTACTGACTTTTGGCATACCCTGTATAACTGTAGGACTAAAAACATCGGAGGTAGAACGCACATGATCAATTATGACAGCATACCGAATTTCAAGTTTCTAGTCCAACTGCAAGTTGAAAAACTTCTAATGCACGGCCTACGTAAATCACGCTGTATATATCTATCATGACTCATGGTCGATAATTGATTCAAATTCTAATTTATTTATAAATTATAATTTTTTCAGTGTTATATCTAGTTTATGAAACTACGTACTGAAACTACACATGAAGTAGTCATCTTTGATTCATCTAAGTACTTCCTTATAATATTAAGGTGATTACTATATAATAATTTACAGCGATCTCATTATTATTTAGAAACTGAAAAATAACCATCCTATGGTAGTAGAAGGTATAATATGTATTGTTGGTAATCTGATTAGTTTCTGAATTATTATTCGCTTTTATGAGTACTTCACTTGTTCTTGAATTTCAGAAAGAGAAAATAGTCTATCCAATTAGAAAATCAAACATAGTTTTGAAATGGATGTAAGGTAGACGACGAGCAGAAAACAACTACTTTCCTGGTAAATACTACGCATAACATTGAATTATATCTGCTCGTAGTCCATGCAACGATTCACACTGTGAATGCAGATTGCAAATGTTTCTTTCATCCTAAGACGTGACAAATTCACATCGAGACAGGCACGGTTAACAACCTACAGACCGGTTTCGGGCTTATTGGCCCTCATCAGTGCAGGGTAGTTATCCGAGTAGAGACCGTAAGATCTCCACTCGAAGCGTTGCCTGTCCCAATGCATTTTCGTCGCGTCTATTTGACGTTGTTAAGCGTGCCTGTCTCGATGTGAATTTGTCACGTCTCAGGAAGAAATAAACATTTGCGATCTGCATTCACAGTGTGAATCGATGCATGGACTACGAGCAGATATAATTCAATGTTCTGCGTGGTATTTACCAGGATAATAGTTGTTTTCTGCTCGTAGTCTACCAGACATTCATTTCAAACTATGTTTGATTTTCTAATTGGATAGACTATTTTCTCTTTCTAAAATTTTTGTCCAATTTATGGCTTTTCCATTTTTCATTGCTCTTGAATATTCCACTGAAATAATAATCGAAACCTGAAATAAATCGAAACATCATTAAGTAGAACACCCAAAATATCGAGTACACCTTTCACGGTGATTATTGTTATAGAAACTTTATATATTGTGGATCAAGCATTACAGTATTTTGTGCATTTCAGTGATTAAAAGTGTACTTTAAATCCCTTTTGTCAGAGAAAAAGTGGTACATTAAATCCCTAGGGATTTATAGTAATGTCTCTGCAATGAATGCTGAATTTAGAAATTAATTTTCAATAATTTCATCAGAAATATAACATGATATGGATGAAAAAAACAAGTTAGTGTTTTGAACAATATTACACTATAAAAAACAACTTGATTTATAATATTATTATTAACATTTATGTTTTTAATATCTAAAATCATATTATAGAAATAAAATTAAGATATTTTTGACAACTCTTCATTGAATATTATGTTGACAATGACAGCTTGTTGACTGGATGTGAAATACAGTATGATATTATGTTATAATGTTCACGCCATCGCAATCAGCTAAGTGAAAACGAGGTAGATTATTATTATTGCAGCTGTTATTTTTATTACTTGAAGTGTTTTGTAAAATTTTAGCCGTTGTCCACGTCGGTGGTACCGACGATGTCGTTGGTTATTTATTTTGTACAATAGGAATCGAAATCTTTTTTTTTTATTTTGCACCCTAGGTGAATGATCAAATTATCATTTTTAGAGAAAAATTTCACTCATAATGCGTTAACTGTATAAGCAAACCATGTTTCCACGACATACTTAGAAAATTTGGTGATTAACTGACTCGTTTTTTCTCACATCCTTTCCAGTTTTATTATCAAACATTCTCATAGTTCTTATTCTTATGCTATCTCTGGTCATGGTACAAAAGTGAATGTATGTAGTTTTTACAGCGAGTAAGTAAAAAAGATGTTTCTTGAAGTATTGATGTTTATTGCCATTTTATTCAATGATCTCAGTGCACATTTTTTTTTATCGATTAGGATTCTACCATGGAAGGAATCGACATCGACAACAAAGGAATAGTTTCACTCTCTTCAGAGCAATTCTCTGGTAATTGCAAGAGAAGTTGAAGTGAGAACAGTATAGGTATAGTTGTTTGATACTTTCAACGGTTCGTTAATTTATTTCGACTTGGGTGTCCCCTCTTATAATGATTCAATGCCTTGTTTATCAAGTGTGAAATCTTCTAAGAGCAATCATATTTAGTTTTGTGTATTATTTCGACCTATATAATGATATTTTTATCGTTTTAAAATGAAGTACACTTCCGTTCCTGACACAAAAGTGGTGAATTAAAATTCAGTAATTGTGTTCAAGAATTATGTTAATGAATTGATTACAGAGTCTTGTAATGCAAACAACTTGTCGATGTAGAAAAGATGCTGGCAAAGTAAATGAAAATCTGAATTATCTGTATCACACTTATTGGTTTCAATTGAAGATAGGCTACAGTATGTGCGAAGCATTTCAGGTTTTGAATTGAAAAAGTGATTCCGAAAACCCCCGCATACCAACCGAACCATAATCACAAAACTCGTTAGCCATCTTGGAGCTGCCATCTTGAATAGGATATCTCATGCGTTCGCCGTCTTGTATCCGTTTTTCGCCATCTTGAATCCGCTTCTTCAATGAAATCCATAATGCATTGTCACCAAAGTTATAAACACCTGCCAAATTTCGAAACATTCGGACATCTGGAAGTAGATGAAAATCGACCGTGGGCTCAGAGAGCTATCCACCTGAAAAGTCATATTACTGTTTAGATTTTCAGAGGACATGACCCATGCAACTGTTTCCGTTCGGATAGGGATCAAAGACAGTTGGGTCAAAATTGTTATTTTAGTTAGTGGTATTTTATTTTGTGAGAAGGGAAAGGCGGAGTGTTCCATTCCTTCAAACAAAATGAAATCACTTTTAGCAGGTATATCATGCACTATTTTTTTACGAGTTTTCATACGATCGTTTCTTGAAATGGTGTCCAAAACTTTGGCGGATAACATTGCTATCTGCCCTGGTACAAGCTTCACCGAAATAAATTCTGTTATACATCTACCAATGAGATTTCTATTATCATATTCCATAAATAATTATTCGATTCCAAATTCTTGAACAATGAAGATTATGCCTCTAGGTACCGAAGTGAAAGTAATTCCCACTGAATCATATCGTTTTCTTCGTATTACTGCAAATTCTACATTTCTACAGGGAGACAAGTAGAAAGAGTGTAATAGAATATATTATTTGCCAAATCAACTACAAGATTCATTCGGATTCTCTACCCAACAAATTGAGAATGCTTTTGATACCTTTGGGTACTGGTAGTTCGCAGAAATATATAATACACTCTCTAGGGAGTTGTAATCAACTTGTAATCCTTAAAAAATCTAGCGGCCAACAACCGTTAAACACGTCTTTGTGCGACTAGTTAATGTTGCGGCAATGAGAATAATTATCATTGACATCGTTGAATGAGTCTGGAAGTAGTTGTGGGATTGTGTTCGACTATAAGAAGTTGAATTAATAGCGCAGTCATAGAATTCATGGAATTTATTTGATTCGTCGTTCTACCTCATCGATATAAAGTAGAAGAACAACAAACCTCAATGTTTGAAAGAAAAATGAAAAAGCCATAAATTTGACAATAATTTTAGAAAGAGAAAATAGTCTATCCAATTAAAATATCAAACATAGTTTGAAATGAGTGTCTGGTAGACTACGAGCAGAAAACAACTACTTTCCTGGTATATACCACGCAGAACATTGAATTATATCTGCTCGTAGTCCATGCAACGATTCACACTGTGAATGCAGATCGCAAATGTTTCTTTCTTCCAAAGACGTGACAAATTCACATCGAGACATCAGGCACGCTTAACAGCCTACAGACCGGTTTCGGGCTTATTGGCCCTCATCAGTGCAGGGTAGTTATCCGAGTCGCGTCTATTTGACCGCACTGATCCGCATTCCAAGAGACAATTGGAAGAGGCGACACCATGCGGCAGAAGAAAGAAACACTCCAGAAACGAATCTCCCAAGTTACAGAACTTGGAAGTGGCTGAGAGCTGGACTAAGATAATAAATGAAAAATGTCTCTTGGAACGCGGCTCAGTGCGGTCAAATAGACGCGAAGAAAATGCATTGGGACAGGAAACGCTTCGGGAGATCTCACGGTCTCTACTCGGATAACTACCCTGCACTGATGAGGTCCAATGAGCCCGAAACAGGTCTGTAAGCGTGCCTGTCTCGATGTAAATTTGTCACGTGTTAGGAAGAAAGAAACATTTGCGATCTGCATTCACAGTGTGAATCGTTGCATTGACTACGAGCAGATATAAATAAATGTTCTGCGTGGTATTTACCAGGAAAGTAGTTGTTTTCTGCTCGTAGTCTACCAGACATTCATTTCAAACTATTAATTGTCGAATTCTGTAATGGAACAATTGGTACAAATTTATTGGCATGTCTTATTAATTCGTCATAAAGCGTAACCCATCAGTGGAAGTAAGTGAATCTGATATAGCTCCTAGGATATTCCATTATTTCCTGTTTGTTCTCGACTAATTGAGAGTTATCTGGAATGTCCAATACAGTAGGATATTTTGATCTCGCCAGCTCTGCGTCACTTCTTCTTTACTTTGCCGAATTCCTTGGATTATTTGTGTAGAAATGAAAGTTCTTCAGATGAATAACACCCATATTATTTTCATCTGAAATATTGTCAGTACTATGGAAAAGTTTCATGGTTGACTCTCCCTCATCAAAGGGTTTGCTACAAAGGTATTTTTTTTTACAAAACATGATCTTATGAAATATTTCCTGAATATTTCATATAATCATGTTGACAGAAAAACAGTTGAATATCTGAAGAAAATGTTATGGCCAACCAGATGTACTCTTTTAAATGGAACATCCTATATATTTCATCAGTATTGAATACAGTATATTGTTCTGTTTTCAAATATATATACACTTATAATGTTATCTTTAATATATTTCGAGATATTTGACGTTGAAATTCAGATTTTTTCCAGTTTCTTCCAGCTAATTTGGCCTTAGATGGTCAGCGTAGGAAATTATTGAAATATATGTTGTCAAATTGATGAATGCTATAATATTGGGATGTTTACAAGACTCGCTATAACAATCAGTTATTTTTAATATTATTTGTCATAAAAGGTTTTAGTATCATGGAAAAATTATATAATATTGGTATATTCTATTGAAATCTTAATACATTGTTGAATAAGACAAACTCTTTCAAACCACTAAAATGAAGAACGATTCAAAATGACGATGAAGTTGAACTTTTATTTTCAGATATATACTTAAAGCGAATTGTTTAGCGCATGCCGGTGAACTATGAAAAATCATGCAGAAACATTCAGAAATCGTTGACAACAAATGTTTTTTTAATTTTTCCCCACCTGAGAATCCGGAAAATATGAATATAAACGTCAAATAACTCGAAATCTATTAAATATATCATAATATATGTACATTTGAAGTCAGAAAAATATACTTTATCAAATACCAACAAAATATTATATCGAGTCCTCCATTTGAAAGAAAAAAATGTTTTTTTATGTACCCTGTATCCAAGATAAGGATGTCTATCATGGGGATCTCGAATGTTAGCTTCTCCGAAAAGAAACGTCGTACCAAAAAACTCTCAACGTAATTTTGTTGACCTCAAAAAGTTGTAATGATGTAATGATGTATTTTTTTTTTCAAATAACGTCAGAAAAAAATTAAGAAGAAATCTTCAAATTTCGGTTTTTTAGGAATATCTCCGGAATTTCTCGGAATTTCAGAACTTTTCAAACGGCATATTGTTGAGATAAAAAATGCGCAACTTTTCTCTAGTTTAACCATCTTCGTATCTCTTTTGGTTTCCGAGATCCCCATCCTGGACACAGTGTATAAAATCTACAAGAAAACTCTCAAAAGGGTGTTTGAAAAGTGTTTTTAACCGCTAACTTAGTTGCGAAGTCAATGACTTGTATGAGTAAGGATGACAGGGCACTACTCAGCTGGTTATCGTTGAGAGTCCGAAGGATTAATATCTAGGTAGGTACCAAGAATGTTCGGTTGGTCACCTATCTCCTCCCGCTGAACGATACTATAGAAATAAATATTTCCAATAGTCGCCGCGGGCCCTGAACCCTGGCCCTCTAGGCTATAAGCCAGCGATTCAACGCACTCGACCACCAGCCCAGAATTACATAAGATCGTTTTTTAAATGAAAAATTAAAGAATGAATGAAAAAGTTGAGGGAAAGTTCAAGATATACGTGAAGACCCTGAACACTTCTTCAATAATTGTAGTACATTCTCGATAATCTATGAGTATCATTTCTCATTCCAGCTGACGTAGTGCTATGCACCCTTCCTCTGGGTGTCCTCAAGCTCTGCGCTTCCCCCTCGAGCAACCAACTCAACACCGTGCAGTTCTCCCCACCACTCCCAGACTGGAAGACCTCAGCCATCCAACGGCTCGGCTTCGGCAACCTGAACAAGGTCGTCCTTTGCTTCGAGAGAATCTTCTGGAACCCCCAGGCGAACTTGTTCGGCCACGTGGGCAGTACGACGGCCAGCAGGGGGGAGCTCTTCTTGTTCTGGAACTTGTACAAAGCTCCGGTGCTACTGGCTCTGGTTGCTGGAGAGGCAGCTGCCATCATGGAGAATGTCACTGACGATGTCATTGTCGGAAGGTGAGTCACAGTTTCCTCAAGAAGATCGAAGGCGGGTTAATGCGACATTCATTATAATTACATTTCGGTTATATTATAATAATTACATTTACAATAAGAAAAGATCAATACTATAGTTTCCTTGCACCACGGTGTTCATTCAAGCACATTAACAAATTATGATTACACTAAAACGCATTAAAAAGGTGGCCAACATTCAACAGTTGAATGTTGAATGAATATAAATTATCATTAAATTATATTTACAGTGGAAACATGCGCAAAAGGATGAACATTGCCATTGATGGGTTTGGTTTGTATTCTGGTAGTTTTCAACATTCAATACAAGTGTGGCCTGTGATTCGTGATTATTTATGGTGCAGTTGTATTAGATAAAATATTGAAGATATTTCAGTATGTCACCAGTTTCTCATATTCCTATTCTTCTCTTTTCTGCTACTATACCAATAATTATATATATATAATACTATACCTACTAATAAAACCCCAACTTGATGTTCTCTTGAGATCCTCTTTATTATTCCGTGATCGAAGATGAAATTAATAAATATCACAAAGAGAAACAAAACAATCAATTCAAAACACAGATGATCCAATAAAATAGCTGTCATTGATTTGTCAGTTTAGATTAATACGCATGTGCAAATCCATAATGTTAATCCTTGCATAAACAAAATTTGTCAGTGGAAATTTAAATGAAATGTAATTATGGTACATGAAAATATAATTATAATGAATGTTACATGAATCCGCCTTTACTGTGATGCTACAAATCATTTCCACATGTTTCCTCTGAAACAGTATTTTAATAATCATGTTATTATTAAGGAAATTGAAGATCCGATTGATGAAATAATGTTTCATAGAGTAAATGTGTCTATCAATACATACAATGTGGTGTAAGTTAGACGGACATAATCATAATATCTCTATGTTATGAAGTTGCTGCGATTGCTGCGAATCAGATCAAATATCAAGAAGGAAAACAAATGTCCAAACTTTAATAGGATAATTTTCAATCCTCATCTGTTTCAAACAAACATTTTACGAAAAAGCTCTGCATAATCAAGACATAATTTTCATCAAGGTTACTTGCTCCAAATCAAAATTCCTTCAAAAAATGAACGAGAGACATATTATCGTCTTATCCAATTGAAAATATCAAACACTATTTGAACGACTGGTTGAAATTCATAGTTGTATAATTTTTTGGTACTTCGTCCAATTAACGGCTCTTCAATTTGCGAAATCCCTTAAAACAATTAGTTGAAAGATAGCTGAGATACAGGGGATCCCATAATGCAATATTTTCAATTCCGCCCTGTATCTCAAAAACAGGAAGGGTTGCGATGGTTCAGTTTTCGGCAATGTTTGTTTTACAAAAAAAAAAATAGAACAGTGATGTGAAAACCGCAACTCTCTATCGCCAAAGAGAATTGTCGAAAATGGGACACACTGTACTCGAATATTATATGCTCTAGTCACGCAGCCTTCATTTGACCTATATATTCACTATAGGTATGACCATATCGTGTGGAATGAAAAGCTCTCCCTCATGCATTTTCCATGAAGGAAATTCGTTGAACAACCATCAATGACTTAATATTGCTCGAATGATTCACCCTGTATATAATAATTTTACTCGAGAAATACAGGTTATAATGGAAACTGTGAGCTTTGAAATTCAAATTGATTAATTTATTCAGATAACCTATCTATATTATCGATAACGAATCGATTAATATACAAAAATAAGCCGGAGGTAGGTAGTCGATCCGAAATAAATCATTCTATCCAAGTTCTCATTATCATCGAATAATGTTTTCTCAGGAACTGCAGTTGGCGTGTTGTGAGATCAGAATCAAAGTTCAGTCATTGTCGTTGTGAATGGAAATCTAGTAGCTGGAACTAAACTACGCAACACTAATTACGTCGCACCCCGAAATTTTGCCCCTGTTTAAATTTGAATAACTTTTTTCTTCTTTGAACAATTTGAATTCTGTTTGCACTGTTCGGTAGCTCAGTCCTTCAGCTATGATCTCGTACTTCTTCGATACATGAGGTTATTTCCATAAAATTGCTACCGGATGTTTTTTGGAACTGTGCAAAATTTCGAAATTTTCAAAAGGATCCCAAATGAAGAAAAACTGTTTTTTTTCAACTTTAACAGCAGAGGCATGAAGATTATCTCATTACCTTTTGCCATCTCCAAAATTGCCTTCTTATCACTTTTATTTACAGAGTGATTTCAAAAAATCAATTTTTTTGTTTTGCAGTCATAACTTTTTTCCTCTTCAACCGATTTTCATAATCCCAGAATCATTTTGAAGCCGAAACGTTAAATGAACAGACATGAAGATTAGAATTGACTGAAAATAAATATTAAAGAAGAAGGTTTCTGCAAAGGTGACCCAAATCTAAATCCCCCTCGAAATCCCGATTAAAGAAGAAAAATTTCCAAAACGTTGTTTGATCGAAACGAAAATATCACCACCATAAATACTGAAAAAAAAAATGTTACCCCCTTCCCCCCAAAATTTGTTTGCAGGTAAAATTTTTGCTGGTCAAACGGTTAGATATATCGGTAAACATATTCCACTTGACCCCCACATCGGGATCGGACATTGAAAGAGAAAAATTTTTTTTCGCCCCCCTTGCCCCCTTGTGGTACTTTGGGTACTGATGAAGGAGAAGGAGATTTATGTGATTTTTCTACATATAATTTTAGTGAGTTTCGTACAAAACAACTAAGAATCGCCCAAACTCGAGTTCTCCAAGTATAATAGTTTGATGTACAGGGCGAAAAAAAGTTATTTTTCAGAATCGAGACAAGCGGTACTCATAGCTGTGTTCAGCGGAAAAAGTTGATCAAAGAGATAAAAAAATTTGTTTCATAGGCGTACGCATAACATTTTTTTTTAGGGGTCTAAAAAATTAAATTCTTTGAAAAAAATCCAAAACATGATGGAAGACTTTGTAAAGGGGGTGAGAAGGTTACCCTGAAATTTTGTTGCATTCAGAATTTTGTTTTTATTTTGAATTTTGTTATGAAGTCTTATATCTTCAGAAAAGAAAGACCTACGAATAGTTTTTTCTGTCCTGGTCTTTATTTTCACGAGAACTTAATTTTCAACCTGTCTTGTCAGTTACTCATTATGATTTTTGTTACGTTGGTTACGGACCATGCATTTTTTTTAGCTGATTTTTTTTCTAGAACATGGCGTTTCAATTCGGTTTTCTCACGCACAATTTTTGACTACTGAAAGAAAAAAAAGATCTGGATGTGTCCAGAATGAAGATCCTTCCGAAAACAAGTTGATTTTCATTTAATTCTCCTCCCAGTCGGGATTTACAGAGTGTTTCAGATTTGGGTCACCTTTGAGGAAACCCTCGATTCTGAATGTTCATCTTGAGTTAATTCTGATCTTCGAATCTTCTCATATGAGGTTTCAGCTTCAGAGTGAGCCTGAGATTTTGAAAATCGATTGAAGAGGAGAAAAGTTTTGACTGCAAAACCAAAAAATTTATTTTTTGAGATCACTCTGTAAAGAAAAGTGATAAGAAGACAATTTTGGAAATGGCTAGAGGTAATGAGATAATCTTCATGCCCCTGCTGTTGAAGTTGAAAAAAAACTGTTTTTCTTCATTTGGGATCTGTTTGAAAATTTCGAAATTTTACACAGTTCCAAAAAACATCCTGTAGCAATTTTATGGAAATAACCTCATTTATCGAAGAAGTACGAGATTAAAGCTGAAGGACTGAGCTAGCGAACAGTGCAAACAGAATTCAAATTGTTCAAAGCAGAATAAAGTTATTCAAATTTAAACAGGGGCAAAATTTCGGGGTGCGACGTAATTAGTGTTGCGTAGTTTATAATTGTCTGTTCATTAAACTCACCCAAGTCCCAAACGTCTGCTCTGATGAGGGCGCTACTTTGAAGAAGTCGTTCGATGCTCATTTGTTTCAGTTTTATTTTCTGTCAGCGATCCAATTAATTTTAGGTTGAAGATATATTCTTCTTCCTATTCTAACTTGAGCACATATTATGTATCTATCTCGGTATCTATCCTAATCTGAAATATGTTCACTTTCACATACTTTAACTCAAATATTCCAATACGAGTTTTTAGTACCAATAATACCGCATTCCAACAAGAAGAAAACATTTTGAAGGTTCTCACGTATTTTGGCCTCCTGAACAAGAATACGAAAATACACAATTTGTCATCTCAAATGTTTGCTATTGTCACGTCTCAAATCTGGCGCTTCCTCCATATGTCACGACCTGGGGTTGCTATCCCTTTGTCGGACTTTAGTTAAGGGGGTTATGCTTGGCAGCAAGAGGTTAACTGACTACTACTTGTGAAAGAAGACATGAAAATAGTGGATTAAACAGTTTATTGAATATAAAACAAAGTGAATTTAAAATAAAGTGAACAACTTGATAAAAGAACGTGAAAAGTGATTACAGTGAATAAAAACTAGTGATTAAACAACAAGTGACTTTATGTCCAGGAAAACAAGTGGACAATTATCTGGTGAGTTATAAATTGATTATAATTACATTCCTGGATTATGCATTTATAATTGTGGCCAATCGGCCCAAAAGAAACATGGGGGTAAGCAAGACGACAAACAAATGTACCTTCTTTTCACGACAAATTCTGATCATTTGGTACTTACATTGATATTATTGTGAACAAGGCTCCCCAGGATGAGGAGATGTGTCGGCTAGAAGTGACCATGGCTGGGGTGGCTTCCCTAGTTCTTTCACTCGCGAATAGTTACCGGCTAAAGGGCTGAAGGCCTGAATGAATTCAGTGACGAGATGATAATGACTCGAACGCAGAGATCGTAATAATAATGAATAATCCTAGTGCGATTGATATTTATGGGTAATTCGTGCAAGATTGCAGAATCGGCAACTTCATTGTTCATATAACTCGCACGACGTTGAACTCTATGTTATAGATATTCCGATTCTGCCGATTTTGAGTTTTCAATAAATAGTATGTTTTCAACTTAAACTCGGTTTCCTGTCCATGTAGCCGACATGAACTGTGTAACCTGAGCTAGGGTTGAATTACACATGAATGGTTATATCCTAGAGGTGAATGATTTTTACGATTATCAGAAATATGAATTGACTTGACTTTTAGAATATATGAATACGCACGTGGACTTTATAACCGGATGGTTTTACTATACTGGGCATTTCCATTTGTGACACATCTCCCCTCCTCAGAAAAAGCTGGCCCCCAGCTTAAAAATATATATGTTGTGTACATAGATATGATGAAAGAGAAGAAAAAATTAAAAATATAACATTGAACACGACATTAATGTAAAATTACTCAAAGAAAAATACGACTTGCGATTGTTCATGATGCAAGTGTGACATATAATAATTTCACAAATTAAAAAAAACGAGCACTAATGAGTTCCACACAAATTATAAGTCCGACCCTGCTCCTGCGTTTTTATGATGTTCAACTGATGCATCTCGGTTTGGTGACGTCAAAGACCCATGCCTTCCACGGTACAGGTGGATCGGTCTTGGGTTCGTCCCGCTGCGCCGTCATCGGTTTTCGTGAACGTGAGTAATCTTGGTCGGTTGGAATCTGTACTCTGTTATGCTTATGACTTTTGACATATTCGGTTGTTGCAGAAGATATTCTGTGATTTCTGTGTTCTATTGAAATTTGCCTCTACTGGATCTGTGATTCAAATCTCTGCCTCATCTCAATTTCAAAATATGTTGAGTATGCATTTTTGCAACTGCATCTGCATTCTGCTTACTCTTGATGAATATGAGTTATTTCTCGTGATACGAGTATCTTAATGTACATTCTTTTTCCTTCTGGGTGTGGTTTTTCAGATTTTCGGATTTTTGGTGATTGTGTGTGATTTTCCATTCGGACACAAATAGGATTATAGCTGAGAACTGACACCTTTTTCTTCAACCTATGTTTGGTGAGCGCATGTATTTTCTTATGATTTTATTTCAAACCGTTAGCATTGGTTCCTTAGGTTGTCTTCTTGGTTATCTTGGTTGTTCCTCACAACTCTGTAGTACTGCAACAGGTGTCTGGTGTGAGCTTCAGTAATTTTCCTGGCCTTCTGCGATTTTGCGTCTGTTCCTGGTACATAGTCGTATACCTCAGATTTGAACAGCAGGGTATATATAGGTAAGCATATATTTTCCTCATAACAAATATGCTCTTATCATCGTACGAAACTGTGTCTTGATGCACATCTCTGCTCCTAGGCACCCTCATATGTCTCAGTCAGAAGCTTTTCAGAGTTCTCAGACTCCTCCCTATGATGTCTCATCAGCTGGTGATGCCCTCTGGCAGGTGGTAGCAGAGCCTCTCGTCTATGTGTGGTCTCAGGCTCACATGAAATGATAGAACAAAAAATATACAGCAGTAAGTATTCTTTATAAGTATTTTATACAAGTATAATATATGTTCATCGAAAAAACAAATGAGATTAACCCCTCTTGAGGTTTTTAAAAAAAAAGTATATATATATATATGAAATATGCCTCATTTATTATAATTATCAACCCATCAAGCATAAATTGACAGTTTGAAGAACTTTGTTGCCCGTAAAAATCGAATCACCAATACTTTCTATTTCATGAATTTGGGTATCTTTTACTAAAGCTTTCACTTATATTTTAGAAATATGCATATAGGAAAAAAAATACTCCTACTCTCCATTTCCATCAACTTGAAGTGAATTCGTTTATATCATAAAATTCGACTGGTTTTCAGTGGAATGTCATTATTTGTAATTTTTTCCAGATGACAATGAGTTGACCAAAAAAATTATTTTTCATTGTAGGTATACATTGAGGTTGCCAGATATATCTAATTAGAAAAAAACTAATAATGAGAAAAAACAATTTACAATAAAATACCTCGTTTCAGTTAATTACCCTGAACATTCAACAAAACATAGTACCTTGTTTTCATTCATTCCTCTCAAAAATCATTGATTCATTTCATCTTTGAATCATAACTTCCTTTAACTCTTCTTCAACTCATTATTCATTTCTTACATAACATCTTTTGTGTTATGCCTTGGCCGAGGGGTAAGCGTTCACCAGTGAATTCTGGCATCTTCCACGCTCTCCTAGCCGAAAACTTACTACGTGTAAGCATAAATTCCTTATTTCATTTCAAATTATAACTTCAATAATCTATCTTCAACTCTATATTTATTTCTTACATAACCCTCATCGTTATGCCTTGGCCGAGGGGTAAGCGTTCACCAGTGAATTCTGGCATCTTCCACGCTCTCCTAGCCGAAAACTTACTACTTGTAAGCAATATTACATCATTTCATCTCACATTATAAGTTCATTAATCTTATCTCAACAATATACTCAATTCTCATATAACACATATTTCTCATACACAAGCATACACATCATTTTTCTATCATTCAACTTCAATAATCACTCGTAAGGTACCATTTTCGTTTTATAAAAAAAAAAAAAATTAAAGTACAAAAAAAACTTCACACTGTTGGTACTTAAAAAGGTGAATCCAGAATAAATTATTTCTTCCTTCATTTTATGCATACCTCTTGAAAAATATGAGAAAAAGTTCGTTAAAATCAATTGAAAGAATTACGAAAAATATAAAATTACTATATATTCACTTCAACTAGGAAATATCATCTCAAAATATATATATATTTAAATGATCAGTTTTATGAAGCAAACAAAAATTGATAATTCATAATTTGATAGGGAGAGTAGGGTTTTGGAATAACCCATTTATATCAAGATTCTTCATCTGAATCTTCACATTTATGTAAAGTACAACTCAAACTTATTGTAGTTGCGAAAGACTGGATACCTACATCAGTAGAACAATGTTAATATTGATGGAAATTTAGTTCAAAAATAACATGAAATATGTTGATAATCTCAAAAATGTTTGATAATTTATTTAAGAAAAACGTCCATGATGAATTTTCGACCAACTTTGCAGTAGAAAAATACCCATTTCAATATTTATTTCCAAAAAAAAAGTACGTTACTTCGTCTATAAATTCTAGTGAAATCGTCAAAAAAATAATCTGTATATTGAAAAATATTTGTGATTCATGATGAATAATCATTTTACAATTCGACAAATCCTACTTGCATTATAAATAATTGTCACTGTTTTTATGAAATTGTTGATAAACAAAGATGAACTGTCTTATCTTGAAACAACTTGATTATCAATCTATATGTACATACGAAATTAATTTCAATAATAACGGCATTATAACTTGCCAATTTGAATTGTCCTATTTCAATAACATGTAACTTTGCTATGCACTGTAATCAAATAATCTTGAAGTATTTTTCATCGATAAAAAATCAATTTTGAGTCTCATCAAAAATGAGTATTGTTTTTCACTCTTTTTCTTGTATAACTTCGTTTTATGGTGAATTTCATTGATATATTAATTCAACATTAGTTCAATTATTACCTACTTGATTCTGCAAAACTCGATTGACTCATATATAAAAAAATATCAAAATATGTGGGTCTGTTGTCATTTTTCTCATGGTATATAGGTACTATCATTCCATACTTGAACTCATAAAATAATATACGATTCATTGTTATCTCTACTTACGCGACTCGGGATAGAAAGACGAGAAATGCATTTTCATGATTTCCTTCAGATGTAGTTCATTCACCGATTAATCTCGACGAGCATAACAACAACGAATTCGCTTTCAACGAGAGAAATTGTTCATTTATAAATAACACTTTCATTTCTATTTCTCTCTATCTACAAAAATATTTCGAATCAAATGTTTTTTTTTAAACCCATCAACGAATGGATACCCAGTTCTGAAATATATTTCGAATTACAATTTTGACTTTGGGCTATATTTTGAGAATATATATATTTTTTTATAGTTTGAATATTAGCAACAGGATATAATTTATTTTTCTGAAGAAAAGAAATATTCATTGAGATAATTTTCTCTAACATGTCTCAATATATGAATATTCAAGGCTACTAAATAAATGAATTGGGAAGTTATTCTGAAGTCAATTGTAGAAAAAATGAAAAGTGACATTACTGAAGAATAAAAGTTAAGCTAATTTTTTCTCGTAATTTTCAATCGGTTTAATAAATTTTTCATAAGATTCGCGATATTGAAGTTGGAAAGATTATTAAACTCTATCATACCTTGTGAACCAAGCATTGTTCCTAGTTATTTGATAATTTCATGTTTGAAATCAACATATTCATTTTAAGAAAATTTTCAGTTATGTGTTATTTTAGAAACATTATCTTTTAGAAGGAAAGTCGTTTTGAAACTGAAAGCCATTGTGTTGAATTGAACTATATTTATAGGTATGTAGGTACACTGATAGGAGTAAAGTGATAATAGTTTGAAATGATACTCACGATTAAATTTTGTATTTTTATAACTGTCCCATTGTATTTGAGTCAAATCGGTGTAACAAAGTTGCATAATGGTCGAAATGAGATAATGAAAAAGGCCGGTCATTAGAAAGGCACTTAGTTTTTTTTGTAAAAGAAAAATGAAAGTTGCTTTCACTTGAAATAATCATTACTTTGTTTGGCAATATTCAGTTTCAACCAAATAATAATATACACTTTAGTAATTTAATGAATATTGGAATTTCACTTTTACAACTAATTGTTTCAATTTAGGTAATTTTTATCTCTCAATTGACATTATTCGACTTTTTTTTTCGTTTTCGTGGCATTCTGGTACCTGATATTAATTTAGGAAAATTATTACGTGACTTGAACTGAATTATTCGAAAAAAAAAAGACGTTAAAACTTTTCTTGAATTACCTATTTAACTTTCAGATCTCTTGCTATGGGTTCTGATGAAATTGAAAGAGGTATTTGCACAACTAATTTTTCAAATTGGGAAAATTTTTTGGGCTTCTTTATATTTTTTGATCAACAGTTGTTGGCGTTTTCCATGATTTTTTCGTGGCATTATTTAACATCAAAAGGAAAAATATTTACGGCGGTTGAATTGAATTATTAAATAACAATAACAAACCAGCCTGTTATCAATCCAGACATTTACGTCTATGATAGCACAAGCACTTGGTAGTAACTGTTATTTCATAAGGAATTAGTTACTGTTATGAAGAAAAAAAGGATCAGCCTGATGGCGTGCACAGACACTTGCAGACAAACAACTCAGGGAGTTGAATAGAAAGCCCGTCTATATCAGTACAAGCATATGATTCTTTAATCAACTTTCACAGCAACAACTTTTCCAGAAGTTGGAGAAAAAAAATGAATGACCACTAATAATTGGTAATGGTACAATTTTTAAGAGTGAACCGTGGGGTAAACTGTCAATGTATTACATAAAAAAAAAACATTTCAATAATTGAGAAGTAGGTACATCTGTTTGTATTTTATTTAGGTCCATTATGAAGAATGGAGCCTCAGGAATTCGAGACGAGGCGCCTCCACCATATGTCACGTCTCAAATCTGGCGCTTCCTCCATATGTCACGACCTGGGGTTGCTATCCCTTTGTCGGACTTTAGTTAAGGGGGTTATGCTTGGCAGCAAGAGGTTAACTGACTACTACTTGTGAAAGAAGACATGAAAATAGTGGATTAAACAGTTTATTGAATATAAAACAAAGTGAATTTAAAATAAAGTGAACAACTTGATAAAAGAACGTGAAAAGTGATTACAGTGAATAAAAACTAGTGATTAAACAACAAGTGACTTTATGTCCAGGAAAACAAGTGGACAATTATCTGGTGAGTTATAAATTGATTATAATTACATTCCTGGATTATGCATTTATAATTGTGGCCAATCGGCCCAAAAGAAACATGGGGGTAAGCAAGACGACAAACAAATGTACCTTCTTTTCACGACAAATTCTGATCATTTGGTACTTACATTGATATTATTGTGAACAAGGCTCCCCAGGATGAGGAGATGTGTCGGCTAGAAGTGACCATGGCTGGGGTGGCTTCCCTAGTTCTTTCACTCGCGAATAGTTACCGGCTAAAGGGCTGAAGGCCTGAATGAATTCAGTGACGAGATGATAATGACTCGAACGCAGAGATCGTAATAATAATGAATAATCCTAGTGCGATTGATATTTATGGGTAATTCGTGCAAGATTGCAGAATCGGCAACTTCATTGTTCATATAACTCGCACGACGTTGAACTCTATGTTATAGATATTCCGATTCTGCCGATTTTGAGTTTTCAATAAATAGTATGTTTTCAACTTAAACTCGGTTTCCTGTCCATGTAGCCGACATGAACTGTGTAACCTGAGCTAGGGTTGAATTACACATGAATGGTTATATCCTAGAGGTGAATGATTTTTACGATTATCAGAAATATGAATTGACTTGACTTTTAGAATATATGAATACGCACGTGGACTTTATAACCGGATGGTTTTACTATACTGGGCATTTCCATTTGTGACACTATTAAAAACCAGAAATTCGCTCTTTTTGGCAACCGTCCAGGTAGTATCTACTTCCCGGACGCTTTTTCTTTGAAAAAGTAGCATTTTTCCGGCCTAGTCGGAAGTAGATAATCAAACCTTCTTAAAATGGAAAAACAATATTCTCTACTTTATCAATTTTGTGATTCGTATTTCTCTGTGAATAGTTCAATTCGAAATATGAAACTTATATACATGTAAAATTTGCCGCCACGCCCGTTAATTGATGAATTAGTTCGGCTCCTGAAATGCATGGTGGCGCTATTCGTTGTACCAGCCGTCACTATGGAACATATCATTCTATCTGTGGAGTGTTTTCTATATATGGTGTTCATCCGGTTCCTTCGTGTTATTGATAAAACACTCTGTTTCTGGTATTGAAGTTTTGAATTGCAGAATGCAATGAAGTTTTGTCAAATGTGGTTTTAATGCGGGTAATCTTCAAAAAAAGCTATCAAAAGCCACAACAAATTTGGCGACGAGGATTAAAAACTTTATTGTATGCTGTTATAGTGTGTATATTTCAAAATATAATACGGATGCACAACAGTTTACGAAGTTACTAGGCGCCCTTCAAGAGATGAAGTTTCATTTTCTCATCAAAAGAATCATTTCAAAGGCAAGGGAGATAATTAAAGACATCTAGGAATCGATAATTTATGTATTAGGTGTGCTTCGAATTCACATAGAGTCAAGGATTGTCATACTGAACCTAACAAACTACGATGTTCATCAACAAGTCAATCTTCCGGAGTTACAGAATGTTCTTTTTCATTCACAGCTGGAACCACAGAATCTTCTTTTCAGAGCATGCGACACCCGAACATCATCAAAATCCAGTAATACCAACAGATCCACCTTCAGATCTACCGCAAATCAAACCACTAAGGCCCGGTTTGTCAATGGAGGGTTATCCCGAGGGGTTAGCTGACCCGGGGTTAACTTTATCCTGGAGATAATTTCCCGTTTGATTTTGAAAACGTTTATCTTCACCTCGAAGTCAATAAACGTTTTATCCCAGAGTTATAGCTGTTAACCTTGGGTTATTTTAAGCTAACCCTGCATTGATAAAACGGCCCCGGACGTTCAGAATGGATTTGTCGTCCTCCTGAATATTTCAATAATTCCGTTTCAAACATTCAAGGTCATGTCTAATATTACTGCATTTTTTTATGGAACTGCAACTTTCTTTTAAGTTGTGTTTTAAGATGTGTATTCATATATTCTCAATTGTGGGGGAGAATTGTAATGACTTTTGTATTCAGTTGATATTAATCACAATTGATTGAACATTCTGTTATTGGTATTGAAGTTTCGAATTGCAGAATAAACTAACATTTTGTCAAATGTGGTTTTAATGCGGGTAATCTTTACAAAAAGCCATCGATAACCACAACACAACCAATCCTTCCAGATGCATCGCGGTCCTCCGCGGTATCTTCGGCCAGTCGGGAGTGCCACAACCCAAGGAAACGGTGGTAACCCGCTGGAGAGCTGACCCTTGGTCCAGAGGCTCCTACAGCTTCGTCGCGGTTGGAAGCTCAGGAAGCGACTACGATCTTCTGGCATCCCCGGTGATTCCTCCTTCTGCACAAGGTGTCTCTGTCACTTCAGGTCCTGCCAGAGTATTCTTCGCTGGAGAGCACACCATAAGGAACTATCCAGCGACTGTGCACGGGGCGTTCCTGAGTGGTCTGAGAGAGGCCAGCAGGATTGCTGATCAGATAATAGGGAGTCCATGCCAACCGCAGCCTGCTGATTAAGATGCTATTTCGCCCTTATCGTTCGGAAGTCTTCTTTGTTTGTGTTCGCTTTCATTTTTTCAATTCTTTTCACCTGCATGCTTTCTTATAACTTTTTAAAAAATAAAATTGATTAATCATCAATTAATTTCATTCATCAAATCCATAATTGGAGGTCTTGTTGGATGACAGGATCTGATCCAAACTCTTCGTCTTTAATTAGGACACCTGTTGTATTTTCAGTTTTTTTTATCTTCATATAACATTTAGCATACAACCATGTATAATTTGCTATTGTTTGTCATCGTTATTTGATTTTTTTCCCGAAATTCTCAAGTTATATTCTCGATAATTCTGCAACAAAAAGTTTTCTTACAACGCGTAATAAAGTGCAGTATCAAATAAATCGTCATGAAATGCTCTTTTTCCATCTCGACCAGTCACCATGTTGTCATTTGAATGAAAATAGTAATCAAAATTATAAAATCAAACGTGACATAGCTTGGGGATTTTGTACGAAAACAGTAAAGTTTGTATTTTTACAAATACTTATTTTGAAACTGAAATTAGTTATTTCAACGTCCATATGCCTCTAGAATTTATTTCGAGAGAAAATAAATAAAAAAACGTTCACAAACAGTATCGAATGTAACATGGTTTTATTCTAAATTACACATATGGATACGAGAAAACTAAATATCAGGTGTCTCAACTGCAGTCAGAAAAAAGTTAGATAATTGATTTCTTCATAAATTGAAATATCAAAATGCCATCAGTGGCGTACTCGAAAGAAGTTATGTCGATTTTCTTCAAAGAGAATGCGTAATACCTATCTCCCTGTATATTGATTGAATTGGTATGACATGTTTTTTATGCATATTCACGATGGTTAATCTCCCTACGAATTTAAGAGCAGTACTTCCGAAGGATTTTGAAATATTCAACATAATCTGAAAATAAAATTCATCTTCATCACCCTCTTACGGCTCAACAATGCATTTTCGTATGGAGGTAATTTGATTTCAATCGGCCTATTTTGGTCTCAACTTTAACCTCTAGAATTTATGGTACGTTGTTCTGGGAAAGCAACCGTTAGATCCTTCTGCCATAAAAGATTTATGCTTTTTATACTTCTGAGAATAACAAATACAGATTTCAAATTTCCTGATATACTTTTCAAAAAAATTTAAATTCAATTTTCAAATCCATCTGCCATAACGTTATAACCATCGGAATGATCTGCCATATTGTTTTTGAATTTATAAAATAATATATTTTGACATGTCAAAACGGCAGCCGTCCTAAAATACCTTTTTTGCACGATTGATCATTTTTGATTGTATACCGTGACAGATTTTACGTCAGTAGGTGACATTTACTAGCATCTCGACGGTAACCCAGATAACACAAAAACCTTTTGAGGATCTTCTGAGGCGGTCACATTAACGTCCTCAATACGTCGAGAGGCTTTCAAAGAACGTCCCTAGGACGTCCTTCTGTTACCATTTTCCACGTTCAAATAACGTCTCAGAAGATCCCCACGAGGTCTTACTTTTTTTATTCACTCCAGTTATGCCTTTTTTGAGTTTTTATTATTCTCAGAATGACTTTTGAGCATATCTGAGAACTAATGAAAATGAAAAAAAATTAAAAAAATAAAAAAAATCAGCGCTATCATGGTCACCCATCCAAATCCTAGCCACTGCTGTCGTTGCTTGACTTCTGTGATTCAACTTACCTCCTCATTGCAATGTCGCTATTCCGTGAACTTATAAATTTTTAACTTTCAATGTGATTTAAACAACAATTATTTTCAAGGATTTTTATTACTAAAATTGGAATACTTATTTTTTTTTTGAATAATAATGGACAAGATAATTTTTCTTGATATATATAGCTCACTTCTTAATTGGGAAATTCATATGGAGTGGAGAACCAACCAATATCGAATAATTAAAAATTAATTCAATAATAAAGAACGCTTCGTCCGATTTTGATAATTTGTAACTCGATTTAAAAAAATATATAAGTATATATATCTCGTGACTTGGAAGAGATGAAATTTACATAAAAATATTTACCTTTTTCAATTATTTTCATGAGTAGAACATACCTACTCCGGTCAATTGCTCCTAACTTCACATGAGTACCTATACATATTTAAAGACGAAAATATCATCAGAATACATCCATATAGGCCCACACATATCCACATCCCCAGGCTGCCGCTGAAAAGACTAATGTGGGACAATTATGTCAAAAATTCTGAGCCTAGTGACGTTCTCAGGATGTAGAATATAGAACATCCTTCTACAGTCTTTTGGCGACTATTAGAGGACGTCCTTAGGCCCACACATATCTACATCCTCAGGCTGCCGCTCGGAGAACTAATGTGCGACAATTATGTCGAAAATTCTGAGCGTAGTGACGTTCTCAGGATGTAGAATATAGAACATCCTTCTACAGTCTTTTGGCGACTATTAGAGGACGTCCTTAGGCCCACACATATCTACATCCTCAGGCTGCCGCTCGGAGGACTAATGTGCGACAATTATGTCGAAAATTCTGAGCCTAGTGACGTTCTCAGGATGTAGAATATAGAACATCCTCTACAGTCTTTTGGCGACTATTAGAGGACGTCCTTAGGCGAATGTGTGTTATCTGGGAAGTAATCCAACTCGACGGTAAGTACTCCAACTCGACGGTAAGTAATTCACTTACCGTCTAGTTAAAAAATCTCTTAATTTTAATTAATTTTTATAATTTATAATGGTATCAATCGTGCAAAAAACGTTATAAGCATGTCGAACGTTAAGGGTAACCCTTACCGTTCTCCATACTTAATATACTATTTTGCACGATTGATCATTTTTGACTGTTTACCGTGACACATTTTACGTCAGTAGGTGACATTTACTAGTTAAAGAATCTCTTAATTTTAATTCATTTTTATAATTTATAATAAGTATGTCGAACGTTAAGGGTAACCGGTATAAAACCCTTACCGTTCTCCATACTTAATATACTATTTAGTTCACCAAATTAACATACTTGACACACCTGTGCGACGCTGAACCTACCGCTACTGGGCATAACTAACCCCCACCTCATGTACGGTAGGTAGAACTGATTCACTGAGAAAATTCAAGGCTTTCCTAAATTATGTGTCGTCTGCTGTTTACCCGTATCAATTTCTTGTTGAACCTAATAAATACTATGCTGTTCGATCTCAATCAGCTATTTATTTCTGAAATAATAGTCACATCACAATGCTACTAGCGAGACTACTATGTATCTTTTTTTCAAATATCAGGATTTATATGATGAAACTTCATCACCTAGGCACTAGCAACATATTGATCATTTTGTTGGGTGAAAATGGATGACGTTTGAGTCGATTGCTGTAAAAGGCATATTGTGTCTTTAGTTATAAATATGATTCTCATGGTTACCAAATAAGATTTTGTTGTTGCTGTCTTCATTGATGATAGATTTTATGAGTCGAAACATTGAAACTGCAATTAAGTTATATATCAACGTATTGAGATTCACTTGATGAGTAAAACAATGGAAAGAAGAATCCAGGTCCGTATTGAGAAAAAAAAGTTGATGGCGTCCTTCTAGTTACAAAATGTCGTATTATAAATTCTATACTGCCAAGTTATAGAGCATAAAAATCAGCTGCTAGAAAAATGTCTTCCTTTTTTTGGTATCTATTGAAATGAAGCTTATAGAAAATAAAATATCTCAAAAACAGAAATACTTTTCGCATATTTTCTTGCGGCTTATTGTTGCGCATATAAATACACAACTTTTTCCTAATATAACCGACCCTGTATATTTAACCGTTACCGAGTTCCCCATGTTGGCCCGCGAATTTTGGACACCCTGTACTCATTATGAAATCGAGATTCCATAAATTGTGAAAATGGTTGAGGTCAAGAGTAATCGTCCATTACTTGTAACGTAAATAGTCGAAGAAGAATTTATAGCAATAAAGGAAATAATCTGAATATCGTTCAGAATGTTTGAAGAACGCACAACTATTCCCGCTTAATAAATCAAAGTTATACGTTTCCTATAAAACGTTAACATCATAATTTATGTTATGGCCGACGGCTAATTATACACGATGATGGCCAGGCTTGTTTCGTTGAAATATGAAATAACTCGCTTTATCTCTTCAACGATCCTCTCCTTTGTTATTAGCGGAGATTCTGTTGATTCTTTGACAAGTGCTTCATTCCTTTCCTGATGCCGGCATGTATACAGGGCGATTATGCCATGAAACCTATGAGAATGAGGAGACATCGATCATTCTAGTATCAATAACGAAAAGTTTAGGGAATCGAACGAAGTCACAAGAAAACATTTTGACGTTTATCTATATCATGAGAAAGCTGTTTCAACAACTTGAAAAATATTATAATTATAGCCGAAGATTTAGATAGGATTGTGAGAAATATGAAATACCGTGTAGATATCAAAACAGATTTAAATCACGCTGATCTTGACAAAGTATATTCTTCAAATCTTCTACGTTAATTAAGAATCGAAAGTTGAGGTTTGAGGTTTTACATTACTTTTTCCACAATTATTGAGTTCCAGAATTTTGCCGTTCGAAAATTTTGATAGTCTGTGTGATATCCAGTCCAGCATGCGTTCGTCTGGTCTGCCTGCTCAGATTTGCTCATACAACCATTATTGTCTTCATACATTGAAACTGGTCCTTGCATATCTCTATATCACTACTATCTAATTGAAGATTATTTCAACCGATGTGTTTTTCTGTTAACATGAGTTGCTGATAGACTTATTCTATTACAACCATACTGAATATTTTGTTCTTCGAATCGAACTCCTAAGAGAGGTCAATACTTTTTGAATTAAAAAAATTTCGAACAAACATTTTGCTTTATGCAATTCACAAACTTGATTTTCATTTATGTTCCATCAATATTTTGTTTGAAACATATGTGATATCCATTTGAATAAACAATTTGGTAGGTATGAATCTGAAAATTCAAATTCTTCCTATTGGTGCAAATGTTCAATTACTTTATAAATATTCGACTGTTTCTAAGAGAACCCCCGAAAGAGAAGATTAGCTTTAAATTTCAATGGGGTTCGGACACTACATGGTGAAAAAAAAAACCAGATCAAACCAGCTAACACCATCTGGTGTCCCCTGAGGTCCTGATTATTTTAGTATTAGTAAACACCGCTATTATATTATTAACCACTGTAGGTGTTGTAGGTTGTTGGGAACACCATATCATGAGAGTGTTCAGGCAAATCAGTGCTTTTCTGCACCACCTCCGTGATTTCACTAATCCTCATTATCAGTGGCACTAGGGCCTAGGCCAATTGCTTGAATCGCTACTGATCTATATCAATATATCTTGCCCGATATTGATATTGAGTATGATAGGAAGAAAGTCAGTGCCACCTATTGGAAAAAGTTTTGAGGTTCTAAGATCGAACACAATAGCGCATGAAATTCACACCATTCACGTGATTACCAACAATATCTTTATTAATTTGATTGACACCAAATTCGATGATTCACACGCCGCCTTGTTTCCATCGTTATATGACACGGTGTAACTTGGTGTTTCTTTTATATGATACATGTTTTCATGCGTTAACGTGAATGGACAATTGAGAATATTACATTTCAAAGATTTGATGTTTTTTTTTGATTTTAAGTTTCAGAATAGTTCTACTTCACCCCATTTGTGTCATTTCTAACTATTAAGATCAGAATTTACACCACTGAACAGTCAACTGTGAAATGTATAATAAAAAAGGCAAAACTTTGATATTGAGGTGTTGATTTCGTCGGAGTTTGCTCTGAAAACTATTCGATTGATATTACACCTAGGTTCTTTACTGTGTAGGAGCACGATTATGTCTTGTTAGGAGTCATATAGTCGTCCTTCCGACGTCCCCTCAGGACATTCAAGACGTCCAAGTTTGGTATCGCGTATGTCCATATAGTAGGTACGTCCGTGGAACACAAAAATATCCTAAGTGAGATCCAGCTAGGGACGTCCTCTCAGAACTGAAAATGAAATGATATAAAAGAAATGATGGTGTTTCAGATTGGTTGAATGTATCACTTGGTATAATATATTCGTCATTTAATATGTTTTCCTGATCCAGCACTATAAAACACGGCATGAGCGTTTTTGGTTATCGTTCTTATTACAGGTACCTATACGTATATTGATTTATGAAATGATAAGAAATCCCCTTTCTATACAGTAATTATTTATATTTGAGACTATAAATAGTATTTACCATTGTTACAATACAGATTGATAACCATTATTTATATTGAAATGAACCACACTATTAGCAACAAACTCATGGAAAATGTGAAGATAGGTACAGTGCGATAAAATTTTCAGTGCGATAACAAAATGTGACTAACGTTTGCTTGTTGAAGGAGTAAATATCCATACTGAAATGTAATTCATTTGTTTAACATTACTTTCTCCATTTCTGTTTAATAATGAAGTCATTATGAAAGGCAAATGCGCATCGATATGCGTTTTTTATTCTTCGGAGGTTGGTTTGGAGGAAAATCGAACTGTCGAATGAATGTCAGAACAGTAATGCTCTTTCGATCCCCGGAATTTTGAATATTTTAATTGTATCAGAGTTACCAATCGAAGGTGTTTCTGTTATTTATCAATATTGAATTTATTTTTTTCTTCGATGATAGAATTCAATTCAATTGAAATAGAGAAAACTGTATATGTGTCACACATATTTGTCGTCCAGAGGCGTTGGACAAAATAGCGTCTCATAAAACTTGTATCATAATATAATATTCGCTATTATTACTGGATAATTCACTGAATTCACATGATACTTTCATACTATATTTGGTAAAATCACAAAACAGTTTTCATTTAATATCATTGAAAGGCTAATATGTGATATTTACCTTTCGTGATTATTTAATTCATGCTAAAATACACGTTTGATTGATTGGTTGAAATGATTGTGTTGATAAGCATTAACACCATATTTTCGATTTTGTATTTCGGCTCCTGATTGGCTATTAGATACCTACATGCTGTGTTTTCGTTTCTGTATTTCGCTTTCTGATTCGTAGGCGGCAGGGTAGTTTAATTAAACAACGACTCAATAAACGAAAAACGATAAGATTTTCACGATAAATATATTTATATATAACTAAGGATTTTCATCAAGCAACGGCCAAGTCAATTGAAAAAAACGACTTAATAGTTGCAATCTGTCATAGTATTTTCCGATTCCCTGGTGAATAAATGAATGCCACTACACCAAATTTTCGTCTGAACCATGATAAACACACACTATTGATATGTATCCACTTCATTTTCCACAAATTATGGATAATTTCAGCAAGAATTAATCTAATGTAACCTAACCACACAAATTGTGACAACAATCAAAATGAATTTAGCTCAGTAGTACCTAGTGCATAGGTAATCTTGCCTATATCATACAATGGCATAAATGTATTGTTGGTTGCATAACGATGTGTCGAACTACTATGCATAATCAAAATAACTAATTCCATAAACTGTACGTTTAATATTAATTTAAGCAATAAATAGGAGATCATCAGAATGGCTTGATATTATTTATGCAATAATCTGAATAAATACAACTCGTGTTATTGATGATTATCGAAAATTCGGAGGAATTTGTGTTTCGATAATCATCAATAGACTTGTTGTATTACATGCGACAAGTTTTCTCCCGTAATCAGTATGAAAGTTTACTTTTTGTCTCAAGCATTCTTCTTTAATTACATTTCTTAAACATACGGTTACTCAATAACAAAAAATGATACATCTATACACAGAAAAATGCGTTCTTTTTGGGAATTGCAAATTGAAATAACGCGAACAGTGATGTCATAAAAAATATAGGTAGACCAAAAAATGCGCAACTGAAAAAAAAAATCGAATTGTATGAGCTTTTTTCCCTGATGGTCATATCGAGCTATTAACTAATTTGTATTGACGTTTGTATTAAGTTTTATATATAGAATGGTTTTCATCTCACCAATAATTATTTGGACATCATATGAATTATCAGGGATGCATCAAATCTGAGAATAGTATTCTAAATATACTATTGTGCTGTACACCTCACTAGTTGATAAGATGTTAAATTATTTTTGGATAGGCCGAGCGGATTTGTCCTATATGTGAGGTGATAAAGCTACAGATGTTTTTAGGGTAAGGCCTTACAGGTGAGTAAAACAACGGCGTCAAGTTAACTAATCTAATTAAAAATATACTTTATCTAACTGTGGTGAACTACTGACACAAGTACACGTATATTCAAAAATTAAATACATCTCCTGAAAGAACCATGTTAATTCACAATCATCTATATGGCTTAAACACAAACAAGTATACTATCAAATTCAATATACAACACTATAATCAAAATCCCTTCTTTGTAATCAGAAATCCTACGTCCAAATGCTTTATAGTTTCAAGTACGACCCTGGCTACTACCTGCTGTAAACGACACCCTCTTAGATAAACAATAAATTTACTACCACGCGTCGCTTAAATATCTTTGACGTCAATGAACTGGGCTTTTTGGGCTTTATAGACTGTGAATTTTAGTGACATAGGCTTTTGAACTACTTACACATCTCAATTAGGTTTCACTTTTCACTTCGATTATTATATTAGCAATTTCTCGGCACTCGAACTGGATTTTATATGAACTGAGAAAACTTTCAACTGAACAAGTCACTTTAATGAGTGGTGTCACTTCAGCTTTTGAAGACTAACTTTTTCAACCTGTCTTACGACAACTTTGTTAAACTGAACAGAAAAGCACGATTTATCTATCGACAAAGAACTCGAGACTTAAAGTTCTCGTTAGCTTCTAAACCGTGTGTCCACGGACATTACGGATGTTTAACTTGATCGAATCATACTAGTGTTACTAGTGACTCTCTGTGACTGATTTACTGATTTCCGATTCAGACTGCTTTTATATCAAAATCTAACCCCTTTGTCTCTTTGATTGCGGGAATCTATATAAGAAACACGTGCATAACATTTTGTCATTAATTTCCAAATTTATGGCTTTGTTTTTCTCTGTGATATCAAATTTTAAGCTATTTACTTCTTTTATCAGTGCCCTTTGTCTCTTTGATTGTGGGAATCTATAAAGGAAACAAGTGCACATTTTGTCATCAAGTTCCAAATTAATGGCTTTGTTTTTCTCTGTGATATCAAATCTTAAGCTATTTACTTATTTTATCAATGCCCTTTTGGGTCATTTGTATACATAACTCATGACTTCATTTTATCCTCATTGATAACAGTTTGGCCATCAATTAATATTGTCGACTCTTTTGTGCCTCAATTTGATTATGACTTCATATATTCTTCTTAGGTCTTGTTTAAATTATTTCTACTTGACATTAGATTTCTGATTACTTATCAAAATTGATACATTATTTTCGTGCCCAGCACACTATAAGTATAGTATAAGTGGAGTTCTCGAAAAAGAACAAGTGTTTTAAATGGTTCTATTCAAACACGAGACTGTTTTAATGATACTTTCCAATAAAATTGTATAACTTTAATTATTCATTTGGTATCATTACATGTTTTTACAACAACCCCTAACCTAGTGACATGGAACATATATCTGCTGTATATGTCATCTCTCATATAGTTCTGTGATTACAATATAAAGGCCTGCTCACAATATGCACGCAATACACATATATAACACGTTTTTTTTTTTTTTTTTTTTTTTTTTTTTTTTTTTTTTTTTTTTTTTTTTTTTTTTTTTTACAATCAGGCAGGTATAAAGTAAATATGAATAATCCTCAATACCTAATATTAAGTTGATGAATAAGAATCATCTGACTGATCTGAAAAGGAATTCATTTTATAATCTTTCAAATAGCTAGGAGGTTTGCGTTGGCGTTTATTACAAATCTCAATTTGAGGCATATTATCAGATGAATCAGATTCTTCATTATTAGGATCTGTTACACTAGAATCATAAGGTATATCATCAGTTACATATAAGTTAGCATCATACATCGAGGACCTATCAACATATGGTAAATTTGTTTTATTCAAAAATGTTCGGTTACGTCTGAGTAATGTGCCAGCAGAGTCTTTAACAAAGTAGGATCTTTCATTAACTATACCTTCAACTATTCCTCTTTCCCAGCGTTTACCTTTTTGAATTAAAACGTTTTCACCCTTTTGTAATTTTTTCATATCTTTAGCATTTCTATCATAAACACTTTTTTGATTATGGTATTTATCATTCAATTTTTTCTGTACCAATGAAGGATCTATGACCACAGGTTTCAATGTTTCACAAGATGTGGGAATTTTAGTTCTTGCAATTCTTTGTAAAAATAATTGAGAAGGTGAGTATGTCATATTGGGCAATGGTGTATTTCTATACTCCATCAATAACATAGACAAGTCATTGGTACTTTTTGCCTTTCTAAGCATCTGTTTGATTATGCCTACATATCTTTCAGCAAGACCATTTGACTGGTGGTAATGTGGACTGCTGAATTTCACTTCAAAGTCCCACTCTTGTGAAAATGTTATGAAAGCTTTGGAATTATATGGTACATTGTCTGCAAAAAATATATTTGGTACACCAAATTGAGAAAACTTTTCTTTACAAAAATCAATGACATCATAAGCAGTTTTTGTTCTTGTTTGTGTAACTTCAACCCAATTTGAGTATGAATCAACAAACAGTAAATAATTATGATTATCATACTCAAAAAAATCTGAAAAAATATATTGCCAAGGTCTTTCTGGTATAGGATGAGCGATAAGACTTTCTTTTTGATTTGATCTTTGATATATCTGACAGGTTTCACATTTTGAAACTAAATTTTCTATATCTTTTGACATATTCGGCCAATAAAGAACTTGTCTGGCTCTAGCTTTTGACTTTTGAATTCCAAAGTGTGGTTCATGTATAAGAGAGAGCATTTGTTGTATTAGTGATGATGGAACTATAATTTTTGTATCCAGAAATAAAAGATCATTGGATAAATAAATATTCTCTCTTAATTTATAATAGTTTTTCACATATGTGTTCAGATTTTTATTTGTTCTTTGCCATGATGTTAAACAGAACTGTTTGACTTGTCTTAGAGTTTCATCTTTATTTAATTCTTTTTTGAACACCATTTTCTTTTCTTCTGACATTGGGATATTGTTGTACAGTGTGTGTACAATATACTCCATTTCCGAGTCGTCCTGTACTTCAGTTTTAATGAAGGATCGTGATAATGCGTCCGCTACTAACATTTTATGACCTGGTAAGTACTCAATATTTATTTGGTATTTTAATAACTTTAACCTCATTCTTTGTAGTCTGTTGCTAATTTTATCAAGGTCTCTAGAAAAAATTGGAATCAGCGGCTTATGGTCACTTTGAACCTTCACAACATTTCCATAAACAAAATAATGAAATTTTTCAAAAGCGAAACAAATTGCCAGTAATTCTTTCTCAATCTGGGCATAGCGCTTTTCTGCTTTTGTTAATGTTCGAGAAGCAAATGACACTGGGTGCCCTTCCTGTAATAATACAGACCCTAAACCTTCACTTGAGGCATCTGTTTGTATGGTCATTTCTATATTAGGATTAAATATTTTCAAAGTTGGCGAATGAGTTATTATATATTTCAACTTTTCTAATTCTTCATCATGATTTTTCGTCCATTCGAATTGTACTTCCTTTTTCGTTAAGTTTCTCAAATTAGCCGTCAGAGCAGTAAGATTTGGTATGAATTTCGAAAAAAAATTGACAAGGCCTAAGATTTTCAAGATATCCGATTTACTTTTAGGAGTATCAATAGCATGTATTGCTTTCACATTATCTTCATCAGGTTTTATTCCATTGGATGAAATCAAATATCCTACAAATTTTACTTCAGCCATCTTATATTGAAGTTTAGTAAAATTGAATTTAACATTATTCTCTCTGGCCTTTTCAAATATTTTTCTTAATATTTCATCATGATTTATTTCAGTATCACTCGCTATTATGAGGTCATCAAAATAAACACTCACACCTTCAATATCACCAAATAATTCAAAAATTTTCTTTTGGAAAAGTTCCGGACTACAGGAAATTCCAAATGGGAGTCTGTTGAACTTATAGCGACCAAATGGTGTGTTAAATGTGCAAAGATCTGAACTTTCCTTATTCAATGTTAACTGCCAAAATCCATCTTTCATATCGATTACTGTGAATATAGATTTGCCTGAAAGTTTGCTTATTATGTCTGTAGTAGTTGGAATTTGAAAATGCTCTCTTTTAATATACTTATTTAGTGGTTTCGGATCTATACAAAGGCGTAGTGTTTTATTAGGTTTTTCCACTATCATAAGGCTATTTACCCAATCAGTAGGGTGATCAACTTTTTCAATAATATTTTTTTGCTCTAAATCATTCAAAGTTTTTTTTAAAGAATTGTGTAATGAGAAAGGAATTTTTCTTGAACATTGCACAACTGGTTTTGCATTTTCTTTGAGTTCAATGTTACACACACACCAGGTAGCTGACCTAAACCTTCAAAAACATCTTTATATTCTTTATAAATTTCTTGCTTTGTTTTTGGAAATTGCAGGCAACACACTCTTTTTATCATATCAAATCTAAGACAATCATTCAGACCCAAGAGTGGTTCAGAATCTAAGTCCACAACTACAAATTTGACTAGCAATGGGATATTTTTATGCACACATCTTAAGGAAACTTCACCTATAGGTTTGAGTTTGAAATTTCCATATGATACTATTGTTACCTCAGACCTTTTGAGTTCATTTTGACTTGCTATTTTTTTGTGAATTTTATAAGGGAGAATACTGATATCAGAACCTGAATCCAATTTAAATTTAACTTCAAGACCTTCTACTAATATTTGTTCATACCATGATGACAATTTTCTTCCACTGCATTCATTTACAAACAAATAATCTTCTCCATCTTGTTCATTCCCTTCTCTTCCTTCTATACATCTTACTCTTCTAGCTCCATTATTATGTTGTTTTCCATATGCAGGCCGTCCTTGGCTATAATTATCTTCTTGCCTGGTATCCTCTTCCTCCCTAGTTTTATATGGTGCAACCTCTCCTTTTCTCTTGAAAAAACATGCTTTGGAAAAATGACCCACTTTTTTGCAGATGTTGCATTCTTTCCCTGCAGCTGGACATCTATCTGGATAGTGTTCATATAAGCATTTTTTACATCTATACTTCTTCATGTTTTTTACCATGTTGACTTCTTCTTCACGACTCAAGACTTTCACATGTTCTTTGCTCAGTTCAACACTCTTACAGTAGTCTATAATTTTTTTTATTGTCAAGTCTGGTTCTCGCAGTAATCTTAATTGGCTTTCCTTGCAATTTATTCCTACTATCAGTCTATCTCCTATCATTCTCTCTTCATAAGATTCTTTACAGGTATCTTTGAGACAAGCAAAATCGCAAAGTTTAGCTTGTTTTTTTAATTCAGTGAGATATTGATCAATAGACTGGCTTTCACTTTGAACCATTGTATGAAACTTGAAAGATTCCATTGGAACTACCTTTTTCGGTATAAAGTACACATTGTAAGCGATCATAAGCTTTTCCATTGTAGATTGCTGGTCCTCCGTAAAAGTATTATATATATCAATTCCTTCATCGCCAATGCAGCTCAACAAGTTTGCTATCTTAATTTCTTCAGCCTGCGTACTTTTTCCACTTGCTGTTAGGAAGATCCGGAATTTCTGCTTCCATAATCCCCAATTGTCAGCAGGATTATTGTTATTGAAAAGGGGACCTGGTGGTTTGAAATCCATTTTTAACAAGTGCCTGAGCACGTGTTAATTTTGAGGTTATCAAAATCTTCAAATGAATTGTTTGTCCTTTGAGACCTGTTTCTTAATCAGCTTCTTTCCTTGATTTTACGTGGTTCACACCTGACACCATGTTTTAATGATACTTCCCAATAAAATTGTATAACTTTAATTATTCATTTGGTATCATTACATGTTTTTACAACAACCCCTAACCTAGTGACATGGAACATATATCTGCTGTATATGTCATCTCTCATATAGTTCTGTGATTACAATATAAAGGCCTGCTCACAATATGCACGCAATACACATATATAACAGAGGCGACCTATAAATGAGTAAATTGAGGGCTATATGAATATTAATTCTTCATGGTAATAATCCATAAGTGAGAGTTATGAAGGAATCATAATTATCCATCCCCATAGAAAACTGAGATATTACATACAGGTCTATCTTGCCTATAACTTTTTATCACCTTTTTGGAGCGATAGGAATCTGATATGATTGACGTCAAAATAGCATTTGTAAATTCATAGTTTCAATATGGTAATAAGTAATCAAAATGCGAAACCAACTCTATCAAATCCCCGTTATCTGAGCTGAATCGAAAGTTCTAAAAATACTCTCCTTGATCACAACTATGTTGTTAATCCTCAAATAGAATGTTGATTTTTGTATTTCAATGTTTGCCTTTATAAATACAATAATACCTACTTCACGTATGATTCGAATTCCTTTTTTCACTTCATCATCATGCCTTCGAATTATAAAGATGAGAACGTAGAAGTTCTCTATAAACCACAAAATGAAGTGCAAAAAAACCAAAAGTTACAACCTGAAGGATCAATAAAGAAGAACGATACGTATTTCCTGTACTTTTCTGTTTTAATAGGTGAGTATTTCGTAACTTAAATACGAATATCACAAAAAAATTGTCAACCGTTTTCAGCCAATCTAGTGTACGTGTCTGGTGCTACTGATTATGTTTGGACATCACCAGTTATACCAAAATTACTATCGAACGACACAGATGTGAACCCTCTGGGCATGCCAGCAACTACTTATGACATATCTCTAATCGCAGGACTCCCAAAACTATCAACGTTGATAGGAACGATAGCTCTTGGAAAGCTACCTGACCTGATAGGTAGACGAAAAACTTTAATATATATGGCTCTGGGCATGGTAATTTCAAATATGATAGTAGCTTTTGGAAAACATATTTATATTTACTTTGTATTCAGAAGTTTATTCTCCATATTTTTCGGGGGTGTGATAGTTTCTTTACCAGTTTATCTGAGCGAAATTTCTGAAGATCATAACAGAGTTAAAATTGGATGCTTTATGAATGTATGTTTTCCTATCGGAAATTTATTATCTTATATCTTTGGACCTTTAACATCGGTGAGAATATTCACTCTTATATGTATATTGCCATTATTTCCTGCTATCCTTTTTTTTTCAACAACAATACCAGAGTCGCCAGTATACCTTGCTTCAGTTTCGAGTAAAGAAAGAACAATAGAAGCGCTCAAAAAGTTGAGATCTAATAAGAGTTCTGAAGAAATAGAAATGGACTATTCGAATATACGTAAGGCAGAAGAAGCTAGGAAGCATGAATCTGGACCTACTATCCCGATTTGGCCTTTCAGAACCAGGGCATTGAAAAAAGCTTTCATAATAGCAACAATTGTCAACATGGCTCAGCATGCTTCTGGAACGACAGTCATCATGTCTTTCTTAGGACCTCTGTTCAGTGAAGCTGGTACCAAATTAACTGGAAATTCTATAGCTATCATAGTAGGTATTGTGAAGGTATCCGTATTTTTCTTTACATCAATGATTGTGGAAAAGTCAGGTCGGAGACCCCTTCTCCTTCTGTCTTCTATTTCTACTGGGATGCCATTATTCATTTTGGGTTTATACTTCCACTGGAAAAATTATGATTTTCAATTTATTGAAAATATAAAATGGTTGCCAGTTGTGATAGTTCTGGTATACATAGTCTGTTATTCAATTGGATTGGGGCCGATTCCAGTCGCCGTCACAAGTGAACTATTCCCCAGTGACGTCAAATCTATAGCTATATCATACCAGATGACTCTTGTTGGTTTATTATCATTTATGCTCACTGCTGCTTACCCCATAGTAGTTGAATTTTTAGGAGTTCAGTATTGTATCTGGTTCTTCAGTATGAATTGCTTTTTAGGATGTATAGCCATCTATTATATGTTACCTGAAACAAAAGGCAAAAGTCTTCTAGATATACAAATTATGTTATCAAAATAAAGAAACATAAATATTGAATAATATTTTATTGACTCATATACACCTTGTTCCGGTCATATTTTACACGGTGAAATCCTCCTTTAGACTAACAAAAGTTCCTGTATTTTTAGTTATTATATTGATGGTTCACCTAGTATTCTGTTGATTTTGTAACCTTCAGCTATGATACTTTCATTTCGCTTCATACTCACCTTATTCAGATATATTTTGCATGATCAATTTTTTCAGTAGTTATCAAATGATTACGATTCTTTCATTGTTCACATATAACCACATACTTGAATTAATTATCAAATGTCAATAATGAATAATGAGTGATGAGTGACAGCGATCAGATGGGATATATCAAGCCACATCACAGAATGCTAGGTGTCCACATGACCACACCTGACGATAGTTAAAAACACAGAAGTAATTAAAATGCCCGTAACTTTTCTCCTGACATTCTTGATTTTCTATACTAATTCCTTACTGAAATCACGTGCATGGTGAGTTGAAAGTTTGCCCTCGATTTATCGATCATCATTGGATGGATTTGAAAAATTTCAACATTATATGATTCATTATTTATCGGACCATTTCTGGATGTTTATATGGTAATGAATGCTTAGAAGGATTTGAGCGCCATGTAAGTAGGTGAGTATCTATCAGGTTAAAAATCCTTTATTAATCTATTTAATAACCTTATCTATTTGATTATTTCGGATATTGGAAAAGGATAATACGGTTCAAACCAGATCTGAACCATTTATAGTATATAACCCTCCATACATATTCGAGGTTAGTAGACAGCACAAGTGTCCACCACCTGTGCAACATGATTGACCACCCGTCGAGTCGTACTCAAGTCTGTGTTTATTCTTCTTAGGGTTTTAACTTTTCCTTTTCCCTCTTCTCTTCCGACTCCTCATCGGGGATGGTTATTGAGGGATTCACTTCAACTCCTTCTTTTCGCTGTACAAGTTCATCTCTAGCAGTATTGAGGTGTCTAGCGAAGAGTTCTCAGATGTTCAGGACTGAACAACAATAATAGTATCTGTCAGTATTTGAGTATTCCAAGAGCCACAACAGCTGTTCTACATCTGCAGTCTTGAGAGGCACTGAGTGGTATCAGCAGTTGAACGGAGCTTCACTGAGCAGTCAGCTCATTCATTTTTGAAACCTGAATTTACTGATATTACAATAATTATATTTGATTTCATTGCTCCATGTAAGCTACCCCGTGACGTCACGTGATTGGCCCCTTCAATAATATCCTTACATATCACATGTATTGAGTATATTTAGGAAATTCCTGCTTATGTATGTACATCTACCCATATTCAGCTCACTGGTTGGATGCTGAACACTGAATAAGGTGCTAATATTAAAATAGTATATTTCACAAAGGGTGACTATTATTCCCTAACTACCCAATCCCAGGGTTCATTTCAGTTTACACTAAGTGTGAAAAAACGGTTGGGAAATAGGAATAACACGCTTGTTCTTCGGCAACAGAAAATGAACTAACTATATTAGTACACGTTGGTACAGAACACATAAAAAGGACATCAGCGCCATCTCACATATTGTGGCGATAAGCTCTAGGCAACTTATAACCATCACTAACAGAGGGCGCTAGGTTGACATAAAAATGAATGTTTCGAACTAATTACAACACCCCCACTAGTTTGAAACATTTCTAAACATGAAAAACACAAAAAATTAACACAATTTTTCAAACCCTAGCAGTTGTAAAAAATAACAGTGCTTGTTTGCTCCCAAAGCTTTAGTTAGGATATCTGCAGGCATATCATTTGTCTGCAAATATTCTATATTGATCAAACCATTAGCTACTGTCTCTCTAACAAAATGATGACGTATATCGATGTGCTTAGATCTTTTGTGAAACGTCGGGTTTGATGCAAGCTCCAAAGCACTTTGACTATCACTATATGGTAAGATACAATCTGAAGAGCCTGTCAATTCTCCCAATAGATTCCTCAAATAAATGGCCTCCTTAGCTGCTTCTGCTAAGGCCATATATTCCGCCTCAGTGCTAGAGAGTGCAACAGTTTTCTGTTTGTTGCTCTCCCAGGATACTGCACAATTCGAATATGTAAAACAGAAACCAGTATAGGACCTCCTATCAAGAGAATTGCTGGCCCAATCAGCATCTACAAATCCTACTAAACCCTTAGAATCCTTATTGAATTGTAAACATAAGTCTTTAGTTTTTTTCAAATATTTCAACAATCTTTTAACACTTTGCCAATGGGTATTATCATGACAGTTGTTGAATTAGCTTAGGTAGCTGACACTATAAGAAATGTCTGGTCGGGTCATGACTGCCAAGTACATTAGCCCACCTATCAACTGTTGATATGGAATAGAATCACAATTTTTACCCAGTAAAAGATTCAAATTTTTCTCCATTGGCGTATCCACTGTCTTGCAATCTGCCATATCGAATTTGGATAGCAGCTGGTCTATGTAATGTCTTTGATCCAATGTTATGACATTTTTTGTTTTGTTTATACAAATACTCATTCCCAGAATTTGCTTAGCCTGGCCTAAATCTTTTAATTTGAAATTTGATGCCAATTCCTTTTCAAAACATTCGATTCTGAGATATCATTTGAGAAAATAAAAAAGCATCAACATATAAGGCAATAACTGTCATTAAACCCTTGTTATGTTTTATGAAGACACAAGGTTCAAAGTTAGACTTATTGTATTTCAAATTTAACAAGACATCTTCTACTTTCTTGTACCATACTCGAGCTGACTGTTTTAGTCCATAAATTGCTCGTTTCAATTTCAAAACTTTACTACTCTGATTTTGTTTGATGAAACCTTCAGGCTGTTTCATAAAAACAGTCTCTTCCAAATGGCCATGCAAGAACGCAGTGGTTACGTCTAAATGAGAAATTTTCAATCCTAAATCTACACTTAATGCTATTAACAATCTCAGAGTGGAGTGCCTAACAACAGGCGAGAAGGTTTTATTATAGTCCACACCTTCTTTTTGGGTAAAACCCTTAGCTACCAAACTAGCACGATAGGTTTTATTATGAGCATTATCGATTTTGATTTTGTAAACCCACTTACACTGCACTAAAGCACCATCACCTTGAAAATCGACGACATCCCATGCATGATTTTCTTTTAGATTATTCATCTCCTCCATCATGGCTCGCTTCCACAAGCTTGCATCCGACCTAGACAGGGCTTCAGAATAAGTTGCTGGAGCTTCCTCAGGAGTATTCTTGATATTGGATTCAGCAGCTGGACACAAATATGTGACATAATCATCATATGTTCTTGCTGTTCTCTGCCGCTCAGATGTTCTCGGTACTGCATTTTCTGAAGACTCTTCTTCACCTATGTCAAATGACAGCTCCGGCTGATAATCACTATCATGTGATTCATCTGCTAACAGTGTATTCTTTGAGATATCTTTGTCATTTACTTCTATAAAACTGTTATTTGGATCAATCAGGTCAATTTCCCCCACTGGATCTGATTAGAGTGGAGTGCCTAACAACAGGCGAGAAGGTTTCATTATAGTCCACACCTTCTTTTTGGGTAAAACCCTTAGCTACCAAACTAGCACGATAGGTTTTATTATGAGCATTATCGATTTTGATTTTGTAAACCCACTTACACTGCACTAAAGCACCATCACCTTGAAAATCGACGACATCCCATGTATGATTTTCTTCTAGATTATTCATCTCCTCCATCATGGCTCGCTTCCACAAGCTTGCATCCGACCTGGACAGGGCTTCAGAATAAGTTGCTGGAGCTTCCTCAGGAGTATTCTTGATATTGGATTCAGCAGCTGGACACAAATATGTGACATAATCATCATATGTTCTTGCTGTTCTCTGCCGCTCAGATGTTCTCGGTACTGCATTTTCTGAAGACTCTTCTTCACCTATGTCAAATGACAGCTCCGGCTGATAATCACTATCATGTGATTCATCTGCTAACAGTGTATCCTTTGAGATATCTTTGTCATTTACTTCTATAAAACTGTTATTTGGATCAATCAGGTCAATTTCCCCCACTGGATCTGATATCTCATGTTGGTTCTCAGCAACTTGGTTTTCAGTAACTTTGTGGTCAAGAATTTTGGTTTTCATATCCGCATGAACATTCACATCTCTACTAGTTGTGATATCATCAGTTTCAGGGTTATAAACTTTTATTTCTTCAGAATAGCCAACCAGGATATGCTTGATTGACTTTTTATCAAACTTAAGTCTTTTTTCCTTAGGAATATGGACCATTACAGTGCTACCAAATATACGCAATCCTGATAAGTCTGGCTTTCTACCATACCATATTTGATAGGGAGTTTTTCCATTTGAACTACTGGAAATGCTTCTATTTCTCAAATAGCAAGAAGTGTTGACGGCTTCGCCCCAGGATCGCTTTTCCAGGCCAGCATCAAACAGAAGACACCTTGCTTTTTCCACAATGGTACGGTTGAATCTTTCAGCCATCCCATTTTGTTCGGGCGTATATGCATTGGTTTTCTGATGAATTATTCCTTCCTTTTTCAAAAAACTTCTGAAATCATTGCTGCAAAATTCGACCATGCTTTTGAATTCTTTGAAGTGTTCAAATACTTCATTTTTTGCTTTGAGGAAGTAAACAAAAGACATTCTACTGAAGTCATCGACAAGGAGGAGGAAATACCTTGAGCCACCTATGGAAGTGACTTAGTAGTCATAGTGACCACAGACGTCACTATGAATAATTTCAAGTGTTTCAGTGCTTCGTGTACCTACAGTTGAAAAAGGCAGTCTAGTCTGCTTGCCTTCACAGCACACACTACAATTATTTTTGTTGATCTTGAATTTCCCTTTTATTGATAGTCCATCAACACACTCCTTCATCTTGTCTGAATCCTGGCTGTTTATGTGTGCTCGCCGTCTATGCCATAATTCAGCCTCATCACAGATACCAAACATACAAGCCTCCTTTTTCAGATCAAGCTTGTATATTCCATCAACTAAGCTTGCAGTAGCCAATAATTTATTCTGATTGTTATAAATGGAACATCCAATTTTGGTGAAAGAAACATTGTTGCCTTTAGAGATGAGCTGGCTTACTGAGAGAAGGTTTGTAGTAAGTTCTGGGATAACTAATACATCCTCAACAGTTACATCATGGGACTTTCCATTTGCCAAAGTCACAATATCTAAATCTCATTTCACTGAAAGCTTTTCCTGATTTGCAATGGTAATTTCATGAATAACTGACTTTGAGGTGTTTTTAACCCAACTCTGAATGCATATTTGTTGTCCTCGGATTTGGAACTATGAACAGCATTTGGACACTTGGACATATAATGCCCTATTTGTTTACACTTGAAACAGGATATTTTGCTTCTGTCCGTTTTTTGTTTTTCATCATGTCCTTTCTTGCCGCTGGCGCCACCTGTTGGCTTCTTCCTGAAGTTTCCCTTCGCTGCAAAAGCACCACTTCTCCTACTGCTAGAGCCACCTGTTTCCATGTCCAGCAACTTGCTCTTTATGACATCTGTTGTTATGCTGATTCCTGCATGCTCGATGGCCATCAACATGGGCGAATATTTGTCCGGCAAGCCTGCCAACAACAAAGAACCTACCCATTCTTCTGTGATGTCGAATCCAGTTTTTCTCAATTTTTGAGCTGTTTCAATCACCTGATTGACATAGTTTTCCATGGATTCGCAATTATCTAACCTCAGAGATATGAGAGTTCTCAGTAATCCGATTTTTCTGGTGAATCCAGTATCAGCATGAAGATTTTTTATCTTGTCCCAAAAGTCTTTGCAGGTGCTTGCTTCTTTCACGTGAACGTAGAGAGACGGATCGACAGTCAGAATTAGTTTCGCCTTTGCCTTTGATATGATGACCGAATCGGTTTCGGAACCATCTATACACTTGGACAGTCCTTCAAGAACAAAGAAATTCTCAACGGCGAACGACCATTCATCGTAGTTTTCCCGCCCGAGAAGCTTTGGGACACTGTTTAAGTAATTTACGAGAGACATTTTCTCACGAAAACTGAACAAACTGCGTGAATCGTAACTATAGACCCGAATAGTTCTTCCGCGAGGAAGATTCGTTTCCTGGGCCCATAACCTGTGAAAAAACGGCTGGGAAATAGGAATAACACGCTTGTTCTTCGGCAACAGAAAATGAACTAACTATATTAGTACACGTTGGTACAGAACACATAAAAAGGACATCAGCGCCATCTCACATATTGTGGCGATAAGCTCTAGGCAACTTATAACCATCACTAACAGAGGGCGCTAGGTTGACATAAAAATGAATGTTTCGAACTAATTACAACAAAAAGTACTTGATTTGATTGAGTCTCATCTTATTTAGTGCAGTGTCCTGTCCCTATCATCTGGGTGGTTTCTGATTTTTCTAGAAAAAAATCAGTGGCGCACCGGAAAATTTACCCTTATTATTTTTCATTATTTATAAAGTTCACATTATTGCAACCGTACCCACGCTGCTGGGAGAGTAAGTGGCGAGTACCTAAGAATGCACGGGTACTGCTTTATCAAATCTTGCGCTAACAACCTTTCTTCTGCTAGTATTATTTCATTCAAAAATCAACTTTGTGGTCGTCTAGTACCCAAAATAACCAACTTTGTACTGAGGTAAGTCATCGAATTGTTCTGGTCTGAGAAATATGTGGTAGGTTTTCTTCTTCCAATATGCTTCTACTGAATTGCACGATGTTCCCCCTCGAACATTATAGGTTTTTCTTTCGTGCAGTTGAAAGAAAAAATAAAACACTCTAGCATGGTCGTGTTGAGGTACTTCATTATGTGAACTATAAACCTCATGGCTCCGGGAAGAAGAAATTGATGGAAAATTTAATCAAGTTTTGTAAATCTCTGCCAGGAGGCTATCAATCAATATGATATAACTACATTGAACTGGCGGCCGTCTTGTATATTATAAAAGGAAACCACAATATTCACGATTTTTGTGGAATTGGAGTATGATTTCTTGTGATAACTTTTCGATTATGATGTACCATTTCACCATTTTTATTTGTGATCAATTTTTCAATCACGCATGCCTTATAAATCAAGTAGAATTCAATTAAGAATTTTGAATTATCCGCGGTGAATAAGACTTTCAAACAATGTTTCCAACAAGTTTTTATTTTATTTTTCAAATCATGGCAGGATGAAATATGATCTATTTTAACATATTCGAGTTTTTTATAAAAAAAAGCTTCGGTATTAACATATTCCAAAACACACTTGTATTGGCAAACAATATCTTCCATTTCTAAAAAACAAATAGAAGTGTTAAAATATTAAAAGAATGAAATAGAGAATTGATCTTGAAAATTTTCAGAGTTACCAGTCGAGATTACTCAGCTCTATTGAATATTTTTGTACCTACAGAATTCATAGATGGATCAAATATTTTTGAACAATTCTTTCTACTGGTGTTCATATATCCACTCGTTTTTGTCGTATTGTGTATTGAATTAGATTTACTATTATTGTTGAATGGTATGTTAATCAAACTGTCTTCTTGGGGCAAAACAACGGGAGAAAAAAACTTTTTCGGGTTGAGTAGCAACTATATCTAAGAAATCCATCAAAGATTCACGATCATCCTGTTCACAGCTTTCTTTGGATACATTCTTCAGATATTGTGATACACAGACCAATTTCAAATTATCTTTGAATTGTTATGCTGAATAAATCAACTGTTTCAAACGAACAACATGAAATGAGTTTTGTAGACAATCTTATGTGAATATGGATGTTAACAAAAATACATAATCTCCATCTTCTAAAACACCTTGCGCAGGTCAATGAGGGATTGTGTTGTAATGAGGAGAGCTTTTGGGTCCTACTTTCCTTGTCTGGTTTAATCTCGAGGTATATTTCGAGGTATATCTTGAGGTTTATCTCCGTATCCATTCGGAAAATTCAGTCTCTAAAATCTCTGAATTCGATTTGCTCAGAGCCATACTGTATACAGGGTGATTTTTTTTGACCTATCTATTAGAAGTATCTCTAGAACGAAGAGAGATTATTTTTTGAAAACTTGGCAACAGGCACAGGATGAGGAGTTCTATTCGATGAAAATATTTTCAGCGTTGTGGCGTTGCCGCTTCTACCAAAAAGTAGCAACAACTTTGTTATTTCGAATGGAACACCCTATATTTTGTTACATTTTTGAATTCTCCCTGAAGAGCTTACTCCGTCAATGCATCACACTTGATGGGGTCTAGAGTGAATTATAACGGATATATAGGGTGTGAAGAATCAAGATTCTTCAACTTTAGGAATATTTTGTGTTGAAACTATTTATTTTTGCTCAAAACGGCTTACATGTCCTTGTCTTAACTTTTTATTTACTATCTACTGACATTCAACGAAACAAATACAGGGTGCTGCAAAACTCAAAATTCTGAACCAACTCGTAATCGATTTCAAAAAGAAATTTGATGACGAGTTGCAAAAAAATCAATCAAAAGGATTTGGTAGAGCATTAATGCAGAATGATGGTTCTTATAAGGAATCCGTGTGGATTCATTTATCAGTTGCTCGAGACCATAGATGATAGGCGTAGGTTTCAGCCTGTCGTTCTGTTCCATCCGTCTTATTGAAGGACCTCAGCCAAGCTCATAACTCATAACTCGATAATTATTTCAGCTGTTCGATGTTTCAGAGAATGGAAATTGAAGAGGTCTCCAAGAGCTTGTTCGTTTGGTGATAAGAAGAGAAGCAGAGGAACTTTGTTTCTTTGAGCTCGAACCACATTACATGAAAATCTATCAGTTCTCACCCTTCCTGAATCTGAAGCGAGTGTGGAGTTCGTAGCCAGGGCAGAGTTTGTTATGCCAGACTTCTGGTCAATCTATCTGTAGGTGTGTTTGAAAAGTGTTTTTAACCGCCAACTTAGTTTGCAAAGCAACCCTCGAAGTCTCATTGAGACTTGTATGAGTGAGGAAGATGGGGACCTCATATTTTTAAGTGTCATCCAAAGCACTACTCGGCTGGTTATCGTTGAGAGTCCGAAGGATTGAAATCTAGGAACCAAGAATGTTCGGTTGGTCACCTATCTTCTCCCGGCGCGGATATTGGAAATTTAATTCATGTCTGTAGCATCGTTTAGCGGCAGGAGATAGGTGACCATCAACCGAACATTCTTGGTGCCTAGATTTCAATCCTTCGGACTCTCAACGATAACCAGCCGAGTAGTGCTTTGGATGACACTTAAAAAGATAAGGTTCCCATCTCCCTTACTCATACTTCGAGAGTTGCTTTGCAACTAATAGCGAATCCCATCGGTAAAACTAGTGCTCACTGAGTGCAAACCGGTGCGGCCAGTTTTGCACTCAGTGCATGAATTCTCGCACGAGCTCAAGGAGGTCGTGCGCGATTCAGTGCACTGGAAAAATGGCGGATTCCAATGATTTCGAAAAAGAATTTTTTTTTGTAATTTTTTCATCATCGTCGTCCTCCAATTCTGACGATGAATAATTAATTCAATTAATGGAGAGAAGAAAGTGTTTGAAAAGTGTTTTTTTACCGCCAACTTAGTTTAAAATCAACTCTCGAAGTCTCATTGAGACTTTTATGAGTAAGGAAGACGGGAACCTCAGCTTTTTAAGTGTCATCCGAAGCACTACTTGGCTGGCTATTGTTGAGAGTCCGAAGAATTGAAATCTAGGTACCAAGAATGTTCGGTTGGTCTCCTCCCGCTAAACGATGCTACAGACATGAATAAAATTTCCAATATCCGCGCCGGGATAAGATAGTTAAAACACTTTTGGTTTTTTCAAACTAATCTGATCTGGCATTCTAACCAGTCCGAGGTCGTCGTCCCATTGAGATTGGACCGGTTCAAAACGAAGGCAGTGTCAGTGCAAAACTAGTTCAAAATTAGAGCAACACTAGTTGTTTAAGAATATCAACTCAGAAATATACGGGGTTTCGTGAGAGTCGTAACAAAACCGTCGAACGAGCGTGTCTAGGTACGGTCGCGAGAGCTGTCGAACTACATTGTACTGTCCAGACAGCCTGTCTACCGATACATCCGATAGGCCAGTATGCTGGATTTGACTTACGAGAATAACAAAAAACTAGGAATTCAATTAACCCAATAAATAACCCAATTGAATTAAACAAAAATGAGATTTATAGAAAAAAGATAATAAATAAAACAAATTATAATGAAGAAAAGGGTTTGGGGCGTGAACATTACCGCCCACCAAATTACCTTGTAGGTATTTTATTAGGAGTCTGAAATATTCAGGGGACATAACTTCACCAAGGGTCTTTGAAGATGGCCCTGGGTGGTTTTTATAGTAGCTACCCTGATTATTCCATCAGCTCCGGGATGGGTTCTGACGACTCGACCGATACGCCACTGCAAGGGTGGAGTGAGCTCGTTTTTTATCATAACCAATTCTCCAACCTTGAGTTCCCGTTCGGGTTTTAGCCATTTATGTCGCTGTTGCACCTTCTCCAGATATCTTGCTGCAATCGTTGAACCAGCTGCCAGCGATCAAGGCGATTCATTTTCAAGTGTGTCAAGTCGGGTTCAGGGACATTTGTGAGGGCAGATAGGGTAAGAAAATGGCCGGGGGTCAAAGCAGAGAGGTCGTTAGGGTCAGACGACAGAGGACAAAGTGGTCTAGAGTTCAACACTGCCTCGATCTGCACGAGGAGTGTGTAAAATTCCTCATACGTAAGGATTTGAGTTCCCACGACTCTATAAAGGTGGAATTTCATAGACTTTATGCCTGCCTCACTGAGACCATTGAAGTGAGGGCTAGAGGGAGCATGGAAAGAGAATGAGATTTTCTCTTGTTCAGCAGCGTTTTTCATATATTGGGAGAGAGCTCGGTGGGCACCGACAAAATTTGTTCCACAGTCTGACGTCAACTGGGAACAACGACCTCGACGACCAATGAATCGTCGCAGCGCAGCAAGGAAAGCATCGGTAGAAAGGTCCGAGGCTAATTCGAGATGGATGGCCTTGGTCGAGAAACACACGAACAAGCAAACATATGCTTTCGTGGACTTCACGCCCCGACCTTTTCCCATAGTGATGTTGAACGGTCCCCCGTAATCCACTCCCACAGACTGAAAAGGTTTTAATCGGTTCACTCTTAGAGGGGGTAAGTTTCCCATGAAAGGCTGCATCGGTTTTGGGTTAACCTTGAGACAGCGGAGGCATTTCGATAGAACTTGTCGGATCGCCCTTCGAGAAGATAGGATCCAAAAGTTTTGTGAGATGAGATAATGAACAGTCTGCAGCCCTGGGTGAAGATTGCGTTGATGAACATCTTCAATGATGAGCTGGGTAAGGCGATGATTTCGAGGGAGTAAAGCAGGATGTTTTTGGTCGTAAGATAGACCTGAAAAATGAAGGCGACCGCCCACCCTGAGGATACCCGCATCATCGATGAAAGGGTTCAACTTTCGATAACAAGAGGGAAGGCGACCCTTTTTTTCGATGAGTGATATCTCATGCTGGAAAGAAAGATGTTGTGCCTTTTCACCAAAACTAAAAGAGCTTGGTGTAGTTCATTTTGAGAAAAATGTGAGTGCTTTCGGGGATTTGATTTTCGAAGTACGTCAACGAATCTGAGAGAGTAAGCGATTATTCTAGTTATTTTCTCTAAATTAGAGAATCTTTCTAGAAGGGAATCGAGGGTGTCAAGAGAAACGAAAGAAGTGAGAGTCACAATTTTCTTTTCTTCTAGCTCGGTAGATGAAATTGTGATTTTTGGAGGAGTTGGCCAAGTTTCCACCGATTGTGTCGACCAGGGTGGCCCAGAAAACCAAAAGATGTGGTTTACTAATTGAACATGGGTGAGGCCTCGGGATGCACAGTCCGCTGGATTATCTGCGGATGGAACATAATGCCAGTGTTCTGGTGATATTTTATACTGGATGAAACTCACTCTGTTGCTGACGAATGTTGGCCATCTATGAGCTGATGATTTTATCCAGGTTAAAGCTACCATTGAATCTGTCCACGCAAAGACTTGATTGAAGGTTATTTTTTGCGAAAATGTTTCGAGAACGAAATTAATCAGTGTGGCTAAAAGAACTGCTGCACACAATTCTATACGAGGAATTGATATAGTTTTTAGAGGTGCAACTTTCGATTTTCCACAAATCAATCGAACTACAACTTCACCGTTGGATTTGTAGAAACGAAAATAGACTGCTGCTGCATAACCTTTCTTAGAACTATCGGAAAAGCCGTGTAGATCACAAGAGATGAAGGAATCGACTAAATGTCTCGGGATTTTTAGTTTACTTATCTGCGGAAGTTCTTCGCGATATTGAGTCCATTTATCGACAACATAAGGAGGAAGTTCTTCATCCCAACCTAAACCAAGACTCCACAAATGTTGAATAATATATTTGGCAAAGAACGAAATCGGAGATAAAAAACCCAAAGGATCATAAATACGTGAAATATCCGATATAATAGAGCGTTTGGTACAAGAGTTGTTTAGAGGAGTGACATCGTAAGAGAAATAGTCGGATGAGGGTATCCATTTAAGACCTAATATCTTAATAACGTTGTCTTGGGATTCAAATGATATTGAAGGTTTCTGTAAATCAGAAGGAGGGAAGTTTTTCAATAGGGTAGGGTGATTACTTGCCCATTTTCTCAATTGAAAACCGCCCCTTTTCAATAACTCGATGAGTTCCATTTGCAGCTTCTTGGCATCTACTAGAGTTGGAACTCCCACAAAGACGTCATCGAGGTATGTTGAGGTTTTCAGAGCTTCCGTAGCTAATGGAAAATGTGCAGATTCGTCCTCACAGAGCTGCAGTAGAGTTCGGATCGCTAAATATGGAGCAGCTGATACTCCAAAAGTGACGACCTTGAGTTTGAAATCCTGAATAGGATCATTGGGAGAAAATCGATACACGATGCGTTGATAATCCTGGTGACTTTCTGCGACAAGAATTTGCCGATACATTTGCTTCAAGTTAGCAGTAAAGACAAATGGGTGGATTCGGAAATTCAGAAGTAAATCTACAATATTCTGTTGGAGCTTCTGACCAATGAACAGAGTATCATTCAACGATAGTGCTTGAGATGATTTAGTAGAGGCATCAAAAAATACTCGGAGTTTCGTAGTACTACTATCCGGTTTAATCACACAGTGATGGGAAAAGTAATAAATTTTCTCCAAAGTTGTGGGGGGTTTTACTGCCTCCATGTGATCATTTTCAATGTAGTCTCTGAGGCAGGCAGAATATTCGCTATAAAGAGAGGGGTTTTGTAAAAGACGACGCTCCAGGGTGTAAAATCTTCTAAGTGCTTGTGAGCGTGTATCACCAAAGTATGGTTCGGGAACCTTAAAGGGAAGCGACACAGTATATCTTCCTGAAGGGGTACGATAATGTGTTTTTCGGAAAATATCCTCACATTGAAGTTCATCTGCCGAAAGAGGTTGAGAAAGGGGAATATCTTCTAATTGCCAAAATGATTTGAGGGTAGCATCGAGGGGGCAATTACACGAAATAAAAAATGAGTGAATGGAATTAGGAGGAATGTTTATTTTCCCCATAACAATCCATCCGAAAATAGTGTTTAGAGCTGATGGTTCTTCCCATTTCCCCATTATTTTACCATCTTGTAAAATAAGTGGGAAAACATCAGCACCGAGGAGAATGTCAATTGGTCCGGGGACATTAAAATTGGGGTCCGCTAATTTGATGTTGGACAAATGAAACCAATTCTGCAATGAAAATGAACAAGAGGGCATTTTCTCTCATATTTTGGGAAGTATAGCTGCATCAACCGAGAAGAGAGGGTGCGGCGCGTTTCGAGGTCGAAGGGTGCAAGTGACATGGCACGAAGTCCTTGATATCATCTTACAAAGTCCGTGTATGTCGAGTGACATTTTCGATCTAGGTAAACCTAGCCGATTCACACATTTCTCAGTGATAAAACTAGATTGGCTAGCAGAATCAATAAGAATGCGGCATGGTTGATAATTTCCACGAACATCTAATACATCCACCTGAGCCGTTGAGAGTAAAGCGGTAGATGAAGGCAGAATATTCGTGAGGGTTGTCACGGGGGATGAGGGAGATGAAGAACCTGAGGGTGTATCGAATGTCGGAGTGGCCTGAGGGGTTGACTCAGGAGTGAAATGCAGGTAAGTATGATGGGATTGAGCAGAGCACACTCTGCAACAAGACTTTGAAGTGCAATTGATTGCAGTATGCTTAGTGCCTAGACAATTTGTGCACCATCGAGATTTTTTCACAAAGTCATACCTTTCTTTCAGAGCTTTCGAAATAAAAGTAGGGCATTCGTAGATGGAATGATTCGAACTACAAACTGGGCACTTATCTACATTAGAGTTTGTGTTTGTTAAGAATGTAGACATAGATGGAGTAGCATTCGGCTTATTAAAATTAGGTTTTCTAGTATTAGGTGAATAATTACTGCTCTGCCGAGGAGAACCTTTGGAGAGGTGGAGAGAATCGAAAGCAATACACTGAGCCTCTAAAAAACTGGATAAATCTTTATATGTTGGGATTTGAGTTGATGCATGTTTCAATTCAAAACGTTTTATAGTTTCCGTGTCGAGTTTCTTGCTCAATATTTGAAATAAAATAAAATCCCAAAATACAACGGGAAACTGCAAATTCTCTAAAGCTTTCAAATTATCTGAGAAGGTATCCAGTAACTGTCTGAGATGACGAGGAGATTCTGAATTGAGTCGAGGGGCATTTGAAATCTCTTCCCAATAAAAATTTGCCAATAACCTTTTATTCTGGTAACGTGAAGTTAAATTAGTGTAAGCGATTGCATAGTTATCATTAGTGAGAGGCAAGTTACTTATATGAGTTCGAGCATCGCCAGTGACTACCGATAATAAATATTGAAACTTTTGAATATTATCCAAACTATCATTGTTATGTATTAAAGAATCGAATAAATCGATGAATGTCGGCCATTCCCTTAAATTTCCGTTGAATGGAGGTACATTTAATTTAGGTAATCTAATATTGGATTGAGAAGTCTGAGACCGTAGTGAAATATCGGCGGCCGCTGGACGTTGTTCAAAAAGATCGTAATGAATACCTTTGATTCGATAAAATTTCATATCAACATTTTCACGAACTTCGTTTTCAGGTTAAAACTGAGGGTCGTCTTGAACTGCGATAAATTGGAGAATAAGGTTATGATTTTCATTGAAATCGTGATAAATAGAATCCAACACGGCATATCTTATTTTCAAACTAGTGTGAGAAGATGAATCATCAACTGCAGATAAAGCAATATGATAGATTTCATCAATTATTTCTACGGCGAGATCTTTATATGCACGATATTGTTTGACTTTATTTGACATGATTGCGACAGAATTTCAAACAATTAGAGTTTTAATGAAAAATATTGAGATTAATCGAGCGAGTGCCAAAACACAGCACAGACAATCTTCTCCCAAATTGTTTTGATTGATGTCGGAATCTTGCTACAAAAAATGTGGACCACCTATTGATAAGGCGAGATATCGAAATAGAAAAAAAACGATGAGCGATAAGGTTCACGCACCCACAGTTTCCAAAGACGAAAAATTATATAAAGACAAGAAATAGATTGATTAAGTGGGAAAATATGAATTAATACGACTAAATTATTAAAAAATTCGGCTTGAAGTGATCCAAATGTTTAAGAATATCAACTTAACAGTGGGTATGGTTGTCAAAAGAGAGTCAAATCGCAGCTGAAGATGGCCTACCTGGATTCAATCCTCCGGTTTGTCAAGGCTTCGTCTTCCGCTGCTAGGGGTTGCAACCACCTATCTGTTTCGCTTTTCGGGTGTGGACTGTATTTTTGGCGAGAATTCAGAAATATACGGGGTTTCGTGAGAGTCGTAACAATACCGTCGAACGAGCGTGTCTAGGTACGGTCGCGAGAGCTGTCGAACTACATTGTACTGTCCAGACAGCCTGTCTACCGATACATCCGATAGGCCAGTATGCTGGATTTGACTCACGAGAATAACAAAAAACTAGGAATTCAATTAACCCAATAAATAACCCAATTGAATTAAACAAAAATGAGATTTATAGAAAAAAGATAATAAATAAAACAAATTATAATGAAGAAAAGGATTTGGGTCGTGAACACTAGTTTTACCGATGGGATTCGCTATGAGTTGGCGGTCAAAAACACTTTCCAAATACACTTTTTATAGAGGTCCATTTTCAGTTTCTTTCTATTCGATGGTGAATACCTTCGAGCACCCTCCATCCTGAAATCCGAATGAGTGTTTCACTTGTTTTACTTCATCGTCATTGAATTTATCAGAATTCTTCTATTTTGGTAGGAAGATATTTTGAGGGCTGAGACCTGAAACACTGAAACTCGGGCTCATTTTACAGCACTTTCGTCGATGTCATGATGGTTCACCTATGGTTATTCTGGATGAGCAGCCATGAAGCATATCATACTAGATAATTTTACATTAGCTGCAATTACTATTTTCTAAAATTATTTTCATATTCTGAATCAGTAATAATGTAATTATATTCTCTTATTCTTTGTATTTACCTTATTCTTGGTTGAGTGGAAGAATAGCTATGCTAAACTCTGCCAAGTAAAATACAGTCCATGTATTATTATTATCATTATTATTATAAATGTCTCTTCTCGGCGCCAAATATTCAGTTTTTCAATGATTAATGAATCCGTTGAATCTGATATGAGCTTCTCAGACCCCACCGACTTGGATATTGTTATTCTCGTATTGAGTTACACATCGCGTTTTCGTTGAAGTTTCGATACAATATATCCCTATAGCTGAGTGTTCATCTCGTCACCTGAGGTTGGTTAGGCGGAGTACTTCTCTCTGAAGGAGTAACCTTCGTTCAGCGATAAGTGCCCCTGGTCTAGTATTGGCTGATATAGTTGTGAGCGTCTTACCAGCCCTTGCTAACTCGTCCGCTATGCAGTTGCCTGTTATGTCCCTGTAGCCCGGTACCCAGACAAAATTGACTCTTATACTTTAGTCGCCACCTCATTTAAGGTTTTGCGGCGGTTTTGCGGACCGTCTTTGAGGTCAGGTAGACTAAGTTTAAGTGAAATGAGGTAATTCTTTCAGAATTGTCGAGTGGTCATGGTTTGTCTGGGTGAGACTGCGTTCATACAGTCTAAGAGCGGCGCTAGCTGCATCCTCTTTTCCATATAGGTCCAATGGAATCAGATGTAGGATCATGTCCAAGACTTTGGTCGGGGTTGTCCGTAGGCAGCTAATCGCTGGACCTTTCCCACCCTTTTGCGGTTGACCTCCTTGCATAGGGCTGACCACAATACTTGATATGAAAGGAAGTTCTTTCAGCCCTTAGCTCCAAGAATGTTAAGCATGAGATTCCAGAGGGGTGAATTCTTTGGACTATTCATCTGTAGATGATTTTTGTAGCTAGCAGAATGAATTTTATATTGTGTCAAGTGGAGTTGAGCGCCAGTATATTTATTATTGTAAAAAAAATAGACAAAAAAACTTACAAAAGACAATAATCGAAAATCTTCCAGAACTCTCTCATAAGTTAGAGCAATAAAACAAGAGATTGAAGAAATATATTCTATATCACATAAGTTGTAGGGCAATGAAGATTTTAACAAAATTTGACTGATTTCTATTCCGCGAGTTGATTATGAATCACAGCAGCTCTATACTTGCGCAGACCACTAGGAGTCTTGAAGGTGTCTTGATCACGATGCCTGCAGCCTGTAGCTCAAAAGCTTCGTCGTAGTACGGAGGTGACCTGCTCAGCTCTGAGTCAGGTCGGTTTGGATTGTTTCAGCACTGAAACATCTGCAGGCGGGCCCAGATCTTCTAACACCTTCTCATAATTCCCGAAATTCAGGCGCTCAGTATAGCTGTGTTTGTTATATGTCAATCACTCGTTCGAAGACATATGAAAGTTGGAAAACGAGAATCAGTCAGTGATCAGGGTTGAATTGTACTGAAGGTCCCGAAATGAATTACAGCTGGAGGCTATATAATTCCCATACAATTGTATCAGTAATAACAGGAATAATTTCTATTTATAACAACTCAATAATCTATAATAAATATTGATAGAACATTTGCTGCAAAAACTTGTATCACCCCGTACAATTGGCCACTTGTAGGGAGTGTATATGTTAAATGTTCTTGGAATTACTATCCTGTATAATATTGAGATTAAGATGTCATGATAATTTTTGAATTTGTCATTGTATATGTCAGTGATCTGAATAAAAGGATTTACGTTCTGTATAAAATATCTGTTATACAATCTTCTAAGTAATTGAATTCCGAGAAGATTGTAACAGTATAGATAGTCCATTCAAACTATATCATTTGATATAGAATAATAAGCATAAAGAAAAAAATATGTAAAGAGCAAATGAAGGCAATCGGCAGAATGGTATTAAGATAGGCACAATATAACGAGTATGTGAAATTTCACCTTATTAGCCGGACTATGTATACCTCTGATAATCCTAATATATATTATAATATTTCTATTCAATAAGAAATCATAAAATAGTGAGAAGGTTTGCACAAGTGAGTGATCCGAAGTACTACAAAATTATGTAGAAAAATTACATGTGTCTCTCACCTGTACAAGGTCCTTCTGGATACCTCACACAATTTCAACCTTCCTTCCTTCTCGTGAAGGTACGCAAGAGTTAGAAAAAGAGTCCAGAGACAAAAAGTTTTGGATGCTTACGTGCTAAAAAAAAGAAAAAACCAACAGATTCCTGTTCAACACGTGGTTCGTAAAACCGGTGCTCAAAGCATGCTCAAAAAGAGAATCACCAACAAAAATTTATCTAATGTATGACTATTTCCTATGATCAACCAAATCCATAAATAGTATATTAAGCAAGCAATACTAATAAGAATATCAGAGGTAAAAAAGTTCTCCAAGCGAAAGCCATAGGTGTAAAATCACCGCCATTTGCAAAATTCAAAATCCTGCTAAAATTAATCCATTAATCCAAATAAATTATAGCAATCGCTAATCAAAATTGTGCCTACCTTAACCTACTCGCACATCCTGTGCAAGAAAATGTATGTTCTCAAATTTTTTTCTGGGGAAAAGGGAACGAAAATTCCTCTATTAGAAAACAATGGCTCTCTTGATTAGGATTCGTAAAAGAAGAGAACGAGCCTCCTTGCTTCAACTGTGAAGAAGCTCCTGCTGGTCACCTGACTGATTTTGTTCAATTTCATTGGTCCAACCGGTTTAACGGACATATCCCGTATTACCATTTCGCTAATTAGACTTCACGCAGGAGTCTATGTTATCTATTATTCATCAATAGAGGTCGGAACATTTGCAGAAATGGTAATTATAGCGTTCTTTATAATAATCTATCATTCACTGAATATTACAACAGGCGATTTATAATTCTCAGAGGTGACTCTGCTGATATTGTAGTGTTGTGTTGTTATTTACGAAAGATGTTTACTCGAAATCTTGATGTTTTGAACAATAAACAGTAAATGATTAATTACATTTCAATATTGAACATAGTAATGAGCCGTACATAAGTGTGGATCTTACGACCACCGTGTATAGCCAGTGAACAATGATCGGTCTCAACCCCCATTGCTTGTCAATGGCTCTTCTGCAGGTGTACACGCTACAGTCGCCTTGTGAACCTTTGCCCCTATGTTATCTCTCCATAACAGCTTTCGGTCAAGGATAAGTCCTAGATACTAAGCTCGTTCTGGGAGTTCTATTTCTTGCCTATCTATACTGGGAAGACGAAAGGAGGGTATTTTGTGTTTTCTCGTTCATCCCTAGCTTAAGATGAAAAACAGAGGAGACAGAAACAGCTGATCTTCAGCTTTTTCCCCATTTGTTCGACTGGAAAATAAAGACCTATTATTATATTATTATTTACTGCACCAGTGCTCAAATTGAGTTTCCTAGTTTTTCCATTTCCTAGTTTTTCCATTCTCTGGAGAAAACCGTCGAGGGTGAGAGTCCACACACAATAGGGGTGAAAACAATAGGGGTGAAAGCACTCTCCCCTGTGGAGTCCCCCTGTTGACCACTCTTTGTATTTGGCAGCCAGAGACCTCTGCCTGCATCTCCCTGCTGCACTGCATGTGGTTAACGAACTCGGCGATTGGCTTGTCGATTTCTAGGTTTTCCAATTCCCCTGTAAACAGCGTGGGGAGTTAGATTTTTGAAAGCCCCTTCATTTTCTGAGAAGGCTACTAATGAGTATTCGTTGCAGTTCAGTGACTTTTCAACTTTTAGTATTAGTTCATGGAGGGCTGTTCCTACTGACCTCCCCTTGCAGTACGCATGTTGGGATTGAGACAGTTTTCCTTCCCCTAACAGTGAGTCTCTTACATACGAATCTACTGATCTCTCTACTGTTATTGATAGATAGGCTTATAGGCCTATAATCCTAGGTGGTGTTGTGAGATTGTTCACCTCCTTTAGGGATGAAAACAACCCTCACCTCCTTCCACTTCTTAGGTGCATAAGTTAGGCTTAGGCATATGACTTCTAACCATGGAATCACCTTGTTGGAGACTACCTGCATTTCCGCTGGTATAATGTCAACCCTACAAAGTGATTTGTAGGGTTGAGATTATGCGATGGCTTATTAAATTTTCCTCAGGGTGACGAATAATGGGTTGATAGTTTGTTCGGTGCTGAGATCCGCTGGTTCGCCTCGTCCTCCTAGCTGTTGACCAGGAAAGTGGGTGTCTACCAGAAGCTGACGTGCCTAACTCATTCATTTTACCAACTTCCGAAAAAAAAAATGCGTATCGAAACAGAGGCTACACAGTGAAAAATAAATTACAGCAGCTCACCTTTCCCATAGATGTTTTTAATAATCAAACCCAGTTGTCAGTAATACTAGTGTTCAGCAGAATGAACACTTTGGTGGTGCTTTTCATACATTTCCAAAAGTGTGATTTCACACCGCAGTGGTGTGATGCACATTATGTGATTTTCTTGATGCTGAATCCTACCTCCACTAAATTCTCTTCGGTGCGTTCAGAGACTTTTCTGGTGTGAAGGAACACCATTTCATCAGTGCTTTTATACACCACCTCCAGTGTTTTTCACTAATTTGGATCACATTTTGAAATATAATTCATATGTTGATAAACTAGACTGATGATAACGAACTGTTTCGGCTTATTTATCCTGATCAGTGGTACTAGGGACCAAGCTAATTGGTACTGATCTATATCGAAATCATTCAATATATCTAACCCAATATTGAAATCAGGTAAGGTGGGAATAAGGGCGTCAGTGCCACCTATTAGCAAAAGTTCTAAGGTCCTAAGATCGAACGGATGAGAGCATGAAATTCACACCATCCAGTTACCTACATACAATATTTTCATTAACTTATATCAACTCTGTTTTTATTTTTTCATGATGCAATACTTAACGATTGATTATTGCCTTCAAATTCGATGATTTATGCACCGCCCCGATTTAATCGTGACATGACACGATGTTACTGTTACTTGGTGTTAATTTTATATAATAGTGTTTTTTATGCGTTAACGTCAATGATAGCACCATTGAGAATATTAAATTTCAACCATTTGGTGGTTCTTATGATTTTATATTTCAGTATCGTTTTACTTCAACACATTCGTGTCATTATTCACTACTAAGACCGGAATCAACACTACTCAACAGTCAATTATGAAAAGTATAATGAAAAGGACATAACTTTGATATTCAGGTGTTGTATTCGTCGGAGTTTGCTTTGAAATTCATTTGATTGAAATTACACCCAAGATTTTTTTACTGTGTATCACGATACGCAATTGTGTTTCATAATGACTCCATTAGAGAACCAAAATAGAAAAATTCAATTTTTTCATATTTTTGAAATCAATGATGTAGATGGCAAAGTTTCTTTTTTGGTAGAAAGCATCACAAATTTGTTTGATAAGCATGCTCCCACCGTGACAACATAATTTACAAAGCCTCCTGCACCCTGGCTAACAGAAAATATCAAAACCATGATGAATATCAGAGACAGATCACTCACAAAATTCAAAAAAACAAAAAATTTAAATGACTGGGAATATTACAAGCAAATGAGGAACTACACAACAGGGGCTATAGAAAGAGAAAAAAAGGCTTTTTTACATATAAACTGAAAAATGTATCCAATAAAGAGTGCTGGAAAGTTCTAAAAAATAACATATGTAGCAATGAAAAAAAATCAGTTACCACCGGAGCTGAGTAATGCTGACGATATCAATAACTTTCTGGTAAATTATCTTCCTTCTCTAAATGTAACCGACTCAGTTCTGGATCAGTATCGAAATTTGCAGTTAACAGATTCTAAATTTAATTTCACACCTGTTGACGAATTAACCATTCTTCACATTATAGGACAGATCAAAACTAATACCACTGGAACTGACGGTATAAATTTAAAAATGTTGAAACTATGTAGTCCACATATTGTTACATATTTGAGACACATAATTAATTTTTGTTTTGAAAAGAATGAGTTTCCTTCTATGTGGAAGAATGCTGTTATCACTGTGTTACCCAAAATTACTACTCCTAAAGAATTTAAAGATCTTAGAGGAATTAGTATTTTACCGACGATGTCGAAAGTAATGGAAAAAATCATGGAAACACAAATCAATAGTAACCTGTTGAAGAATTCACTCCTTCCCACGGTACAATCTGGGTTCAGAGCTGGCCACAGCTGTACAACAGCACTTCTCCACGTAGTGGTTGACATCATGGAGTCATCTGATAAGGGTAAAGTTACTATTTTGGTTCTACTTGATTTTAGTCGAGCTTTTGACACAATCAATCACGAAGTGTTACTTTCAATTTTAGCTCATATTGGATTTAGTCCAAGCACAATAACTCTGTTGAAAAGCTATTTAAACAATCGGCAACAAAAAGTACGCGTGGAACAGCCGCACTCTACATATCTAACACTCAGATCAGGTGTACCCCAAGGTTCCATTTTGGGACCAGTTATGTTCACTCTATACACTAGTCAATTTGTGAGACACCTCGCATATTTCAAATCGCACTTATATGCTGATGACACTCAAATTTACTATTCATTCCATACCGATGTTGTCGAAGATGCATGTGCCCGAATAAATAGTGACCTGAAAAAATTTGCCGAGCTTTCTGCAGAACATTGTCTTCTTCTGAATCCAAATAAATCTAGTGTCATGTTATTTGGTCCAAAACAAAAAAGAAATGAAATCGCAGATGAAATCAATATTAGTATTGGACAAAGCAAACTCGAGGTAGTTGAACATTGTAAGAATGTAGGTGTCATCATAGACAGTGAACTACGTTTCGAAAAACATGTTAATAAACTAACTCAGAGGGCATACAATTCTTTGAAAATTATATATAGCAGTAGAAAATTTTTGACAAGAAAAATCAAAGTAATGCTTTGCGAAAGTTTAGTCCTATCCATTTTAAATTTTGCTGATTGCTTGTATGGCCCAAGTCTCACTTATATTAGTAACAATAAATTACAAAAAATACAAAACTCTTGCTTGAGAATGATTTTTGGCATTCGTAGTCGAGAAAGTATCAGTCATAAGTTGAAGGACGTTGGCTGGTTGAACTTGAAAAATCGTAGGTACTTACATGCAGCATGTCTATTTCATAATATAGTCAAAAAAAACGCCTACTTATCTTTATAACAAATTGAAATTCAGAACAGATGTGCATACATTGAATCTACGATTCAAGGGTCTATTGACACCCCCTACACATCGTACCGAACAGTTTAAACGATCGTTTAGTTATCAGATAGTCAAAATTTATAACAATCTACCAAGCCATCTGAAAAAAATGAAAGAAAGCTGTTTCAAAAAGCATTTCAAAGTAATTCTTCTCAATAAGCAGAATATGTAAATAAGCCCCCCTTTCCCTTTCCCTTTCGTGTAAACAAATGTATTAAAAAAATATCTAGAAAGTAAGATTCTGTTCTCCATATAGACTGGTGTGTTTCGAGGTTGAGTGGAAGAGCAGCTAATATGAACAACTCACTATAATTTATTTTTATCGATATTTTTCAACTTTGTAAGCTGAACTCCGCCTATTATGCCGGTATTTTTGTATGTATATAATATAATGTTATTTGAAAAAAAAATTGGAATGGACAATAAAGACGCTATTATTATTATTATTATTATTATTATTATATTTTGATGGTTCTCTCATACAGCAGTTGTTTGAGATTTTTTTGGTGCCTCAACTGACTTCGCAAAGATAAGTTTCACTTTTATTTCGTCTGTCTGATCGTTATTAATGGAAGGATTATCATGAGACAAGTACAAACGTAGACTGTTAAATAAAGAATTGACTTAGGAACGAATCAACTAGCGAGCATTATCACTACGATATATGCACGGTAAACAGACATGACAATTCGTTATTTTCGGTTTGCTTCTTCCTCATTTTAAAACATTACCATAATATTGAGTTTGTATTACTCAATCTATCCATTCATAGTACAGTGATATAAAATATATAGATAGAAATGGTACTAAACGACGAGAAAATTGATGAAATAGTCTATATAGCACAAAATGACCAGAAATATACCCAGAAGCTCCAACCAGATAAGGTTAAGGAAAAGGATGATACATGGTTTCTCTATTTCTCTGCAATAACAGGTAAACAAAATGATAAAGTCCGATTTATAAACTCCGCTGCAGTTACGCAGTTAATGTTCGTAAATGGAATATGCTGAAAATAAACATCTGTTCATAAATTCCGCAGCTGACGCAGGTGCCGTCGGATATCTTCTCAATACATTTTGGAACGGCAGCGTCAAATGTAGCTACGGTAGCGGAGTTTATAAATTGAGCTTTATTTATGCAGAAGTGCATCGAGCTTCAAGGATCACTTTCAATACATACACAGTAAAATAGTAGAAAATATATCCTTTTTTACCCGTGTCAGTAGCCATCTTAGCTTCCAAACATGTGTAACGGTATATAAAACGATAATACAACTCCACTTTGTATAGTGTGCCAGCTTATTATCATTTTTTGATAGTAATAGTATTGAATCTTTGCAAAAGTTGCAAAATAGAGAAATGCGAATTATTTTGAAATGCAACAGACTCACTCCTATAAAAATGATGTATCGAGTCTTGGATTGGCTCTCAGTTAAATATATAATTTTCTATTTTTCTATGATTTTCATCTCCAAAATTTTATCTGGTGAAGCATTTTCCTACTTCGATCAGTTCATCACATACACTAGTGAAATTCATGATTATCCAACACGTAGCAATACTAATCTGTATGTTTCTCGTACACGTTATTCGCAATCTATGAACTCAACATTTCATCGTGGTTTGCTTGAATTTAATAAGCTTCCAATTGAGTTCAAGCAGTATTATTCTGTCAGAAAATTCAAGGATGTTTTGTTTGAATATTTGAAATCGAAATACTAAATATTAACAGTTTGGAAAAGTTGAAATTATTACACATCTATTGCATACTTACAGCAAATATTTGTTTGTTTTTATTTATTTATTTGCTTTTTGTTGGTTTATGTATGTTTATTTATGTTTGTATTTATTATGGTTCCCAAGAAAAATCTCTGTTTATAGAGGATTAAATCAAATCAAGCAATTTACTTGTATATGTATCGAGTTCTATTTTATTTTATAATTCAAGTATTTCCTATTTACATAAACAATTTCAATACTTGTCTCGTTAAAAATCACAGGTTACTTTTTTTCATAATGTTTTTCTTCATTCGTTGTGATTCACTTCACAATCACGATTGAAAATTTTGAATTGTTGAATGTATTCTGAGAGCAAATATAAAGGCGGATTTCCAGCAAACCGATTCGCTTGCGACTAGTTTCAGTTTCAAAAACAGAAAAGTTTCGAAAACAACCTCGAAACTCGAATTCCAACAAACAAAAATAGTCTCTGTTTTGTTTGCTGGTCGTTTCCACTACACGATCTGTTGTTCAGAGCCGTTTCCACATAGCGAACTCTGTTTACAAAAACAGAGACAAAACACCGAAACCTTATGATCTGTACGGAACTTTTTGTAGACAAAAACACGAAGTCTTCAAAATGTTTCTGAATTTGACAAAAAAAGGTTTTTGTTTTGTCATTTTTTGTTTTGTTGCCGTTTAGTCCGTTTGGTGGAAATCCGCCTTAACGGTATAGGTCTTTGGGGGTTACGGTATGAACACATAATTGAACGCACCCAGGTTGGTTTTGCTGACTTGGGACTATGAACAATCCCTGAGACAACTGGCAGCGAACAACCAGGACACTTTGATGTGGGTGCCAGGTCATAAAGGTTGAAGGTAACGAGGAAGCAGACTGCCTTGCCAAAGAAAGGGCAAATACAGAATTTATCGGCCCAGAACCCTTCTGTGGACTCTCCAAAGACCACTTGAGAGAAGAGTTCCGACGCTGGGAAGCAGATCAAATGAAATCTCATGAGAATAAAGTGCCACAGGACAAAGACAAGCGAAAAGGCTAGTGAGCCTTTCGCCAAGGACAAAAAAAGACTTTAAACTGGTACGGGACTCCTTACTGGACACTGCCCTCTGAGGTTTCACCTCAAAAATATGGGTAAAACAGATAGTGATAGTGGCCGCTACTGCGAGAACTTCGCTGAAACTGCAGAACATTTGCTTCGCCAATGCCCAGCACTCTTCTGCAAGAGGCTCAAGTTCCTGGAAGGGGCCTTCTTAGAGCCCTTCGATGTCAGGAACCTAGCTCCCAGGAAACTGATTAACTTCGCAATATGCCTCAGAATCTCGGGCCTCGAATAGATTAAGGGTTATGATAGGTCGAGGTGCTTGAGAGGCTGCACGGCCTTAACAACCTTTTCTATAATCTACAAGTAGTACGCCTTCAACTTGGAAGCTATTCTCCGGAAGACAGTTTCGTTATGTGTGATAATTAGTTTCTGCTCAACAATCAATGTTCAGATATGTGTTATCATTGATGTTCTTCCTTGTAGCGAATCTCGTTTTTCTGTCGGGATTCATGGACATGGTTTGGACTTCTCCAGTTATTCCAAAGCTGCAATCGAATGATACCAATATAAATCCTTTGGGACGATCAATCACACCCTTCGAGATTTCGCTACTAGCAGGACTTCCAAGAATTGCTGCAATAATAGGAACAGTAGCTTTCGTAAAGTTCGCAGATATTATTGGCCGGAAAAAGGGTTTGATATACTTAGGCCTAAGCATGTTGATTTCAAACTTACTTGTAGCATTCAGCAGTAACATTAACATTTATTATGTTGGTAGGACACTCTTCAGTATATTTTTTGGAGGTGCTACAGTTACTTTACCAGTATATTTATTCGAAATAGCTGAGAAGCATAATAGAGCCAAATATGTTGTTTTTATGGGTCTATCAGCACCCATTGGAATGCTGCTCACCTATTTATTTGGACCTATAGTATCTGTTAGAATCATCACGCTACTGCATGTTGCTCCGATATTACCATTTTTATTGTTCTTCATCATCAGTGTACCTGAATCACCATATTTCCTTGCTTCGAAAGGTAAGCGAGTTGAATGTTTGAATGCATTGAAAAAATTGAGAAGCAATAAGAGTCAAGAAGAAATATCCGAAGATTATAATCAATTAGAAAAGGAATTGGAATCCAGAAAACATGTACATAAGAATTCTCTTTGGCCCTTCAACACGATATCTCTGAAGAGAGCTTTCTTGATAGCAACAGTGGTCAATTTGGCTCACCATTGTTCAGGATCCTCAGCCATCATGGCATTCTTGGGTCCAATGTTTGACGAAGCTCATTCAAGTTTATCTGGAAATAATATTGCTATCCTAGTAGGTATACTCGAGATGATCAGTTACTCTACTACGTCTTTCATTGTTGAAAGAACTGGTCGCAGGATTCTGCTTCTTTTTTCATCTGCAGCATGTGGAGTACCATTATTTCTTCTTGGTTTGTACTTTTACATAAAAAATACGAACGCAGCACTTGTAGAACGCATGGGGTGGTTGCCAATCACTCTAATTTCATCGTTTATAATATTCTATTCATTTGGACTGGGATCAGTTACTACGGTTGTGATCGGAGAACTATTTCCGAATGATATAAAATCGTTAGCATTTTCTTACCAGGCTCTATTCGCCCATGTTGTAGCATCTATTTGGACTCTTTCATATCCATTGGTAGCTCATTATCTTGGAATTCATTATTGTTTATGGCTTTTCAGCTTGAATTGTTTTATAGGGTTGACAGGTATTTATTTCTTATTACCTGAAACTAAGGGCAAGAGTATTCTAGAAATTCAGAAGATGTTGAGTAAATGAAAAATGTATTTTTTTAGTGTTATATATTTTCAGCTATTATAAGATTTGGATAATATATTTCATCGATAGAATATTGTTTTTATAGAAATGACAAGTTTATATTTCCTACATTCAATATAATTTCGATTTTTATTTTCATTCATTTAAGTAAGGATTTGAAGAATTATTGAAAAAGAAGTTATCATGATGATATATATTCATTGTTCTGTGAATATTATTCGATTCTGATATCGTTGATACATAATCATAAGTGCATATATTATTGGATTCCCAGTTGGATTCTGTATGTTGCTTTAATATTGAATTATATGATTTTACTGAAATTGGTGTTTTCTTATTTAGAAAAAATATTTATCCACGATGATACAATTCTTAGAATTATTGGTATTACAATCTACATGTGATATATTTTATATTCGATTTGTATTCACCAAATAAACATACGCATCTTGAATAATCAACATTTCATTCCAAAACTATTTATAATACAAAAATTGGTGCAGGAGCGATGACAGTTCACAGAATCTCCAATCCAGATGTCGAAATGACTAATGTTAATGTGTGCTTATAATATGAAGGTAGAGTTACAACAATATTATACAGTGCTTTTGTAAAGTAGTGAATGAATTCAATTCCAACCAAACATCAATTCTCAAGAAAATGTCTTGCCAATGGCTGATTTCAATTCACCAAATTTTCAAGAAAACTACAGAGTGATTCATATGTGAATTTTTGTAATTTTTATTGAAAGCTTGAGTCAAAATCAATACACGTAGCCTTTGTGTAGGTACACTTGGTTCCTCAATTCAGAGCTCTCATCAATTATTAGTGAATACATTCGTTATCAATTCAAGCATACATGATGATTTATGTAAGAGGAATGTGAGTTATATGCCATATAGATACTATAATATACACAGATCTCATTGCTTACGCTAGATCCGGTATCCAGGTTATTCGTTTTGTAGGTCCGGGGGTGTTGAAAGTACTAAGCCATTGATTGGTCGTTTCAGTTGTTGACCATACAAATGTGTTGTCCCACGTGACCATAGTACCTACTTTCTTGCAGACCCCTCTAGACCAAAAAAGTCCTATAGGATGCTGGATCTAGCGTAAGCAATAAGATCTATGATAATATACGTTAGTTCGTCACTTTGACTGCTCATTATAACTTTTAACTTTAACAAGTTTCGATTAAACTGAACATATATGTTTGTATTACATGGGAATATCAACATCGTAGTAAATTCAATAGCTTCAAATTTAAACTGGATTGAAAGGACATAATTGAAAATATTTTCATGATAGGATTTGGAGACAAAAATTGCTGCCAAAGAGAAGCTGTTTATTTTTTTGATGCAACCCAGATATGCCTACTGTCCTTCTAAAAGGACATTGCCTAAAAAGTTTTCTAACGTGAGATTTGGATATCTACGCGGATTTTTCAATAGATGGCACTACTCACGTTCAATAAAAAATGTTAATTCTTCAATATCATTAACATATCTAATCGACAGCCCATGTGAATAGGTTATTGTAAAGTCTTTCATTTACGATGGACCAGCAGATTGATATCAGATCATCCAGGCTATTCTCATATTCTGAAGCGATGAAGTGATTGATATATCTGTTATTACTAAATCCAACTTATATGATGCATTGAATAGAAATGAGGCTAGCAACATGAGCGAGGATGAAATGAAAAATTCCTGTGCTATATTTTTGCTTTGTCCAGATATCGCTTCGGATATGTTCTTAGAAACTTCCACTGTTGTGATTATGCCGATTTGGACCCATCTGACAAATTCATCATAGTAAGACATCTATTTCACAAATAAATGTAGCATTTCAAGAAGATACGCCAATACGTTAAAATCACAGTGTTGATGAAGCTATGGTGCCATACTATGGACATCATGGCTGAAAAGAGTTCATTAGAGGAAAACCAATACGATACGGATATAAGTTATGGATAGGGACGATCAGCGACAAATATTATGTTATATGCCGAATGCGAAAGTTGCTCTTCATGCTGCTCATTACAAGCCCTATCATGTCAAATACTAGTTTAGAATCATGTCTTTTGTTTGTTAATGTTCAGAAACTTTCTCAAATCTTCCAGTGTAATTTTCGAATTTTTTTTATAATAACCTACTCAAGTCTATATTTTATCAGTGATTTACCTACTCTCCTTTCAAGAGGACACCGCTCTTTTAAAGACTCTGGCATACAATTTTTTTTTTACAACTGTCACGAAATATCTTCATTGTATGTTCAATGATGATTCCTAAATGTATTACATCGTAATACTCATTTTCAACGCACGGGCAAATCGCCGTAACCAGGTAACATAATAATAATAATCTTTATTGCTTTAGAAGAAAGTACATTCTAACAGCAAGGAGTTGAATATAAATATCTATGTAAGATAAAAAAAAAATAAAAACAGTTTATCTGAATTCGTCCGAGAATTCATCGCTAATCACCATTATCAAAGCCACTTTCATCAACAAGTACTCGTCGTCGAGAGCTTCGTTCAAAAACTTCTCCATTTCAGGTCGTTCTAATTTCTAGGACTTCTTTGCTTTGTATAACTGTGATTTGCTTTTCAAAAAGCTCGTAATTTTGAAATGTCGATTTTTTTATGAAGGTGAATAGTTGAGCGAAGCATCGAGTATTTGGTCGATAGCGACGACGATGGGGCTATTTATTTTCGCAAATGTGAAAAATTGGCAAATAGAATATTTTTTCAGATACCTGTTATCTTCCTTGAATTCATTCAAGGCTCAAAAATTTTAAACTTCTTGTCGTAGGCATCTCGGGACTTTTTTGGCAAAATCTGCATCGCTGCTTCTTCCGCTTCCGTAAGGATATCCTTGGGAACGTAATTTTAATCTTCCCTTATCTGCAGGAAAAACTGACAAGTGTCAAAATTTATTTAATCATTTGCTAACAAACAAGGTGGATGTAGGATGGTGAAACAGCTTCCTATTAGCAAGCACTAGAATAAACTGTAGACCTTTGCCTACTTGATTTCATATACCGTAGTAATATTTCCTGAAGTTATCAGAGATGGCGACATACCTTGTGTCGGTAAAACAGAAACTGCATCTGTCATATTTTCATCAGTTTCATCTGTTCTAGATGAAAAATGATTGATAAGAGTCAAATTATCAATATTCATTCCAGATGTATCGAAAATATATTGTTTTAATGTCGTTTGAAGTCACGTCTGTCAGATGTGAACCACAGAAATACGTAAGCAACAGAAATCTTTTTCGATAATCGATCTTACCGCCATCTTCTTTCAAGTCGTGGAAATATCAATACCTTCTCAAAAGGTCTACAAGTTTTTTGCAGAATCAATTGAAGAGCTGTTTCACCATCCTATATCCACCTTGCTAACAAAGTATCATGCCCGTGGCAACCAAATAAACAACCAACTTTGACCAAAATGTAAAAAAGTCACTGTCAAGTCATTCTGACATATATATAGAGTACTGAGACGTAAGTAGCTTTGATTTGATCGCTATTAATTATTATCTCATAAAAAAGCGAATTGTTCCAATTGTTGGATAAAGTATAGTATGCCACTCGTGTGTTATGTTTCATGGGTCACTTGAGAATTTCCATAAATCTTATCTTTTTTTTATGTACGGATCATTCCGAGGAGCTCATGAAATATTTGTGGTGTCATCCTTGAAAAAATTCGAATTAAATATATGTCTCGTGCCCAAACTTTCCTTTTCCTGTTTGGTTTTTTGCAAAACGCAAAAGCTGTCAAAGCAATCCCGATTTTCACCTTTTTTGATTTTCACTATATTGATAATTATACAAAACCGCATCAAAATGAATTTGTGTTGTTATATGTTGGTATCATATGTTTTTCCTAACTCTACTTCTCGTGGTTTGAAATGGATAGGTAGTAGGAAACATCGCAAGAAAATATAAAAAAAGAGAAATTATAAGAGTCCCATCCAACATTATTTGCTTGTTATTTTGTTTACTGTTTATGCACTTCAGGAATCTGAAGGGTACTTTAAATACCTATTTTAGGGCAAAAAAGTGGTACTTTAAATTTCTAGGAATTTAAAATGAAATTTAAATTTCTAGGAATTTGAAGTAAAATTCTCTGCAATGAAAGCTGAATTAAGAAATTTATTTTCAATAATTTCATCAGGAATATAACATGATATATGGATGTTTGACAACGATTGCTTGTAGCCTGGATGTGAATACAGTATGATATTATGTTACAATGTTTACTCCATTGAAATAAGCTAAATGAATAAGAGGTAAATCATTATTATTGCAGGTGTTATTTTTATCAATTGAAGTGTTCTGGAAATTTGTAGCTGTTGTCATTTTCGATGGCACTGACGATGTCGAATTTTTTTAAGTTTTTTTTCCTTTATCGTTCCACCTATCCTAAAGTGCATAAAATAGTGTATAAACCTCAGGAAGTGTTTTTGAATCCCTCGACAAATTATAGTCCTCCCGTTGGTCGGGCTATAAACTTTTTGTCTGGGGATTTGAAATTCATGTCATTGAATTGATGTTGATAATCAATAGGAAAACATCACTAAAAGTTTTTCATTCATTAGTTCTCAAAATTCGGGTCCGTAGATGACGTCCTGAGGACATTCCAAAAGGACGTCCCTATATAGTTGGTCCACAAGTGAGACATTTTTTCGTCCCATAGACGTACTATGGTCGTACGCGTCACCAAATTCTAAACGTCTAGATGTCATCGAAGTTTGGCAAATACATCAATACGTTATAATCAATTTCCAGAAACGATTAGATGGGCTCGAGCCATTGTCGAATGGGTATGACGAAATTTACAGGTAGAGTGAACCATTCCGAATTTACCTACTTACCCTCATCCTGATTATCACATTGCAGTGATTACACCTACATTGTACAGTTATCAATTGAATCACCTTATGTTTACAGTAAGCTTTATAAATGTTTATCATGAAATCATTGTATTTCATTCTATTTGAATATAATCGGAAAATGACATTGCATTACTAGCAGATGAACATTCATTCAAAAAATCGTTAGTAATATGAAATCAAGATGTTTACCATTCTGCCAATGAAATACAGTTATGATTTGTAGTGTATTGGATTATATAATGAATAAAGATATTCGCATTCACTGAGTCACGTTGAAGATAGCATTGATGAATGTGGCAGTTGATATCAGACCGTGACAAAGTGAGGGTGGACAAATAGGAAATAGTTGTTTCATTTAACCCTTTACATCGAATGTAGGAATGACACAATAAATAGACACCACATAATGGCGACGAGGATTAAAGGTAGGAAAACCATTTACAATAATTTATAACAGCAATGGCAAAATAGAGACCATGAATAGGATACATGGCAAAATAGAGTCCATGAATACGATACATGGCAAAATAGAGTCCATGAATACGATACATGGCAAAATAGAGTCCATGAATACGATACATGGCAAAATAGAGTCCATGAATACGATACATGGCAAAATAGAGTCCATGAATACGATACATGGCAAAATAGAGTCCATGAATACGATACATGGCAAAATAGAGTCCATGAATACGATACATGGCAAAATAGAGTCCATGAATACGATACATGGCAAAATAGAGTCCATGAATACGATACATGGCAAAATAGAGTCCATGAATACGATACATGGCAAAATTGAGCCCGTGAATACGATACATGGCAAAATTGAGCCCGTGAATACGATACATGGCAAAATAGAAACATTGTGACCATGAATAGGATACATGGGAAAATACAAGCATATGGAAACAGAATTTATGAAAAAGTCACATAAATTCGAATTCATACTACGAATGAGAAAGGTAGCTATGATATATGGAATCTATGAATTTGACACTTAGATTTCCACAAAATTTGGAAATGAACTATGAATTTGACACATAGATTTCCACAAAATTTGGAAATGAACTATGAATTTGACACATAGATTCTCAATCGCAGCATTATTATAATGAATTGAATCTATGAATTTGACACATAGATTTTCAATTACAGAATCCTGAAATGGCCAATGTGACACCACTAGAACCGTTCAACTGTGATGGTGAAATTGGGTTCGTTGGAATTAAATGGGAAAAATGGAAGAGAGGCCTAGAAGTTTACTTAGAAGCCGCCAAAATCCAAAACTCTTCACAGAAGAGAGCTACCCTATTGCACACTGGAGGTTTAGGTTTGCAAGACATTTATTATAATTTGCCAGGAGCTCACGTATCTGAGAATGAGAGTACCGAAGAGGGCACCATTGATGTGTTCAAGGTAGCATTGGAAAAACTCGATCAATATTTTTCTCCAAAACAGAGCAAAGTATACGAGCGACATATTTTCGTCTGATAAAGCAGGAAAGTGATGAAAAATTTGAAAAATTCCTTATACGATTGAGAAATCAAGCGACGAAATGCAAATTTGCTAATCAAGAAGAGAACCTCATCGACCAGATAGTCGAAAAATGTCAGTCTACCGAGTTGAAAAAGAAAATCCTCACTATAGGCGATACCATCAATTTAGATACAATTGTTGCAGAAGCAATTGCACTCGAGGCGGTTGAAAGACAGTTACAGCAATTCAATGAAAGAGAAAGTCGTCCTGAAGAAATAAATGAAATTTCAAAAAAGCGAAAACCAAATGAAAAACAGGAAGGAAGATACCATCGAACAGAAGTCAAAGCTTGCTACCGTTGCGGATCAACCAAACATTTGGCTTCAAATTGTCCAGAAATAAACTCCATTTGCAGCAAGTGTGGTTTCGCTGGGCACATTCATCAACAATGCAAAACTAGAGCGAGCAAGAGGAAATCATCCTGGAAGACAATACAAAAACATCATCAGACGGACAAAAAAATCAAGATACTCAAGACCGAAGCGTGATGATAAAGATGATGATCGAGTGGACTATGTATTTCACGTCGATCGTGATTATGATCTGGTGTGCTCTATAGCTGGAATTCCTGTTGAAATGGTAGTTGATTCAGGTAGTACTTGTAATATATTGTGCGACAAAACGTGGGAACAACTGAAGACTTCAAAAGTGAAGGTATTCAACCAAATCAAGAATCCTGAAAAAGTGTTCATGGCATACGCTAGCAAAAAGCCATTAGACATTTTAGGTTGTTTCGACGCCGAAATCAAAATAAATGGTAAAACTATAAGCACTACATTCTATGTGGTGAAAAATGGCTCAAAAAATCTACTGGGTATGAACACTGCGAAGTCTTTAGGGGTACTACGTATTGGAACAGATTTTCATATCAATCATGTATCCAATTTTCCTAAATTCAAAAATGTGTTGGTGAACATACCCATCGATGGAAATGTAAAACCAATCGTTCAACCATATCGGAGAATCCCAATTCCACTTGAAAGCAAAGTAAACAATAAAATTGAGGAACTTGTGGATTCCGATATAATTGAACGTGGATATGCCGTCCAAATGAGTTTCACCTATGGTTCCAGTATTGAAACCTAATGGGAAATAAGGATCTGTATTGATATGAGAAGGGCAAATGAAGCAATTATAAGAGAAAATCATCCGTTACCGACCATGGACCAACTTTCAACACAATTTCGAAAAGCTAATTTATTCTCTAGACTGGATATTAGAAATGCTTTTCACCAAATTGAAGAATTCACGATATATCACAACTTTCATTTCTAGAAAAGGGCATGAAGCCATTGGACAAATATATGTCAGTTATCAAATCTTTTCGAACACCAAATTCAATAGAGGAACTACAAAGTTTCTTTGGGTTGGTCAACTATATTGGTAAGTGGATTCCTAATCTAGCCACCATAACCGAACCACTAAGACAGTTGTAACGGCTCAAATTGGGTAAACACGGAAAAATTGGAAAACATTGGCTAATAAACTAAAATGAAGCATTTCTTAAATTGAAAGAATCTTTGAGCAGCATCGAAACCCTAGGCTACTACGACCCTCAAGAGAGAACACGGGTCATAGCAGACGCCAGCCCTGTAGCGCTTGGAGCAGTTTTAATACAGTACGACTCGGAAGGTCCACGAGTAATAGCGTATGGAAATAAAAGTCTGTCAGACTGCGAAAAGCGATATTGCCAGACAGAAAAAGAAGCTTTAGCTCTTGTCTGGGCGATGGAACATTTTCACATTTATTTATATGGCAAAGTGGGATTTGAACTAGTTACCGATCATAAGCCACTGGAAGTAACCTTTGGCCCCAAATCGAAACCATTGATACCAACTTTACTAATCTTTAATTCTTTTTTTGGAAATAAAGTCCATGTAAAGCAAGTCTCAAAAATTTGGCTCCGGCAGCTGATGTGTCTGATGAGCAGAAGTCATGAATAAGGATTTTCTGGGTAATAAGTTGAGCGCCACTTAGTTTAGATCAGTTATAGATTACAAACCAAGAAATATGAAAACGACAGTTGGACGGTTATCTGAAATTAATAAAAAATAAAAAAAATATCTTGTGGTCTCGTGAGGAATTTAATGTATCTTATCTATTTCAATAGCATAATCACAACTTTAAACAATACCATTGGAGTTTGTGGACTTCTCAAATGTATCAAATATAAATCAAAAATATGTCCTCCGAGAATTCTAAATCTTATGCTACCCTATTGTAATATCTGAAAATCAATGAAAAATGTATTCATCAATTGAATCCCTCAATAATTCACATAAATAACCCGGGTGTTGGCCAATACCTGAATCTCACAAGATGTGAAATATTCAACCTTATAGAGTAACACTAAAATTGCAGAATACCGAAAAAATATAGATACAGGTATAGGTAAATTAACATGTATATAATAAAACAAAAAATAGTGAACTGTTTGTTAGGTGTTCTTATCGAATGGTGATTATAAAAACCTGGACAGCTTTTTCCTGATGTCCTTCCAAGGCCCTTTTCTCCCTCGTATAACACTCAGCCACGAACCAGATGACCCGGTGAAGCTAGACGATAGCATCTGCTGTGACTTCCCCGTTGGACCTCCTGAGTCCAGATCTCCAGCTCAGCAATTTTTCGTTCAGCGCAGCCTATCAAAATGATCCCTCGAAACCCAATGGTTACCCCAAAATCAGGCAAGCCAATCGAAACCAATCGCACAATCCTTGTCGTTGCTTGGGTCAAATTCTGGAGTGCTCGACCATCAATTTCTGGTATGGCAAATGGCGGCTTGATTCTCGCTCTATCGTAATTGGCCCGCAAATCTAAGAAATAGATTCCGGTAAAGAACCAGTATGTCTTAAAAAGATGCCCCCTTGTGCCCCAAAAAGTTAGAGCTAACTCACCTTCCCGCAGGATGGCCTGGTTACCACGAAAATCCATCCACAACTGATCAAAGTGATCCATTTTTCTATGATACCTTTTTACTGTCATGGTGACACTAGGAGTAGAAGTTGGACGGGCCGGAAGAATAAATGTTGCGCACAAATTTGTCCAAATCCGTATTAAAAAAACAGAAATTGTGTATCACATTAAACCAACTTACTGCGCATCTCAAAAAAACACAACGTGTTTACCAACGTGATTTGAGGCTGATATTTGATTGGTTCCCATTAATTTGATTGACAGTACTACCACTACATGTGATTAATTCTTATTTCCTGTATTCGAATTCACCAGTGTTTAATATGTGATCAACTTCTGACCACTGAACTTAATTAAGTCAGAATTTGGCATTCCCTGATTGAAGTAAATAATATCCCATGATTCCCATGATGGGCAGTGGATACTTGTCAATTATAGAAAGACATAGACAATATACAATGGCAAATGACAATGCATAAATTGCTGTCTAGTGTCTATCTAAAAATAATAATATGTCAGTACATTATTATTCTTAATAAAACCTATTCCTTTAGAAAAATCAAAATTTACATTTATACCATTTATTTACAAGGTATGTATTCTATATTTTATTAACTATAGTATTTATCCTTTTGATAAATTCTTCACCTTAACATAACCTTTGTGTTTATCAATCATTATATTTACTTAATTTTTAGAAAAAGATGCTTCAATCTGGGTTACACCACAACTTCTGAACTTCTGTAATTGTGGACAGAACCTGAAAGCGTCCCATAGCCTGAATTACCAATCACATGTGGGTGAACCTATTTATTTTTAATTCCTAATATATTATCTTTGTTTGTTTTTAGGTAGTCTACTCAGGACTTTGTCAACCTCCTAATTATGATTGAAATAGTGTATTAATGTCTTCGAATCCCTTTTTGACTAAAATGCTATACCGAGTGTTTGATTTTATTATGATCCGGCCCTATGTTTAGAAAACTGCTCTGATTAATGAACTGATTTGAGTGATCAGTATTCAAATAATGATGTTTTTTTTTTATAGTTACCAAGTAAGATGAAATTAGTCAAATTTCATGTTACACATACCCCCCTCCAAAGAAAATAAAAATTGTGAACAAAGTGAATAATTTTTATGAGCACTGAGACCGTTTTTTAATTTTTTTTTTTTTTTAAAGGTGCGCACCTAACTATCTCTTAATTAATATTTACATCTTAGCAACTATGAACTTATTATCAACCTAAGCTAATTATTTACAAGCTTATACACTTCATATCTGTATAGAACTTATGATGTTGGCAACAAAAAGAAAATAAGACCTTTCACTCTGATAAAACAGATCCGAGTTCCTCATCCTCACCCGAAAAATCAGACATTGGCCCATGAAATGGTTTCAAATCCTGAATATGCCATTCTCCTAAATTAGTACCATTCTCAGCACTTTTGAGAACATAAACCAATTTGGACTTTTTTTTAACGATGATGGATTCCACCCATCGTGGTGCTAACTTTTTAGCAAAATCATCTGCCTTACTAGACAGGACAAAATTCTTCTTCCATACGTGATCTCCCACAAAAAATTCCATATTACGCCTTCGCAAATTGTAATATTTTGCATTTTTTTTGTGTGCTAGACTTATTTTCCTTTGAACTTCCCGATAAATGTCAGATAATTTTCCTAAATTTTGAACCCAATATTCCCTGTTAGAAACATCAATATTGACATCTGCTTTGCCATAATATTTCCCATTACTTGGAATTTCCCTATTAAAATTCAAAAAAGCTGGACTATACCCAGTGACTTCATGAATCGACGTCCTCAACGCATACCCTATTTTTGGCAATTCTTTATCCCATAACTTATGATTTTTATTTATAAAACACCGGATGGCAGTACAAATGGTCCGATTTGACCTTTCAACATAATTAGCTTGTGGATGATAGTAGGTAGTATACCGTATGTTGGAATCATAATGTTCCACTAGTTTCCTAAATTCTTTACTGACAAATTGCTTTCCATTATCACAAATGATATTTTGAGGCACCCCATATACCAAGAACACTTCGTTTTCCAAGTATTTTACCACCGCTGATGAAGTAGCTTTTCTGAGTGGACAAATTAGAGGATACTTGGTAAGCCAATCACTGACAACTAAAATATATTGATACCCATTAGTACTACGGGGTAATGGACCCATTAAATCAATTGCAATAACTTGCCATGGAAACCTGACAGTTTTTTCAGCTCCCATCAACCCAAATTTGGCATGGTTAGTGGATTTTTGTTCTCCACAAATCTTACAAGATCTTACATATTTATAAATGTCTCGGCGCATTTTTGGCCAGTAATAATTTAAAATAATTCGAGAGTATGTTCGATAATAACCCAAATGAGAAGCTGTAGGAACATCATGGCAAGAATAAATGATTTTTGAACGTTGCCCTTTTGGCACTAATAATTTCCACTCTGATACATTGCTCTCTGAAGGAGATTTAGAAGGCACTAACTTATAAACATATTCATTCTTTACAGCCCATTGTGGATAACTACCACTATCTTGTAAAATTTTATCCCTCATATGGGTATAAAAATTATCTAAGTTTCCCAAATCAATCTCCAAATTTATGCACTCAGAATTCTGAACCACAACTACCTCATCAGTAGGGTCGTCTACTGGACTCCGAGAGAGTGCATCTGGTACTAGATGTAATTTACCTTTTCTATGTTGAATCTCAAAATCGAATTGGCTCAATCGTACTGTCCACCTAGCAATTCTACCTATGGGTTCCTTAATTTTGAACATCCATTTTAGGGAAGCGTGATCTGTAATAAGAGTAAAATGAACTCCTTCAATATATGCTCTAAATCGCTCACAAGCAAATATGCATGCCAAACATTCCTTTTCGGTTACCGAATAATTTCTTTCGTTTCTAGATAAACTTCGTGAGGCGAAAGCTATAACCTTTTCAGCCCCTTCCTGTACTTGAGTTAAAACGCATCCTAATCCTGTGTCCGAAGCATCACATTGAATAGTAAACGGTATGTCAAATTTGGGATTCGTCAAAATAGGGGATGATATTAGAGCTTGTTTAATGTCATTGAATGCTCTATCTGCCTCATCTGACCAAATTATCTTCTGACCCTTGGATTTGTTTTTCAATAAATCATTGATGGGAGACATTAGAGTGGAAAAATGAGGGATGAATCGTCTGTACCAGCTACACATTCCGGTGAACCTCTTAATTTCTGTAGTTGTCTTAGGCTGACTATACTCTACCATTGCTTTAACTTTAGAAGGATCTGTTTTCAAACCGTATTTATCAATAATAAAACCCAAATATTTCAGGGAAGGTCTAAAGAATTCACATTTCTTTAAATTTACAGAAAGATTACATTCTCTTAAACGTTTAGCTACTTCCCTTAGTAGTTCGATATGTTTCTCAAAAGTCGGACTTACTATAATCAGATCATCCAAGTACACAAAAATGTTAGGTTCCAGTTCGGGGCCAAAGATTGCGTCCATTAGACGCTGTAGACATTGGGCGGCATTACATAAGCCGAACGGCATGACTTCAAATTGAAATAGGCCTCTGCCGGGTACTGAAAATGCGGTCTTCTCCTTAGAAGACTCATCCAGAGGGATTTGCCAAAAAGCACTCCTTAAATCCACTGAGGAAATAAATTGTGTATGGTTCAACATTGACAATATCCTGTCTACCACAGGTAACGGATAGCTGTCCTTTTTGGTTAAAGAATTAAGTTTCCTACCATCAAAGCAAAATCTGAAGTCCCCGCTGGGTTTCTTCACTAATAATACTGGTGATGACCAATCACTCCTGGAAGGTTTAACTACCCCAAGTTCTAACATTTTATCTAATTCTTTGTTCAGGTGACCAAGCATATAGGGTGACATCAAGTATTGTCTCTGTTTCACAGGTGAAGCATCCCCTGTATCTATATGATATTCCAACCTATCAGTTCTGCCTAATTTTCCCGATCCATCTAGGTCTTTAAATTGAGCCTTAATATCCTCTACTAAAGAAACTTGCTCCGTCGATAATCGTTCTGTCACATTTTCTATCGACAAAATTTGACTGTCATTTTTAACTTCATCTTTATTAGAAATACAAGTGATATTGGAATTCGAATTAGAACGAATTTCCCAACTATTTTCCTTGAAATCAATTCTTAACTGAAATTTCTTACAAAAATCACTTCCTAGAATGAAATCATAACTCACCGAAGGTACTACCAAGAATTTTATTATCCTACATTGATTCTCTATACAAAGTGGCAAATCAACCGAACCTTGTACCCTCTGTCTGACACCATCAGCAGTTTTAACAAATTTATTGTCTGACTTATTAAAATTTATACCCACAGTATTTAAGATTTTTATTCCATTTTTACCCACTATGGACTTGTTTGCCCCTGAATCCAAGAGTGAAATTATTTTTCTACCAAGCAAAGTGATGGAAACAAATGGTCGGTTATCATGATTATTTTTTACAAACAGTGGAGCAGTTGAAGCTTCCCTGCTGGCTGGAGACTTTAATTTTCTCAAGAAATTCCTGACAAATTCTATATGATTTTTATGTTCTGTTGAAGGATAAACTTTATACGTGGCCACTTTGAATGGAGGCAAACGGTGGCCTTTATTGAAAACAGAATTTACCTCCTTGACAAGTTTCCCGAACATTTGTTGCAATCTACTTTCCTTTTTCCAGGTTCTCCACATCCGTAACAAAATGTATTTCTCTTTTGAGTACAATTCCTGAAGGTGTGGTTTGCCAATTTACAATTCCAACATATTACCTTTTTCGATGAGTTATCATTTCTAGTGTCAAGAGATGATACATGATTTGATTGTGACGTTCCTGGTTGCTCATTCCTAGATGGGTTTCTACTCGGATTTCTACTATTAAAGTTCCTAGCTGTTCTATTACTTTGAAAATTATTCCTACCAGAGTTTCGAACATCCCTATGGTCATAATACCTCCTATTTGCATTTCTCTCGTTATCCAAACCAACTGATTCCTCTCGAACTTCAGCCTCACCTCCAATCCCTAGCTCATATTCAACAGCACTTATGTGTGATTTATTTAATACAGTTTTTACTCTCTTTTCCTTTGAAACCTCTTCTAAAATTTTTACATCTTGAATTAAATGTTCAATGGAAGTATATGTATTCAGAGCTAAACGATCCACAAATTCTGGCCTCAAATTTTTCTTTATCCATTTAATTTTTGTACATAAGGCAGGAGTTGAACTCAAGCGGTTAAATAATTGATCCATAACTGAAACGAAAATTACAATTGACTCATCTTCCACTTGTTTTCTATGTTTGATTAAATTCCATAGTTCTTCATCATAATCTTTATCCAAAAAATCATCCTCTAATTGTTTAACTAGTGAATCCCAATCATTAACCGAGTCCTTTACTCTCCTTAACCATAATAAGGCCTTGCCTTCAAATAAATCCAAAGCACTTTCAAAAAGTTGAGGTTTTGTGACTTGACGAGCAGTTGCAAGTTCCTGTACCCGTTCTATAAAAGATTTGACTCCCAGAGTCTTTTTGGTGCCATCAAATTTCAAATTCCATTTATAAATGGCCGGTGGTTTTGAGGGTGGTGAAGCTCGAGAAGGACCAGGAGGGTTGAACATACCCATGAAAGGGTTAGCTAAGTCAGGCACTATTTGTGGACTATCAGTTTTAGTGATTTTATCTTCCAGTGTGGACTCTAACAAGACAGTTGTTGCATAAGCTTCATTTTTAAAACCTACTTGGACCCTATCTGCTTGGTCAACTGGCATACGCCTAATCCTATCTCCTACATGTCCTAACCTGGAACGCAACCTTTGGTACACTGAATCCTTTATTGAACCACTTTCAAACTCTGGAATAGTTGATTCAATATTCTTCAAAGTATTTTCAATATCTGATTTTTCGTCTGCGAATGGGAAAGTCTTAGCCGTAAGAGTTATGGGATCTTTGCTTTTTTGCATAGCTTTAGCTAAAATGCTCCGTTTTTCATTCATATTTCTATCTGTCACTATTCCTCTGATCTTAAGCTCATAGTTAACTTCGTGTATTAATAAATGATTGGACTTGAAGGATGTCATTATTTTTAATTATCAGAAATTTTCAAAGTATATTACCAAAATGTTGAATATAGTAAAGGTAGTTGAAGTTTGTATCTTTATATTTTTCAGAAGGGATTGGAACGTGTTATCACTCTGTATAATATTCCATAACAGGGTTCAATAGTCAACATCAAAATAAATTGAAAAAATTAATAGAAATTGGACAAATTTGTGTTCAAAACTTAATCATGAGTGATTGGAACACACCGTATATGTCCCGGCAAATCAAACTTCTACTCGATTAGTTCAAAGTGGACCACCAAAATCCTAACAACTCAATATAATTTTCAACATTCAGTTTGAATGTCCTAGCAATAATCAAACTAAAAATATATTTTCACATCATGAGTGCAGAAGTATTTCAAATGCGAAAATTTATCAAATCAAATAATTAACCCATAAATTCAACACCTCTATGGATGTCCCAAATCTGAAATTAATTCAACATCTTTCTAGATGTTTCCCCAAAAAAATTATCTCTTATCAGACAGAAAAAAAATAAAAATATACTGAAAAACTCCTATTGCCTGGAAGTTATCAGAATAAGGCAAGGTACCATAACCCACCTGTATTTCTTTTATATACCTATAAACCTCCTAATCTATACCTCAAAAAAATGTTGATATGATAAGAGACCACAAGAGTATTTCTAATGAGAAAAAAATGTATCACCCATAAAATCGGGCCCCACGTTTCAGGCGTCAAATTAATGATACCAACTTTACTAATCTTTAATTCTTTTTTTGGAAATAAAGTCCATGTAAAGCAAGTCTCAAAAATTTGGCTCCGGCAGCTGATGTGTCTGATGAGCAGAAGTCATGAATAAGGATTTTCTGGGTAATAAGTTGAGCGCCACTTAGTTTAGATCAGTTATAGATTACAAACCAAGAAATATGAAAACGACAGTTGGACGGTTATCTGAAATTAATAAAAAATAAAAAAAATATCTTGTGGTCTCGTGAGGAATTTAATGTATCTTATCTATTTCAATAGCATAATCACAACTTTAAACAATACCATTGGAGTTTGTGGACTTCTCAAATGTATCAAATATAAATCAAAAATATGTCCTCCGAGAATTCTAAATCTTATGCTACCCTATTGTAATATCTGAAAATCAATGAAAAATGTATTCATCAATTGAATCCCTCAATAATTCACATAAATAACCCGGGTGTTGGCCAATACCTGAATCTCACAAGATGTGAAATATTCAACCTTATAGAGTAACACTAAAATTGCAGAATACCGAAAAAATATAGATATAGGTATAGGTAAATTAACATGTATATAATAAAACAAAAAATAGTGAACTGTTTGTTAGGTGTTCTTATCGAATGGTGATTATAAAAACCTGGACAGCTTTTTCCTGATGTCCTTCCAAGGCCCTTTTCTCCCTCGTATAACACTCAGCCACGAACCAGATGACCCGGTGAAGCTAGACGATAGCATCTGCTGTGACTTCCCCGTTGGACCTCCTGAGTCCAGATCTCCAGCTCAGCAATTTTTCGTTCAGCGCAGCCTATCAAAATGATCCCTCGAAACCCAATGGTTACCCCAAAATCAGGCAAGCCAATCGAAACCAATCGCACAATCCTTGTCGTTGCTTGGGTCAAATTCTGGAGTGCTCGACCATCAATTTCTGGTATGGCAAATGGCGGCTTGATTCTCGCCCTATCGTAATTGGCCCGCAAATCTAAGAAATAGATTCCGGTAAAGAACCAGTATGTCTTAAAAAGATGCCCCCTTGTGCCCCAAAAAGTTAGAGCTAACTCACCTTCCCGCAGGATGGCCTGGTTACCACGAAAATCCATCCACAACTGATCAAAGTGATCCATTTTTCTATGATACCTTTTTACTGTCATGGTGACACTAGGAGTAGAAGTTGGACGGGCCGGAAGAATAAATGTTGCGCACAAATTTGTCCAAATCCGTATTAAAAAAACAGAAATTGTGTATATCACATTAAACCAACTTACTGCGCATCTCAAAAAAACACAACGTGTTTACCAACGTGATTTGAGGCTGATATTTGATTGGTTCCCATTAATTTGATTGACAGTACTACCACTACATGTGATTAATTCTTATTTCCTGTATTCGAATTCACCAGTGTTTAATATGTGATCAACTTCTGACCACTGAACTTAATTAAGTCAGAATTTGGCATTCCCTGATTGAAGTAAATAATATCCCATGATTCACATGATGGGCAGTGGATACTTGTCAATTATAGAAAGACATAGACAATATACAATGGCAAATGACAATGCATAAATTGCTGTCTAGTGTCTATCTAAAAATAATAATATGTCAGTACATTATTATTCTTAATAAAACCTATTCCTTTAGAAAAATCAAAATTTACATTTATACCATTTATTTACAAGGTATGTATTCTATATTTTATTAACTATAGTATTTATCCTTTTGATAAATTCTTCACCTTAACATAACCTTTGTGTTTATCAATCATTATATTTACTTAATTTTTAGAAAAAGATGCTTCAATCTGGGTTACACCACAACTTCTGAACTTCTGTAATTGTGGACAGAACCTGAAAGCGTCCCATAGCCTGAATTACCAATCACATGTGGGTGAACCTATTTATTTTTAATTCCTAATATATTATCTTTGTTTGTTTTTAGGTAGTCTACTCAGGACTTTGTCAACCTCCTAATTATGATTGAAATAGTGTATTAATGTCTTCGAATCCCTTTTTGACTAAAATGCTATACCGAGTGTTTGATTTTATTATGATCCGGCCCTATGTTTAGAAAACTGCTCTGATTAATGAACTGATTTGAGTGATCAGTATTCAAATAATGATGTTTTTTTTTTATAGTTACCAAGTAAGATGAAATTAGTCAAATTTCATGTTACACCATGTGCCAGAATAGAAAGATGGGTACTGCGATTGCAGTCCTATAATTTTAAAGTTGTCTATCGCCCAGGCAAGACTAATATAGCAGACGCGGAAAAATTGGTGCGAAGCTGCAAAGGTCACAGCACCAAATCCGCCGCATCCAATGAAACGACGTCAGTTACCAACCGAAGCCTGGATAGATGTAGCGATGCATTTTTTAGGTCCCTTACCAAGTGGACATCATCTCTTGGTTGTAATCGACTATTTCAGTCGATGTAAAGAGATAAAAATTATGACAACAACGACTGCCAGTAACACCATAAAAGCACTCCAAGATATATTTTCACGTTTGGGATACCCAGTATCTATTACAGCTGACAACGGTAAACAGTTCAATGGTACAGAAATGAAAGATTTTTGTAAAGAATCGGGCATTAAGTTGTTCAACACTATCCCCTATTGGCCTCAGCAGAATGGAGAAGTTGAGCGTCAAAATAGGGACATTGTAAAGCGACTTAACAACAGCCGGTCAATTGAAACCGATTGTAAACAAGATTTACTGAACTTTATCATGATGTACAATGCTACGCCACATTCCACAACCGGTAAAACACCTGCCGAATTATTTTTCGTAGACAGTTTCGGGATGGAATCCCAACAGTAAGGGATTTAGAGAACAAAATAACTGATGAGGAATTCAGAGATTATGACATGCAGAAGAAATCGAGTGGAAAGGAATATAGCGATAGAAAAGGAAGAGCACATCAAAGCTCTTTGGATTTAGGCGAGTTTACATAAAGAATATGATCAAACAAAATAAATTAACATCGAATTTCAACCCCATACCACACACGGAGATCGGAAAAAACGGCGGTGATGTAGAGGTAGAGAATGATCAAACTGGACAGCAATATCGCCGAAACGTGGTTCATTTGGAAAAAATGGAAGGAGAATGGAAAGTAGTAAATAAACCAAATGAATTAGAAACGTTTTCTGAAGATAGATCTAATGATACAATTCCATAAATTATGTCTGATAAATTCATAATTTAGTATTAGTATATATGTATGATTTTGGCTATTTATATATGTTCAAATTTAGTTGTTATATTATATTATATTATATTATATTATATTATATTATTATACTTTATAAAAAAAGGGAGATATGTAGTGTATTGGATTATATAATGAATAAAGATATTCGCATTCACTGAGTCACGTTGAAGATAGCATTGATGAATGTGGCAGTTGATATCAGACCGTGACAAAGTGAGGGTGGACAAATAGGAAATAGTTGTTTCATTTAACCCTTTACATCGAATGTAGGAATTACACAATAAATAGACACCACATGATTCTCTATTGCTGCGATGATATTTGGTTTTTACCTCGGTTTTGACTAATTGATGAAATACGGTTTCTAGTTGTAGCTATAGATCAAATTCTAATTTATTGATTTGTCAAATAGTTCTGTTACTTTATATTGAATGATAATTTCAAACGAATAATTTTCATTCTACCCTATATAAATAAGAGTAGTAATTAATTATTGCTCCAAAAGATCTATTCTAGAAGTGATATTTGTTTTGACTATAGCTATAAAAACTGAAAATATATGTTGTATATCCTTTAGAAGCCCAAAGCATTCAGGTTTCATATAAATTATATAATAATAACATTGGAAATAATAACAGCTCATTTCGAAAATATAACGTCACTGTATTCTACGTAAAGATATGTTTAAAGAAACTGAAATTATTTTTTCTATTACTTCAAAGATAGCTGAGATACAGGAGGGTTCCCAAAATGAAATATTCACAATTCCGCCCTGTATCTCAAAAATAGGGAGGGCTACGATAGTTCTGTTTTTGGCAATGTTTGTTTCACAAAAAATTATATGACAGTAATATGAAAACCGCAAATCTATATCCCCAAAGACAATTGCGATATCGTGCAAAACTTTCAAAAATGGTGTGTACCATTTACAATAGGTACATGATTTTTTCTACCTCTTCAATCATTATATACTTTCTTGTACCAGAAACTGGTACGAGTTAGGATAGCACGGACCTTACTAATTATAGAGGGATTCGGAAACCACCCTTACTTCGTTTTTGCATTGCGGTGAAGAACATGTCGGAGATCTACATAATAATTTATTTTTTCTATTTTGGTTGTATAATTAGGTCATTGTGCAACGCAAATGCGTGTCAAAATAGCCTCTATTTCGATAAGCATTTTTTATTGTTCGTAGATTGGTAAAATCGAACTGTCAAATGAAAGTCAGAAGAGATAGGCCCAGTTTTCTTCTGAGCGATTTGGATTTGGTGATATTAGCAGTGAAAAACCCAATGTTTTAATTGGTTTATCAATTCAGAGTGTAATTCGATTTAAATTGTCCAATAAAAACAATAACAGCATTGAATTTTTTACCGCTGGTATTGCAAAAATCAAAATCGCTCAACTTTACGCTTGTGCGGTAGATTTTAATTATTTCAATGTCATCATTGTTACCAATCGAAGATGTTTCTGTTATTTATAGATATCAAATCCATTTTTTTCTTCAAATCAATTCAAAATAAAAGAAATTGACACACGTTTTATAAGACACGTTGTCGTCTTATAAAACTTGTATCATAATATACTATTATAAAATATCATTACGATGAAATAATATATTTCGAATATGATATTCTTGGTACAATGAGTTATGATGACAAAATAAATGGACACACTTTCAGATGAATTTTAATATAGGTTTATCGTTTCTGAAAAGTTTATGTCTCTCAATATCCAGCAATTCATCATCCAGAATTGGATACATTACATTTACATGACTAATGTTTCTTATGATATTAGTGAGTTAATGAATTATTTAATCTAACTGAAAATGAAATCATTTCCAACATCGTCACAATACATTGGGGAACTTTGTATCGTCCATTTATAATCATACAAATTTCGAAAGTTTGTGTACTGATAATGGCAACAGTACCATAAAAAATTGAACAAAATAATGTTAACCAATAAAAATTCTCTACTAGCTCGAAGAAAACAAAATACGGGGTGTCCTATTCGAAAAAGAATTGCTTCCATTGTTTGAAATAACTGTTTGTTATATTGGAATAAGCACCTACACTTCTGCATTTTCGTTATACAGGAATCCGTTTTCATCCTGCCGATAAGTTGAAAGATAACCAAGATACAGGAGGTGCTTAAGGCGGGTTCATGCAACACTCATTATAATTACATTTTAATTATATTATAATTACATTTACACTAAGAAAAGTTCAATATTATAGTTCCCATTACGGTGTTCATGCAAGCACATTATCAAATTATAATTACACTAACGCATCAAAAAGTTGGCCAACATTCAACTATAAATTATCATTACATTATATTTACAGTGAAAACATGCGCAGAAGGATGAGAATTGTCATTAACGTGTTCATTTTGTATTCTGGTAGCTTTCAACGCTCAAAACAAGTGTGACCTGTGATTATTTATGGTACATTTTTCTAAAAATATAATATTCAAGATATTTCACCAGTTTCTCATATTGGCCTGACACAATACGACGGAATCGTATTCTTTTCTTTTTTGATATGGAATTAAGAAATATCATAAAGATAAACAAACAATTCAAAACACAGATGATCCAAAATGGCTCATTCATTTTTCAGTTAAAATGCGCATGTGCAAATCCATAATGTAAATCCTTGCATGAACACTTTCAATTTGACAATGAAAATGTAAATGAAATGTAATTATAGTATAATGAAAATGTAATTATAATTAATGTTGCATGAATCCGCCATTAGAAAGTGTGAAATTCTCAGTTCTACCTGTATCTCAGGAAGGGCTATACAAGATGATTGCAAACAGTTTAGTATACAGTTCATTTAGTTTCACAAAGAAGTGGTGCAGTCATGTGGCAACTAAATGTAACGATCTCCAAAGTCAAATAAGATATCGCGAAATTATTGAAAACTGCACAGTTGAACATTCAGCGTACGCCTCAAAATCCCGCACGAACAAGCTTTTTTCTTTTGTGAGTTGATAAATACTCAAATATTGTGAGGACTTGTTTTGAAACTAACTCGTTCCATAAATTTTTCTCACCACGAATATTCGCTGGAGAGATCGACTCGGTATGATCAGTTTCAGGTTGATGAACAAGAATTTTCGATATAATCATTTATCAAAACGAATTCGTTTTGATAAATGATTAAATTAATTGGAGATAAACTTTCGGTATGTTTTAAAAATCATGCTAGTCGATTCATATTTTCATATCTTTTCTGTGAGCACTACAAATCATTGAATATGTGAAGGTTTTTGTATTGACTATACATCTCATATTATTCTTTCCCCACTCATGATACGGTTATTAGGTTGCGGCATTCTGGGTATCATTGATCAGTCTATACCCAGCCGTCTTTTTGAGTTGAATGTTGCTGCGTTTTATTTTTGATATGTTTTAATTATGATTTGTGTAGTGCAACGGATTGAAACAAGGTTAGTACCTACTAATTTACTTACAATTTATCATCTACTTAGGTAGTATTGGTATTTAATGATGTTTAATTTATCGTTCTGTAAATGTGCTTTCAGTGATCATTTAATGCACACTCACAGAACAATCAATCGAACATCATCAAATAGCTATAATACTACAAAAGTAGATGATAAATTGTAGGTAAATCAATAGGTACTAACCTTGTTGATTGAGTTATGTATCGACACACAACATTTGAAATGTGATAGCAAAACACCTACATGTGAAAATCATAATTTATCTGTAATAATCCTGGATATCACATGACTATATATACATTGAGTCTCACTTACAGAATCAAGTATATGTTCTACATGATAATACAAAGATTATACTTATGTAATTTTACAAGACAATAAAAGGGTTATGTAATCTTACATATATATTCAGGGCATTATATTACCTATATAGATGCATGTAATTAGATGGAAATAATTTTTATAGTGAGAGGACTCCAAGATTGTTTTTATTCGATCACCCCATTCCACTTCCACAGAATGAACCACTTCCGAAGATAATATAACACTGTTGCAGTTCTATGACTCAGCATTTCAGAATAATCACCTGACATCAGATAAACGAGCAAATGTCAGTGAATATCCATCGAATAAAATTGAGACAGCCGAATAAATCGATCGCCCGAGAAATAAGGAGTTCTCAGCCGACAACAATGGCATCAGTTCTTGGAGTGCGTGAATCGGTTGCTATTTTGAAACAACGGGATTCCATCGACATGAATGAGAGCCTTCCAATATGCTAATAGCCAGCGAAGCCACTGAATCCGTCACTGCGACACTGACATGACAAATCGGCGGGCCTACCGCCTCTTTCTCTTTGTGGTGGTACTGGCAGTTTTGTGCAACAGTTGTTAGTCTTCAGTTTATAGTTTTTACATTCAGTTTCAAGTAGTAAGAAAAAATGATACCATTCATGCAGAAAGTACTAAGGACTGTTAATAAATCCTCTGTCTTATTATTATACGTGATTTCACGATGATCTCAATATTTGAGATGATTCTCTAGTTTTGTTATGCACGAAATCGTTTTGCTGGACGGTCATTTTGACTGCTATAATTTTTTTTGTCAAACTGTCAAACTTCTGATATCCATGGTTACATCAATTGGAATTATTAACATATACATCTGGTGATTTAGCCATCATTTTCTCTTAAGATTCTCAACCAAACGTCCAATTAGAAGGGCCAGGTAGCCGCGCGGTTAAGGTGTCTATCTCTTAATCAGCCGGCTGCCCGTCGTGGTTTCAATCCTCATCGACGGCGGAATTTTTCCAATGGCCCCAGAAGTGGTATCGGATCCCACTATAAAAGGTAAGGTCCCCGCTATCCTAACTCGTACAAGTTTACTATGTAAACTTCTGAGGGTTGCTAAGGCAACTATAGGATGGTGGTTTAAAAAAAAAAAAAAAAAGTTAAGAGTTAAGCTACCTTCTATTACTTCGAATATACATGGTTATATATCGAGTAGCTCCATACTAATCATAAATTCAAAAATTCCCGAATTTTCATAGTACTTATATTACCAGTTGTCTTTGAATCATTATGGGTCAGACAACGTCATGAAATGAGTCATATCAACAATTATTGCAATGACAATTTAATTCATGCACTAAAAATGCTGTATGTCTCGGTGTTTTGTCATTATGACAGCGAAAAAATTTGCCTTTATTTTTCCAGTGACAAAACGGGACCTAACTTTTGAAAGCATGAAAAACTTGCGTTGTCAGAAAATAATCTTATTTGTGGAAATGTCGCGATTTGGAGTCTTCGAGTGGAGAAATTGAAAAAACCATCAATGATAATGTGCCTCGCGAAACTGTGAAATCAACTACGTCAATTTGGCGACAGTTTGCAATGTTTTGTTTGAAAAAAAAAGAACTCATTGCAGAATTTTCCACTGAAGAGTTAGCTTCTATTTTATGGGACTGGGCATTCAACATGAAGAAGAACAATGGAAAAAATTATAAAGAGAGTGCAGTCGAGACGATTTGGAACACTTCAGCAAAAATGTTACAAGAGAAGTACTTTGAAGATTATAAAAGAATGTTTAATCCGTTCACGGACATACAGTTTGAGAAAGCGAGAAATGCACGTTACGCAAAATTCAACAAGCAATCCCAGAAAAAAGGAAGGCGAGTTTTAATGCCCTCAAAATTGCTGTGATGGAGTGAAGAAGAACCTGTAGGCCTAAAAAAAAATTTATCACATTGCTGCCTATGAATTGGCTTGGAGAGGTGGAGAAGCAGCAAATTGTAAGATGTTCAATTTTAAAACAAGACAGACAACCGTGGAAGAGAGACCGAGAGAGTTGACCCAGTGTTTTCGAAGACAGCACAAGGGGGAAATCAGAAATTGGCCGACAGTAAATGGTTGGTAGCAAACACTGAAGAAGATTGTGTATGTCCAGTAAGATTGTTTAAGCAAATTATGGAAAGACTGGGAAACCATATCACATGTAAAAAGTTGTTTTCAACTCCAAATCCTTTCTGACAAAAAACAAATTCGAAAGGATGGTACAAGAATTTTCCTATCTTACTTGTGAAAATTACGGGACATAGCAATCCATCGTCACTAAAACTGTACCTTCAGTTAGATGAAGAACAGCATTGAGAAATCATGGGTTCCATTCGTACTACCATCCAGGAAACAGTTACTACCACCTCTCAAAATACTAACATTCAGCAAACCACAAGAAAGTTCTGAAAAACAACCTTTTTCCAATAATTATGTTTTTAACAATAATTGTACTTTTCCGTTGAATAAAATAAACTAATTTACATCTTATATTTTGATTTATTGATTTATATATTTATTAAATTGTCTTACCGAATTCCACTCTTACTGTCTCAATGTACTTAATCATAACCGCGTATTAGGAAGAAAGAAACACTTGCATCCTGAATTTACTCAGTTAATCGGTGCATAGACTACGAGTAGATATAATTCAATATTCTGCGTGGTTTTAGCCAGGAAAGTAGTTGTTTTCTGCTCGTACTCTACCTTTTCAAACATCATAGATGATTTTTAGGTGAATTGTTGACGTGCGAGATTTTAAATCTCATTTTGATTTTTGCGAGATAAGCAATGTTTGAATGGGATAACCGTTGGTCGTAGGAAAGGTTATTGAAACCTCTCACCATACGGGTAACGGGTAGCATTATGCTGGGCTCTTTCCAGTAGTTGGATATCTTTCGCCAGATGAGGTGACCAAACTTGCACAGCATACTCCAGATGTGGGCGGACGTACAACTGATTGGAGAGTTTTGGCTCCGGATGATCGAAGCATTTGTTGAGGAGGTAAGTTCGAGTATTGGCCTTGTTTAAAACAGCTGCCACCTGGTTCGATACAGTCAGCTTATTATTAGAAATAACCCCTAGATCACTGTGTTTATCTATTGCAGATATCACTTTGTTACCCAAGAAATAATTTAATGTTGTATTATTGGTCTGTTATGTAGTATATAACACTTGTCTATATTGAGGAAAATTTCCCATGTGTCGTACCATTTCTGCACTGAAGATAGGTCAGACTGTATAGTTCGTCGTAGCAACCATTTCGTTCAGTATATATCCGCTATAAGATCTATGTATCAGCAAGGAATATGTTTTGGCAAAGGGATTCTTGTGAGTCTAGCATAAGATGAGATAGACCCTTCAAATGAGGTGGGTATCACAAGCCACGATGTCCCATTTGGGAATTTAGGTTTTGCAACTGCTGTATCAGAATCACCTCGTATTCTGTTAAACTAATTCTGGCTCGATAAAAAATATATTGTATTCCTATTAGAAACTCACTAATCTGAAATACAATTGATACTTTCTGAAATACAACTGGAAAAGGTGTAGAAGGATGATTTTTGTTATTTTAAGAGTAAATTATTCGTGAAAATGTATTGAAATCGTTCAATTAGAGTGTGTACAGTGTGCTGGTGAAAAGAAGAAGCAATTTTGATCGGAAATTGGTGGAGAACAAGCAGGCAGAACATATGCCTGAAACCCCGTTTTCCTGTCTTTGGGGGGTCGTATCTCCGAAACTAGTTGAGAGCGACAAAAATTTCAATGGAATTTATTGATCAGGAGGCCAAACTACGTGGTTTCCCCAAAACCGCATGTCTGTACAAGGTGGAGTCCGTAAACCATATATTTACCATTTTAATAACTTACGTTGAGTTGTATATTTGCTCCACGCATATTTCATACCCACTGAAGAAAGAACACAAAACTTAGTCCTTCAAACTAACACACCACATACACTGTTACTCTCACTTGTTTTCAAAAATTTTCAGCAGAATAAACTAGTGTTAAATAGAAATAGAGTGGGAAATTTGTGGGATTGAAAATCAAAATTGTGGAATGTTCATGGCTGACATTTTGAACAGCTTGGAATTTAAATTTGACGTGTCCACCTGATTATTGCACTGGTAACTCGAATGATTTGGTATTTTTATTACGAAAACAATAGTCTCTTACCAAGAGTTTGACAACCTGTCATTTCGTTATCGATGACAATAATAGGGCGAAATTATAGGGTCATGAAGAACTCAACGAGACCTTCAAAAAGAGGTATGGCACGACCCCTTTTCCCTATTCAAATTTTGAGGGTTGTTCACCCCCCAGCTACAGGGTTAAAGCTACGGGGGTGAAAAAAACTGAAAATTAGTTCCCCCTAAAATCAAATATCGACGTATTCGAGCGTTTTTCAAGATGTTGATTTGAACTCCTACAAATTAGGGTGGAAAGTTTCCATTGGCCCTCCCTGTATTTCAACATAATATAACATATTTTCATTTATTGAACACAGTTGCAAAATGCAATTCAGAAAAAATAGTAATAATGAAACTAAAATTGCAAACTAGTTTTTCAAATCGAAATCATTAGTCACGAACTAAGGCACACCAGTCTTCTTATGGAGGCAACGTCTAGCCAATTTCTTAGATTTTTGATTGTTGAAGCTGCTGCTGAAAACAGCCTTCCCGCTGTATGTAAATATGTATGAAAGTAAGAATATGTCAGATTATTATCGATATATGATACGTGCTGAAGTAAGAAAAAAGAATATAACTTCAACCTAAAATTGGAACGCTGACGGAGAAAAAACTGAAACAAGTGAGCATCGAACGACTCCTATAAAGTAGCGACATCATCTTGGCAGACGTTTGGGACTTGAGTGAACAGATAATTATTATAGTTCCAGCCTACTAGGTATCCATTTATAAGGATAATGCCTTTACTTTTACTAGTTGTCATTTAAGTTCTCAATATTTCGACTGATGAGAGTAACTTTTTTATCTATCAAGTATCAACTGCATATCCCCGTACTGAAGGCTATATACGCATTTTTTAAGTTTCGGATATTCAAAATTATTTTCAAGGCAACTCCGTGTACTCAAAGCGAGTTTTATAAAATGCTGACCCTATGGCAACGCTACTTCTGGAAAAATAATCGCTTTGGTGGTATTTATGCACGATTCTTCTAGTGGTTACAGTAGGTAAATTAAACATTTATTCGTTTTTTCGCATTTCCATAAAGAAATGAGGCAAATATTTCAGAGAACATTACATTGCTCGCCTTTCTCGAGTTATAGTTATTTTTTCTAATACGAACTTCCATTACAAATATTGACGTACCTACTGTTGAAATCTAAATTCTGAAATAATTAACATATAGTCAGTGAAAATAATTTTTATTACGGTCCTGTCGTAGTTCCTAACGTTAATCCATTTTGATCCCATCAAAAGGAATATAACATTGCCTTACATTATTTATAGAAAGATTACTGAAAATAGCGATGTAAACTCCAATGTATCAGCAAAATGAAACATGATTACATTTTTCAGAGAGGGAGAGAGAAAGAGAGAGAGAGATGGAGATAATTTCGTGTTCACATTATACTTATGTCGCATAAAATAGTCTCATCAAATTTCGATGAATATACCCACCAAAATAAATTGAATACGATTTTATTAGCATTGCCCGTCATTGTACACCGCACCGTATCGCCATCTATACGCAAGACACGGAACACAAATCCATCGATCCACATAACTACAGTGACTAGGCAGAAAACGTATACCGCCATCCATTAAGAGCTTTCTGAAGTAGCAGTATGTGGGCATTGTTGGTTGCATAGTCGTGTGGCGTGAAGACTATAGAAATATACCATACAAATAGACTTGGTCGTTGATTGCAATCAACGATTGAAAATTATTGCCACCCGCTGCCACCTATTAGTGATTTATTCAAGTTTTCTTTTATGGATATGTGGCAGGGCTGTAATAACTAAAGTTTTGTTTCCATAACTTTCGAAATATGCTTTCTCAGTATGAAATATGTATGAATTTGTATCGTTTTATTGCAATTATTTCTGCAAACATGCATACAATTTGTATATTACACAAAATATAAGATCTTTCCAATTTCGAGCAAAAACCGATAAAACCAATTGAATTTTTTTTCTTTCGAAAGTGACTAATATTGCGATCTCCATATTTTGGCACCTGAAATCAGTTGAAATAATCTAAGACCATACACTTCTAAGGGAATAATATTCGAATATTCTTGGGATCGTCGTACTAGGGAAGTTCTTATCAATTATCTCGAAATTACTAAGGGCTGTTTTTATAAACGAAAATAAACTCCGTTTAAGGTTAAACTCGTTTTGTTGCTATGGAATAGCCAATCAAATCACTGGTTCTCTAGCAACTAAACCAAGTTCAGCTTAAACGGAGTTTATTCTCGTTTATAAAAACGGCCCCTAAAAGTGGATTTATCGGTTTTTGCATTTTTGCTCTTCAATTATTCTGAAAAATGAAAGTCTGTGATCTGTATTTGCAGATGCTGGTGGAGTAGTTTCAACCCATAAAAAGTGGCCAACCCCCAAGAAAAAAAAGTGTACTGACCATATATCAAACATTATTTTGGAAATCTAATATTACATCAATCAGGTTGAAGATACTGAAATTCTTGCTTAGCAACATACACATTAATCATTTAATCGTGTCAGTAAAAAAGACAAGCAGGTGTATCTATCATGCCTAGTTACAAGCATTGAAAATATGTGGAAAAATAAAAGGCTCTTTGTGATTTCATCCTCAAAGAGAGTGCATTTCATATACCTCTCATATGCCTTCATAACAAGAACATTCCTTTGATCAATTGGATACAATCAATACTGAAAAGCAGAAAAATTAGTTTCACGACTCAAGATTACGCCGAAGACGTGGTTGTCAGGAAAAATAATTGCAATCGCATGCAAATAGCACCAAACATATTCTGAAGCTGGTTATCAAAGGAGAAATCTCATGTAAATCCTAGCAAAAGAGTGCTAGTTTCATTCACCAGGATGTAAGAGTACTAACTTAAAGACCCAACTCTGATTGAAACCCAACCATCTTCAAAGCAGAAGTAAATGCTATAGAGAGCAAGATAGCGGATGTCTGAAAATTTGAAGTATTTGAAACAACTTTTATACATATTTATGAATGCATGGGTCTGATAGTTTCGAGTTAATGAATATAATCCATTTGATCGTAGAATGCACATATTTCAATAACTCATTGTTGTTTTGGAATTGTCTGAATAACTAACTTATTTTGAATTTGTTATGCAGCATTCTTTATTTTAATGAAAGTACACACAAACTGCTAGTTATATTTATTCAAGGAAATACTGTCAAGACATTCCTATTTTACTACTCATAACAAAATTGTTGACTTATGTAGTATTCAAACTATTATCATCAGAGTTGTTGTAACCAATTATATTGAACCATGGTAGAAATAAACTTCAGTTTTTCGTTATTTCAGGTTATCTCATCTCTTTCAAAAAACCTATTTGAAGTAATACTTGAAGAACCTAGAAATACTATCCACACGAGCTCCTTCTGTTTCGATTATATTCTAGCACATCAATGAAAATTTACGAACAAATCATCGATAAAAAATAAAACCTATAATAGAAAACACATTAGAAGAATCACAAAGCGGATTCAGAAAAGGCAGGAGCATTCAAGGCCATATATTTACGATTAAACAAATAGCAGAAAAGTCATTGCAACAATCTATAGAAGTGTATTTGGGATTCATAGACCTAGAAAAAGCATTCGATAAAGTACCAAGACAAAAATTATGGAATATTCTGGCGGAAAGAGGTATCGACAATGAAACAATAAGAATAATAAAAAGTATATACAACAATAATATTAACCGCATTATTTACCGACATAAAACATCAGAGTCATTTTCAACAAGAGACGGACTGAGACAGGGAGGAGGACTGAGCCCCCGTATTCTTCACGGTATATATTGATGAAATAATCAAGAAATTCTCTTCAAGAGCAAAGAAACTACATGTGGGACATAGATACCTCAAAAGAACGGATATATCAGAAGGAGCATTTGCCGACGACGTAGTAATTATAGCAGAAAGAGAAAAGGACTTACAAAGAAATATGGAGATATGGAACAGTATACTAAAAGAATACGGGATGAAATTAAATATAAATAAAACGAAAGTAATGGTGATGGGAGACCAACAAAAGTCAATAAACATACAATTGGAAGGAATTCGCATTGAACAGGTGAATAGTTTTAAATACTTGGGAGTAGAAGAAGAAGACAGTGGAAGACAATATATAGAGGTGAATAGTAGAATTGAGAAAACTTTGAACCTATATCATGCGATGAACAAGTCTTTCATAAGCAAAAAGGAAATATCTCGAAAAACATAAGTGAATGTATTCAAAACTATTTATAGACCAATACTAACATTCGGTTGTGAATCTTGGGTGTTGACAAAGAAACAAAAAAGCAAAATCCGAGCCACAGAAATGAAATACCTCAGAAGGGTGAAAGGAGTAACAAAAAGAGGCAAAATTAGAAATATAAAAATAAAGGAAGAACTTGAGATGCAGTCAACACTGAACTTCATAGAAAAACGGCAACTGAGTTGGTGGGGCCACTTCCGGTCAAACAAGTATGGGAGACGAAAATACAAAAAAGAAAGAAACGCGGGAGACCAAGGCAGACATGAGACGGAGCTATAGGAGAAATATTAAAGAAGAAAGAAAAAACATGGGAAGAAGCGAAACATCTGGCAATAAATGAAAAAGACTGGATGAAATTTGTACATGAAATAGAAAATGTTTGAAAATTTAATTGTACACCATTGTATGGTAATTGGGTTCTGATAATATATATATATATATATATTCAAATGTAACCAACTCAGATCAGTTGGCAATATTGTAATGCTTATGGTCCAATGGGCAACAGTACCAACACGGTTTTGACCTTGTGCAAAGGTTCTGACTTAATTAAGAACAAGTTCTTCCCCCCTTTTCACTTTCACTTTCTAACCTACAAGGTTATCGTGTTGCACGTTTTGCGTGTTGGAACAAGGTTTATAAAGATCCAACAATTTCAAAAATGTTAATTCTGTTGAAATGGCTTTAATCCATTATCCATGTCAATGTTTTTAATTTTCAACTACAATTTTTGTAAACAATCTCACAGAAGATGTGAGTTACTTATTCGTGTTTTTATCTTTACATTGTTATCATGTCACATGTTTTCTAGTTTCTCTGATGATGGAATGAAATGAAAATTCCGAAAGCTTGGACAAATTTCAAAGAGTACTCTTTTAAATGCTGCATATCCCCAATATATTTCTTAGTTTGATTCCTAACAAGCCAGCAAAGACTTCCTCTTCCACTATATATATATATACACTGTGTCCAAGATAAGAATGAACAGCATGGGGATATCGGAAACGGTGGGTGATACAGGGTCGATTAAACTAGAGAAAAGTAGCGCATTTATGTGCCTAATAATATGCCATTTAGAAAGTTTCAATATTCCGAGTAGTTTCGGAGATATCCGGGAAAAACCGAAATTTGAGAATTTCGTTTTTATTTTCTCCTAGCTTTATTTTCGAAGGAAATGTAAAACAAATAGCACTTCGTCATGGCCACTTTTCGAGGACTACACGATAACATAAGCAGAATTTTCGTGCGACGTTTCGTATTTTAGAAAACAACATCAACTTTGTATTTTTATATGGGCCGAAACTAAAGTATACCCTGTATACGACTCCATTTTTCATTGTGAATACAGCAACGTATCACACAATATGGTTTCGGAACATTTTCTCGCGCAAAATGTAATTTAGTGATTACTTAATCTGTTTTTCTTCAATTTTAGATAGTAGGCGCTGGAAAAAATGACAACATAATGTTCTGTTGTCATAATAATAGTGTAGTTTGGTAGAATATTTGACATATTACTGTTCCTACTTTTACATCTCTTTACCTACCTAATTTGTGTCAAAAATGGAAAACGGCAGCTTTTCGAATACTGAAAAATTTGATATGTTGTCATGTTACATTTTGTGCCATAGAAATTGTATTGATGCTGAACGTGCGTACTTCAATAAGTATCCAGAGAGGCGACAACCTGGTGAATCAATATTTAGACGGCTAGTTTTCAATTTAAAAGAATACGGATCATTTAAAAAACCTGTGATTTCCCGACAAAAGCAATCTAATGAAGAAAGTCAGCGTGATGTGTTACAGGCCGTTGTTGAAAATCCTGAGATATCCACTCGCACCATTGAAGATAATACCGGAGTAGCCAGATCCACCACTCACTTCAATTTAAGAAAAAATAAATATCATACATATAAATTTAGGATTTGTCATGGACTCAGACCAGGTGACGATGCAAGACGAAGAACCTTTTGTGAATGGTACACTAGAAAATGCCAAGACGATGAAAATTTTCCTTTCAAAATAATTTGGTCTGATGAAAGCATGATCACCAACAATGGCATTTTTAATAGGCGGAATGTTCATTATTGGTCACAACAAAATCCGCGTGTACACAAAGTGTCCAGACATCAACATCGTTTCGGTTTCAATATGTGGGTTGGGATTCTCGGTACGAATATAATTGGGCCTTTTATCTACCGAAACAATTTAACAAGAGAGCGGTACATGAATTTGTTAGTGAATGATTTGGAAGACGCTCTAGATAATTTGCCTTTAGCGGTTACTCACAGCTGCTGGTTTCAACAAGATGGTGCTCCAGCACATAACGCTAGAATCGTTCGTGATTATTTGAACCGTCGATTTCCAGGACAGTGGATTGGTACTCATAGTGATACAGCCTGGCCTGCAAGATCCCCCGACTTAACCCCACTAGACTTTTTTCTTTGGGAATATATCAAGAATCAAGTGTACTCTAATCATGATTTTCAGAATGAAGAAGATTTGCTAAGATTGGTTACTGAATCCTTTAAAAATATTTTTCCGGATATGTTAAATCAAGTTTTAAATTCGTCTGTGAGACGAGCGTACTCGTGCTTAGAAAATAATGGCGGGTTATTTGAACACTTGTTATAAGTTTCTGTTCATTTCCTGTAATACATATTAGCTCCTTGTTATTCATTACATTACAATTACATTTATAAACTAAACTTTTGATATTGCGACTCATCTTTGTATTCAACAACGCAATAATTCCGGCAAGTGGTTAGTTTAAATTTATACTTTTATAAATAGGACTATTCAATTCACTACATGTATCAAAATATGACATTTTTTCCAGCGCCTACTATCTAAAATTGAAGAAAAACAGATTAAGTAATCACTAAATTACATTTTGCGCGAGAAAATGTTCCGAAACCATATTGTGTGATACGTTGCTGTATTCACAATGAAAAATGGAGTCGTATACAGGGTATACTTCAGTTTCGGCCCATATAAAAATACAAAGTTGATGATGTTTTCTAAAATACGAAACGTCGCACGAAAATTCTGCTTATGTTATCGTGTAGTCCTCGAAAAGTGGCCATGACGAAGTGCTATTTGTTTTACATTTCCTTCGAAAATAAAGCTAGGAGAAAATAAAAACGAAATTCTCAAATTTCGGTTTTTCCCGGATATCTCCGAAACTACTCGGAATATTGAAACTTTCTAAATGGCATATTATTAGGCACATAAATGTGCTACTTTTCTCTAATTTAATCGACCCTGTATCACTTACCGTTTCCGATATCCCCATGCTGTTCATTCTTATCTTGGACACAGTGTATATATTCTAGAATGATTCGATTCAATTGTTGGTTAGCAACCGTTTTCTCACAATATTGTTTCTACTTCCACTTCAAATTTGATAATGACACAGGTAAACGAATATGTAAATTAGGCAATTGTATGGGTTACTTTTCGAGTTTTCCTAATAATATTATCGTTTTATCCTGAAGTCATAACCTCGCAGGATAAATGCATGACTTATATAATATATGTCAGAAATTCTCGATTCACCTACAGTCAAAACATAGAATTTCTTTCGTGAGTAATTGTAAAATATCTTTGTTATCGTAGTCTGCACTCTGAATGTTTGAGTCTCTTCAATGCTTCATCACTAACAGCTACTAAGAATTAACCCACATCATTGATATCCGATGCACAAATATCATTGATATTTGATGCCCTAGGTTAAGTTTCCACTGGAGCATATCTGTTGAATAGATTCATGAGGTTAGATAAAATGTATCCTGATATTGTTGTGATGGAATAGGTTAATGTTTCAAATTGTAATATCTGATATTCCTAAATTTATTTGACGCAATGTTGAATTTTATTGTTAAAAGCGACATGAATATGATATATCTTAACTTATTTTGGCGGATCCAAATCCATTCGGTTATATTAATATACTAGGTATCATCTACCACTGGCAGCGAACAACCAGGTCACTTTGATGTGGGTTCCAAGTCCTAAGGGAGTTGAAGGCAACGAGGAAGTAGACTGCCTTACCAAAGAAGGGGCAAATACACAATTTTCTGGCTCCTAACTCGGACTCTCCACTTAAAAAAAGAGGTTCAACGTTGTTTAGCGGACGAAATGAAATTTCACTACAATAAAGACCCAGGACAAAGAAAGACAAGCGAAAAGGCTAGTGAGCCTTCCGCTTAGACTTGAAAATGTTAACGCGACTACTCACTGGACACTGCCCTATGAGGTATCACCTCAAAAAGATGGGTAAAACAGAAAGATAGTTGCCGCTACTACTAACATTTGCATTGATAATGCCTAGCGCTCTTTTGCAGGAGGCTCAAGTTCCTAGAAGGGGCCTTCATCAAGCCCTCCGAGGTCAGGAACCTAGCTCACGGTGAACTTATAATCCTTTCACGAAAATTGTGACTTAGTATGATATAAAACACACTTCTGTAAGTAAGTGGCGGTGGCATTACCGTACGATCCGTATGATATTTAATCAATAAAACCTACAGGATGGATCAATTGATATATCTGATCTTTGAGAGGATATGTCACAATCCACAGTGACTATAGTATCATCTTGATCTTTCATAGATCAGAGCTTACACAAGGATGAACATACAATTCGAAATTTTCAATCAATTTTATGTGAAGAATTTACTCTCGAGGTTTGGATGGTACCTCATTCATATTTACTTTGTAGATTCAATATCAATGGTCTAATTGACTGGTTGAGTTTAGGTATACCTATGCGCTCACCTCCATTGCAATTGAATGATCCTCTGCTTTTCTCTGCATATAGGTATATTTCAAGTTTGTAAATAACAAATTGAGTCAGATATCAGCATTGCTCAAATAACAGTGATATGAATATAAATACGAATTATATATTCAGTCCTCGATCAGTCTCCACAAGTAATAACAATAATGCCGAAGGTGATGAATTTGTTGACGTTTCTGTGCATAAGTGTATACTTGGTTCAAGGTGATTTAATTCAATTGAAAAGTATATTTTTCATTACTATGACTAACAAACTATTCTGAAAAACCGTAGTATCGAATATATTCCACAGATGCGATTCTTTCAACTTCATCTGTGTCTATAAAGTTTTTCAAAACACATATGATAGATGACTTCGGTGGCACATGCGTATGTTTTCGACAAAATATGCAATTACGTTTTTGCTAAAATTCAGTGGTATTTTATTGACAAGAACTGATTTCGTCCGCAAAATCGGCATTCAATTCTTTTTGGCAGACTAGACGAGTTCAGATGAAATGTAGGAGGTCTTTCGGGATGTTTATAACCTCAAAAATTTCGAAATTGAACTCTCCTTATATCCTTCCTCTGGCTTGCACGAAAATTTTAGTTTTCCTTTCGTGCAGTCGAAAGAGAAAAATGTCAATCTGCAAATCTACAGTAGGAACACGCTAAAGAGTGATTTTTGTTATGTCCAATTCTTGGGCACAATGTCGAAGCAATGTGTCTTACTCGCAAACTGCCGTGATGTTTTTCCTGAACGAAGCATTGCTATATCGTGTGATTATCCAATTTTAATAACTCCAATTTGTCCCCTATTGATTTTTCACGTCATGTGACATCATTACTGCCGAACTGGTTTTTCTGAGCCCATACTGATTTATATATCCATTATAGATTATATGTACCATTTCATCGTCATAAAAAAACGATTTTATCGATACAATATCGATAATTTAGTTGTGATGATTCCTGGATAGATGATGATTTCATGTTGGTGATAGTCACTTCGAACCTATAATGTCACATGATATTACATTTCGAAATTCTGATGGAAAATTTGCATTTCGGTAACGCAATGCCAATACAGTGATTTGTTAGAAACCCCATGATCTATACGATTTCATCGATTCAATGTTGACATGGTTTTCTTGACATTAGGTTATGTTTGTGTATCATTTTTCTCACACTGCTATCTAGCTCTCCTTGGTGAAAGGCTCACTAACCTTATTGCTTGTCTTAGTCCTGGCACTTTATTCCAGTGAGATTTAATCTTTCTAGTGGGCTTTGGAGAGTCTGAAGGAGACTTTTGGTTTGGGACATTGTCTATCTAATAGAATATAGAATTCTATTCTTCTTTTCAGGGCACTCCTGGGCTCTTATCTCTACCGCTTGTACTTTTGCTCGATATATAGTTGGGGTTTTACCTAAGGGCATTGATACCTTGAAACCTAAGGGCTTCAAGGATACTCCAATAATAATGATGATGAAAATTGAATGGCATGATTAAATTTTTACTGATACATTCATTTTTGCTGAGATGAATACCAAATTCCCAAATAGTCTCATAGATAGCAAATATCAGATATGAAAACAAATCATAGGATTCTGATTTCATTATTCCTTATTATTTTCAACTTCTAGGCAATTTGAACTGCCCAGAAAACGAATGTGAAGGCTGTGAACCTTGTGGAGGGCAGCCCACCTGCCAGAATCGCAATCCAGGAGAAGGAAAAATCTGTACTTTAGAATGTAGACTAACGTGTGTCTGCAAAAAGGGATTCATCAGATGTCAAACTAATGGACAATGCATTCCCATCGATAAATGTTGAATATCTCCAAGATTCATCCACTTGTTCAACTCTTCCGTCCAATAAAAAACAAATGGTAGAATATCTCAATCTTTCATGTATTTCAGGAATTTGAAGGGTGACTGATGGATCAAACCCTGTATATCTGGTATCATCGATAGTTTCAAAATCTCTGGAATTAAGGTCTATTTCAGCCGTATATTATTGAAATAATCACATATAATAAGCGGAAATATTTGAACACTTAAATATTATGTTGATCAAACTAACAAATGCTGAATATTAATAATAAGATATATATAAGCAACGAGTAAGTAAGTTAGTAAGTATTATGAAATATTGTACGGGAAAAAAATAATTTGAACAACAAAAAAACAAATCTCAATGAAATTAAAAATCAAGATGAAAAATTTATAGAGGATGACAAATGTACAGCAAACATATTTAATGACCATATCGTAGACGTAGGCGAAATTCTAGATAGTGGATTCCAGACACACCTATCGTGTTATTCAATGATAGAAAAGTTCACTTTCAACCCTTTTATTAAGAAGTCATCAGCGTGTACAAGTTTTTACCCACGAGCCATAAACCTAACCTGTACTTTCTTATCCCCAATTGACGTACATTCATATCCTGCTGTCAAGTCAACTCTACCCTAGAATTGCCTACCCAGTCAACCAGGTGTGCCAACTTATCATCTCCCTTTTTGTAAAGGAAATTCCAGAGAATACATAATATACATACATCAAACTATGAAGACCAGGTTTGCTCAACAAAATCATTCAAATATGCGGGTTTCATGGTACATCTTTTTGTTCAGCCTGGTGAAACATTCTTTTGAAATCTTAGATCATCTAAATTCTGTGCATTTTTATATTCTATTTTATTTGGTACATGATCCGATACATCAACCACCTCACTGGGGTCCTCACCATGATTTGGTCCAGGATCCTGTGACGTAGCATGAAAAACAGGGCCCATCAAATTATGAGGCAGTTTGGTAGACCTAACCTTGAGGGCATCAGTCTGGGTGCTTGGAAGATAATATGGAGCGTTAATTAGATGCTACCGAATTCTGCGGAATGAACCAACATCAGTTTCTATTATATATGATCTGGAAGTTTATTTATAATGCTCGATAACGAGTTGACGTACATTTGTTGGCTCCTAGTTAAAGTTAATATTTCGTGATTTTATTGAGAGCAGATTTGCTGGAATAGAGTTAAATATTATATTCGTGACTGCCAGCTAAGTCATAGTGATAAAAAGGTGAAATATATTTTGATCAAAGATGGTACTTACAAGAGATCAATCAGAGGAAATAAAATCCATCGTGAACGTAGTGATAAAACAACTATGGATGGATGAGAAAGTCGTAAAAACTATTACCGATAAGGTTTCTGAAGAAATATCAAAGAGTGTGAACAACAAACTCGAACTTTTTGAGAAGAGGATCATTGATTTAGAACAGAAAATCATGGTACAAAAACATGAACAAGACAACGAAGTACAGACGATAAGTTCAAATTTGTTCAAATTACAAGTTGGATTAGGAAAATATACAAACAAATTAGACAACATCAATCAAGACTCAAGAATATGCAATCTACGAATTTTCAGTATGAAAGAAAATGAAAACGAAGATATCAAAGAAGTTTAAATTCATATGTTTAACAACAAAATGAATCTGCATATCCAAACGTCAGATATAGAGGCAGCATATAGAGTTGGTAGAATGAAGAAGGGAAAAGCTAGAGGGGTCTTTCTCAAGATGTTGGATTTCCAGTTGAAAAAGATTATATATTCTTATAAAAAGCTCTCCAAAGGGACTGGCATTATCATCAGGGAAGATCTGACTAGTTTGAGGCTGAATTTTATGGATGAAGCTATAAAAAGAACAAATTTATCAAGCGTGTGGTCTGAAAATAAAAAGATCATGGTAAAGAAGAATAATAAGATCAAGATCATATTCTCACTTGAAGATTTGAATACACTGTAGTGAATTTATAATCCCCATTTGAAATGTATTCCACTGCTCGAATATCTTATACATCATGAACTAGGATCCTTTTAATCATTTCGAATTTCATTTTTTGTTATTTTCCCGAGTTGTGAGAAATAATGTTGTTATAAGTATATAATCGATATTTTCAAATTAATATTTCATTACTGTGCTACACTTTTGATTTTTATAAACATTTTGAAGTTTCATTATATTAGAATTCTTTCAGGATGTTAGAATTATTCAGTTTATTAGATGAGCAAGAAACAAAGATAATTGATAATATTGAGGAAGCATTCGATATAGATATTGGAAATCATGCGTTAGGTATTATGCACATGAATATCAGAAGTATCAGAAAAAACTTTGAGGAGCTAATAGTTTATCTAAAGTCTTCAAAAAATAACATACATGGTATTGTACTTTCTGAAACATGGAACTTAGAAAGGGTGAGTGATTATTCAATTCCCAATTATACAACGTTTTATAACAATAATTCTAAAGTCAACCAAAACGATGGAGTCTTGGTGTACATAAAGAGTACTCTGAAAGCTAGTGTTGAAATTGTTTCACTAACAGAAACAAAATTCATACGATTCTCCTTAAAAATAAACATGACTGACATTAAATTCACTGCTTCCTACCGTCCTCTATCAATAAATGTTGATAATTATATCATGGATATCAATGCATTATCCGCAAATTTTCAAAAATTTAATATCGAAATATTTCTAGGGGATATAAATATCAACTCATTGAAAAAAGATTCTCTGGAGGTGATTAACTACCTGAATATGTTCAATGAAAATGGATTTTTTCCTTATATGAATGCAGCTACTAGAGTTACTGGTGATACTCAAAGTAATCTAGATCACATATTCATCCGTAAGAAAATTATGATAAGCAATTCTATTAAATTTATTCCCATGGTGGTAGAAACGCACTCAACTGACCACTACACTACTTTATTATTAGCTTTAAATATACCCAATGAGGAAACAAAAACTGGAAAAACTGAATATTTCAAAAAGTTGACTACCATAAACTCAATTATTTGCTGAAAAAAGAAAATTGGAGAGGAGTAGTGGATTTGAATAATGTACAGGAAGGCTACAGTAATTTCATAAATAAACTACAAAAATATATAGATATATGTACAAAATAATTGAAATATAAAAATGGATAGAATAGATAGAATATAAGCGATATAGAAATTTATTAAATAATCTAATGAGAACAACAAAAAATGAATACGATAAAAACCAGCTCATGGATGCAGGAAATAACTACAAAAAAGTTTGGAAAGTAATTGATTGTGCATCCAACGCAACTTCATCAAAAAAGCAATTGGGAAATATCGATATTCTGAATATAAATGGGAATGAAATTACAGACAACACTGTAAAATCTAATATCTTCAATAACTATTTTACAAAGATAGGAAGTAACTTAGCAGAAAAGATAGTGAAACAAAATAGAAAGGTTCCACAAAAAATTATTTAATCTGTGAAAAACATTAAACGAATATATATTCCTAGAGCCTGTATCCAAAAATAAACTAGTTGAAACAATTTCAACGTTGAAAAACGAATGTGTCACTGGAGAAGATAGAATATCCACAGCACTAATAAAATCAGTATATGTGAATATTATAGAGCCACTAAAATATATATTCAATGCGTCATTCGAAACAAGTACAATACCTACTCAGTGGAAAAAAGCAGTTATCACTCCAGTTCATAAATCTGGTGATTATAGAAATCCAAACAATTATAGAACCATCTCCGTCATTAAGAACTTCGCAAAGATATTCGAAAAGTGTCTGAAAAGTCGTTTAATGACATTTTTCACCAAACATAAAATTATCTCGGAGGAACAGTTCGGATTCCAGAAAAAAATTTAGTACAGAAGATGCAATCCTGGACTCAATACATAATATTGTTGGAGGTCTGGATAGATCGAGAAAATGCCTTGCGGTTTTTCTCGATTCAGCCAAGGCTTTCCATACTGTTTCGCATAATATTTTACTTGGACGTCTTAACAAAGTTGGCATGAGTGGAACAACACTGAAAATCATAGAGAAATACTCGCAAGATAGAACACGAAGCGTAAAAATTGATGACTGCTATAGTGATCCTCTGAATATAACAGTCGGTGTTCCACAAGGAACAGTGTTGGGTCCGGTATTGTTTCTTTTGTATATAAATGACATTGTTAAATTGGAAAACTCTAATGGGCATTTAGTATCATATGCCGATAACACAGCCATAGTATTTATACTTGATACATGGGAATTGGTATATAAAGATGCTGAGCTGGGCCTCTACAAATCTCCAAATCACATTTTCTCTTACTAGTGAAGACCAGCCTATAAAAAACTTTCTCTCGATTCATAGCAACTCTTGTGATACACTGTACTGCAGACTTTGTCCATGTATTGAAAAAATCGATAAACTTAAATATCTCGGAGTCTTGGTGGACCAACACCTAAGGTATCTAACAAGAAAACTTCGACAAATGATACATAAATTTTATTCACTACGTGATATCCTCAACAGAAAAAATGCTTTGATAGTCTAGAACTCACTGGTAGAATCGATTCTGAGGTACTGCATAGTAATATGGGGAGGTCTTTATGATAACGCTCAGAAAATAATACAAACTACTCGAAATTGTCTGCTGAAGATACTATTTAAAAAAGATAGATTATATCATACAAGAACTTCATATACGGAAGCTAAATTATTTATTATCAAGAACTCATTTACCTATCAGTGTCTCTTACTCACATATCGTAAATCGAAGCCAGTTATCAATCCACTCAAACATTACGTTACCAGATTCATAAAAAATAAATCTATCGATATATAGGAAAAGTCGCCTACAAAGATTTATTTTTTACATTGGCCTGAAACTTTACAATGATGTCCCAAGATACGTCATAGAATTGAAAAAAGAAAATATCTTCAAGATCAAAATAAAAAATTTCATATTTTCCGGGGAAATTGATATCGATCTATATCTATGACTTATACGAACGATACGGTCGAACGATAAAATTTTGCAAAAATTTTAATGTATGAATATGTTTTCTAATTTTCATCACTCACTCTGCTTCATCTATCGACATTATTAATCACTGTTTGAAACATAGCTTCATTTATTTACGTATCATATATATTGTCACGCTCGGTATATCAGGGTGGAAATCACAATTCGAATCGATCAATTCATCTATTCCAAATTGAGAAACATCCAATAATAATTATTTAGTTCAAGGTAGTTTATTACTTCAATTAGCTCACGATATCCAATATAATAGTTTATTATTTATAAAGCAAAGTTTGTTTCTCAATTGGGTCAAGATCCAAAACTTGCGTTATCAAAATTATAAACGTTAGACCCGGGCGAGAAGTGACTATTTGCTGAATCTGCAAGAATCAGTGATATACACTTCTCAAACGGTGATATCGGGAGATTCATTCTTGGTCAGTCGGTCCACAATGATCAATCGGTGAAGTGTGGGAAACCGATGACCCTTTGCGCTGATTGCACCGACACGAGGGTACCAACCCCAACAAGACGAATATGGTAGACACATCCCCTCGACCAGGGCGGTACAATTTGTCATTTACAGTCCAGGGATGTTTGCTAACTTACATTTAATTCACATTTTACTAAATTAATTTATTCACTGTTCACTTTTTATTCACTTTGTTCACTATTTGATTTTGACCTTTTTTATACACTTTCAATAAATTGTTAGTTCGTTCTATTGAAATGCATTGTTTTCTTGTCGCAATGCTGAAAGTGATGAATTACTTTATCTCCCATCTCGCTGCCAAGCTAAACCCCCAAACGGGCCACCCTTGTATGTGACAAGGGGGTACACTAGTAGTATTTAACCATACTACGCGACATGGTGGAGGCGCCGTAGTATTTAACAATACTACGCGACAATATATAATAATTCATTTCAAATACCTTTAGGGAAATTACACGAACTCTGTATGTTTCAAATTCAATTCTGAAAGATCGGAGAGAGGTGCAAAATACAAGCTCTTGTGCTTAGGTTGTCTTCTCTGATAAATTCACCATACTTTCGAATATCAATCACCCACGCTGAATCTCCTATCAAGAGGATCCATATCCTTTGCATTGTGTATTTTAATTTAATTTCTTTGTTGACCATCTTTCATCTCTTTTTATTTTTCGAAGAATTGTGCCCTAGTGTCTGAAGTGTTTTCAAGCAATGATGGTGGTTGAGGCAAGTTAGCCCTCAATATTCGGTTCATCAACAGTTCTGATGGTGTGAAACCACACTCCAATGGGGTACATCGAAAAACTAACAATGCCAAGGATAGGTCTTCCTGTATGTTTTTCTTAATAAGACCCTTAGCGATCTGTACAGCTCTTTCTGCTCTTCTTGATATGAGTAAAATTGTATTCTTTTGCAAAGTTTTGACATTTGGAAGAAAACTGTGGTCCATTGTCTGATCTTAGTACTTCAGGGATCCCACATCTAGTAAAACATTCCTTTAATTTTGGAATAATGGCCTCTTCCGTCATACTAGTCAATGCAAAAATTTCAAACCAATGTGAATAATAGTCAGTGATGATTATATACCACTTTTCGCAACACTCATATAAATCTACTGCTACTTTTTGCCAGGGTCTTGTGACCGTATTATCTCTATGAAAAGTCTCCCTTTTGTTCTCTCTGTGTTCCACACACTTTGGGACAATTTTTTACGAGGTTCTCAATTTGGGTAGATAATCCTATCCACCAAACACTAGATTTTGCGCGTTCCCGACATTCCACTATCCCTAAGTGGCCTATGTGAATGAACTCTATACATCTAAGCTGTAGGCTTTTAGGTTTTATGATACGTGTTCCTTTCATGAGGAAGTTCTGAGAATATGAAATACTATATCCATATTGGAAATAAGGCAAAAGTTCGATTGGCATTTTTGGTTTTTCTGGCCATGAACTGATAGAAAATTCTTCCAATTTTTTACATATAAAGTCTTTTTCTTGTTCAATTAATTCAAAAAAATAGTCTTTAATTGGCAAGTTTATTTCGATTGATTGTACGTAACCAGCTACTTCTGTTTTCAATTCATCATCTTCTAATCGTTGACTCCTCAAGGGGCCTCTGCTTAGAGTATCTGGTACTATCAAATTTTTCCCGGGCGTGTACATGACGGTTTATTTATATCACATTAAGGGCATACGGAATCTCTGTGAGCGTGGAGTTGAGTCGTCCAAGTTTTTAGTTTGAATAATTTGAACTACTCAATGGTTTATGATATGTTTCAAAAATTGAATTTGGAACCCTGGAAATGTTGTCTGAGAAATACTCTGCTGCCCAAGTAAAGCTAAAGCTTTCTTTTCAATTTGTGCATAGTGAGTTTCTGGTGAACTCAATAAACGAGATGCAGCAACAATTTCCCTTGTCTTGTTTTCTGGATTTTCCTGCATAAGGCAACTGCCCAGTCCAAATGCATCTGCACTGACAATAATAATTGTTTTTTTTTTGCATAAAAAAATGCCAAATTTGGTGAAGTTTTCAACATGTCTTTAATTTTATTGAACGATTTTTCTTGGGAAGGTCCCCATAAGAATTCTATGTTTTTTTTCAGGAGAGACTCTATAATTTCGAATCTATTATTTATGTATTTTGCGGCGAAGTTAATCATTCCTAGTAATCTCAAGAGTTCTGTTTCGTTTTCTGGGATTGGAAATTCTCTAATAGAAATTACTCTGTCTAAATCAACATAAATTCCTTTTTGTGAAATTGGGTGACCTAAGTACTTGACTGATTGGGAGGCAATGACACATTTCTTTTCATTAAATGTAATTCCTTCAACATGAAGGTTTTGCAAAACTTTTTCTAATATTTTTTCATGTTATGAAATGGTTTGATTTTTATTTCGAAATGGTATCAATATCAAATCTAGTAAACATTTCTTTGATATTATTTGCTATATTATTTTGATTTTGATGGTTATCTAGAAAACACATTAATTTATTACATTCACAATTCTGATCATTTTCCCTGACTCCTACTCAAGATGGGTTGTCTAAGGTTTCTAACTAGATAAAGAGTTTCAGTACCAGTGATGCTACCATAAGTATACCATAAGTAAAATCAATTCTCATTTTTCCTTTAGTGTCTAATATATGATTATCTGCTTAATGGAGTCACATTTCATAAGTTTATTCAAGAACTCTAGGGGCAGGTTCTCATAAGGAAAACAAGACACATCAGCACTCGAATCCACAAAGAAAGGCACACTATACCTATGGTGTAATAAAATATCCACATACCAGCGATCCTTATTATCAAAATATACTCGGCCTATGAAATTATACAACCACCTTTCGCCTGCTTGACTTCTAGATGACTCCTCAGTTCCCCAGCTTCTGAATCTGTATGTTCAACAGCACGTACTAATTTTCCTCCTTTAGAGCGACATACCACACTCCAATGACCTCGCTTATTGCATGAGCGGCAAATTGATGTTTTTGCTGGACATTTTTCTTTATCAAAACAAGTTTTTTTATATCACAGAACCAACACCTTCTGTCCTTATTCTGGATTCTGTCAGTTGGAACCAGCTTGTTTTTCCAGTATGGACTGGAAAAGTCCCGATTAACAACACTCACTGTCTAGTCTTGGCGTAAAATTCTATTCGGTGCATGTTGCATTTCTGCTTGCCAGGATATTGTAATAGCTTCCTCCAAGTTAGTCCATCTTTCAGTTGTAGGCTCTCACTAACTTTGACATCTGCTACCCCTATAACAATGCGGTCACGAATTAGCGCATTTTTCAATGTCCCATAATATGCACAGTGTTCAGCCAGAGCATGTAAGCTAGTTATAAAGGTCTCAATGAGTTCTCCTGATTGTTGAATTCTGGAATCAAATTGGTATTTCTCAAATATTATATTTCGTTTTGGTATGAAATGAGTATCTAACTTATCCAGTAATTCTTCAAATGTTTCATTGCCAGTCAGGTTTTGTTGCATCAAGATTTCTTCGGCCTCATTGACTGACATGTACCGTTGTTATCGTTTTTTCCATTGGGGCCATGACTGCGACTGTGTGAAATTGAATTCATTTGACGCACTTACGTTTGCAAACGTCTCAGTTCCTCTGGGGGGCCCCCTGTTGGTTGTGTCTCCGTTTTCGCATTCGGCATCATATTATGTGTATAAGGTATAACTTCGTGAATCGCTGCAATCGCTGGATGGGGCCGTTTTGACACCCCGTTTTTTCCAGAACGATATTGTCCGTCGAAGATGTTTGACTGTGGATGTCGATCACTCTTCAGCACAATTTATGTATGTGAAGCACCGCTGCCACCATGTAGTGTTATTCAATGATAAAGAAGTGTACAAGTTTTCACGCACGAGCCATAAACCTAAGCTGTACTTTCTTATCCCCAATTGACGTACATCCTGCTGTCAAGTCACCTCTACCCTAGTATTGCCAACCCAGTCGACCAGGTGTGCTAACTTATGCCTAACAGCATAATACTCAGGCCTCCTCAAGAGGACAGTCCATTTTCCTATTCGCAACAAATAGTAAAGAAATTATTTTCACTATAAAACTCTCAAAAAATAAAGCACCTGGTCTGGATGAAATTAGGTCTGAGACATTGAAATCAGCAGAAGAACTAGATAAACCTCTTTCACACTTGAATAATAAAATGTTAACAGTGGAGAATGTTCCTTTATATCCAAGGTAGCTGTCGTAAGTTATATCTACGAAAATGACAGCAAAATAGATACCTGATATTATAGGTCCATATCTAACGTTGCGACATTTTTGAAGTAATTTTCACCGAACGGTTTGATTTGCTAAGTGACAAACAATTCGGATTCATCCAGGGAAAATCGACATATGTTTCATCACCACCGAAATGTACAAAGCAATATACATAAAAAAATAACCATATATTGCGAAGGCTTCTGATACTGTCAATCATAAACAGATGATAAACACTTCGCAAGATCAGGGTTTAGACGAAGTCCACTTCGACTTGGAATCTTATTTATCATCCCCACAACAGTTGGTCAAAATTAAAAATGAATTGAGCGAATCGAAATTAGTTGAATTGAAAGTTCCTCAAGGCACATCTCTAGGCCCTATACTTTTCAATATCTATGCCTGAATAAACAGCTCTCGAATCGGAAACATTGTTAGTCTAGCGGATGTCACTGCAATATTTGAATTTCAAAGCAAAATGTTGAAAATATCTGAAAGAAATATTTGATTGGTTCAGTTATAGGAAGCACTTCATGAACTACAAAAAACTATGAATATCATTCTCTCTATGTAAGAGTGGGTTACCAAATTTCAATAAACTAGACATAACATAGAGTAATTTCAATGAAAGCAACACATTGACAATGTTAGCAATACACAAAGGAATCTTCAAGAAAAATTTAAGTTATCTTCTCTTGTATTCCTGTCGAAACAATATCTTTAAATAATATTTTTCAAATGATTCATTGATTAGTGGTAGTGAGAGAACGAGTCAGCGGAGGAGAGGCGCACTTTATAATCGTTCTATTCGGATCTGCTTGTCCTATTTTCATTCGGTGCATTCAAAGAAGAAGGATTTCGCTTCTGTTCTTGAGTGAATGCGCAGTTCTGTAGGAGAGTGAGAAATTGATGTCTCATTTTTCTTGTAACAAAATGCTGTGGAAAACGAAACCGGACTAGATACCTTATCAAGAGGTTTTAGGGAAGGTAGTGGTGGCCTATGACAAAACAGAATGGGCTATAAACTCATTCAAATCACAAGAATTTGACGGGATTTATCCAGCATTGCTACAGAAAGGACCGAAAATACTGGTCAGATGGCTTCGCAAAATACTGAGAGGCAGTCTGGCTCTTGGGTACATACCAAAAATATGGAGAAATGTGAGGGTAAGCTTTATACCGAAACCTGGGAAAAACGGACAGGCTGGTTGTTAGCACTACATCGACTGGTCGAGAGGGTGGATAATACGCTGGAAAACAAAGAGGTGCTACTATCGGCTTTCTTAGACAACACCTCTATAAACTCTATAATCAGAGCTCTCAGACAGAAAGGAATCGAGGTACCCTGTGTGGCCTGGATAAATCAATGCTGAACAATAGAATGATTAATATCACTGTTATGGGAGAGACTGTGGTACTGTTTCCACTCCTGTGGAATCTAGTTGTGGACGGGCTACTCAGGATACTAAAACAGTGGACATAGAGTCCTTGGATATGCTGATGACATAGTTGTATTGGTACAAGAAAAAAAACAACACCAAAGTCAGAGATCGAATGGGAGAGGCTCTGGAATTGATAATGAGATGGACGGAACAGGAATGGCTCAGTATCAGCCCTCACAAGGCCGCCATAAAAGCATCCATCCGAAGACGCAAACTGGAAGGGCTTGTCCCCTAAAACATCGAGGAGAAACGATACATTTGAAAGAAGAAGTGATATTAGACTTGAAACTGACCTGGCAACAACAAATGGAAAAGATCACGAATGTCACTAATGGTGGCCAGACGCTCTTGTGGAATACAATGGGGACTAAAACCACAAATGTTGTACTGGATATAAAACAGGGTGGTAATGCTCTCCATGACATATGCCTCACTGGTGTGGTGGCCTAAGACACTAAAAAGAGGAGCAATAACACGACTGAGCAAGGTACAAAGGCTTGCCTGTCTAGGTATCACAGGGGCTATGAAATCAACGCCTACTGCAGCCATGAAGACACTACTGGATCTGCCTCTCCTTCACCTAGTGATACAGGGGGAGGTAAGGCTTAATGTCTTCAGACTACAAAATACACTGGACGATGCTAACATAGGAACAGGGCACATGAACATCGTAAGGATAGTGAACAGGGACACACTTAACATGAGAACAGATCACACATTCCCAAACGATATACATTCAATAACCTATTGGGTGTCCATACCAGATGGAACTGAATGGAGTAATACGAAGCTCAGCACCATATTGCAGGAACAGATCTGATATACAGACGTATCAAAGACTACATATGGGTCAGGAGCAGGAGACCAAGCCCAGCTATTCACTGGGAAAAACACCTTCGTTTTTCAAGCAGAGGTATATGTTATTCTCCGATGCGTAAAGGAGAAAAACAGGAGAGCCTTAGAACATAAGCAGATCCAAATAATGTCAGACAGTCGAGCGGCACTTGAGGCATTGAGAAGCAAAGAAGTGACTATTTGTATTCGATCACAAGAAAGAACTGAAAACGCTGGCAGACCTGAGCAGCGTCAAGCTTACCTGGGTGCCAGGACATCAAGGGATTGCTGGCAATGAGAAAGCTGACAAACTTGCAAAAACAGGGTCAGATAATGATCCAGATATAGGAAAAATTCTAGGAGTACCAAAGCGTACAGCCCGAGCGCCTGTAAGAGGCTGGATACGGAAAAAACATAAGAATCATTGGAATAACATACCAGGGAATATACATGGAAAACAATGCATCGAGGAACCATGCCACAGACAAATTGCAGATCTGCTATACATGAACAGAGAGCAGATAAAAACTGTCATAGGACTCATGACCAACCACGCACCGGCCACCAAGGAGCACCTTACCAGGATGGGACTGTATAATGGCGACCCAAATTGCAGACTATGTGGAAAGAAACCAGGAGCAGTATCACATATATTATGCAAATGCGAGGCATTAGATCGCAGAAGGCAGACGATTTTTGGGATTTCAACTACCTCCGAAAAAAAAGTCCCTAACTGAATACCTAGATCAAAGTCTTGGAAATTCGAAAGTTTTTGCTTTGTATAATATGGCAAAATTGAATGCAAACCTCCCATCGATGATTTGTGTTGGTGACACTTTTGAATTAACGATAATCAGTGGAAATATTTTGATGCTGCAGGCAGCATGTGACATTTTACCCAGCTGCAACTATAAATTGCTCATCACTTTGTTGAATTTATCTTTGATTGCATCTTTTCAGACCATAATCCTACATAAGTATAAATGTAGTAATTTATTTTTCTGCTATTATTCAGAAAATGGTTTCTGTTGGTAGTCACAACCCGTGATTAGTGGCCAACCCCCAAGAAAAAAAATCTGGTGACAACGGTGACACTGATTCATTCGTGTGGAGATTAATGTTTTTATATCAGTTTTTATAAACCTGATTTTATGACAAATTGGGGGTGACTACTCCGTCACCCCCAATTTGTCATTCGAAGTAGATGAAACAAATGTTGCCATTTTCATATCAGAGTATGATGAGGTGTAGTCGATAGCTATGAAAATGAGGTATAGGTATGTTCCTCATATTTTGGGGATATGATGAAAAGTAACACTTCGTTTAAAAAGAGAATTTTGCGTTTTCGAGGCGCAAAGACAACGAAGTCGAGCTTGCAAAATTTGCGAGTCAAACATAGTTACTTTTGATCTGAATGAAACTCGATATTTCGCCGCATGCTAAGTTTATCAATATTCAATCAATGAAATAATAGTGGAGTGATAACCATTGTGGCTCACGTCAATCTAACCTTGGCCAATTTTCTTGCAAGAATAATGAGAGGCAAATGAAACAAAGAAGATCTGACTTCTATAACTATCACAACCTGATCCTGATAACTAAGTTTTATACTTATCATTTGTCAATCAAACCTGTTGTTTGTAGGTTCATTAAATGTTCCATGAAATTCACAATGCTACACTTGCTACACATCTTCAGTTCTCAGGAGTTGAAATTCATCTTTACCTCCTAGACACTGAAAATTTTCTACAGCAACATATAATAGTACATTGTTTTATTAGGATCAAAATTGATACTTTGTTCGACAAGCGAATTTTGCGTCTGCGAGGCGAATTGATAACGAAGACGAGCACGCAAAATTTGTGAGTCAAAAAGATACACAACCAATAGAATTGATATCTGATTTATAAAATGTAAGTGAAATAACGACCATCGTAGCTCCCGACAATCTAACATTGACCAATTATCTGGCAGGAAGAGGAAAGTGGCAATGAGGTGGCCAATAAGACAAAAAAAGAAGAAGAACTATAACCTAACTTCTATTCGTACGGGTTTTGATGATATTTCCATATTCTTGTTCATTTGATTTCGATTTGATCGAGACAATTAAAATTTATAGAAGTGAGGTACTGGAAGTTCATCATTTCATACGAACTCAACTGAACTAAAGTACCTCAAGGGTGACCCCATAAAATTCTTTGAAGAATGAATAATGTGAGAAGATCGAGGAGAATCATATAAAGATACTGAACATTTATTATTTGTAGCTGTTGACCAACTGTATAAATCAGGTTTCTTCGATTTTCATTTGTAGTTTTTTAATATCAAAATCACAAATGTAGGTATGCAAATGTATCACTTTATTGTTGAGCATAATGAATAAATACAAAGTTGTTTAACTTTGTAGAATGGTAAGCACAATCATATCACAATGCTACTAGGTACTTTATTTTCAAATCCTAGGATTTGAAAAATCAACTTTATATCCTAGGCACTGAAAATGTTGCCATGGAACATACATATCAATCGTTTTGTTGTGTCAGTATAAGAAACGTCAACTTCTAGAGCTAATTTCAGAACAAAAATGGACGACTTTTGGGTCGGTTGCATCAGAAAAATCATTTCATTGTGTCAGTACAAAAACGACAAGCAGGTAAATCCACGATTTTGAAATGCCTAGTTGAAAAACAATGAAAAGACAAACGTGGAAAGAGAAATGACTCTTTGTGCCTATTGTGTGCATTTGATGATATTTTTATTTTTACTAGAAGAAATTAATATAAAAGCCTCACTGACCTGGTGGAAACATTCAAATGCAGAACAGCAAAATCATTGATTTCACGATTCAAGGTTACGTCGATGATCTGGTACAATCGCATGGAAGTAGCATCAAACACAATCATCAGCTGATGAGCAAGGGAGGGATGAATTCAATATCAATTTCAGTAATACAGTGCTTATTCCATTCACTAGGAGCAGAAAGTACGAACTCAAAGCTCCAACTCTGAATCGAATCCAGCTCAATTTTTCAAAGAGATTCAATATTTGGTCTTGAACAGACCAAAAACTGTCATGAAACAGCCAAAGCAACCACATTTTTTTTCGGGCTATTGCGGCAAGTTGGACATGCCACAGAGTCTTTGGGGTCTGGAACCGAAAGCGGACTTCAACTAGTAGCATCAGTGTGGTACATTGATAGATACAAGATGTATAAAAGGCCTAGAGTGGGCGAAACAGGTTGTCAAATCCCCTTGGTAACACCCCAAGCATCTTTCAAGAAAAAGTATTCGATGTTTTTTGTATCCTTTTTCATTCCTGAAAGAAAAAATAGAATAAGATAATATTGAACCAACCAACGAGAACAACATTCATAGATATTTGTGAGTACATTGGTAAGATTTTTATTATCTTATGAATATAAACCATTTGATACGAGAATGGACATGTTCCAATAGCAGCTCGTTGTTGTTTCAGAATTGTCTGAATAACTAACGTATCTTCAACTGTTATGCAGCATTCTTTATTTCAATGAAATTACACACAAACTGCTAGTCTTATATATTCGAGGAAATACTATCAAATTATTCCTATTTCACTACTTATAATTGTATTGATTACTTTAGTTTTTCGGCATAGGAAGAAAGAAACATTTGCAATCTTCATTCATAGAAGAAATCGTTGCATGGACTACGAGCAGATATAATTCAATATTCTGCGTGGTTTTTGCCATGAAAGTAGTTGTTTTCTGCTCATGGTATTACAGATATTCAGATTCAAACTGTATTTGATATTTTTTATTGTACAAGACTATTTTTCTTTCAATTTTTCGTCCAATTCATGGCTTCTTCATTTTTTATCGATTCTTCCATTGAAGCAAGGTACTTTCAAATTCAGATAAAATAATATATCTGATTACTATTCCGTTCTGTCAGTAATTGCGGAATATTTTCTATATATCATTGATAATAATATAAGATGCCCTAGGTATAATAGTTTTCACTGGATTATATCTGTTGAATAGATTCATGATGTTCGACAAAATTTACCCTAATATATTTCTGATGAAATAGGTCATTGATCTAATTCGACGAAATTGTTGAACTTTATTATCTACAACAATGGTGACATCATGAATGTGATATCAGCGTAATCTGGTGGATCCAATCCTACTTGGTTATATTATTATAGTAGAGAACTCACAAGTTACTGGCATCACCGTACGATCTGTTTGATATTTTTCAATTTTATTTATTTATTTTTATTTATTTATTTATTTATTCACGGGATAACCCCATTACAGTTTGATTTGACATACATTTACTAAATTTACATTAATATATATATATATATATAAATAAATCTATCTATACATGTAGATGTGAAATACGGGAACGTAGGCAATCATCGGATGCAGTGAAAATAGTAGGTACAATGAACAAAAGTATAAACAATAAATATAAGATTGATCAGTCAACAAGTGAAGACATTACTATATTATATCAAGTATCGAATTAATTTTGACTCGTCAATTACCAACTGATAGTAGGTAGGATTTTTTGAATGATTCATAGGATACTCCAAATATATCAATATTCTTATCTTCGAATAACTTCAAGGTTCTTTCAACAGGTGTATGTTTTCCATAATTTGTCGAATGAAATGATAAATGAAATAAATTATTATTTCTGAAATTTCTGTTGGGAATATTGAAGCTAATTGTTTCAAGTAATACTGGACAAGAAATACTGCCATTTAGTAATTTGTACATATAACAAAGATCTGAATGAATTCTTCTGGTCTTCAGTGGTTTGAGATTTAGATCATGTAAAATGCCGCTGTAATCGTGATCTAGTATCTGGACACCGTTTTTATAAAAGAGCAGATTATAAAAGAAAAATTTATTTCGAACCCTTTCTATAGCCGTACAGTGTACATGATAAAAAGGAGACTAAACCATTGACGCATATTCCAATTGAGATACAACTAAAGCTAAGTAAACCCTTTTCAGCGCTTCGATCGACAAACCTGAAAAATTACGTGATATGAGACCTAATACTTTAGAGGAATTCAAGGTGATTTTGTTTATATGTGTAATAAATTTGAGTTGTTCATCAAAAACTACTCCCAGGTCTTTTATTGAGAATGTATATTCTACTTGTTGATCGTTAATATTATATGACGTATCAAATTTGAGACTTACTCTTGAAAAAGAAATACAATAACATTTTTTTACATTTAAATACAAGTTGTTAGTAACACACCATTGATACAATTGGTCAATGTCAGCCTGGAGGAGTATTTGGTCGTTCAACGACTCTATTGGTCTGAACAATTTAAATCATCCGCCAACATAAGGTAATCACAATTCCTGAAGCCGCATCCAATGTCATTTACAAATATATTGAATAAGAGGGGTGAACAATGTGACCCCTGTGAGGTTTCAATAAATCTTACGAACGATTCAATTGATATAATCTTTGAGAGTAATTGTCACAATCATCATTGACTAATATCATCTTGAAGTTGATGTGAAAAATATACTCTTGAGGTGTAGTCAGTTACTTCCGATTTACTCCAGAAAAGCTATGCGCTCACCTTCATTTGCAATTGAATTTGGTATGATATGATATGATTTTCTCTGCATATAGATATGTTTCGAGTTCGTGAATAGCAAATTGAGTCATATAACAGCATTTTTAAAACAAAAAAATTGATATTAATACGAATAATATATTCAATGATCAGTCAGTCTCCACAAAAAAAAACAATAATGCCGAAGGTGATAAATTTGTTGACGTTTTTGTGCATCAGCGTCTACTTGGTTCAAGGTGAATTGATTCAACTGAATGATCTATTTTCTATTATTATGACTATCAAACCACTCTGAAATGATAAACAAAAGCATCGAATATATTCCACAGATCCAATTCTTTTTACTTCATCACTGTCCATAGGGTATTGATTCATAAAGAAGTAAAAGTAGATGTTGATAGTGAAGAAGATATATCCACGTCTTCTTCATAGGTTCTATCTTGATATATTCATCTGGTCCTCCCAAAATCATCTAAGAATTCTCGAATTTTTGAATTGAAAGTTGAATATTTCATATTTCAGTAGGAGACAAAAATCCCAAGGTTTCAGCGAACTTTCGAGATATTCCAACAATAAGCCATGAATTGAAAAGACTATCAGAAGAATAAAAGTAATGCTTTTCACGTCCTAGCCAATTGATGATTTAAAAAACGATTTGAATGACTGGCAGACTACAGCAAATAACAAATACCTCGACAAATACTTTCTTGGCTAATTGAATAAGTCAATTCTTCCTAACGTGTTTGAAATGATTAAATGGTTGAGACGTGAAAATTTGTTTTCCTACGACCATGTATGAAAACGTCACTGTCATGTTGTTTAGAAAGAAGCTCATATCACCATGGAACTGTTATTTGAAAGAAAAAAGCACACGTGTTGATATGAAAAATATCACACGCTCGCATGAATTGATTGAAATAATTAGGTATATTAGTTGGTACTTACTGTCAATATATGCGTTCTCAAATCAAATTCATATTGTTTATTGGTATTTCTGTCTCTTTTCGAATTATACCGAGAATTCGTTATCTATTAATTTCAATGTGTCAATGATACATTATAACCTGTGAATTCACTTTAATGAAAATTAGGGACAGTGACTGGAACTATTTCTATACATGTCTGATGATGTTGATGGCAGCAGGTGAAGCATCCACAACTCGCTACCAGAGAGTGCGGCCACAGTTTTATGTGTGGCTTGCATCAGTTGCATGTTGCATTATATCACAGATGTTTGCACTATTTACTTTTGACAAGGAGTCAAGAGCTTTGTTTTGGTATTGCTCGGAACCGTCCTAAAACCGTTCTAGAACAGTTCTGCTCATGCGCATTTCCTTCAAGTGAATAATTTGAAGAAAATGCGCATGAGCAGTATAATTCCAGAACAATTCTGAGAAGACAACTCCCGACAAATATGTGCAAGGATACGGAGCTGTAAATCTGAATTTAGAAACGTATATCGTGGTGTCCCACAAGGTTCAATCCTAGGACCCCTGATATTTCTTCTATATATTAATGATCTTCCTCACCATGGTTCTGCAGATCACGTCATATTATATGCGGATGATACAACACTCGCAGCAGTCCTAGCAAACTCAGTGAGAAACTGAATATATTGGCCAGAGAATTCAAATTATGGTGTAAAAAAACTCCCTCATTTTAAACACTGATAAAACGGTAGCAATGCAATTTTTTTTAAGAAACAAAATAACACAGAATGTGAATATATGGGTGGATATCAATTGTGTAACCTTGACAGAAACAACCAAATTCCTAGGAGTGATGTTAGATAGTAACATGAATTGAAAATCCAACATAAACTACGACATATGTAAGAAAATTAACAGTGCATACTATGCAATACTTCAGTTGAAAACCATTTTCATCAGAGAACAATTGCTATAGGTTCAATATGCAATTGTATATTCTCATATTGCTTATAATATTGTTGTCTGGGAAAACTGTTCAAATTCTTCAACATTTATGTAGGCAACATTTTGTCAAACACAACATCCTTCCTCTAGCATCAATCTACATCTATGAATGCATTGTATACGCTAAAAAAATCCTTCGCAATTCACGAAAAATAATAATATTCATAACTATGATGCCAGAAATATTAATTTATTACGTGTCCCACAACACTCTTGTGTGTGTGGGTGTGTGTGTGTGGAAGAGGGGGGGTATTTGGCATTGGAATGTTCCATTTGCCACAGACTTTTACATCAACACTCTTCGAATCTATATGAAACAAGTCCTGAATATGCAGGAATAAAACTCTATAATGAGCTGCCCGCTGACATCAATATTAAAGCAATATCTCATGGAGAACTGTTCTTATACTGTGAATGAGTACTTGCTTAGTTAGGTCATTTGATAAGTGTGGTTGGTTAAGATTTGTTAGTGATATAGTTTCTTTGCATGAACTTCCTTTACTTAATTTTTTGTGTTTGTTTTTCATCTATTTTGTACTTGACTTATCCTATATCATGTTACCATGATCGAAAGGACCAATAAAGATTTGATTGATTGATTGATTTGAACCAAAACAAACTTATGACGCACTAACTCGTACGCGCTTGCGCACCACGTACTTTTGTGGTTCTGTATTTCTATAGTTGCGTGATTACTGGCGCCAGCAGGCGTGTGGTGTCAAATGTCAATAAAGTTGTTTGTCCAAACAAAACTAATTCATTCAATCAGTGATCCACATATATGGAATTGTCGAAAAAGTTTTTCAATATCACCTTAAATATGGAAATAATTAGTATTCAATATTGAATCGAAACCACCTGAAATTATTGACCCCGCTCAAGTTACATCTTTGACATGACTCCCCCCGCGAAATGAAAGTACCTTATTCTATTTTGGTTGTATAATGAAGTCATTGTGCGACGTAAATGCGTGGCATCTGTTTCGATACGCATTTTTTATTATTCGGAGATTGGTACAATCGAACTGTCAAATGGAAGTCAGAAAAATTAGGCCCAGTTTACTTCTGAGCGATTTGGATTTGGTGATATCAGCATTGAAAAACTCAATGTTTCAAATGGTAAATTTCAATTCAGAGTGTGATTTGATTCGAATTGACCAATGAAAACAATAACAACATTGATTTTTTTACCGCTGGTATTGCAAAAATCAAAATCGCTCAACTGTAAACTGGGCTTTACGCTTGTGCATCAGATTTTGAATATTTCAATGTAATCATTGTTACCAATCGAAAATGTTTCTGTTATTTATCGATATAAAATCAATTTTTTCTTCAAAATAGAAAAAATTGCATATGAAACACATTTTATAAGACACGTTGTCGCACTTGTGTCTTATAAAACTTGTATAATATACTATTTCCAGAAACTTCAGCCTCTTGCAGAAAAGCGCAGGGCATTCACAAAGCAAATGATCTGCAGTTTCAGCGAAGTTCTCCCTGTTCTACCCATCTTTTTGAGGTGATACCTCAGAGGACAGTGTACAGGGAGGATTCCTGTTACCAGTGTCAAGTCTTTTTTGTCCAACTCGAGAAGCTGTTTAGCTTTCCTTGGTGAAAGGCTCACTAGCCTTTTCGCTTGTGCTGCCACTTTGTTCCAGTGAGATTTTTCTCTCAAGTGGGCTTTAGATAGTCCACAAGAGGGTTTTGACCGAGGTTTTGACTCGGGAAATTGTGTATCTGATAGGATAAAGACTTCCGCCCTTCGGGTGTCCCTTCGGTGGCCCTTCTGGGCACATATCCCTATAGCATGTACTTCTTCTCGACATATGGTTGAGGTATTGATACTTTGATGTGATGATGGAAATAATTGATTGAATTTTATATTTTGATAATGATGATAATGACTGCTTTTATTGATGAAGAATAAAACAGCAGGATTAAATTTTTGTCTATAGGTACATGAAGGGTATTAACATATATTGCTCTTCTACCTTTCTATTAATAATGCATGTGATTAGAATAATTATTGTTAATAGTCGAATGTATAGCCAATAGGAAATCGATTTGAAAATCATCATTTGAATGTCTCGAAAGACAACTACATTTCATTTTTGCTTAAATAACCATTCATTGATGAATACTAAATTCCTCATTCGTTTCATACAGATCTCAAATATGAAAAAATATCATGAGATTCTGCTTATACTATTTGATATAATTCTCAACTTCTAGGCATTCTGAACTGCCCAGAAAATGAAATTGAAGGTTGTGAACCTTGTGGAGGGCAGCCAACCTGTCAGAATCGCAATCCAGGAAAAGGAAAAATATGTTCTTTAATATGCAGAGAGACGTGTCTCTGCAAAAATGGATTCATCAGATGTCAAACCAATGGAGAATGCATTCCCATCGATAGATGTTGATCATTTTCAAGATTTATTCACTTGTTTTATTTTCACATCCAATAAAAAGCAATTGGTATAATTTAATTGTATCATATCCTGTTCTCTTGGTATCGATAGTGAATTATTATAATATTCAAATACTTCTAAATCAGCTGAACAGTTATTGTGAATCAGCAATCGCATCTTGGCAGTTCAGAAAACTGTCGAGGATATGGTTGATGAACACATATGCAATTTCACTGTTTCCATAATTCATAATTCTCACAGTCAAGTCTCACTTTGAGTTAATATAACATCTTTGTTGTTTTGTCAGATTCTAACTTCAGCTCCATGTCTTTTTTTTACTAGAAATTCATATTGGAAAAAATACAAAATGGTGGCTTCAAGATGGCTAACGAGTTTTTATGCCATGTGAGTCTATCAGGGACTTTATATTTTTCAAGATTGAGAAACCCCAAGAAATCATTTTGTATTTTCGCTAATTCATATTTGTATTGGATTTGGTGAAGGTGCTATACAACGAAGCAATATTTCAACATTGGTCTGTCAAGTGTATCACATGATAAAATCATTGTTCTGGTATCATTGGATAATTTCTGTGCGAAATCGTGATGAGTACCCAAATCCTCAACCTTTTTGACCCTTCGCAATATATCCAAAAAAATTTCAAGGTCACGAATGTTTTTGTTGATAAAAAATTATCCCGAGTCGAAGACGAGGGAAATTTTCTTTCAACGAAAACATGAGTGAAACCGAGAAAAAAATTATAGGGAATTAATTCTGTTGCGTGGAAGATTCGGTAAGAAATTTTCGTAAATTGGAGTTGCTTTTAATATGATGAGAAGATGAACCTCACGACCTATTCTGCGTAGATAGTAACTATGGTATATTACTAAAATTTCTGAAACATGCAAAACAGTAATCCTTTCTTGATTATAAAATATAATATCACATGTATACCCAGATTCTATTCTGAGTAACTTTTGTCAATAGATATAAGTCGCTTCATTTCTTACAGAAAGATTACCACTTATCAATTTCGTCAATAGAAACTAACAAAATTATCAGTAGTAATACCACAAGTGATTGGATTATCGCGATAAGTCTGTAGGACGAGTGGTGTTTCCTTCAAGCAACTCAGTTGAGTTATGAAATGAAAAACTACGAATGCGTGTAAGGGCCACCTAGATTTTTTTATACTTTTTCCAACTTTAAACTCGTAATTTCCGACTTCAAAGTCGAAATTTCCAACTTTGAACTCGGAATTATTTTTTTCCGACTTCAAACTCGGAAATTTCGACTTTATTATCGGAATTTTTTTATTCCGACTTCAAACTCAGAAATTCCGACTTTGAACTCGGAAATTGCGACTTTAAAATTGGAAATTTCGACTTTAAACTCGGAATTTTTTTATTCCGACTTCAAACTCGGAATTTCCGAGTTCAAAGTCGGAATTTTGTATAACGAAGGATGATGGAATAGCTATCAATAAAGTTCTGATAATCTGGTAGAATTCGATGCTACAATTGCTACCAAACTGAAGCTTGTATTTTTTTTTCAAGTAGGTGGACCTCATAATGCCTCATACTTATGATGATGTCAGACATGTTTTTGTTTCGATATCCATGCTGACCATGCTTGGTATTACCAACATCAACAATACCCTATCATGGAATGATTATGTGCAGAAATTGCTTCACAAGAATTCGATTCTTTTTTCGCGCCAAGGACTACTTCACACTTGAAAAAAATCTCATAATCAACAAAGTACAAATTTGATTTGTTCAGTTCACATGTTTAGAGTTCAGCTCCAGAATTCGAAATCCATTAAAACTATACGTCTGGTTGGTGACCTTACATTTACGAGTTTGTTGACCGCAGAAAAGTGGTTGATATGCCGTTTCTTGTAGATATATTGTTGTGGTAGATGCTTATCAAAATCATTCATTTCATTACGAGCGATTCCGAGCAGACAGACCAGACAGACTCAGATTGGCCACCCATTCATTGCCAGGCTAGAGCCCCGCAGAACTTTCCTCTATCAGGATTCTATTTTTCCTCAAACGAAGAAGTTGTGTGACATTATCTAGTATTTTCCTGGTGTCTATATCTAACCAGACCTGGGAAAAATATCTATACATCGAAATTTTTTTCGAGATATAGATATTTCTTGAAAAATGATGAGTATGAATGAAAAATGATGAATGTTGAGGATGTTATGAGAAAAATCATCATAGTGTCAACCTGTCTTCGCCTTGAACCTCTAGCTTCTTTGGATGATATAGCGGCTCTAGAGCAGAAGTGTACATGCAGTGTACTTTCATCCGCAAAGCTGTAGACAGGACTACAGGACACATCTATCAGATCATTGATGTGAAGCATAAACAAAGTTGGTGCCAAAACAGATCCTTGTGGAACACCGGCGTTGATAGTTATCCCATCATTCCGAGTTCAAAGTCGGAAATTCCGAAATTGAAGTCGGAAATTCCGAAATTGAAGTCGGAATGAAATAATTTCGAGTTCAAAGTCGGAAATTTCGAGTTTGAAGTCGGAAAAAAATAATTCCGACTTCAGGCCAATCAGAATCAAGAGTCAAGATTGTGTTATCGGTTATCCGACTTGACTGGAGCTCCTGATTGGTTCATTTGGCAAGTGCGTGAAATAGTCACTATAATTTCTCTTCTTCTAGTACATGTCAAAACTACACATTCAGATGTGTTGAAGGGAAGATAATGTTCTAAACTCCATCGATCATCATTATTTATGTCAATTGGTAAGTTTCCACAATCTTGCAAGCACTTCATTATTCTATAAATCTTTAAATCGTCTGCAAAGAGCGTAATCAGAATACCTGGGCAGTGGGCAGGTGGTATATATAGTGAGTATGACGAATAGTTTGTTGGTCTGAGGTTCAAACCTTATATAACACCTTAAAAAAACTTGAATGTGATATAATTCCATTATATTTCGCCTTGTTTATTCGATTCAACAGGTAGGAAGCGAAAACCTAGAGAGCTCGCCGACTGGCTCCATTCATATTGGCTCTCTACAAAAAATCATCATGATGATTCACTTCGTCGAAAAACTCAAATAAGCTACGTCTATCCTATGCACCACGATCCATGTACAGGCTAATACGGGATATCTCGTTTATTTTTGAAGATATACACTTGCGGTCTTCGCGAACGTCGGCTACTTTTTTGTGAAACTCACGATACCGAAAACTTATTTTCCATAGCTTGCTTCGTTTCTGCATTGTGACCCCTTGATCTCAGCTATATCTTTCAATTCATGGAAGGAGTGAAACCTTAAAATCCAGAAGCGAAGTCAGATTTTTTGAATACGCTGTCATTATTTAGATTTCACCCAGTTATGTTTTTTTCAATGGAAAACCCTATATATATTTCAATATTTGAAACATAAATGCATCGCGCTTTTCGAAACTACATTACACTCATAATATATTTTGAGTATTAGTCGTGTAGTTAGATAATTTTCAGTTTTTATAAGACAAGTATTACTTAGATATTTGTTTTATTTACATTTTCTAATGGCTGCGTAGTAATTAGTAATAGTTATGTCATCAATAGCTTACGACCTTCTTATCATCACGCTCTTGTCAAAATCGATATTATATGAGGATCTCATAATGATAATAGATTGCTTTTATTGATGAGTGTATGAAATTAAATGTTAACAATATCCAGTATAATACACATAAATTATATAATCGGGTCAATTCTGTTTGAATCTTGTTATGATAACCATATTGTTATGTTCATATAATTCGATGTAATGACTCTAATATTCACTTCTTAGCCAAAATGAAGACATGAAATAGCAAGATTTCATGGAAATTAACAAATTATATACTTCAAAGTGGATTTTCAAAACGATAATTCATCAAATCTCTGCTGTGATAGCAATATCTTCTCTGTTACCATATTGCTATTTAAAAACAGAATAGACCCGAATGTCTAAATATTTAGTTTATTCCTGTAATTCAAAAACTGAAAATGGATGGAATTGTGCTACTCAGCCTCAATTAAATCGACCTCGTTTCTCTTATAATAACTGAAATCCCTATGGTGAAGTTCGAGAAAGGGGTACCCTGGATAGTTGGAATGCAATAGTGAAGCGAAAGATGCAATAATACAGGGTGCCCGTTTTTCGAGTTTAACCATGGGGATCTCAGTTATTATAAGAAATACGAGGTCAGTCAAATTGGGGCAAAGTTGCGCAATTTTATGTCTAATTTTTTGTTTTCGTTGTCAGAGATACAACACTCAACTTTGGTTTTTTCTATGGTCGCCATATTGGATTTTGACCTTTTTCAAAAGTCTGTCTTTTTCTCATTACTATGACGTATCACTCGATATGTTCGAATCTTACATGCTGGTCAAAATTGACAGAGAGTGCTTTGAAAAAAATTCCAAAATTTTTTTTAACAAACCAAATTCTGATAGTTCAATTGAACTTGGAAGCTTACTCACCTAAAAACCAATGTTATTTCGAATGAGGAACGTAATTTGAAGTTATAAAAGTTTTTTCTTCGCAAAACAAAACAGTCATAAAAGATGCTCGAATATTCCATCATTCATTTCTCAACACAATTTTATTCTTCATCCCAAGTTCTGAATCGTTCAATCGATGGGTACCTACAATTCCGAGAATCAGATTTCAGAAGAAAGAATACTGGATTATTGTTTATGGAGACTGAAGAAAGATTTCTTAAAATTGTACCCATCGATGATATTGCTGAGCTGGGAAGAAGAACGAGTGAAATTGTGTCTAGAAGAGATTGGTGGAGTATTTCGTTTTGCGGAGAAAAAACTTCTAGCTTTCCTGTCGAGTTCGTTACTAACTTGGAACCTTCGTTTTCATAAAGGTAATCTTGACAGAAATGTGAACGTCTCTTATCCTCAATTGAACTATCAAAATTTAGTTTTTGTTAAACAAAATTGCTGTTGTTATTTTCAAATCACTCTTCGGGAAAACGTTTTTTTCTAAATTTTGATCAGCATGTCAAATTCAAACATATCGTGTGTCACATCATTGTATTCAGAGAGTGACAGACTTTTCAATATGGCGCCCATAAGAAAATCCAAAGTCGACTGTTGTATCGCTGACATCAAGAACGCCTTGGAAAATACGATGACAGATTCAAATTCCTTGTATAAAAGTGCCTCAAGAACGTCCTAGTTAGAAACGTCCAGTTCTTATGGTTTTCGCTTGAAACAATAAAAACGAAAATTACAAATTTCAGTTTTTTTTCATTAATTCAAAAACTAAGAACTCTGCCCAAATTCAACCGATATCGTATCTCTTATTATATCTGAGATCCCCATGATTGAGCTCGAAAAACGGGCACCCTGTATATCATATCCCATCATAAATGATATATTTTTGACATGATACAATGTTCCGTTCTATACATGAACGGTTAATACGCTATCGAGTTTGGTATAAATAATTGTAGAATAATAAACGAATCGTAATTGTAGAAGATAACCCATTTATCATGAAAATCATTTACGAACGTTTTTCATTTTGTGACTAACGATTCAACGAAGAATATCAGGAAGAAATGTAGTATCTACATACCGGAGCACCCTTTATATAGATCGATAACCAAATCAGATATTGTGCCCGACAAGTAAACTGTCCACAGTTTATTTTGGCATGCCATATTGGCCTCGATGTTCTGTATTAACCTAAGCACCTCAATTTGCTGACCCAGCAGTGGCCAACTCAGCGTTTGTCCCAACGGTATCTAACCACATTCTGTATTAGCTTTCTATTAGCATCGTACGTTTGACATCTACGGACTAAGGCTATTAGGTACCTACGTAATCGCCCGGCATATTCAATTTCCAATGAGTCGATTTTGGTTGAATGATATAGTTCTATGAGTTTCAGGTGAATTGAATTCATGGAATACGTTCTTCACTGGTATGGTTTCGAGCAATAGGATATCGCAATGTTGATTATAGCATACTGTGGCGGCTTTGCAACGTCATTTTGTCATTTTGAGGTGGTCTAGTTGTCACAATTTCCAATTAAACCCCATAAAAAGTGAGTTACATCAACTTCAGATTGATATGAGATATTTAATCATGAAAGGCAACATAATGTCACATTTTCCTTCGAAATAAGATTCAAAATATCTCCAAATACTAATGTTATGAATTTTTCTGCATATTGATGTACCTGTGACGACTTGCCCCGTCAAGTGGGCTGATTGTCACAGTACTCGGGGTGAGTTGTCTCATGATATTAAAACTAACAAAGTAATCGGAATTTGAAGTTAAATTGAATTGGCGATGAATTCCGTTAATTAATCGTCCTCTGAGTGTCACTCGACACAATGGTAGATAACAAAAAAAATTCACTCCGGGTTATGTGCCCATAATTTGCAACTAGTGCACTCACTGTATCCATTTCTCATTCAGTCCAAGACTCTCCACACACAGAACGAAGGGTTTCCTCTTCCTCAGTTTCACTAGATGAAAGATTTTTGTGTGCTTCATTCTTGTTTTTATCTCTTGAAAGCTCTGATCTTTTTCGTGGAATTGGTTTCGTCTTTTTTGAATTCAACCAATGCATTCTACATTCACTGTGTCAATCGAGGTGTGAATCGATGAATCGAGTACTAGTAGATATATTTCAATGTTCTGCGTGGTATTTTCCAGGAAAGTAGGTAGTTATTTTCTATTCGTAGTCTACCAGTCATACAAATTCAAACTGTATTTTATATTTTTAATTGGATACGACTTCTTTTCAATAACGTAGTGTTTCGTAATATCGAGTTAAGGTTCGATAAATTATATCAAAATATTCCGTTACGCTTCTGATTGACCGGCCAGTTCGCACCTATTCAATAGTTCTAACTATATAAAAATCGAATGTGGTTATAGTTGTCACATGAGACAAATATCACCAAAAATAATGTGACAACGTGTACCTATGTTCATCCCGCAACTAATATTTCTAAATCACGAAAAATAATGTGCCTAACTTAGAAATACGTATATATATCGAAATATCACATTGCTGTAGATATAGTTTCGATGTCAGAATAATTGAAAAATCCTTATTCAACATGATGAATGAAGATTCAAATCAATGTGAAAATTTATTTACAACATACTTTTTCACGTGAATTCCTTTCACTTCTTCAAAACAATCACAAATGCATTGATAATAATAATAATAATAATAATTTATTCAGACATATTACATTTAGACTATAAATTAATAGCATTCGTAGTGAATAAATTGAAATACTTACGAAGCAGGGTATACCTGCTTGTTTGTAAGAGAATACAATAAAGATAAAATAGAAACATATACAACATATACAATAAATAGGATGCATACTTATCACAGATACTGATTTCTAGAGTTATATTAGAGTAATATGAGCCAGATATTCATTTAGTACGGTAATTTGGATCGGTTGAAGTATGAAAAATTATAACAAAAAGGAGTAAAATTTGCATGGATACAATATATAACACAATATGCAGATATAGACAGTACAATATTATAAAGGAGGTTAGATAAAGTATGCACTCATTTTTCGATGATGTCGTGTATTTCTTCACGAGATGTATTTTCAACATACGCTTTGAGGTTTTTTGCGAATTTTTTACGGTTTAGCTCGCATTTTAGTGTTTCTGGTAGATGATTAAAAACTTTCGGTCCTAGATAATAATAGTTCCTTTGGCCGACTGACTTGTGCATGACTGGTATTACATTTCTTTTTTTATGACGTGTTCTATAATTATGGTTGGAAAAAATTAATTCGTTTTTATGTTTATATTGAACTATGGCTATGTTCATGAAGAATAGTTGTCTCTGATCGAATATCTCAGATTCCGAGTAGAGAAGGTCACTAGGGTAGTTATATCCCTTTTGTAGGATACATCGTAAGAATCGTTTTTGAATAACTTCAAGCGAGTGTAGATGTGTTTTAGAGACCCCTCCCCATCCAATTATGCCGTAATTCAGATGAGATTCAACCAAACTTTTATACAATATTATTTTTTGTTTATGATTGAGAATGTTGATTATCTTTTTAAATTTGTACAGAATACATCTTAATTTCTTGACAACATGTGATATATGTTGGTCCCATCTCAGATGGTTATCTAGGATTATGCCAAGATACTTAATTTTTTTGACTGGTTTGATGACGGCCAAGTCAGATATTGCGATGTTATATTCTGGCAGGGATATATCATAGCTACTGAATGGTACGTAGTACGTTTTTTCGAAATTGATTGATAACAGTCTGTAATCAAACCACTTCTTAATTTGGACTAGGTCGTCCTCTAGCTTGAGTTTCAAATTGAACCAGTCGGCATCTTTACTGTATCATCGGCAAAACTGATGATTTTTGAGTGAGTGCTTATTGAGAAAAGATTGTTAAGGTATATATTGAATAGGATTGGTCCTAATACTGTACCTTGGGGTACACCACATGTAATGATTTCTTCGTCACTAACTTTCTCACCAATTTTTACTATTTGTTGTCTATTAAAGAGGTAGCTACTGAAAATGTTATGTGCTATGCCTCTTATCCCCATATCCTCTAGAGTTTTAAGTAATATACAGTGATCTACGGTATCAAATGCTTTTCGCAGGTCTATGAAGACACCAATTGATGGCATGGACTCATCTAAACATTGATATATATTTTGTGTCAATATTTTTATAGGATCTTGAGTGGACATGTTTTCTCTGAAACCATACTGTGATTTTGACATTAAGTTGTACTTTTCGAGGAATTTATTCAACCTCCTCTGGATAACTTTCTCCAAAATTTTTGCTAAACACGATATCAAAGTGATAGGCCTATAATTAGAAACATCGGTCATGTTTCCATTTTTATGAATCGGCGTTACAATCGCCATTTTGAGTGCTGTGGGGAAATAACCCTGTTCCAGAGATTTATTAACAATATAGGTTAGTGGTTTTGCTATGTAGTTGGAGATAAGTTTGAGGGTTTCTGCTTTGATATTATCAATGCCAGGGGCTTTTTTATTTTTTAACTGAGATATTACTCCTTTCATTTCATTCTCGGTTGTTGGATGAAAGAAAAATGAGTGATCACATACAATTTTTTTTTTCTGTGTAGTCTGGATTTTTGTTTATTTTTTCAGCTAATTGTTCGCCAACGGATATGAAATATTTATTGAATTCGTTTGCTATTTCGAAACTGTCACTAATCTCTCGATTATCTTCTGTGATAATTGATTTAACTGGTGGATTTTCAACGTTAGTCAGTACTTCGTTCACAGTTTGCCAAAGTTTTCTAGAATCATTTTTCACCTCCTCAAGACGATTTCTGTAATATGTGTTTTTGGTGGTCTTAATTAATTTGTTCAGATTCAACTTAAGATCTCGGTATTCTTCAGAGAGAGCGGTATTATTTGGTTCCTTCTTTAGTCTGTAGTATAAACTATTTTTTTTGTTCACTGACTTCACGAGGGATTTCGTCATCCATTTTTTTCGTTGCCTTTGCTTATTATTAATTTTTATGTATCTAGTGCATCTATTTTGGTTAGTTTTTATAATTTTAATTAGTTCATTTGTTGCAGAGTCAAGGTCTTCATAATTATAAACGGTTGCCCAATTTTCTTTTTTATATCTTCTACGAATTTTTGTTCATTTATTTGTTTATAATAATGTGCTGCCTTTTGTATTTCGACACTTTTTTTATTTGTTATTACTATTTGAGCTAGAGTTGTGTAGTGGTCGGTAGTGGATGTTTCAAACGTAATTGGTAAGATTGTGTCATAGTTATGATCTTTTGATTTTATGAATATATGATCTAAACATGCGAGATTTTTTTTGAACTCTTGTAGGTGTATTTATTGCCGATATATATCCATGTTCGCTCAGAGTATCTAGGTAATATTCAGTGTCGCGAGAAGTATTCAATAAATCAATGTTTATATCACCAATTATTATATTATAATGCGATGTTTCATCTTCTCTACTCAAAATAGCATTCAACTGGTCAACAAAAGGATCAATGTCTGTGGATGGTGATCTGTATATGCCATTTACAATGAAAGTTGAGTTATGCACAGTCATTCTAGCTCTAAGAAGGAAACTATCATTTAGATTGATTGTGGTGTGAGAATCATACTCCCCTGATCTTACGAAAATTATTACTCCGTCGTTCTGGTTTAATTGACCAGAATTATATATCGTTTTGTAACCAGGAATGTTGAAGATTGTGATATCCGGAATTATGTGTGTTTCTGTAAGGACTATACAATCGAAAGATTCATCTAATTCATCGAGGAAGATCAAAAATTCATCGAAATTATTTGATATACTACGGATGTTATTATGTAATATTTTGAAATTTTCACATGGATTATTGACTTTTAGAACTTGCTTCACTTCTTCATCAGTACTCAGGGAGAAAGATTTCAATTTGGTGATAATGAAGTCTCTTATATACGGATCCATTTTTTGTTTTTATCTCACTTCGTTGGTATAATGAAAGTTCACATAATATAATATTAGAGGTTTAAAAAAAAATCATACAAGTTAAATTATCAGTATAAAACATAAAAACACAAATACATAAATACTAAAATTTTGGATAGACTTATTTTTTGATTTTTTTGGAGGGTGGAGTGGGAAGATCTCCACCACCATTCCTTGGTCGATTCTTTCCTTGATGTCTGGTGATATAGGTCACAGATGATTCCGGTTGTGATTGGGTTAGTTTTTGTGTAGCCTTCGTGTGTACTGATTTCCCTCTCGTTATTTGTTCTTCGTTGTTTTCCTCGATTTCCTCTATTTCTTCTGTCTGTATGATATCTTCTTTATCCTTTAGATTATCGTATGTATAAGTATCGCCATTTATTATCAATTTATTCCGGTAGAGTTTTGTTAGGTAGTTCTTTTCTTTCGCTTCTTTGTAGTGTTTTAGAAGTGTTTGTTTTTCTTCTCTCTCTTGAGGTGTGAGGTCGTGGCTGATGAATATGCTGGTCCCTTTCAGTTTATTGTACTTACTCAATATCTCCCTCTTCTTTATGTAGCGTGTAAATTGTATAACGATTGGACGTGTTTTATGTGTACTTATTTTTCCAATACGATATATGTTGTTCACTTCGTACTCATGTACAGTAACATCAAGTTTTTCTTTCATAAAATTTATCAGTTCCTCCAATAAGTCTATATTTTCTTTCTCTTCCACACCGTGTAATATTATATTATTTTCTTTGGACTTTCTATAGTTGTTTTCAATGCAAAGATTGAGATTTTTGTTTTCTTTTTCTAATTCATGAACTTTTTCTTCTAGATCTCTGACTCTGTTGTTTGAGGTGAGCAGCTCCTCTTTGATTGATTTTATATTTTCTTTTATTTCATTATTCTGTTCACATAAGGTTCTGAACATTTGCTTAATTTCTTCATCCATTCCTTTTTTCCGCAGATTATAATAAAAAAGGTTCGAAAACTTTGTTGAAAGTTAAAAGTTGGCAACGGTGTTTGAAATCAGGAAGGTATGTTGTGGGGAATCGTGGGAGTCCAAAGGTCGTGTTTTGATTTCTTTGAAAGGATTTACTTGACAGGAGCATCAAAACATGCAGTATTCTGTTCAAAAACTCACTCAGTGACTCACTCTGCCTTTATTATGGCCCTCGTATTCACAGTCCTAATTATTTCTTTGTCAGAATATGTTTATTTATTCAAATTATCAGAGACACTCTCGATATACAGTCGACGCAGCGTTGCATGTTTCCTATAATAGCATTTGTAAATCAGAGGTTCGATGTAGTGCACGCAGATAATTGAAAAAGTTAGTGCTAGATGGAGTTTGAAGCATTGTGACAACGAGTACTTGAGACAACTAGACCCCTCCTCCCCTATTTGAAAAGTATTCACATTTGTTGTTATTTTTGTTCAAAATGCCGCACATTTATACATTGATTATCATTTAAGAGGAAAACTTGCCCATATTAGTGGCGATTAGATACTCTGTGACCCAAATAAGCATAAATAAATTAAATATAAGTGATCAACCGGAGTCCACTAACTTTCTATGAATCTAAATTAATCAGAAATCCTGAAAGAAAGAAACAAGGATTATGGGTCACTCATGTTCATAAATTCCCTTTAATTCACAACTCATTGAAAACGTCCGTAGATTAAATTTTTTATAGGTTTAACCTATTTTCGCATGGTGCCCAGCACACACAAATATCCTTAAGTTCTCACCAGTAACCAATATGTTGTCGATTTATAACTCAAAATGCTCTCAAATAGATATATTTAACTGTTCAATGAGACTTATCAAGTCCGAATTTTTCAAATAATTCTATAGGCTACATGTATGATTCCGCATAATTATGTTATTATTTTATTTTATGTAAATTGATTCCTGCCTGTGTATATAAAATAAAAAAAAAATAAAAAAAAAATAAAAATAAATCATGTCAAAAATACTTGAAACAAGCCAAGAATATCTGTCAGATTTCCTGGTATATCCTGAAAAATCTGAGAATTGGTGATGAATAACTTCACATCTATCGCTGCTAAGGTTTTTCGAATTATAATTACTTCTTGTAAAGTTCGCATGGTGAACGATGATATGAATTCTAGGAACAATAAATTCGACGATATCGAAGCTGATTTCGATGATTTCGATATTGAATCTGGTATATCACAAAATTATCAATTCATCGATGTATTTATTACACTTGTATGTTTAATGATGGAAAAGTCGAAATAACCAGAAAAAACAGAGAATATCAAGTTAACGTAATGAGATTTGCCAGATTTAAAATTCCAGGATATTTTACTAATCTTTGAAAAAATGATATGCAACCTAATTTCTGAGGTGCTCGAAGTGACCCCCTACATTTTCCAGTACAAGTGCAACTCGACTGAAAATGTCATTTATTTCATTTGCTGCTCTCCGTAGGGATCCTGTATTGAATCGATTGTTTGTACAATTTTTTCATGCAGATCTGCAGCTTCACTGAGTTTACTACTATTTCTTGATATTATAACGTCAACACGATGAATTTACTTGACTGACACGTCGAATTTTGAAAGCAGCGATGTCATCGTTTATATCACTCACACCTATTTTCGACATCAGGGTGAGATACAAATAACACTCTGAATTATCAGTGTGGAGTGTAGTAGTAATTCTGACAGCAGCCAACTGTTTGATCGATCTCAGTTACTGGTTGCTATCACGATATTATAAATTGCTGAAATAAAATAAAAATTATTTAATACCTACCTACTCGTTTTTCTCTGCAGATCCACCAATGTTCAAGTTTTGCCGTATGCCAAACGAATAAAAGAATAAATGTGAATTAATATAGAGAGTTCAGTATCGCTATAATACGAAACGAAATAATTTCATATGTTGCTCATGAACTCACAACAATTATTGTCAAATTCTTGTTTATCTAGCTCAAACAGCAGAGCCCATCTTACTTTGGCACACTTTTAATTCATCATTTACTTAACTCAGTCGAAAGCAAACTTTCTTTTGACGAAGATTTTCGATAGAACACACTTTCGTTATATTTATTGAACATCCTTGAATTGTTCATGTGAATTTTGATTCCTCACTCCTAATAATTTCATTTTTGAATCTATCTTCGAAAATTGTTTATTTAAAATTTTTAACTCAATATCGTGCTCGATATGGATACAAAATATAGTGAGAAATAAATCATCGGATACAGGAAGAAATACTGCATTTGAAAATATCAGAATTCTATATAATATAGCGTTCATAATAGGGAAGAAAATTAACGGTCTATTGATTCCTTCCTAGAATTTCTTGCAATAAAAACTGTGTTGACAATGCATCCGTTGAACATGAAAATTGATTGATTGATGAAAGTTATAAAGGTCAAATCTCTCTTCATTGTGCAACTTCAGTTGAGCTTTCAAGCTTACTCCAGATCGAGTTATGGATAGGTATCCTGGTATACTGGATTTCTTTATCTTAGGAACAAATTGGTGCACACGGAGAATTGAAACTGCTTATCAATTTCCGGGAAACACCTTGGATGGACAAACGAGTTCAAGAAATCAAGTACTTTATATTTGCAATAAGGGTAGATATTTATTGAAAATGTTTAACAATTCTCAATCGGAATACATTTTCCATTTGTTTGACGTCTGATCAATCCCTTTTTGCAGACACACGCTTGTCTACAATCAAAAGTACAGAATTTCACAGCTTCTTCTGGATTGCGATTTTCACAGGTGGCCTGCCCTCCACAAGGTTCACAGCTATCAGCTTCATTTTCTGGACAGCTACGAGCTCCTGAAAATCAAGAATAATTCCGGAGGAATAATTATAATTGGAACTGAAAATAATCACACAAGTGGAGTCTTTGATGAGAGATAAATTCATATTTCCTCTCCTGAAGCAGTGTTAGTATTGTGGGTTTGGAAAAATTGTGGAAACCCGTTGATATCCCCCCCCCAAAAAAACTGATGCAATTCCATACATGTTTATTTTTACTGCATTCGATTTCTAATACTGCTCGCAAACCAGCATTCTTGGTAAAGCTGAAGGAAAAAACGACAGGGACTGTCATTTTTCTCATTCGAATTGTAACATTTATATGTTTTCAACTATTCCTGTTTTTTTTTCAACTAACTGATGTATAAAGACGAATTTATGCACACCGCATTTTCATTATACTGTAATTACTCAATCACTATCGCTTTCATTAGAAGTGTTGGAACTAATCATTTACATTTCACTTTCTATGCACACAAATCAACTTTTCTCTTTCTTTAATTATTCTTTGAAAGATAACCAACTCTCATCTTTTGATGACAAATAAAGTAAATATGTCATATGCGCAGACGCGATTCTGCCAAACGAGTAATGCCTTATTGTTTTTTACCAAAAACTCGGGGAAATGATATCGAAATACAAGTACCTGCTATATTCTTGTTAATATCAGAATGTGAGAGTCGATTTAGAAAATGAATACATATTTTTGTATGACAAATCGCAGATGAACCACTGAACTCTATACACACTAAATGAAGGTTGTGCATGAAAGTATCAAAATCCTTGAAGAAAAATAAAGTCTGATGGCAGTGAAAAGAGGTGAAATCACTTCCTATCCTGTGACTGGTCCCAAATCTGTTAATCTCGCTAAGTGAAGCCGCGATTTCAACCAAATTTACAGGTTACTGCAGGTGTCAACACGAAAGTATGAATATTTGATTCTGAATGACTTCTAATCGTTTCTAACAATTTAATGGAGCCATTTTCCAATGAGTTTGATGCGAATATGTATCGAACATGATTGAAAGAAAATTCTTCAAAAATCTTTTGACAGTATCGCCATCTATTGTTGTACATGAGAACACCACGAAATGAGCTGAAATTCAATTGTTCCAAATCAAGGATTTGTCTGCTGAAACAATTGAAGAGTAGCGCCGCCAGGTCTTATTTCCATCATTCAATGAAAGAAAGCAACAAACAAATGAAAAAGCGTTGTGCATAAATCCGTCTTAACAAGATTTTCGCGTAAAAATAGTTGACAAAATATGTAACCATTTGAAAAATTATGACATTTGCTATCAAAATGATTTCGCCACCTTATAACATCTGAGGAGTCATTTCATTTACTTTTATGTTTTCCAAAATCGGATAATGAAAAGCGACGTTTTGGCTTTGTGCGTTTTTGTCAATTCACCTGTACACAGGGTGGTTAAAATTGAACGCTTTTGGAAGGAAAGACCGATATCTAAAGAAAATGATTAACCTATATGCAATGTGGTATTTTTTTGTGAGGAATCTGATGCCGTAAAACCTCACTTCGATGACTTAAGCCGTTTGAAAAATACAGAGTGGTTTTGAACTTTTTGAATGTTCAACATACCCCCGTAACTAACGTATATATGATTAATTATTATTCTGTGAAAATATTTCTGCGGCACGATTTCGAGAGGAAGTCAGGAGTTTATCAAGTATTTTTATGTGAAAACTATAGTCTTGCCCAAGCTGCCAGGCGAAATCTTCAAACGCCTATGTAGGACGTAAAAAAAACATGGCTCTTAGGTTGAAACTACCCCTAAAAAGTGCCAATAATCTTGTATGCACCAAGCGCATGGGGTTACTGCGAACCAACATACAAGAAACAAATACAGTCATTCTTCAATATGCCATTGATAAAGGCGGTGAACGCAGCATGGTATATGCCCAATAGATTCATCTGTAGTGACCTTCACATACTGGATAATTATGTTATCAAGCTCGTAAGACAACACGCAGATTTTATGTTTAGAAAAACAAAAATCCACATGAAACTACTCCTACAAGACCTGACAAACATCAAACTGATTGAGAAATCGAATAAAAAAGGCCAGTATACCAATTACGAAACCAATAGAACAGACTCACAAACAGAACCAGTCGAACAACTACAAGATTACAAACTATCAAAACTAAGGAAACTCAATCTCTAAAGATTTTCAAAATCATCAAATATATATGTTTTTGAATGAAATAAAAAAAATAACTGAAGAGTTTGATGTCAAATGACCAATATTGTGAAAAAAATAGATTTGATTGCCAAACACAACATGGTTTGAGTTCACTCGTTAGTGAGTAGGGCTGAAGGAAATGGGGATGGAGAGGTATCATAAACAGCTACGTGTTTTATGGCATTACCCGATCCTTGGCATTCAACCTCATGTGAAGGTAGATATAAATATGCATCTTCTAATAAACCAAGGATCATTCAACTTACTTACCAGTAAGTGGATACTTGGAGAATGTGGCTTATGAATACAACAACAAATGAAAATATAAAATGAAAGAACAATGTGAAACACCAATGACACTGTTTCATTGGTGCTCCTACTGGAGATATCAACTCAGCTGCTGAAATACGAATTTCGTTTATCAACTGTGGTGTAGTTTTTCTGGGTTATAATTTCCATTTGTTGTGTGTATCAACTACCGTCGAAATATTCTGAAGTTTATAGACGATTTTGGAGCTGGGTCGACATTACTAGAATTATCATAATAAAAACATCTAATGAGCTGTTGAAGATCATGTCTCTTATCATGAATGCCAATGAACCGGCCTTAGTGTTTGGAATATCTTATATAAACAATTATAAAATAGATCGTTCTTGATAAAATGAATAATAATATACGTATTCGAGTTCAACGACTTGGTCCCTTCTCGATTCATATGGAAGTGGTATCCAAAGATTTACATTCTGTTCTATTTCTTTGTTTGGCTTCAGCATTATACCATCAGTAAATTTGCCATAGTTCATTTATAGCTCGTTCCATATACGAATCTTACGGTCGTATTCACCGTATACTTTTAAGCTAAGCTCAGGACTCAAGTTATCTTAACAATACGAAATTGTATGCTTTTGAGGCGAGCTTAAGTTAAGCTTAGCTCAAAAAATACGGTGAATATGGCCGTTAATGTCCTCAAATCTGATACCAATAACTTCACTAACTCCTTCGGCAGCTACTTTGGTGGCTCTATCTGCAAGTTGATCAACTTTTCAATTAGTTCCTGAAGGCTAATGACCATAGCAGTCGATGTCTCAAAAACATATTTCATAAGCCGCGCTAGAATGGCAAAAAAAAACGATGCGAGTATACTTGCACATCAGATAATGATTATTGATAAAATAGGTACAGGTGATATAGGAATGAATTGTTATTATATTAAATAAGTATCGATTATTTAGGTGACTTTCAATAGAGATAATGGTGAAGCATTGGATAACTATATACCTCATGATATGTACTTTAAAATAAATATACACTGTGTCCAAGATAAGGATGGCTATTATGGGGATCTCGGAAACCATAATGAAGAACGAAGCCTAACAATATGCGGTTTCAAAAGTTCAAAAATTCCGAGTAGTTCCGGAGATATGTCAAAAAAACCTAAATTTGCCGATAATGTTATTTTTTCTGACACTTTCTCATTGCCACTTTGGAAGCTCTACAAAAAAGCGTTGAGAGATTTTCCGTACGACGTTTCGTTTCGGAAAAAACATCATCAACTCTATTTTTTGGAATGGCCCGTAAAAGAAGTATACTCTGTATTGAATATCCTATCCTATATCCACCGCATACTACACCAAATCGTTCGAACTTTAATGAAAACTATTTTTTCCGATTTTTTCTGATATAAATATAGCAGAATCATATTGGGTCATACATCGTTGTACTCGTAATAAAATATGATTTTTGATACAGGGTGTATTTTGTTTACGGACCATATAAGAAAAAAAAGTTGATGATGGTTTCTCCGAAACGAAACGTCGTACGAAAAACTCCCGACGCTGTTTTCTATAGTTTATGAAGTGGCAATGGGAAAGTGTCTTTTATTTTCGTATATTTCTTTAAATAACGTCAGAAAACAATGAGAACGATATCGGCATAAACTTTCTAGACGATATATTGCTTGGTTATGCGCAACTTTTCTCTATCTCAACCATTCTTCGTACCTCTTATGGTTTTCGTGATCCTCATGATAGACACCCTTATCTTGGACACAGTGTATATCATAGTTCGAAGAAGTACCTACTATGCGATGTTCATCTAATAAGTTGACAGATAAGATCCATCCAAATTCCAAAATTGCAAGCTTCAGCTTTCTCTCAAACAAACATTTTCAATAATTCGGGGCATTGCATGATAATGTTTAATCAACATCGAACGTCTATAAGGATTAATGTAAGGAGGTTTTATGTTGATATTATTGTAACGGGTTATTTTCTCGGTTATTTGACTTGATGAATCTGTGGTAAAAATATACACCTCAGCCGACTGAAAACAAAGCGCTCCTAAGTTTTTTTCACATTTTGTAAATACAAATGGTGAGTACGTCATTCACACACAAGTCAATAGAATGACAAGTAAGAAGTCATAACTCCCCTTTTCCAAATAACAGCACTTTCGTCATGGATTGATTGATTTTTCAACAAACATGCACACAGATTGCAATTCTACATTTTTGTACATGCATTCTCGAGTAACTCATGTTAGAAATGCTATAAACATGATTTTATTGAATTATCAATGGAATAATTTACCTTGAACCAAGTATACGCCGATGCACAAGAACATAAACAAAATTATCACCTTCGCCATTATTGTGGTTTCCTAGTGAACGCTAAGTGAGAACTGATGAAATATTCCGTATTCAAATCCATTTTATAATCTCGAAGATGTTCGACTTGTTATTCAAGAACTTGAAATAAATATATACATATACCGAGCTAATCAGTGGTTCATTCAACGCGAATGAAGATTGGCTTGTTCTATTCAGGTTTATTCAACCAGCTGATTCATACCTATAAGTGAGCCTCAACAAGGTGAATCGAAAGAAATGGATCGTATATCATTCGAATGCAAATGATTTAATTTATTCATTGAATTTTTATTTGCGTTCAGAATGCAATAGAGAACAGTTTTCAAGTAATGAATTTTTTTTTCGATAAAATTCCTAATATTTTAAGAAGTATAATTTGGACGAATTATTATAGTCATATGGGAACCTAAAGCATCGAAATATTATTGCATTGAAATCAATAAAAAACATTGAAAATCATATCAAAGTATGAACCATTATTTTTATTCTAAACTTTTTATAATTCGAAAAGGAACGAAAATTCTCTAATATAATGAACAAATTTTCTATATAAACACTTTCAGTTCATTAGTGAATTCTTCGTTTCGAAGTTTGGTATGATATCCATTTTTTTTTCATGTGTTCCCCTTCGAGTCACTGTATGAGCTGCGTGAAAACAAAACAATTTAATCCACAATCCCCCATATAATAGTGTGGGAATCCCTGATCTCAGTCAGGTTTATCCACTTAACCCCCTACGTAGGCTCGTCTGACAGAAGTCTCCGATGACACCTATAGGCCTGATGACCCATTGTATCTTGCCTAGCTATTGTCATTAGGTAGCCACTTCAGTATCTCAGTGCCTGGTACAATTTTGTATAAGTTCTTAACTGGATGTGAGTTGTATATTGCTGGTTCGCCTACTGGTTGCCCAAAAATCGTCTGCCTTCTGCGATCCAATGCCTCGCATTTGCATAATATATGTGATAATTTGGGTCGCAATTATACAGTTCCATCCTGGTAAGATGCTCCTTGACTGGCACGTGGCGGGTCATGAGTCCTAATGACAGTTTTCATCTGCTCTCTGCTCATCTTTAGCAGTCCCTGTAATGTTTTTTCTGGGATTCTTATGTTTTCCCGAATCCAGTATCTTACACACTTACAGAGTGTGATTACCAGCTGAATCCTCATTTTTCCTATCTATCACAATATTTAAACTGATCGCCTCTAAAGAAGATATCAATTTTTGATTTCGGTTTTGTTTATTAATAAGTGGATAATGAATGATATATTGGAACTCATTAAAATAATTGCAATAATATTATGTTAAGTAGTAATAATTCTTTATATCTCTGGATCATTGACGATCTCGATAAAGTTTTTGAAATAAAATTTTATTTCTTCATGAAATTGAAAGGAACAGGAGTAAGCATATCCGAAGAAATAAGTCTTGATGAACGTAAGAAACAAAAAATTCTCAGGCAACACCTTGAAGAAACACGTTCCAAGAACCTCACAGCATAAGTCATAGGATTCAAACTATAATTATGTAAATGATGAAGCCTACCGCTGAAGAACTAGCAGATAACGAGGCTGACTCCGATATCGAAGAAGCTTTGGAAGAAGTTGTAGAAATAATTCCAATTGAGAAAAACCGTCCAGAAAATGCACCTTCTACTCTCAAGGCAGAAATCAGGAAGAGGTAATTACGAGAAGAATTATCATTTGAAGATAACAAAGAGGGAATAAGCCAACCTGGGAAAAAGAAGTACCATTTTCCTACGCCTATACTTGTACCAAGAACATCTTCCAGACTTGTCAGCAAGGATAATTCAGTACGTGTTGGCGCCAAAAACTCTCCAACTACCCAGAAGAAGGTTAGTGCAAATAGGACTCTTCCTATCTTATGTTCCATACTACTGATCTCAAGTTAATTGTATTATTAATTATTATTTCGAAAGAATATACTTAGTAATATATAGAATATACTATAAAATATACTTAGTAATTGTCAAGTTGATGCCGTATATACAGACTTCGCTAAAGCATTTGACAGGGTAGATCATAACATTTTATTGAAAAAGATTGGCAACTTTGGTTTCTCAGAACACCCAGTGAGTTGGTTTGCAAGTTTTTTGAAAGGACGCACTCAGCAAGTCAAGATAGGAGGATGCAAATCGAGAAATATATTGGTGACATCAGGAGTCCCACAGGGGTCACATTGTTCACCCCTCTTATTTAATATATTTGTAAATGACATTGGATGCAGCTTCAGGAATTGCAATTACCTTATGTTTGCGGATGATTTGAAATTATTCAGACCAATAGAGTCGTTGAACGACCAAATACTCCTCCAGGCTGACATTGACCAATTGTATCAATGGTGTGTTACTAACAACTTGTATTTAAATGTAAAAAAATGTTATTGTATTTCTTTTTCAAGAGTAGGTCGCAAATTTGATACGTCATATAATATTAACGATCAACAAGTAGAATATACATCCTCAATAAAAGACCTGGGAGTAGTTTTTGATGAACAACTCAAATTCATTACACATATAAACAGAATCACCTTGAATTCCTCTAAAGTAATTTTTCAGGTTTGTCGATCGAAGCGCTGAAAAGGGTTTACTTAGCTTTAGTTGTATCTCAATTAGAATATGCGTCAATGGTTTGGTCTCCTTTTTATCATGTAAACTGTACGGCTATAGAAAGGGTTCAAAATAAATTTTCAAGAATCTGCTCCTTTAAAAACGGTGCCCAGATACTAGATCACGATTACAGCGGCATTTTACATGATCTAAATCTCAAACCACTGAAGACCAGAAGAATTCATTCAGATCTTTGTTATATGTACAAATTACTAAATGGCAGTATTTCTTGTCCAGAATTACTTGAAACAATTAGCTTCAATATTCCCAACAGAAATTTCAGAAATAATAATTTGTTCCATTTATCATTTCATTCGACAAATTATGGAAAACATACACCTGTTGAAAAAACCTTGAAGTTATTCAATGATAAGAATATTGGTATATTTGGAGTATCCTATGAATCATTCAAAAAATCACTAAATACTATCAGTTGGTAATTGACGAGCCAAAATTAAATCGATACTTAATATAATATAGTAATGTCTTCACTTGTTGACTGATCAATCTTATATTTATTGTTTATTCTTTTGTTCATTGTACTATTTTCACTGCATCCGATGATTGCCTACGTTCCCGTTTTTCACATCTACATGTATAGATAGATTTATTTATATATATATATATATTTTAATGTAAATTTAGTAAATGCATGTCATATCTAACTGTAATGAAGTTATCCCGTGAATAAATAAATAAATAAAAATAAAAAAAAATTGTATACTTATAAATGTGATACTTCTTTATATGAAAACTAAATGGTAGGTCATCGTGATTATAAGATGATATTATGTATGGGTATAGGATTTTATAATTTATACTTACTACATATATGCAATGACCCGACACCCTGTGGGTAAAAGGGTTCAAGATTATATATATATATATATATATATATATATATATATATATATATATATAAAGTGAAAGGTTGTAGGTGTATTCCGTTTCGTGTGTGGATTGCCAACTGGTGCAATACAGATCTGTTTCGGCTCGCCAAGCCTCACCAGTTGCACTAGGCCGGTCGAAAACATAAAAAAATAAATATAGAAAAACATGTGATGAGCTTTTGTTTTATTATCTATTTATTTGATCTCTAGTCACATCACATATCAAATTATTTGATGCAAATTCGGGGTGCACCTATATAGAATAGACAGCTCATTAAAAAAATCAATTGAAACTATTAATTATTGTAAAGTATAAAATATTTGAATCTTCAGCATCTTCATCACTTCATATCCATCTTCATATTTCCTTTGTATCCATGTATGTACTGTGGGCACTTTCCAAATTTCATAAAACATTCATGACCTGTGAACAAAAATGAATCTATTGGAAGTGGCCATCGATTTGCATATTATGAATTTAGTAATATATTGATAGATCATTGTACACAAGATTCAAAAATAAACTAACCTACAAATTTTCATCAACTCAAGACTTGAGGTTTCACCATATGAGACATACAACATAAATTTCCATCATAGAGACAATCAACCCTAAATTTTGATATGCAGTCTGTCAGGAAATGATTACATAATTAACAAAAATAAAAAATTCACCTTATTTATACCTATTCATACACAGCCACAGCAAACTTTCATGGGTATATAAGGGGGTTCTTACACCACGGACACAAAACATATTCCTCAAATGAAATACTATCACAAAAAATTAAAAAAAAACTGAAACTACCAACTCAAAATGTAAACCAAACTCAGGCAGCGTCACAACAAACGGCGAACTCAACCAAAATGGCGAAATGGGAAGTCAACAGCTCGAATGTGATTTGTAATAACGTATATGTCATGAACAAAGTTCGCGATCAGAGTATCACGAACAACGATCAAAATAACGTTACATGTAAAACCTCCTGGGGATGAAACAAATTAGCATTGAAGTTAACGTGCAGGTATTGATATCGCATTGACGTTTTTGGTACATTTAGCTATAATGTGTCAGCGATGTTTTTTTGGGGATGTGACAAAAATGGCCCAAATGGGGAGTGCACGGTAACGTCACATAAAAATGATATTATAGCTCATCAGAGATGTTTTCTCAAAAATGTAGGCATGGGTACAAGGATATAACGTTACAAATTATCCCTGTAATGTTTCTTGCTTAGTGGAAAGACAACCCTATAATGGAAAAAAAACATCTCTACAGCATCAATATCTCCTCAATCCACAACAAATAATGTTATAATAATACCTTTAATATATCTAAAACCCATATCTTGATTTAAACACTTTTTATTTTGTTTCACACATCATCATTGATATAGAAAATAAAATTATATGGAAACCCTCACTTCACTTTGATTCATTTGTTTATTTGACATTCATTCAAAACCATCAATGGTTAATACCTGTTACCTGTCTAATTTTTCGAAGATAAAACGAACCTCAATTTTTTCGTAAATGATCTTGAATACGTTAAATATTTACGATTCATTATTAGAACTATTAGAAGGCAATAACTTGCAAATTTATTTTGCTTGGAAACAGAGTTTCCGGCATGCTGTATATATCACATATCTATGGTTTTCGGTTTATTCAACATGCACATGCAATAAGATCTATGCTATTCAAGGTCAATGTGAGTTGTCTCTTGTCTGGTACTCATGGGTGCGCACTTAGTGTATACCTTCCTCCTTTTATTACATTTCTGAAATAGAGACAAAAATACACTGAGTGCATAAAAACTCGGCTAGTTAATTCCAATGGAAATTGCCTAGTTTGATTTCAGTGGGTGTTATTCGATAACGCCGAGAAATGCCGAATGATGGAAATGACATGACCATGGCACAGATTAGAGAACCTTACTATTCTATAACCATGGACATAACAGTTTACTTATGTGGTATTTGATGGGTATTTGAATTTTGAACGCTGAAGTTTCTTAGATCGAGCGTTTATACTTTATAGGTATTCTTGGTTTATTGATGAATCGGTACTTTTGAAGGTGAGTACTTCAATCTTGTTGAATTTTGAGGATTTCTGTCAAGTCTGAAATAAAATTCAAGGCAAATTTATATACCAACACAATAAAAGGTATAACACACAGCACAGTGTAAGAAAATTTGCGTAATGGAAAAGAGTAGATGGATCATTGTATAAAAGATGACATCTGTTGAAATCTGCTATGACTAGCGAAGATTAATGGTTATAAAGGAATCTGTAGGATTCTGAATTCTCATTATGATTTCACAGTACATCTATCGGAATTTCCAGCAGCACTGCTGAATCCCTGCTCTTAATAAGATCACGAATGTTACCTGCTATGAATCGTTCAATGAGTACCATCAAATTTCATATTTCATAACTGTAATGGGGCTTTCCCATATGACGAATAAATGAAATTATATAGGTAGGCGAATTAACAAAGAATTCAGCTACGCGAGAATTCACAGGGTGTTTGATTCGAAAATATATATGTTGCAGGAACTTTCATCTATCTCAGACATACGAGACGATATCTTACTTTCAGTTACTCAACCTGTACCGTTGCCTGTACGTATTCAGTCGAAAGCGAACTCTTTCGAAACAGAGATTTTCACACACTTTTGATATGTCTATTGAACATTCATGAGTTTTTCATGTGAATTTCGATCCTTCAGTCCATATTTCGATAGAAATCTGGTTTTCACCTACCTATCAGATTCAACATCAGGAAATTGCAGGACTATACTTTTTTTTTCAGTTCCTATTCTTCACGACATAGTTTTCAACTGGTGAATTCAACTGCGCTTCAACTCTTCTCGTTGGTATGTAGCTATTTTCAAGGACCTAATACCATAACAACATCAAATGAATTATTCGAAATTCAGTCTAGAAAATAGATTTCGAATGGATAGAAAGGACAAAAATTCAATTTGTTAGAAAGTCTTGGAATCAATTTACTCAAAAAATAACCATTTTTGTTAAATAACCAGATTGAGTTGAATAATCCCCCATTATTAAATCAATTTCACAATAATGACAATTTAAATGCCAGGTAATCTTCTTTCGTTTTTAATAATCCTTTTCAAGAAAACCAAAGTAAAAACTAATTCATTTGCCCCTAGATTAGCCTCTACCGTTTTTTACTTGTTACTTTCATTTATATATTTGATTAACTTGCGATCGTAGTTAGTTTACAAATACTCCACCTGAATAAGATATGATAGTAAAGTGAGACACGTGTCGTGATTTGTAACCGTCAATTAATGAAAATCTTGTAGTGTTTAACATCAGTGTAGCGTTTAGAAAATAGATATTGATGATTGTAATATTTCCTATGGTATCCATTTAGCCATTAATTCAACTCGGTTGCTTGGATGAGCTCTGAGCGCAAATTTCTAGTAAGACTTAGGAAATATGCAACACTTTTTCTCATTTCAGCAGAATATCGAAGGTTCCACTTGTCATCAAAATCTCAACCACAACCATATGATACATTCCTGATATTTTCGATCATTCGTTGAGGAATAGCCTTTTTTCGGCAACCGTCCGGAAAGTACGTACTTTCCAGACGATTTTTTTTTGAGAAAGTGGCATTTTTCCGGCCTAGTCCGGGAAGTACGGAAGTACGGAAGAATCACATCGTTGTTGTCATTGTAAATATGAAAATCTTGGTAGTATGGTTTTGATCAAGGTGGATATAGGATGGTGAAACAGCTTCCTAGTAACAAGCACTAGAATAAACTGTAGACCTTTGCCTACTTGATTTCATACCGTAGTAATATTTCCTGAAGTTATCAGAGATGGCGACATACCTTGTGTCGGTAAAACAGGATCTGTGCATCTGTCACCTTTTTATCAGTTTCATCTATTCTAGATGAAAAATGACTGAGAAGAGTCAAGATATCGATAATTATTCCAGATTCACTGAAAATATTGTGTTTTGATGTCATTTCAACTCATGTCTGTCAGATGCGAACCACAGAAATACATGAGCAACAGAAATCTTCTTCGATTGGTTTGGTTGGTTTTGATGAATGCAGTTGATCATTACCATAGCAGCAAAATAACGATTGACAGCTATCTGACATAAAATTAGCTGAAAGAAATGAGTTTCTTTGATTTGTTATTCTACACGGTTGCCGAAAAAATTGTGTACGCAACACGCCCTAAAACAGTTTTTTTGGACTCGCAGACTTCCAGGACTCGCTACGCTCGTCCTAGAATTTTTGTCCACTCATCCAAAAAAACAGCATTTTCCGGACTTGTTACGTAAATTACTATTGCGATGTACAAGAGTGAACCTCTTGTACAAATGACAAATGACAAATATTGTTAATTTCGAAATTCAAAACTCAATTTGAAAGATGACGAATAAGAATGTATCTGGAAATTAGAATCCAATATGGCAAAAAAGTTGCAGAAAACTATGTGGACAGTGATTCACTTCAATATAAAAAACTAAAATAATAAAATTTTGGCGATATTCGGAAAACTGAGAATAATTAATCAAATTCCTTTGCATCGTACAACTTCACGTTCTTTCAAACAACATTATGTATTTTGGAATATAATCAAAATACCACGGTTCAGCTCGAATTATGGTTATCCTGTATAACTGAAGATTCAATCGGGTTTCTTCATCGATGAAATCGATGCATTTGAAGAATTGAAACTTCTTATCAATCTCCTGGAAATATCTTGGATGGAGAAATAAATTCAAAAAATCGAGTGCTTTATATTTGAGAATAAAAATAACAATCGTTAATCGGAATGCATTTTCTAGTAGTTTGACTTCTTACGAATCCCTTTTTGCAGACACACGCTTGTCTACATTCAAGGGTACAGATTTTTCCTTCGCCTGGATGGCGATTCTGACAGGTTGCTTGCCCTCCACATGGTTCACAGCCTTCAAATTCGACAGCGACTCTTTCCAAAAGTTCGGGAACATCAATACTTATTATTTATTTTTTCTCTTCCAGATACGATAGAATTTTTTTGTTAGAATTCAATGATGTATAACAAGACATTCGCGTGAAGTTATTTGAGAATATATGTTACCATTGATTTGGAATTGAGCAGTAGAAATGCCAATGTCACCTGGTATTATTAAATGTATTAATATAATAAGAGGAATGGTCTCTATTCATCGAGTGCAATTTAAGTCAAAATAAGTATGATTTGGTGAAGGGCGAAGTTTAGCCCAGGCTGTTTTTCAACTTAACTCGACAAAATAATTGTTTCATCGTTTCCTAAAATCGTATACAATAAATAGCGGCGCTATAGCTTTCGGTACTTATGAAACTCAATTTATAAACTCCGCTGCCGTAGCTACAGTTGACGCTCCAGTTACTGTTTGTTGATGGAATGTGCTTAAAATAAACATCTGTTCATAAATTCCGCAGGTGCCATCAGATATCTTGTCAATACATTTTGGAACGGCAGCGTCAACTGTAGCTACGGTAGCGGAGTTTATAAATTGAGCTTTAGTCCAATCAATGAATGATCAAATCAGGGGTGTAAAGAGAAATGAAAAAACAAAATTATTGACTTAGAAGCTTTGATTGGACCAGTAAAGTGAACATACTAAATCCTCACTCCTATGAGGTGAGCGGGGTGCAGGGGGGCACGTAGAATTCCCAACTTTGAAATTTTTCTGCTTAGATCTTGGAAACTATGAATTCAAGCGATGAGATCATTCCATTCAAAAGTATAGCTGATAAAATTGACACAAGATTGGTCCTATCCATTCTTTGTTTTCAGGCACAGTTGCCGAGATATTTACGTCAAAAAATAACCTATTGATAAAAAAAATCATTTTTCCTCGTGTTGTTTGTCTTATTTATCTCTTCGGCCCTTTGTCCTGCGAAGAAATCATAGGAAAATAAGTTGTATTGCATTGAATTTCCATCACGAATATATGATAGTTTACTATTCCATTCCAAACATGTCAACAGTGAAAGCAGTATCTACTTCATGTGTAAATTCCGAAATTACGCAGAAAAACTCAAATTTCGCATTTCTAGATATTCCACTGCTCTTGATCTAGATATAAGCCAATATATGCGTATTTATGTATTCAAAATAGTATACACAATTCACAAAAGGGATATATAAGGAAATAATATAAGTATATATGCATTATATAGAAGATACATGAGTAGTTCTCGAAAAGTGCAAAAGTTATATTGTTTTGTGTCGTTGAATACGATTTTTTACATATTTTTTCACCATTGTAATACAAGTACCAAATATAATACTTGTACATAACTGTTAATGCTAGTGGAATGCAAAGGTAGGTGAGTAGATTCATGAATCATTTCACACACACAAACACTTTGTAGATGCCATTATTAAATAAATAATATATTCGAGTAATCAATTTCTGCATCTCTTAGGGCGTAAAGGTCCTGGCTCATCATCTAAACTTGGTCTTGAACTGATACAGTTCCTTAAGAGGGGCGTTTCACAAGAACCGTCAAACAGACCTTTTTATGTTGATACTTTTCTGCCAAACGATGAGTCCAATCGCAAAAACTATTATATGTTCGTGAAGAAGAAAGTTCAACCTAAGTTAAGACAACTTTTGGAATCGTAACTCGTTAGTTGAAGATATATATCGACGATCGAAAAATGTAAACATTGAAAATTTTTTGTCACAGAATGTGATAATATTTTATCCTCTCCTACCTCACATATTGGGCTATGCCCTGCCTGAATATTAAGTTTCAAAATGTAATAATTCCAGAGATTTGAGCAAAACAGATTTATTATGTAAAAAATACGTGAACACGTCAAAAACTAGTACTATAATAGTTCAGCCTTTGGCTCGTAGATGGCGGAATGGCGGATCCGTGAATGACATGATCTGGACATGATAAACTACAGTTGAGTGCAGTGTTCTGCAATGACAAGTAAGACATCAAATCTATGTTGGTACTCCTAATTTGATTCAAATGTTTCCAAACAAATTAGTTTCCCATGTTTACTCAGTTTAGTCTCCATAGAGATTTTTTGAACTCGATTATCTCATTTTATAATGGAAAAGTAACATATTTCGATACAATTTATGGGAAATAGATCATAGTAGTTCCTATTAGAAAAATAGAAACAGATGAGAAACGCAAAAAAATTTGAACTATGTTGAAATTTTTTGAGGTAATGTTATTTCAGTGTTTACTTTCGGGGTCCTGATATTTCGACAGACATTTTTTCATCAATATATCAGTATACTCATAATAATGAGTGAAAAATAAGTTATCTGCGATGATGTATTTCTTCAAAGATGAGGAGAAACTGGTATTCAGGGGTGAAAAGGCCATGGTGAGAACATGGTATATTTGATCTCAAGATTTTAATGAGGTTGATCGTTGATCCGTGCTAATATTCATAATAAAACATAAAGTAGAGGTGAGCTAAAATATAGTATATAGGATAATTTGAAGGTTTTGAAATATTTGTTGTAGATCAACTTTACCAGTAGTGATTGAATGAGTTCCTGTTCAAGAGGATAGTTTCTTGGCCATCACATGGCAGCTCTAACAATATTTGCATACTATAATGTACATTGTACAAATTGAAAGCTTGTATACTAGGAGTAATAAAGAAAATGCATCCTCAACATCTGAAAAGGAATCAGTCACACAAATGTAAAATTATATATATTATAATATATAATAAAGTGAATATCAATCAACATCACACTTTCAATATGTTCAAATGAAAAACTGTCATGTAAGTCATTTTATTTCTGAAGAAAATACATTTTAGCTTCTTGTTGAGCACTTAGCAATCTTTGACTTAGCAATGTAGTTAGTGCCTAGTGACAGATCCCAAAGTTGTTTTGAACTTCTTTCATTATTTTATGATACTGGTATAAATTCCCAGGTAAGCTTTCAGATTCTTCTACAGATTTCAAAGGAAACCCTATATTTCCTCAATCTACAACAAATAATGATATAATAATACCTTTATTATATCTAGTACCCATATCTTGATTTATACACATTTTATTTTACACATCACCATTGATATAAAAATAAAATAATATAGAAAACCTCACTTCACATTCATTTATTTGACATCTATTCAAAACTATCTATCAATGGCCTGTACCTGTCTAATTTTTCGAAGATAAAATGAACCTCCATTTTTTCGTAAATGATCTTGAATACGTCAAATATTCACGATTTATTATTAGAAGGCACTAACATGCAAATTTATTTTGTTTGGAAATACTCTCTTGTCTGGTACTCATGGGTGCGCACTCAGTGTATACCTTCCTCCTTTTATTACATTTCTGAAAGAGAGACAGAAATATACTGAGTGCATAAAAACTCGGCTAGTTCATTGTTAATTCCAATGGAAATTGCTTAGTTTGATTTCAGTGGGTGTTATTCGATAATGCCGAGAAATGCCGAATGATATAGACATGAGACATGACATACAGACTGTCATAAGACACATGTTTATGTGGTATTTGAATTTTGAACGCTGAAGTAAGAAGTTTCTTCGATTGAGCGTTTATACTTTATAGGTAATCTTGGTTCATTGATGAGTATTCACCCAAAGAATACTTTTAAATGTGAGTACTTCAATCTTGTTGAATTTTGAGGATTTCTGTCAAGTCTGAAATGAAATTCGATGCAACACAACGAAAGATATAACACACAGCACAGTGTAAGAAAATTTGCGCTATGTAAAAGAGTAGATGGATCTATTGTATAAAAAATGATTGGCCTGTTCGAGCGACATCTGTTGAAATCTGCTATGACTAGCGAAGATTAATGGTTATAAAGAAATCTGTAGTACTTTCTCGATTCTGAATTTTTATTATGATATGTTCACAGTATGGACATCTATCGGAAATTCCAGCAGCACTGCTGAATCCCTGCTCTTAAGCAGTTTGGGCTTTCATCCGGTGCAGCCTGAGTCAGCTTCCACCCTCACATTTGAGGAGGCAGCTCATGTCTCAACCACATCCGAGAATTGGTGATATGTCTTGTAACGATATATAAATCATTACATTTTGTTTTTATGTAGTCATACAAATAACATCAATAAATAGTTGATTCAGATCACTTGGCGACATCTCGTAAATTAATATAAAATCAATAACAAAGACATCTCCTTTTGTACAGGTACCATCAATTTAAATTAAAGGGCAATGAGACCAGATATCTGCAATTGAATTTAAAATCGACGCATGATAAACAGGTTCCTGTATCACACAAGAATAGTCCAAAGAACTCACCCCTTTGAAATTCATGCTATGAACATTATAACACATGGCGCCCAACGTGGGGCACGAACCCACGACCCTGAGATTAAGAGTCTCATGCTCTACCGAATGTTGTTTCGCTGCTCCCACAGTTCGTGGGAGGCATGATAAACCTATATTTTCTGACATTGCAAGATTTTATCAGCTTCACTTTTGTTTAAAATCATATTATAAAGGGTAAGTAATATAATAAGTGGTATGATTATTAACGATAATTTTTTGGAATATTAATGAATTGCAATTTCAAAGCTGAAAATGTTTCCTTAAAATTAAAATAAGAATTTGTATCGAATTAATGAACAATTACCTACCTTCTCAAATGATGTTTAGGTATAGTTAGTATACTTAGTGAAAAAATAAGTATATTATTATTACAAAATCGATTCGAGTAAAAATAATCAGACCTATGATGCAAAATAGTGTATAGTATAATGAATAATATGAAATATTGAAAGTGAAGTTGAATAGAAAATCCTTGAAGACGATACTGAAATAGCAGAAAATTACTGAATTATGAAAGGCATAGTGAAATACTTGTGGAGTGTAATTTCGATTAATTCAATCAAATGATCTAGTTCTAATTGTTGATGTGATGGAAAGTAAATCTGGGGCTGGAATCGTAGATATCAAGTTTCAAAACTTACTCGTGGGGTGATAGGTCATGTTTTGCTACATCTCATCAATATTTTCCTCCGATATGGTCAATTCGAGGGTCAAATGAAAGTAGCCAGAGTTTATAGATATACAGGGTGTTGAATGTCAATATTCAAGATAACGATTTGTGAGCCGTTTAAAAAAGAAAACTTCATATGAACTTATGACATAATCGTCTAAACTTCAGAAATCTAGGGTGGTATATAAAGTTTTCAAAAATATATGTGATACCAATTCAGATATTTTGATGGAATTTGGCATACATGTACAACGTATCAAGAGACATATTTTCGTGCTCCACATTTTTTTTTATTTGCGCCGGTGGTGTGAAAATTATGTGAATTATCTCCCTGTTTTATGTTTCTCTTACTATTGTTCTGATGTATCGAGAGTATGAATTTTTCTGAGGAACACCTCGAATTTTATTGCATTTTCGATTTCTCCCTAAAAACTAATTTCCTTCATATATCAAGTTATCTGGAACGAGTACAGAGATAAAAGACGTGAATACTCGAGATTTTTCAGCTTTAATTTGTATAGACAAGATATTGCTATCAGAGCAAAGATTTGATAAGTCGCCGTTTCAAAGGCCAACTTTGAATTATATAATTTGTTAATTCCTATGAAAACTTGTCATTTCTCCTTCATCTAAATACTGAATATTAGAGTCATAATAATATCGAATAATATAAACATAACAATATGGTTATTTTAATAAGATTCAAACAGATTTGACCCGATTATCAGTAAAAATGGCTCACATATCCATATTTCATCAACTCTTGATTCTTTCCGGATATCTCGGAAAGTAAGTATTCAGAATTTTCCAAATTTCAAAGCAGCATTTCATTATAAGCAACTTTGCTATAACTGCCACCCCGTAAATATTCGTATGTTTCATGGTTAAATAAACTATATATTTTCCTAGTATCCGATATATCTGATATTGCTTTGGATTGATGAAATGTATTTGATGTTTTTCATTTTACATCAGAATACTATGTTAGCCACAATATAAAAATAAATTATTCACTCGAATTATTTATAACTTACCTTGAACAAAGCATACGCCGATGCAAAAAAGCATCAAAAAAACAACACCTTTGCCATTATTGTTATTTCTCAGTCAACGCTGATAGTGACCATATAGATGATAATATAATTAGTATTTATATCCATATTACAATCTCGACGATAGATTGACTTAACCCGCGAGCAGTGTAGTGGGATCATATATGCTTACGCTAGATACGGTTTCCTACAAATGTAGTACTAAATATTGCTATTTTAAAACAGAATAGACCCGATTCAGTCTAGAAAATGGATATAGAAGATAGTATTATTTTCCTATCTATTTTCAATATGGTATCCATTTAGCCATTGTTTTTACCTGGTCGTTTAAATGAACTCTCTCAGTGCAAATTTCTATGTAGAACATCGTATGTTTCATTTGTCATTAGAATCTCAACAACCGTGATATATTTCTAATATTATCGTTGCAATCTACATGAGTGGAAACATGCGATTATAATTGTTAAAATTAGTCAGAGCAATTGTTCCAGAAGCTATCTTCGACAAAAACTATTTTTCATTTCAAAATTCTAAACTCATTATGGAACCAAAAGATGATTGAAAAGAAATCATCGAATTCCTTGCACACAACTATGTTGACAGTGTTTTGGTTCAACATAAAAGACTAGATTCCCTATTTTCTGAAATATGAATAAGACGAAATTAATCGCAAAATTCAATTTTTGGCGATAATTTGAAAACCGAGAATGATGAATTGAATTACTTTGCATTGTTGAACTACACTTTCATATGGACAACATTATAATAAAATAAAACAAGAGGCTGTGTACTAGCTAATATAGAAAAACTAGTTTCTTGTATTTCGCACGAATTATGGGTACAACTGATTCTGGTTTTTATCAGAGAATCCAATCGATGCATTCTGAGATTTAAAACTGCTCATCCATCTCCTGGAAATATCTTGGGTGGAAGAATAAATTCGAAGAATAAATTCGAGGAAGAAATACGACTTAGATATTTATTAAAAATGTTCAACAATTTTCAATCGGAATGCATTTTCCATTAGTTTCACTTCTTATGAATCCCTTAATACAGAGACACATCTGTCTGCATATAAGAGGACATATTTTTTCTTTGTCTCCTGGATTACGATTCTGACAGGTGGCCTGCCCTCCACAAGGTTCACAGCCTTCAATTTCATTTTCTAGGCATTTCAGAGCACCTAAAAATCAAGAATAATGTCAAAGAAATTATTATAATTGGAACTGAACACTATCACACATGTGTGGTATATGTGAGTTGAACTTATAACATAATATCATTTCAGAAGCTGTGTAGTATCATGGTTCAGGGAGAAATGTGAAAATCCCTGAATATCTCTGGGGAAACTGATGCAATCTTAATATAATCAATAACCTGGGAGCTGTTCAAACTGGTGAGTTGAAAAATTGAGATCAAATCTGCCTTTTGTTGGTGCTACGTTTCAGAACGACTCATTTTCATATTTCCATTTCATATTCATCCATTCAGATCTGGCCGAGTATCTGACAAACCAGTATTTTTACTTTGGTCAAAATTGCCCGAAAAATAGGGATACCCTTGCATAATATCCCATCAAGAAGCTGAAAATTCACATTCTAGGGATACCATTGTGATGAAATTGTGAAAAGTCCCTATCGATTCCATGTGTGCAAAAAAATTATTCAAGGTAAAATTTAGCTCAATTGGATTTTTTGATTTTTTTAGCGAAACGATTAGTTTAATGATAAAAAAGCCATGACAATAATTGTATGTAAATCATGCAATTATCTACGAAAATTGTCCCCATACTTTTTTCCCTAAAGTTCATTATTTCAGAGAAAAAGCGATTCTAAAAATTACTGAAGTTGTAATTCCCATAATATGCATGACGCTGCGTATATACACCATTTGGTGCATAGTATAAGTAAAATTATTAGTCTACGTGACTAATACATAAATATTTGTGGCAGCCGGCAACGAGCAGCGATGAGTAATGGAGAATTTGGGCGGATGACTGGGACAATGGAATTGAGGAGGCATTCGGTGTCCATACTAAAGAAGCTAGCAAAGCCACACACGAATTTCGACTCGGGATAGATCACATAATTTTAGGCTCATTTTAGGCTAATTTATTACCCTATTCCCAAATTTTTTGCTCTTCTCTTTGACAGAAAAAACTGTGGCTTCGCTAGCTTCGGCCGAACTCAGCAGAGCCATTTTTGAAAAACAATAATTTTGGTGTTTTGAAATAGCCAAATTGTAGAGCTTATTTTAGGCTAATTTATTACCCTATTCCCATTTTTTTTGCTCCCTCCCTTAATAGAAAAACTTGTGGCTTTGCTAGCTTCGGGCGAACTCAGCAAAGCCATTTTTGAAAATTCACTTTTTTTGCGATTCAATATAACGATATCCAAGTACTAATTTTAGGCTAATTAATTACCCTAATTTGATTTTTTTTTGCTCCACGCATTACAGAAAAAAACAAGATTTTTCGATTTTCGCCAAGTCGATGATGCAATCATTTCAAATTATAATTTTTTGACGATTTAACTTGTCAAACCGAAGATACCCATCGCTGGATCAATGAAATGTCCATGTTGGAATGTTTTATTCGACGTTTTTTAAAAAAAACTTGTGGCTTTGCTGGCTTCGGGCGAACTCAGCAGAGCCATTTTTGAAAATTCACTTTTTTTTGCGATTCAATATAACGATATCCAAGTACTAATTTTAGGCTAATTAATTACCCTAATTTGATTTTTTTTGCTCCACGCATTACAGAAAAAAACAAGATTTTTCGATTTTCGCCAAGTCGATGATGCAATCATTTCAAGTTATAATTTTTTGACGATTTAACTTGTCAAACCGATGATACTCATTGCTGGATCAATAAAATGTCCATGTTGGAATGTTTTATCGACGTTTTTTTAAAAAAAACCTGTGGCTTTGATGGCTTCGGGCGAACTCAGCAGAGCAATTTTTTCAAAAACATTATTTTTCTGTCATTTGATATTTGGATATTTCAAGACTAATTTTAGGCTAATTAATTACCCTAATTTGATTTTTTTTGCTCCACGCATTACAGAAAAAAACAAGATTTTTCGATTTTCGCCAAGTCGATGATGCAATCATTTCAAATTATAATTTTTTGACGATTTAACTTGTCAAACCGATGATACTCATCGCTGGATCAATAAAATGTCTATGTTGGAATGTTTTATCGACGTTTTTTTAAAAAAAACCTGTGGCTTTGCTGGCTTCGGGCGAACTCAGCAGGGCAATTTTTTCAAAAACATTATTTTTCTGTCATTTGATATTTGGATATTTCAAGACTAATTTTAGGCTAATTAATTACCCTAATTTGATTTTTTTTTGCTCCACGCATTACAGAAAAAAACAAGATTTTTCGATTTTCGCCAAGTCGATGATGCAATCATTTCAAATTATAATTTTTTGACGATTTAACTTGTCAAACCGATGATACTTATCGCTGGATCAATAAAATGTCCATGTTGGAATGTTTTATTAGACGTTTTTTAGAAAAAATAATGTGTCATTTGATATAGTGATACATCAAGACTAATTTTAGGCTAATAAATTACCCTTATTCAATTTTTTCTGTACCACACATTACAAAAAAAATTAGGTTAGATTAAGCGATTTCCGATTATTATAGCTTCAGGCATATATCTCAAATGATGCACTTCCCGCCAAATAAAATTCCATTTCTGATATCCTGCGATGCATCGAAATAGTCGACAACATCTATTTCGTCAGCTTAGATCACGTGCTCCAAAAAATCGTCAAAAAATTATAATTTGAAATGATTGCATCATCGACTTGGCGAAAATCGAAAAATCTTGTTTTTTTCTGTAATGCGTGGAGCAAAAAAAATCAAATTAGGGTAATTAATTAGCCTAAAATTAGTACTTGGATATCGTTATATTGAATCGCAAAAAAAAGTAAATTTTCAAAAATGGCTCTGCTGAGTTCGCCCGAAGCTAGCAAAGCCACAAGTTTTTCTATTAAGGGAGGGAGCAAAAAAAATGGGAATAGGGTAATAAATTAGCCTAAAATAAGCTCTACAATTTGGCTATTTCAAAACACCAAAATTATTGTTTTTCAAAAATGGCTCTGCTGAGTTCGGCCGAAGCTAGCGAAGCCACAGTTTTTTCTGTCAAAGAGAAGAGCAAAAAATTTGGGAATAGGGTAATAAATTAGCCTAAAATGAGCCTAAAATTATGTGATCTATCCCGAGTCGAAATTCGTGTGTGGCTCTGCTAGCTTCTTTAGTATTCGGTGTCCCGCTCTCGTCGAGTATATCATATTATATAAGTATAGTTATTGTTATTAATCACAAGGGAACGAATAAAGGTGTTTGAAAGTGAAGTACAGATTCTTACTGTTTTCGTGGGTTAGCACAATTGGCGACGAGGTAAACTTTTGAATCTAATTCCAATGATTGAAGGAAATAATATTGTTAGTCAGTTTCTCGAAAAAAAAAAGGAATGAAATGCTAAATAGTACACATGATGATAGATATCATAGGCCGTAGGTACTGAGTAGTGATTTTTGCATGCAATCGTAACTTATTGAATATGTTATGGTTGTTAAATTTAGACACACCTATCGAACTTAACGATTTTATCGAGTGTTACATTCGATTGTAACTTGAACGCATTCAATTGTGTTAACGATTATTCGAGTTTTACATTTGATTGTAACTTGAACACATTCGATTGTGTTAACGTGTACATTGAGTATTACATTCGATTGTAACTTGAACGCATTCAATTGTGTTAACGAGTATATTGGGTGTTACATTCAATTGTGTTAATGAGATAATATTGGGTATTACATTCAATTGTAACTTGCACACATGTTATTGTATTAACTATTCGGAGTGTGACATTCGATTGTTACTCGGACACAACTGTAACTCCAACACAAATAATGGGGAAGACCACTAAGTGATGAAATCCTTCCAAACCTCTTTTAATCGACGAATAATGATATTTATTCAGTGTATATACAATATTATGGATCAAAATCAAAGCAAATAGATTCTACAGCGTTTTGAAATCAGCATTTTCATTCAAATTTAAAAAACGCCAGAAATAAGTGGGCGGTGCTATAAGGCTGTGACGTACTACCCCTTGAGTCTATCTCTGTTTGTTTCCATCATATTTCCTTTTTTAACACCATTGAAGCGTTGTCAAAGTTACTAGCCGATGACTCTTTATGTCTCTGCTATATTTTCTCAAAAATCTATCGATTAGTGATAATTATATTATTTCATGATAATTTGTGAAATAAACATTATTTCTATTGTGTTAATCTCTATATATTATGTCGGAAATGGGTTTGTCTATTTTGGTTCGGCAACACTGCTTTTGGTGAAACATGAAAAGCGTTATGTGACAGAAATTCTATGCATTCATGCATTCTATGCTCTATGCAATGTCCGTGATCCGTGACCTGTGTATGATCTCGTTTTTGTTTTGAAGTTATTTGAGTTGTTTATTTTGTGTTGTACTTCACTAGTTGAGTAGTTGTATCACTTCGAAAAATCCAATAAAATGGAAACAGGATTTGAGAAAGCCACGAATCAAAATTTGCCTGTAGTAGATTCAACCATGGTATTCGAATATGGCATCAATAATCCCGATTTTCAATCTGCTGAGTTGAAAAATAGAAAGGCGAGCAGGTAAATTTGGACAGGAAATATTTTATTATAAGGATTTAAATCTATTTTTTTTTCAGAGCAACAAGAGAATCATATGGAGATAAGGCGATTGGGTATGTGCAAGTGAAGAGAGTTGGTTATTTATGCATTGTGAAGGCAAAGATTACTCCTGAACACAAAGTACATAACAAAGGATACAATGTTGTTGCCGAAATTGATGAAGCCAATGAGGTTATTTCAAAGTGTCAATGCTTTGATTGTGCAGCATCAAAAGGTGGGAAAAATCAATTAACCTTGCAGTTTATTGTAACTAATCATTCAATTTCAGGAGGATGTAAACACAGTGTGGCATTTTTATTATGGCTACATAGAAGATCTGAGGAACCTTCAGTCACTTCTGTTGCATGTTACTGGAAAGGTTCAATTCTTTCAAAAGTGGGTTCATCAGAGAAATGGATGAGTTTGTCACAGTTGGCAAAAACACAAGTACCTACTCTGCCACAAGTACCAAGTGGACTCTTCGAAGAAATTTTAAGTGAAGGCAGAAAGAGGAGGTGTCAGGGAACTATATTTCAGGAAGCTTTTGATTCAGATCCAATTTCAAGGGTATCTTTGCATAAGTTGATTTTGAAATATAAAGCAGAAACTGAAGTTCTGAGTGCAAAAGGATTCATAAGTTTTGTAAAATATAATATTTCACTTGATGATTGTGTGAAGGTGCAATCCATAACAATGAATCAGCACAAATCTTCCAAATGGTATGAAGTACGGTATGGAAGAATCACTGCTTCTAAACTATATGAAGCCTCAAGATGCAAAACATTTGATGGAAGTTTAGTTGAAGAAATTTTAGGAGGAGGAAAGTTGATAGAAACAGAAGCTATTTCTAGAGGTAAAAGGTTGAAAAAAGATGTATTGAACAAATTTGCCAAACTTAAGAAAGTTGTTGTACAAACTTGTGGTATATACATCAATAGTAGCCAGTATCCAATTTTTGGAGCTTCTCCTGATGGTTTAACTGATAGCCATGTGATTGAAGTCAAGTGCCCAATGAAAGACAAAACTGTATCAAATTATATTGATAGTAATGGTAGAATATGCAAAAAACCATATGCACAAATCCAACTGCAGATGTTGATGACTGGCAAAGCCAAAGGGTATTTCTGTGTAGCTGATCCAAAATTTGAAACAACTGAGAAATTTCAGCTTTTGGAAGTGAGCTATGACCCAGATTTTTTACTACCCATTCTTGAAGAAGCTGAATATTTTTGGAGAACAGTTATTTTCACCCATTTAAGTAAACTTTAGACTGCCATTTTAGTTTTCATTTATTTATAAATTATGTATTGTTCCATAATTTTTTATATCAATTACCAATGCTATTATGACCTGTGAATTTTATTTGTATGATTATTAATTTTTTTATCTTGAATAAACTGATAAGATCATTGCTGATTTTCTTGAAAATAATTATAAGTTCTAAATTATTGCTCAACAGTGTTGAAAATAATCCATACTATTTGATTGAAAGAATGATTATTTTTTTATCTTTAATAAACTGATAAGATCATTTCTGGTTGTCTTGAAAATAATTTATAAGTTCTAAATTATGGCTCAACAGTGTTGAAAATAATTCATACTATTTGATTGAAAGTTGAAATAATAATCAACCTAGGAAATCTGTCAAGACGAATGCACAAATAATCATTTTTGAAAATATCTTTATTATTAGAAACATTTTCAATAATAGTCCAGATAATTAATTATAAATAAATAACTACTGAATTATTGGATTTTGTACATTAATAATTCCACAAGCTATGATAATAATGTGATCAAGTAAATGCAAAATTTTATGATTCACACAAGAGTGAAGTTTTAACATCCTAAATTCTCTCAGACGGCGTATAACCCTCTCAATGTGGATACGCAAGGCAGCAATCCTCTTAGTTTCCTTCACTTCCTCCTTAGAAGGTTTCTCAACTGTAATCACACTTGGTGGTCTTATCAAATGACAATCTTTTCTAGCTAAAATACTGGCAATTTGTTTGAATCCTCTGTCAGCCATCACATGAGCATGTTTAGGCAAAACCTCCAAGAATCCTGATTTCTCTACAATTATTCTATCTGTTGCTCTACCACCAAAACCAGGGGATATATAATTTATCAAACCATGTGGTGTTGCTGAAATCAGATATTTAACAGTATTACAATGTTTATATTGTGACCATGTTTGTGCCTGTTTCACTGCATCTGATGATATGTCAACCTCTATTTCCAAACAATCTATTATTGACTGCACCTTTCTGTATCTGTACCTGAATGGTATTGGTAAATGTGCCTGAATTTCAAATGCTGATTGCCAAATTATGAAATTGTAGCATTTAAAATTGCTACAATGAATATTTTGTTTTTTTGTTTATGAATAAACTCAAGATAGGGAATATACTTACAAGACATCTGATCAAATGAAAAATAGAACAATCCTCACTGAAACGTTTAATGACCATAAAGCTTTTTGATTCATAAATACCATCATGGTTTTCTGAACTATAGTATCTTCTGATAATCAGTACACCTGTGGGATATGATGATTTTAACCTCAGGCTTGTGCTGATCCATCGTAAACAGGTCTGAAACAGGGAAATCTTTCTTCTGGTAATCAGTACACCTGTAGGATAATGAGTCGAGCCTCAGGTTGTGCTGATCCAATGTAAACAGGTCTGAAACAGAGAATACTGTAAGTATACGATCAAGTCCTGTTGTGAATCAGAAAGCATCGTGATCATCAAATGTGATTTTCAAATAGGAAAGTTATGTGACTTACCCGTGGTGTTCCCTGGCATTTCTTGAGGATTTTCAGGATAAATTCCTTTTATTTTTCTGGGATATATTTTTGAAGGTTAAATATAGGTTGACATTCCTTGCAGCGCGAAATGCCGAATTTCGTCGGCTGCATTCGGAGTGATCTGTACCTGTCTTTTGTTCTATGCTGTTCTGTCCTGCCGTGTCCTGCCACTGAGTGTAACCTGCTCGTTTCGTTTCCTGACCAATAGGAATAGACGATTTCGACAGGGTCATTAGTAAGCTGAAGTTGTTACCCTGGAATTGCAGGAAGTCGTAAGATGTGAGGAGATGACAGATTTCCGGCTTCTTCCTCGACTCGAGGCTTTTTCCTGGTGGCCATGATGGGGTTCACATGTGTCGGCAAGTAATTTTTCTTTGACTTGATGTCAGCACCCTGATGGGGGATTTGTAAGATTAAAATTCACTTCGTCGACCGTGCCTACGTTGCTGGACCTTTTTGGTCGATTTGTTCTGCCACCTGGAGACTGCCAAATTTCCTGAGAAGCCCTGCAGCATGGCCCCATTTTGTTTTTGCAGAAAGTGGTAACCCTTCATGGAAGGTGAGTGGCAATTCTTGGCAATGCAGATCACTTTGTATTGTTGCCTGCGAATTTTGTTTTTTGTGTCTGCAAGAGATGTTAGAACCTATATTTCTACTAGGGTGTTTGGAGGAGTCCAACTTGTTGAGGTGTTAGGCTATTGGTAGGGTCACTACCGGCCTCACCTGCGGTACTTCTGTCCTGATCCCATCAAGGACACCTTGGACACTCTTCCCTTGCCAGGACTCCTGGGAAGGGCCTCATTAACCACAACCGGATCCTGGCTGGAGCAGACAACCCTAGGACACCTTGGTGGTTGAGCAGCTCAGCAGGGAGCTCATCTGGGACTGGTAGCGGGCTTACCAACAGCCCATCTTCAGGGTGGATTCGTCGGCGAGGACCTATGCTGCCCATCTTCTCATCAGGCCAACAATAGACCTTGGAAGGGGTGATAGGACTTATGAAGAGGACTTCGATATCAGGACAGGTTTTTGTTAGGATGTATTTTTCACTTTTCAGAAATAATTTTATTTCACAGTGAGACTATGCGGTAATAGTTTCAGTTTCACCTTTACTGATAAACATTTCCCATCATTTTTAAATATTTCTGAATAAGTAGGTATATCTTGATAATCATATCACATAAATTTATACTGATATAATCCTGTCCTCTGCATCAATCTACACAATCACCCTGTCTATTGTTCGGCATATTAAATGGGTATATTTTAAACTATTTGGTATTTTTATTCATTTATCTGTGTACTATGACAATCTAGTGAAATGAGTATTTGGTATTTTTTTATTTTCAGATCAATATCAACTTGATAATCTTAACTACTTGGTTTTCTCAATTATCCTAGTTAAATCTCCTTTATAATAAATTGAGTGGCGCCCTAGGTACTTGAATTTTGTATACTATATTTCAGGCCCCGGATCCACTTTATCTGTTCTCCGGCGGACAGCTGCCGTCAGCACTTTGTGTTCTATTTTTTTATTTCATTTTTGAATATAATAAAGTAGGCCACAAAATGTTTAAATATACTTGCTAATATTGGAACAGTTTTATTAAATATCTTGGACACATATGATTTAGAGATAGAGAAATCATCTGCAATCCTGACATTAGCATCATTTAGTCTTATTTTTTTCAAACAGATCAAAATATCACGAGAGGAAATGTTGACATATTTGGTAATAGTTTCAATCAAGAAATAGGTTTCTGGGGGTAATCCTAAATAAAATCTGCTCATCTTCTTCAAAGATCCTATATGATCAACATGAACTGTGAAATGTTGATCACAATCAGTGCCACCTGAGGTATTTTCGATATTTGAGGATGATGGTATGAAATTGGAGGTATTAGTGGTGGTACTGGATTCACTTGTATTAACAGTTCCTTTTGGTTCATCCAATATAGTCGAAGTTCCACATGAACGCATACACACTTTTGATGTTATAGTTCCAATACTTCTTCTTTGTGGCTTGATTCTAACCTGTGTTCTTTTATCAACATATTGACATTTTGCTTTCACCATATTCAGATTGTAATAATGAGAATCAGAAGGCATGTTTCCACTAACTCCATCTTCTGTTGTGGTTAGGTCTTTCAACCCCTGGCTTGATTTCGATATGAATCTACCAGAAGGAGAATCAACAGTGTATGCAAGATCTGCTTCCTTATTAGTAGGACTGTTGTGACTTGTTGATGGTATTTCACGAGAGGTAGATGGATCATCAAAGCATACTCTTCTTTTCACTCCATCCCTCATGAGCTGTAGAGTTTCCAACCTCCTCTTTCTTGATGAAGATGTCAGTTGTGATGGAGTTTGTTCCTCAGGTTTCCTTTGATTAATGAATTTGTGAGGAACAACATCTTTTTTCATGTGGACCCGAGATCCTATCAACTTGAAATGCATCCAGTTTTCCATATCTAACTCCAACTGAAACGAAATATACAGTAATGGTTACCTTTTCAACTAATTAACTTCAACACTTACATCAAAATGATCTTCACAGCAATAAATATCCTTGGTAGTTGTGAAAGGTCTATTGATAGCAGAAAACCATCTTGCCCGAATGTCTTTGTTGCTTGGGAGTGAAATAAATAGTTTATTTTCAGAGTTTTCGCTGGTATTTGGACACGTTGACACGAAGCACTTTTTAAAAGACATTTTCTAAGGGTTACTCAAACCGGAATTGAAAGTATTGCTCGAGAGAAATAATAAAACTCTGCAAAACAATAGAACAACAATGACGATAGGTTAAGTTAAACTTAACCTCAACTTCTGACTTACAGACACGGAACGGAACGACAGTGCCACGGATTTACTTCATGAAACAGTTATCTATGATTGGTCATCTCAAGGTCGATGGGCGTGTAGGGTTATGTACGTCACACCAATGAGAGCAACTATTGAACATGGCGCATAAAATTTTATGTTTCAAATCAAAACCGTATATTTGATCATTTTATTCATAATATATAACGAATAAAAAATAAAAAAATATATATATGGTAGTTTTTGGACATACAGAACACGATTCCGCTGTAAAAAAAAATTAGTGGTCTTCCCCATTGGGACCAGCAAGTATGGCAGAACAAGGCGGAATAAAACCTTTTCTATGCGATGTCATCGAAAAGAGTTGAATGGCAAAAATGGATCAGAGCCTTCCAGCTGTACCTAGACTCAGAAAACATTAATGATAAAGTTCGGAAGAGAAATAAACTTTTGCATCTTGGGGGGATGCAATTGCAAGAGGTTACCTACAATATACCGGGCGCCATAGTTGAGTACAGAGATGAGGATCAAAATGATGTCTTCCAAATACTAGTGGAAGCATTAACAACATACTTTTCTCCAACTCAAAATTCGACCTTCGAAAGGCATACATTCAGAAACTTGAAACCTATGGAGGGAGAAACGCTTAACAAGTTTCTTGTACGACTGAGACAACAAGCGACGAAATGTTCTTTCGGGAATAACGCTGAGGAAGCAACCGAAATAAGTATCAAGGATAAAATTATCGATAATTGGGCCTCTCTGGATCTCAAGAGAAAATTACTAGAGAAGAAAAGAAGTTTGTCTGAGATTATTGATATTTGTCAAGTACATGAACAGATATTGGATCAGTCAAAGGTAATGGGTAGTTGTTCGGTCGAAACACCCAGTACATCAATAAACAAAATATCGGTTCGTGGTCAAAATTCACAAGTTTGTTCCCGTTGTGGAGCCAACGGACATATTGGAACGAGTTCCAGATGCCCAGCAAAAAAACGTAAAATGTCACAAATGTGAACTCACCGGACATTTCGCCAGTAAATGTAGAACCAAGTCAATGAGAAGGCCAAACAGAGGATATGATTCTGGTGCTAAGAGAAGACGAATGACGTCATCGCGGGTGAACTATTTAGATCCAGGAGCATCTGATGATGAACATGAACGTAGGGGAGACAGCATCAAAGATTACGAATGTTTCAGAATCGACAACGATCGACGACTGCATTATTCTAATAAAGAAGATGAGTTGATAGAGTGTAAAGTTGGAGGTATACCAATAACCTTCCTTATTGACTCAGGCTCAAAGGCCAACGTTATTAATGGACGAGATTGGGAGATTCTCACGACAAAACAAGCAGTAGTATGGAACATTTCTAATACTAAGGATACTCTGAAACCGTATGCAGCGCAGCAATCTCTCGATATTCGTCACCAATTCCAGACGACTGTTGGTACTCCGGATAACAATGAGATAGTCACATCATTTTTCGTGGTTGATAAGGGAGACTTATCAATTTTGGGTAAAGATGCAGCTAAACGGCTCGGAATTTTGAAATTGGGTCTAGGAGTGAATCGAGTTGAGAAGATATCAATTTTTCCAAAAGTCAGGAATGTGAAGGTGGCATTGACCATTAACAAATCTATTAAGCCTGTGCAGCAACCACTGAGGCTTGTACCCATCGCAGTCGAGGCTTTAGTAGAAGCTAAGTTGAAAGAAGCACTACAGCGCGATATTATCGAGCCTGTGGAAGGTCATAGCCCATGGATTTCACCTATTGTCTTAATTTACAAAGCGAATGGTGACATCAGGATTTGCGTGGATATGCGTAGAGCCAACGAAGCGATCCTCAGAGAAAACTACCCACTACCAGTTTTTGATTCCATCATAACAAAGCTTCGCGATGCCAAGTATTTCTCCCGGTTAGACTTAGAATGGGCCTACCATCAGATTGAAATTGATGAGGAAAGCAGCCCGATCACAACCTTCATCACTCATAAAGGAATGTTTCGTTATAAGCGATTGATGTTTGGAGTCACATCTGCACCTGAAATTTTCCAGCGAATTTTTGAAAATTTATTATCACATTGCAAGAACTGCATCAACTATTTAGATGACATTATTGTATATGGAAGTACCGAACAAGAGCATGATGCCTGTTCAAATAAAGTGATACGAGTCTTCGAAGATAATAACATATTATTGAATAAAACAAAATGCATCAAGAAAGTTCAACAATTATTTGTTCTAGGACACAATCTATCACATAAGGGAATAGATGCTGACTCAGAAAAAGTGAAAGCTCTATTACAATTTCGTCCACCAAACTCGAAAGAAGAGGTTTGTAGCTTTTTGGGTTTGGTTCCCAGCGAGCACAAACATCCCTGGGAGGTTTTGGGATGTTCTGAAAATGTTGGCATGTGGATGTTTTTCTGGGACGCAATATGCACTTCCTTAAGAGGTCTTCAGAAGATGTTGAAAGTATTGTTTTTGTTCTTGTGTGGCGTTTCTTTGTATGTATACGGTGAGGTACTAGCGAGGTCAAAAAAATGTTTACTCGTGGATGTCAATGAGGTCATACAACATACTTTTCGACGTCACGCCCGGGATGAAGGCATGGACAGGTGAATAAGTAGATCAGTCGAAAAAACAGAGTTACTTCATCTTTTTTTTTTCAGTTGGAGGTAGATATAAATAAGATTTCACGAACAAACATCAATACAAAACTGACATTTCCATCAAGAAAGATCAAATAGAAGCCTCACAGCATAGACAATGGGGTGAAGAGAACAGTTTGCTTTGGTGATTCTGATCCAGGAAATACCTTCAATATGGAATAGCTTATGTGCAGAGTGGAGTGGTATTCTGGTATATTTTTGTACAAATCAGTACAAGAGTCACATGCTGTTAGTGTTAACAGATGAGAAGATATGAAATTAGTGAAAATATAACTCCTCATTCAGTATTATAGTGTGATTATGTCAAAACTAAAATGTAAATATGTTGTTAATACAGTCTTTAATCAAACCAAGATTGGGTTACACATTACTGGTGGTTAGTATATTAATTCAAGTTAAATGTGAAATCTTTCTTTCCTGAAAATATGTCCTATAGATGGAATAAAATTTATTGAATTTATATTTCAAGTCAATATAAGTGTTCATATATTTTTAAAGTATTCATAAATTATATAAATGTTTTTTTAACCATTTCTGGTCATTTTGGTAATCTCTAAAAATGTTCTTTCATTTGTTTTGTTGAAGTTTGGGTAAGTGTGATTGAAGTAGATAACTATTAATTTCGCGCCGAAGTTTCAAACTATAATAGACCAATTATCATGGCTCTTTTAAAATGGGTCCTGATGATGATTCATTCTAATTCGAAACTTCGGCAAGAAAATAATAGTTCTTCTTCAACCACACTAATCCAAATCCCAACAAAACAGAGGAAAGAAGATCTCTTCTCAAATGTCTAAATGAATAGCAAAAGACTATATAAAGTGATCTTAAAAAAAGTTTTATTCAATGCAAATCAATATACACTAAACGCTTTGGAAATATTCTGTTGTGTCCATGAAAAGGCTATCAAAAAAACTTAGGAAGAGTTCTCTTTGTGATATCCCAAGGACATCCTGAAAATGGACGCCTGTGGCGGACATTGGCTGTTATATAAAAGTACTATTCATGTATGAACAGGATATCGCAGTGGATGTTCAATGTCTCGAAATCTCGTACTTTCAACATCTCTGAGATGTTTTTGTGCTTGCTGGGTTACCTATCTTGGTAAGTTCATACCAGATTTAGCGACAACAACTGAACCACTTCGGAGACTCATTAAACGTGATGTGAAATTTGTTTGGTCCAAAGAACACAACAACCATTTCGAAAAACTCAAAACTGCATTGGCAAAACCCCCAACCCTGAGTTATTTCGACCCGAAGAAGCGAACCAGACTGATAGCAGATGCAAGTCCTGTAGCGTTAGGTGCAGTTCTCATCCAATTTGAAGATGGTGTACCAAAAGTTGTCTCATTTGCTAGCAAAGGTCTCTCAGATACAGAGCGGAGATATTCGCAGACTGAAAAGGAGAGCTTAGCGTTAGTTTGGGCGGTTGAGCGATTTTATTTCTATCTAACAGGGCTGGAGTTCGAATTGGTCACCGATCATAAGCCGCTGCAAGCGATATTCAAGCCTACTTCGAGGCCTCCAGCGAGAATAGAACGTTGGGTGTTACGGCTGCAATCATTTAGATTTAAAGTCATCTACCAGTCGGGAAAATCTAATATTGCAGACTCCGTCTCAAGATTGTGTCAGACAGATAACACATGTACCGCTGATAAAGGAAGTGACCATCACATTTTCGGTATCGTAGAACAAAGCATCCCCAAAGCGATGTCGATATCAGAAATAACTACAGGAAGCCTCCTTGATCCAGAGCTAGTTCAGGCCGTGAGTAAAGTTATTCATGATAGCTGGGAAATATCGGACAAAAATGCATACTATCCATTCCGCTTAGAATTGACAACTATAACAACTATAACTAACTAATTGTTATACCAGTATCCCAAAGAACGCAAGTACTCACCCTCGCACATGAAGGGCATCCAGGTGAAACAGTTATGAAACGTCGACTACGAGCCAAGGTCTGGTGGCATCTAATTGACAGACAGGTCGAGCAATTTGTCAAGAAGTGCAGAGATTGTTTGTTAGTCAGTCGACCAGAAGAACCTCCTCCAATGGCCCGACATAACTTTCCTAACGGCCCGTGGGAATGTTTAGCAATTGATCTCATGGGCCCACTACCAAACCGAGAACAAGTACTTGTTCTGATTGACTATTATTCACGATACCAAAGTATCAAGTTCTTGAGAACAACCACATCAGCGGTTGTCATCAAACATCTGGAAGAATTATTTTGTCAGCTCGGAATTCCGAAATCAATTCGAGCCGACAATGGAAAGCAATTTTCTAGCAGACAGTTTCAAGACTACTGTAAAGAAAATAATATCCAATTGATACATACACCACCATATTGGCCTCAAGCCAATGGAGAGGTCGAAAACATGAACAAATCGATTCTGAAGAGATTCCAAATTTGCCAGAATAACAAGAAAGATTATAAAAAGGAAATTCAGAAATTCATTATGATGCATAATGTCACCCCCCATGGAACAACAGGTAAATTACCATCTGAACTTATATTCAACAGAAGAATACGAGACAAGATTTCCTCAATCACAGACATAGTAGGAGTGGAAGTCGATTCAGAAGCTCAAGATAATGACTTAATCAATAAATTCAAAGGAAAAAGAAGGGAAGACATAGCTAGGCAGGCTAAGGAAAAGAAACTACAAGTAGGGGACAAAGTCGTTGTACAGAATTTGGTTATTCCACACAAACTGACGTCTCGGTTTGGTGCCACGGAGTATGTAGTCACCGAGAGAAAAGGGAACGAAGTTACACTAACGGGAGATGGGAAAACCATGAAACGTCATGTAGCTCATGTGAAGAGGATACCTTCCATCAATGAAGCAGATCTGGAAACATCTACAAGCGGGCCAACACAGTCTTCATCAACGGCAGACGAATCCAATCAATCAGAATCATCGGGTGACCACCCATCGGACCAAGAAGCAACTGCAAGGGTTGAGCCATTGAAGCTGAAGAAAAAAGACGGAATGTGGCAGCCGGCAACGAGCAGCGATGAGTAATGGAGAATTTGGGCGGATGACTGGGACAATGGAATTGAGGAGGCATTCGGTGTCCCGCTCTCGTCGAGTATATCATATTATATAAGTATAGTTATTGTTATTAATCACAAGGGAACGAATAAAGGTGTTTGAAAGTGAAGTACAGATTCTTACTGTTTTCGTGGGTTAGCACAATATTGAATGATAATTCCACGAATATGATCTGAAAAGAAACTCAGTGGTGTATTTGATGGCTATACCGATTCTACTAAAAATATTGAAGCCGCAGAACAACGTCGCCGTGTGGGAAAACAGTCTATGCAAGTATTTTTTTTGGGCTTCATATTCTCATTGGTCATTGGTTGAAACGTGTGAATATTTCTTACTCGGAAGTAGGGTTCGAATCAATTGTTAGTAAGAATTCGCATAGCAGTAGTTCTTGGAATACTTACCTGTACCCTGTAACCTGTACTGATGAGTGCCAATAAGCCCGAAACCGGTCTACAGGTTGGCAGGCGTATATGTCTCATTGGGAGCATGAACGCATGTTCGAAGAAATGAGTATTTACATTTTTTATTGATTTTAATGAATTGATGTATAGACAACGAGTAGATATAATTCAATATTTTGTGTGGTATTTTTCAGGAATTTAGTTTTTTCCTGCTCGTTTTCTTCCTTTGTATTTTAGATTATTCTAAATAATGTTGTGGAGATAACTTATTATTTTCCTCTTTTCAACAATATACCCCTGCACTCAGATTTCTTTTTTAAATTTTCTTTTCTGATACCTACTCGTGTTTAACTGCATTTCACGTGAAGAACGATTGGGCCGATTATGAATTTTTGCCAAAACCAGTTAATATTTCTTATAGTTATCTTTCTTCATTTTCAGCTTCATATATGTTTTTGATCTCAGTTTTTTTATTCACTGTAAGTTTGTGGATTGCCCAAAACGGAAAAACATACCCTGAAAAGGTTTTCTTCTTTGAGGGTACTTATCAAAGAAGATTGCTGGCAGCCTGAGCATCTTCATGTGATTTCCAATAAAACTTCAAAATGTCATATTTTTTCTAGTTATTGAAGGTAGCAGTAAAATATCCTTTCAGTTGAAAGCTTGGTTCAAAAGGGCAAATTCGAAGGAAAATGTATAGAGAAAATTACATTATAAAAAATTAATTATGATTGTTTGATAGTGATATAGGTTGCTGAAGTTATCTTTTTTTTTCAAGCATGGCAAGCCGAATTTTTCAATATTCATCTGAAAAGTATCGACTATCAATAAACATCAATCAAATTAAAAAAAAATGCTCATTATATAGGGTGGTTTAAAGAAAAATCACAAGTTCATGTCTTAACTTCGAAACCAATTTTATAAAAAAAAACTAGATACACTACTTGATTCCTCTAGAGAAGAAACCGAAGAATAATTTTATAGGAACGAGAAATAATCGTAAATAAATGAGCCACGGGGGTGGTTTTAAAATTCACAACATTCAAAACCACCCTGTATCTTTTGAATGGTTCAAGATATTGATGTGCGTTTTTCGAAATCTGATTTTTCATAAAAATCGACATCGTAATATGTTTTTCTACTTTGCTGCTATAGCACAAACCTGTTTTTTTTAATGCAACATCTAGTTTATTTTCAATAGGTAGGTACTATCGATTACACATGCTTCCATCTTTTTTCTACCTGTGAAAAAAAAATCACTTTCGGTCTCTTTGAACCGCTATCAAACTAATATTGAAATATTTAGAATTATTTCGATTCGATTTCATGAGGTTTTGTAAATGAAAAGTATGAAATAGTTTGTGTTGTCAGATTGAACAGTAGTAGATGTTTTATGCCGATTCTAGACCTCCTCCCAAGGTCACACACCCCCCACGTGGCCTTGGGGGGTCAATGACCTTGGGGGGTCAATGACCTTGGGAGGAGTGACCTTGGGGTGAATGACCTTGGGATGAGTGACCTTGAGAGGAGTGACCTTGGGGTGAATGACCTTGATGTGATCTTGGGAGGAGTGACCTCGAGTTGGCGACCTTGAGAGGAGGGTGCTCTTGGGAGTTGCTGTGGCCTTGAGAAGAGCGCGTCCTTGAGGAGGGCTTTCTTTTTCTGTGAGCGTGACCTTGTGTCCACACCCCTGAAATGGGAGGGGGTGCAACCTTGAACACTGCTGCTGCGTGCGCATGCGCCATTCTCCCGCGAGAGTTCAAGATCGCGTTGGTGAGAGTGGGGGAGGCGGTACTTCTATAAATTCAAGGGTGCGCAGAGCGGAGCACAGTTTCTTGGGAATCACATATTAATCAGCATTTGTTGTTTGTTCGTGAGTGATAAAAGCGTTTTTTATTCATCATCATCATGTTGACCTGCAGTGCTTGTTTCCAAACCTTTACGCGTAGTGATAATTTACGCCGCCATCAAAGAATTTCTTGTGTTGGTGATTTGGATGATTTGGGTGAACCTAGTGCAAAAAGGGCTCGATTGGATATTTCGAATCCGCCAGCGCCATCGACATCTAGAAGTATGCAAAGATGTGTGCCCTGCGCTAAAGATGTTCCATCAGATAGGATGGGTGCTTATAAGAGAACCTTGGAGCATCGCTCTAATGCGTGCATGCACTACAGAGATGGCGTATATGCGATCGAGAGCGCGTTCAAATGCCGCATTATTAGCTATAGGTTAGAGTGTAGAACGAACATTTTAGATTACAATGCGTTCTTCAATGAGAATAGAGCTACAATTATATCTCTATTAGATAAAATGCTACTGATTCATCACTCGATTAAAGTGAACATGGAAGTTTTTGGTAGATATGTCATTGAAACCCGAGATGTGAGAGATGTGAAATCTTTCATGGCTCCGAATCGCATAATTGCTTCATCGCCAGATTTGGAAGATATCGTTGACGCATTTCGGGATTGTCTTTCGAATCTAGCTATCGAATTCGAGGAACGTGATTCTGGTGAGTTGTTTGAAAAAATCAGATGTCGACTAAGTTTGCTTATTTCTTTTTTTTACTTTGATATTACAGGTTGGGCTTTAGAAGAGATTTTGTTTCTAGAAATAAATATTAATAAATATAGTCCATTAAGAGGCGGGTCTTACATAAAGCTGCCCACCTATATTGCGAACAAGAAAGCGGTGGTAAACATTATTAATCAGGATGAGCATTGTTTCGCCTGGGCAGTTACATCAGCTTTGTATCCTGCGAGGATAAGGAATACCGAAACATCTTCCTACCCACACTTTTCTACAGTATTGAATCTGGTTGGTATAGAGTTTCCTATGAAAGTAAGTGATATTCCAAAGTTCGAAAATCAAAATGATTGCTCCATCAATGTTTATGGGTTAGAGAGCGTATTCGATGATCAAAAAATGAAATATAGGGTTATTGGGCCGCTTCATTATGCTAAGAATAGGTTGGGTAGGCATGTAAACTTACTTTATATCTCGGACGATTCCGGTAAGGGGCATTATTGCTGGATAAAAAATTTATCGCGATTAGTGTCAAGCCAATTAAATGCCAGAGGGCATAGGAATTTCTTTTGCGATGGGTGTCTGATATGTTTCTCCGATGAGTCGATGTTGCTACGCCATAAATTGAATGATTGCAATCATACATACACTACGGTTCCATCTCCAGAAATCAAGGTTGATAAATTCGGAAATAGCGCTCCCGGGAATATTTTAAAATTCCAAAGTTTTGAGAAACAGATGAAAGTACCATTCGTTATTTATGCGGATTTTGAATCTGTTCTGAAACCCATCCAAACTTGTGAACCAGATCCTACGGGGTCGTATACTAATAAAACATTCGCTCACGAGCCGCATTCATTTGCATATCTCATCAAATGCTCCTACGATGATTCCCTCACTAAATTTGTTTCATTCCGAGGAAAAGGTGTAGCAAAAAAGTTTGTCTCCAGTTTAGTCGATAATGTTAAGGCTATATATAATATGCATTTGAAACGTGTTGTTCCTATGGCTAAATTGAGTGCTGCAGAAAAGCTTGATTTCGCTACCGCTACAATTTGCAACATTTGTGATAAGCCACTTGATTCCACAGATGTTAAAGTTAGAGACCATTGTCACCTGACTGGTAAAAAGAGAGATGGCGCTGCACATTCTAAATGTAATTTGAATTTCAAGCTACCTAACTTCATCCCCATCTTTTTCCATAATATGAGCGGGTATGATAGCCACCTCTTCATCAAACAATTGTTCGAGCATGAAGAGAGGGTGGATTGTATCGCTCAAACTAAGGAAAAGTATGTTTCATTCACGAAACATGTTTTTGTTGATGAGTACTTGGGAAAAGATGGGAAAAATCATAAAATGTTCATGAAGTTGCGCTTTTTAGATAGCTATAAATTTCTTTCTGATCCGCTGCATTCTCTAGCTGAAAATCTGACTATGGAACAGTGTGTTGAGACAGCGAGAGCATTTCAAGATCGCGAACAATTTAAGCTAATGACGCGAAAAGGCGTGTTTCCATATAGTTTTATTACATCTATCGATAAATTGGAGCATAAAGGTTTACCTTCTCAAAATGACTTTTTCGATAATTTATCGAATGAACACATTTCGAATGAGGATTATCGTAGAGCTGAGCGTATTTGGAAGATATTCAAATGTAAAACGCTTGGGGATTATTCAGACGTATATCTGAAATCGGATGTTTTGTTATTATGCGATGTTTTTGAAAATTTTCGGAAGGTTAGTTTGAAGACATACAAGTTGGACCCATGTCAATATTATACAGCCCCTGGTTTATCGTGGGATGCTATGTTGCGCTACACAAAAGTGGAATTGGAACTCTTAACTGACATCGACATGGTGAATTTCTTTAAGAAGGGAATAAGAGGCGGTGTCAGCCAGTGTAGTATGAGAAGCCATGTAGCTAATAATAAATTCCTCCCAAATTTCAACCCTGATGATCCATCGTCGTTTATAATGTATTTGGACGCGACCAACTTGTATGGTCATAGTATGTCGCAACCACTACCTACATCTGGTTTCACATGGTTAACTGATGTTGGAATCTCAAATTTGGATATCTCGAATGTTGCAGATGATGATCCGTTCGGGTATGTTCTCGAAGTAGATATTCACTACCCTGAAAATTTACATGATGCGCACTCGGATTTACCTTTTCTTGTGGAATCCATCAGCCCGCCAGGTTCAAAATCCGCTCATAAGAAACTGATTCCGAATTTATCGAATAAGTTAAATTATATAATTCATTATCGAAATTTGAAACAGGCGATTAGAAATGGTTTAATCTTGACGCGAATACATAGAGTTCTCAAATTCAATCAATCTCGCTGGTTGAAGAAATATGTAGACCTCAATACTGAGATGCGCAATAAAAGTACGAACAAAGCCGATAATGGTTTATTTAAAAAGATGGTCAACTGTGTGTACGGTAAAACTATGGAAAATGTCGATAGAAGGACTGATATCAAACTTGTGACCCATTGGGAGAGTATCAAGAAGCGGAAGGGTGCTAATGCATTGACGGCCCTTCCCAATTATAAGACTTGCACGATATTTCATGAAAATTTCGTTGCAATTCACATGGGTAGGGTTAGCGTGCATTATGATAAACCGCTCTATGTGGGCTTCAGCATATTAGATGTGTCGAAAATTGTAATCTATGATTTCTTATATGATTGTATCAAGAAAAATTTTCCTGGAACATCATCATCATTATTGTATACTGATACTGATTCCCTCATCTTGAAAATTGATAGCGAAAATTTCTATGATTTTATGAAAGAAAACATAGAATATTTCGATACATCTAATTATCCTGTAAATAATAACTTCAACATGCCTCGCACAGAATCGATCGTCGGCAAAATGAAAGATGAATTCCCAAACAACCCCTTAATTAGTTTTTATGGTACTGGCGCCAAAGCTTATTGCGTCAAATCAACGACTAGCGAGGTGAAAAAAGCGAAAGGCGTTTCCAGGGCTGTTATAAGAAACGAACTATCTCTAGATAGTTATAAAGACATCGTTGAGAAAGGTGGTTTGATATTTCGCAAGTTGAATACTTTTCGTAGCTATAAGCATGACATCTTCACGGAGATGAGAAACAAAGTTGCTCTTTCATATCACGACGATAAGCGGTTTATTATTCCCAATACTGTCAGAACTCTTCCTTGGGGTCATAATGATATCGATTTTCATCGATTTAGTCCAGAGCAAAATTCAATTTGGTTACATCAGGCAATAAGCGACTTGTCGCAGAATGATCAGGGGGAGGATAATGAACGGTCCAAAAGATTAGACTCGCTAATTGAAATGTTGATGGAGCAATTAGAACCTCAGCAGTGAGCTCTATACCGGGAGAGGGGGTAGGGGGAGGGGAGGATTGTTTGCTACATGCCCTATAAGGGGTATAAGATATTTCCATTCCTCCGAGTTGGTGACTAGCTGCGATATTGGCAACAGCAGTTGAGATGACTACCGAGGTCAGCGAGACGCTTGCGAAACTTTCAATTCAGGAGCATGATAAAGAAAAGGGGAAAGCTGTGAGTATATTTTTTATTCGATAATATTCTCGATTTTGGGAATCATTTCCATATTATAAATGTATATTTTCTTGTTGCAGCCTTCCAAAAACGCTGTTGGGCAGCAAGGCATAGACAATTTCACGGATGAAGGATACGATGACGTCGAATGCAGCGAGAAAGCACTTGGGCGAAATAAATTTATGAATGTCCCTCGGTCATTCTTATGTACATTATGTAATCGAACACTTCACGAAACAATTGTGGCAGGTGTTGCTCCTATTTGTTGCAATGTACGCAGCAAAGTTTATATTTACCATTTTTGAAGTTATGTAATCGAAAACTTCATGAAACAATTGCGGTAGGTGTTGCTCCTATTTGTTGCAATATATGTAGTGAAGTTTATATTTACCATTTTTGAAGTAATAATATTTTTCTATACTCGAAACATTTATTGTAATATTATTGCGCAGTAGGCTATAATCCCCCCACCCCTCAGCCATTCTTGATATTCTTCACCGCAAAGGTGTGTTAGAGTCAGTTGTACGAAAGGCGGCCACCATGAAACTACTCGCTGTTGACATGCAAGGTTTCGTGCTTGGTGATAATAGTGTATTCCACCCCAAAGAAATATCTATCACAGATGGGGAGAAAACTAATCATCACATATTGAAACCACCTAAGCCCTATAACAGTTTAACTCGGAGTGAAAAAAAGCAAGTAACCTATGTGGAACGAAACATCCACGGTATAAGATACTCGAGTGGGCTCATCGACTATGATCAACTGATGGGTGAGGTGCTTGAGCCTATTGTGAGCGCTAGTATAGTTTATGTGAAGGGGCATCAAAAGTTTGAGATTTTACAACAGTATGTAGAACAATTGGCCTATAAGCCATACATTGTGAATATTGAAAAATATCAGCATGATATGTGTCTTCAAAACCCTATACCAGTATTCGAAAAAGAAGCTGCTCTATGTATGAATCATACGCTATCTGCAAGGGTTAATTGTAGCTTGAGGCAATCGCACGCAGTATGGAGTTGGGTCTCTCAACATCTGAAATGGTGATGAAACATTTATATTCCAACATATTGTACTAATGATGTAAATAAATAAATATATATATATTGTCATTCGAGATTATTTTACCTGACACCTTCCACGCCAATTTCCTTATGGGTGAAGTAGAGAATGTCAGACGCGACAGTTGGTATGACTGGTGACATCCGGTATGGGAGATGGTAGTTGGTAAATTATAGTTGGTACGGTAGATGGCGCTTCACTTCTGTCAAAATTCATGCATCCCAAATACAACCAACTACGGGTACAGAACACTTCCTAATTGACAGTTGACATGATTGGTGATAACTGACGTGACAGGTGACAATTGGCAGGGCAGCTGTCACGGCGGCCATCTTAGGCGGAAAGAGCATTGAAAAGCGGAGGAGGTAGCAATTTTAACCATAGCAATTTCAACTCCTGAGTCGAGCAGTAGTCATTGAATTGTTATAGAAGCATCTACAAGTGAGCATTCAATTATGTCTGGACAATATCGAAATATGTCCATGAGACAAATGGTGGCCGCCATACGGGAGAGACAACGCACCAACCCGGTGGAGATCGACGAAATGGTGCAGAGACACTTGGACGAGCGGCGGGCCGATGAGATCCTACAGGAGTTTTTAGACGAGCGGCGGGCCGAGATGGGGAACAACAACGAACTCGACCCTGGATCAGACTCCGATGAAACTATCATTTTAGCTCCCGTTATCACAAGAAGGGAGCTACGCAGGAAGAAGAAGTCGAGAGTGCCGCCTTACACGGCTAAAAGGTTGAAGCCGAAAGTGAAGTGAACAAATATATATTGTTTTTTATATTATATATTTCAATAAATTTTTTCATAATACAAATTGTTTGTCATGATTTGAATACACCATTAATAAGTAAGAAGTGGTCCTCGAGTGTCTACCGTTTCAATTTCTCTCGTAGATGCCTAACTGTTCTCACAAAAGAAGTGAAAATCCCATATTTATGTGAATCACAGTCGCACACGCAATAACAATAATGCATACATTTCCTGCATGCGAGCCCATCTACGACAACGTTGTATTCGAATAGATAGAAACATTTTCTGCGGCAGCAATAACGCCTTGATGTAACTGGGCATTGATACTCCAACGCGCGAACCATGTTAGACGGAGCCGGGGAGCACCTCAGTTTTCTCAGTTAATATTATTTGAACGTTATAAATTTTTTCAACTTGTGAAAATATTACTTGTATTTAATGCTGGGCGATATAATTTGGAACTCTTGTCAAATTTATCAAAATAAAATAGATAATTTATTTTTATTTTTTTCATTTATTCATTGTACACTCTTACATAACTATATACACTTTCAAATTTCAAATATATACAAAATAAAATCTTATGAACTAGAAATACATAAATATATACAAAATAAAAACTTATAAATAGAAAAATAAATAATCAAATATATATACACTAATTCAATAGTCTCCTTCAATATCACCCCTATAGTATCTAAATGTTGGAGCCGGCACCTCCAAATCCCTAGCCCTTCTTCGAAGTCTCTCTTCGAGGGGTAGGCACCAACACTTGTCCAAATGTTCGGAGGGCCCCCTATAAAAGTGGCCCACCACCTCGCAAAAGAATTTCTTGCTGAAATTGCAACCTCTGCAAATCCCTTGCCAGCAATCATTCCGATATTGCCGGCAGCTTCTACATCTATGGAAGTGCAGCCTTCTACCCATGCTGCATTCCCGGCATGTTGGGCGGCAAAGTTGGAATTCCTCAGCTTTTTACAGCACCTATCGCATCGGGCTCCGGAACTTGGTGACTGCGCTGGTACAGGAGATGGGGGCCCCGTTCTTGTCGTATTCGCCAACGAGCAACGCTGGCACATTCCCGTGCTGGGATTAAGGTCTTCTGGCACGAAGGCGTCCCCGCAATTGTGGCAGCATATCGCCCCATTCGCGATAAGCGGCCTCACTGCAATAATTGGCTTGTTATCCCAGGCACTCGGATACATATTGACTGAAGAATAATTGAGGAGTTCTTCTCAAACTAGTGGTCGACTCAGGAGTTGAAACCGCTATGACCCCCGCTTTTCAATACTCTTTCCGACTAAGATGGCCGCCGTGACAGTCGCCCTAACAATTGTCATCTGCCAGCTATCACCCGATATCAGTAGCGTCACTCGCCATCAGTAGCGCCACTTGCCATCAGTAGCGCCACCTGCTATTAAGGCTAATGACCTTGAAACAGGGGCGCCATCTATCACAATCACTATTATTTGCCATACCAAACTATCGCGAAGTGTTCCGTGCCCGTAGTTGGTCGTTGAGGTGTTCCGTGTCAGCTGTCATCCGCCATCAGTAGCGCCATCATCATCTGTCACCCGTCATCAGTCACTCCCACTCTCAGCTAGGAGGGAGGAAAGAGCACAAAAGCGAAGCGCGCACTCGAATTTATCATTCTGCTGCCTGCCTTCCTCTTCGACTAGACCTGCCTACTAGACGCTGCTAGATCAATTGTGAGTATTACCTTTTGACTGTGTATAGTGAATTTGTATATATCTCCATATTTTTGTACTTGTGATTTTGTATTATATTCTAAGTGGTGAATCTGGGACTTGTAGATTTCTCTCGTTGTGATAACATTAGATTATTTCTGTTTCTTTGACTCTGAATATTTTTCTCATTGCATTAATATCGAATCATTTTCAAAGTGAAAGAAGTTGGGACTTGAACATTTTTTCTCGTTGTGATAATATTAGATTATTTCTATTTGCCTGACTCTGAATGTTTGTTCCACATTGCTCCAATTTCGAATTATTTTTCAAAGTGGAACACTCTAACTCTTTTAATTTTTCTCATTATATTAATATTGAATCTTTTTCCAAGTGATAGAATCTGCAAACCGTTTCCATCTTCAACTCATTCTGCTGCCCGCCTTCCTCTTCGACTAGACCTGCCTACTAGACGCCGCTAGATCAATTGTGAGTATTACCTTTTGGCTGTGTATAGTGAATTTGTATATAGGTATCTTTATATTTTTGTACTTGTGATTTTGTGTTATATTCTGAGTGGTGAATGTAGGACTTGTATATTTTTCTCATTGTGATAACATTAGATTATTTCTATTTCTTCGACTCTGAATGTTTTCTCATTGCATTAATATCGAATCATTTTCAAAGTGAAAGAAGTTGGGACTTTTCGTTGTGATAATATTAGATTATTTCTATTTGTCCGACTCTGAATGTTTTTCCTCACTGCTCCAATGTCGAATTATTTTTCCAAAGTGGAAAACTCTCACTCTTGTTTTTTTTTGCATTATACTAATATTGAATCTTTTTCCAAGTGATAGAATCGAGTGTTTTCATCTTGAACTCATTCTGTTCGCTGCCTTCCTGTTGGGCTACTCAGACTAGACGCTCCTAGACCAACTGTGAGTATTACCTTTGAAGTGTGTATAGTGAATTTGTATACATCTTCATATTTTTGTACTTGTGATATCGAATTATATTCTAAGTGGTGAATGTAGGACTTGTACATTTTTCTCATTGTGATAACATTAGATTATTTCTATTTCTTTGACTCTGAATGTTTTCTCATTGCATTGATATCGAATCATTTTCAAAGTGATAGAAGCTGGGACTTTTGAACATTTTTCTCCTTGTGATAATATCAGATTATTTCTATTTCTCCAACTCTGAATGTTTTTCCTCATTGCTTCAATGTCGAATTATTTTTCCGAAGTGGAAAACTCTTACTCTTGTTTTTTTTCATTATACTAATATTGAATCTTTTTCCAAGTTGTAGGATCTTCAAGTGTTTTTTGGACCCGGTCTAGAAGACACCGTTGCTTGCCCTCCTCTCGAGCTACCACACCACCGGCTAATTTTTTTTTTTTTGGAGTATTACTTCTGAACCAATTGTAAGTATTTCCTTGTGAGTGCATATAGTGAAATATAAATTTTCGAGTTCTATAACATACTTCATTCTCATTGTGATATAGTCGAGTTTTGCTAAGTGCTATAATAACCTATAACTTATAATATTTTTCTTTGCGATAATTTCATAATTTCTCTATACAATGCAATACACGACTTAACATGTTTTCATTGTTATAGAAATTCGAGATGACCTTCAACAACTCCGCCGCCGCTCAATCCTCCGCCGCTCCCGACAATTCTGAGGAGCTCCAGCAATTAAGTAGGTTATTTTCAACTCTTTTTCTTGTAACACCATCCTAATATTTTTTCTCGAAATTTTTTCAGGCATCAATTCATCATTTTTCGAGAACATCACCATGGACGCATTTGATGTTCCCGAAGATGATATTGATCTTAGAGCTCTTCTCGCTGACACGTGGGACAGCATGTGCGGCGACGATACCAACAAACCAAGAAAATGAAGGTTTGTGGCGCGAAATCATCGGGGTCTGTTGGGGGGAAAAGCGTGTCCTCGTCAAAAAGGAAGGTTGCTAACCCCCTTCAACATATCTTTCTCGATGATAGCGAGGATGATTTTGCACCACCACCGCAACCAAAGAAAAAGATCTTTGGTAGCCGTGTTGGTGGAAAGAGGGCGTTATCATCGAGGGCATCGACGTCTTCGAAAGCGTCGCCCAAGGCACCTTCGAAGAAGAGGAAGATTAGCCCGAAGGCGGTTGCGGGGCCATCTAAGGCCGGCCCTAGCAAGAAGGGCAAATCTTCCTCTTCTTCAATGATACTCCGCAAGTTCCTCAATAATAGTGGCAAGGCAAACCCCTACCGCGGAGGTGATATTGCTGAGTGGTACGCGGAACGGCGTACCGCTCAACAAGAGCGAAAGCCGGCAATCAATGTCCTCAGAGTGGACGTGATCAAGCCAGCTAGTGCTCGAACCAATGCGGACGGTGATGCGATCGCCGCCATTGATGAGGGAACCAGTGGAGTAGGTGTCGTGGGTGATGCACCGGAAGTGGCTAATGCCAATAAAATTGAACAGTCTGGAAGCATCAGCATCGTCACCATCTCCGACGATGAAGGTGCTACTGCTGCTGAGGGCGCGGATGTTGGCGAAAACAATGGTGGTGATGCCATCGTTCATGAGGCTGCAGTTGCCGCCACCCCGCCGCCTGATGACGAAGTCATCACCATCGTTGTTTTCGCCGACGCCGCGCCACCTCATGGAGATGCCACCCCGCGACCTCCCCAACAACCATCGCCGGCGCTGGAGGCAGAGGTTGCGGCGACGCCCCCATCATCCCCACCACCACCATCGCCATCGCCAGCAGCTAAGGCGGAGGTTGCGACACCATCCCCGGCGGGTATTGCGTCACCCTCGCCGCTAGCGGAGGATGTGCCGCCGTCGCCGCCATCTTCACCGGCAGCTGGGGGTGCGGCTTCGCCTTCACAGGCGGAGAGTGAGGATGCCGCGCCGCCGACGCCTTCCCCGTCAAACAGCATTCCGCCGGGACCAGTACTGCCTTCCACCCAATTGCGAAAATATGACGTCGAGTTGAGGCAGTGGTTGGCAGTGATGAGCAACCGCAAAACGAGAACCCTTCACGACAACGCGCAGGTTGAAGCTCAGCTGGTTGAGATTGAAGCTCAGCTGGCTGAGATTTTAGCTCAGAAAGCTGAGCTTCAGCGAATTTCTGCAATGCAGAAAGAGAGCATAGCCGAAATCGATGTGGAGGTTTCTCGTTATGGGGGACATGCCGACGCGAATGCTGTTTTACTGGGGAAGGAAACCTAGTTGTATATAGTTTTTTGTAAATTTTAGTTAAGGCCCCAATTGTAAATAGTTTTTGTAAATATAAATTAAGATGTATATATAGTTGTAAGTATGTAAATAAATTATTGTAAATATTAGTAAAAGATGTGTGTATATAAAGATGATTGTGTATATAGTTGAAAATAAAGTTTTTATAAATATAAATAAAGGTGTATATAGTTGTGAATATATATTTATGTTTGTGTTCATCATATTATTTGCAAATTTTCATAATAAAATATATTAAATTCTGATGCGACTTTTTCTTATTGGGTGAAAATTGGGTAGGAAAGAAATAGACGATAGAAAATGTCAACAGACTCATTTATTGAAAAAAAAATTAAATACTTCAAACAATTGCAGATTTATCAAGCCAAGAATTGTGCTCTTCAGAAAATCCTAGCCACTTGACAAATATCTTATTCCCCTTCGTTTTCAACACTTTTTCAACTAGATATGCATTTGGCTCAGCTGTTTTCAACAATTCCAATTCATAAAAGCATCCCTTGATAGGGCGACCTTTGACATCTTTGATGTTGTATGTCGTCGGATTGGTAATATTCACTTTAGATATGGTGAATAATTCTGTGGAAAAATTGGCTGAGTATCCTTTCTCGAAAACTCCTTTGAATTTGCTTATTCTGACAACATCTCCAACATTATATTTTGCTGGTGGCGCTATTTTCAGGTGGCTATATACTTTAAGTATTGTTGAAGGTGTTACGTCAGCAGGTTTCATACCAATTGTTCTATGTTTTCTATTATTATACTCGTTAGCAAAATTTGCGAGAATGTCGAGCCACTTATAGTCACCTCTGGCGGAGAATTCTCTATAGATCCAAGTCTTCAATGTTCTAATTACTCGCTCCACAATAGCTGCTTTCATTATACTATAAGTTGAATAGTGATTGATCTTATATCTCTGCATCAAATTTTCGAAGCGTGAATTGTAGAATTCTTTGCCTAAATCACTTTGAATATTTTTTGGAGAATATTCAGCTCGCTTCAGCACTTTTTCCATAGCTTTTGTCACTTCCACACCAGTTTTATTTTTTATCGGTTCAACCCATAAATATTTTGAATAGCAATCGATAACGAATAGTATATATCGATAGCCCATATTCTCATCTGCATATATTTGCATTTCAGCCAAATCAATTTGCCACAGGTCAGCAAATCCTTTGATTATCGTTCTCCTCCTTTTGAAGTTACGCCTCGCGGGTTTGTGTAATTCATTAGCAATCGCCCTTTTGGTTGGGCTTATTTTCATCTTCCACTTCGTAGATTTCCCGCTGCGATTACTTCGGCTTTCATTCATATACTAATAACTAATCTTCCAAACTCACATATACATATGGCGCTCGCACTTTGAAAAATCAACGTATGATACCTTCTTCACGCAATTCCTCTATTATCGACATTATTTCATTATCATGCCCTGTATGACCAACCATTTTAGAACTCCACAATAATCGAAGACGTTCCACCAATTCTGCAGCATCATTCCAATAAACAAATTCTTTCCGTTTTCTATTCAGAACTTTTTTGCGCGGTATTGCCTCCACTACTCCTTTACCGCCTTTGATATCAAATCGTTGAGGATTACTCCTCATATAATGTGGACTATCTATAAGAGGTTTGATGATTTGTCGATATTTCTTTTTCGAGTTAGAGGATTCAGCATTCAAACCTCCTCTAATATCATAATTTTTATATGCGGATCCTGTAGTCTTCAGAATGGAGGTATATATCTGCTTATCTCGATCGCTAATAGATCCAGGTGCTTGATTCATAAAAATCAAATCATATAGTTCAGAAGAAGCTGGAAATACCTTACTCCTTCTATTATCACGCCATAATTCGATTTGATCATTCAAAAAACGGATTTCCATATTACCCATCCTTAATTTACCCGTTTTGGGATCGATACGAACACCATATACTGTATCATAATTAGATTTTCCAGTTTTCAAGTTATCCAAATGCTGCTGCACTCGATCTTGTAGAGTTGTTGTATCAATAGCGGTGGTATTATCGCTAGAAATATGTGAAGTTGATGATGTTGGTGGTGTTTCCATCATTGTCACATAATCGAGTTCGCTCTGCATCAATTGCGAATTTTTGCTGGAATTTCCAGATTCCAAATGTTTATCAAACATTTCTGTAGCATCTCCCACCGTTTTCCTACGCATCGGCGTAGAATGGTGCGTAGGCTGCGGTATTTTAAGGATAGGTGGTACTTTCAGACCCGATATTTGGGAGGGGGGCTATCGCTACCGCAGCAGCTTCTGAGATAGCTTTCAATGGTTTCGTTAGCGGTTTGTATACCTTCCCAAGCATTGTCTGATCGCTGAGGTGGGCGCTCTTCAAACTTTTGAATTTTTTTCTCACCGCATCAGTTGCTTCGACAAGTTTCTGCTTGAGACATATTTCATCCATTTTTTCACTGCTAGATGCGCTCATTTTGCCATCCAGCGATCGAATGATTCAACCACATCAGGGTATCACGGATATATGAAGCAATCAAACCCTTTTCTATAGCGTCCCTCGCAAATCTCACTATCCTTATCGATAACGAGAAAACCATATTTATCCGTCCAACTATGTGCGCACATATCCCGAAATTGATTGAATGTCACATCTGGGGATACATGATCGGAAAATATGTGATGAAGATTCATTTCGTCCTGTTTGAACATGATTATGAAATTCGCATTATCGCGAATTAGTTGTTTAGGCACTCTCGAATAGGTTTGCGCAAGATAGAAACAATCGACATTCCTATGACGCCCCATCGAAAAATAAGATCTGATCACATCCTGTTTCTCACATATAACATCATCGAATATAAATATACTCTCAGGTTTTGCATCGGCAGGTTCAACTATGTCTGCATTGTTACTGTAAGTGTGATAACCCAACCCCTTTATCGGTTCCAATACTTTACGTAAATACTCATACTTGGGTTGATACAATGATTTTGAATAGAGGTATATGTTGGCGAATCGTAAGCCATTCTGATTGGTGAGCAGTGATATCATAACATTCGTCTTGCCACAATTCGATGGACCAATAATCAAACTTCGAATTGTATTGGGAAATAGATCCCCATGCCTACGCTGTGGAATTGCACTATTTCCTAACCCAACTTTTTCATCAAAATTTTCCACACTGAATGTCTCATTTTGTCGAACAATCTGCATCATGCGACTGCCAAGTACTTTATAATGATCTGCGAGTGTCGCAAAGCTCATTTATATTAGGAACACCAAGCGATACACTTCAACAAAGAAAAAAAGTTGGCGTATTTGTCGTAAGGGGAAAACAACAAATATAATGAAGGGAAAAAGGCGCTTTGGTATGGGGTGCGGCGGTAGTGTGCTGAAAAGGAAGAAGAAGCGGACCACGCCCAAACGCATGAGAAAGATAGCTTTTGGATCGGGAATAGTGCACAAAGTTCGACATGCGCTACGCCAAATGGGGAACAGGAGAACGCTCACCAGAAACTTGGGTGAAACAACTCTAAAGGCCGTCGGTGCAGCTAAAAAATTCGTGAGAATGGCAGGAGGAAGGAGAAATATTCGAACACCCCGCATAATACCAATCCCCAAAGTTGGCGGCATTCTCCCACTAATCCCAATTTTCGCGGGATTATCAGCATTGGGTAGTTTGGCTGCAGGCAGTGCAAGCGTTGTTCGTGCTATCAATTCCGCCAAAGAAAGTAAGGAGAAACTCGCTGAGGCGAACCGCCACAACACACATATGGAGGCAATTGCTCTAGGTAAAATGGGCAAAGGGGTCTATCTGAAACCGTACCGCAAAGGGTTGGGTATCTATTTGAAGTCTCAAACTCCAAAAAACTAGATGGCCTACCTCGAAGGGCTTTAACAGATGTGGACCTATCACGATATATAAAAAAGATAGGAATACCAAACTTTCGAGGTATATATATGAGGGATAATTTACCCTCATCCGGCCCATATCGTACAGAATCCGCCATATTGAATTTAGATAGCGAACAAGGCGATGGCACACATTGGGTTGCATATAAAAAAAGCGGTAAAGTAGTCGAGTATTATGATAGCTATGGCGATTTACCCCCACCAAAAGAGTTGGTGAAATATCTGAATAGAGGGCCGCAGGCGCTTAGAGCTACCAAAATAGTATATAACTATGAGCGCCAACAAGAATACAACACAGTCTGGTGCGGGCATTTGTGCTTGAAATTTCTCTCGAAGAAGAACACAAACGAAAAGTAGCTCATCATGGATCGAGAAAGCATCAAAGAAATGGCCCATGCGTTGTTAGCTTACTCTAAATCACGCTCTCTCTTAAAAATGACTGAGAAAGAACTCGCCGACCTACCAAAGGAAGTACTGATTGGATTGGCCTCCCAAGAAATAGCTCTAGTATGGGATAAGCTACCGCAACGATTGAAAGACGATCCAGAGGTGTCGAAATACCAATTTTGTGAGGATCATCATCACGAGAAATGCGATAATCAACCAGACGGTGTTGATGTCAACGATGGACCAATACCACGAAAAGTGTTTTGCTGCTTTTGTCGAATGAAAATGTAGATGTGGCAATATGTAATAAAAATTTTTTATATATAAATGATTATCAATGCGAAAATAAAAACATTCTTCAATGTCTCGCATAGCGATCAAGTTGCAGCTGTTGAATGTTCATTGAGGTTTGTTACCCATTTTCGCCGTTTTCTTTACACACCACCAACATTATGTCGCAAACATTCACCATATCGGGTGGTCATAGTGTTTTGAGCGCTGATTTTCACCCACCAATTGAACTAGATGCGAGAAGAACTTACGGTTTGGGATTACACGGCTTTTATTCTTACAATTCCATAGCCAATATAGATGAGACTAATAACGCTTTGGGTTATTGGGATGAGAAAGAAGGTCGCATCTCTGAGAACCTGAAAATGATTCATATACCACCAGGCGCCTATGAAATAGAAGAAATCAATAGAGTTATACAAGAAGCTATAGCATCTTCGAACCCCTCCTCTGATAGTAAAAAGAGTAAAAATAATATTGAATTTTATCTTCGAGCTAATAATAACACTCTAATGTGTGAAATGAAATCTTCATATGGAATTATGTTGTCAGTTGAGAATTCCATAGCCGAAGTGTTGGGTTTCGAGAAAAAATTCTACCCATCCAACTTTCTACATAAATCCACCAAGCCGGTAAAAATTATTAAAGTTCGCCTAATACGCATCGATTGCAATATCACGAGCGGGGCGTACCTGAATGGGGAAGAGGTTCACACGTTGTATGAATTCGACATCAATGTGGATCCTGGATATAAGCTGTCGAAGGAACCGAAAAACATTATATATCTACCAATCAGCCCGACCGGACGTCAGTCTATCGATAACATTGCACTGAGAATTTTGGATGATGAAAATTGTTTGGTCGATTTCCGAGGAGAGAAGATTATTGTGAAGCTTGAACTGAAACAACTAGATTGATCTCGAAAAATAGCAGAGAAAAGATGGGGTTCTGCTTCGGTAACCAATCAAAGCGAATATCCACCCCCACATCCCATAATGAGCGCAGAAATAATAAAAAGAAGTGTAAACGCGGTCGCGGATTCATTCGCAATCGACGTCTCAATCAGACAAGGCGGCATCATAACCTATCTGAGAGCGATATTGATTTCTTGAAATCTATCGGACTGAAAGTGCTACAGAAAAAATAGAGATGGTTTCCACAACTTCTACTAGCCTCCAATTGGAAGTGTTTGATGAACCAATCTTCGATCATTCCCTAATCAGCCTGCATGAACACACATACAAACCATATGGTTCACCATCATTCAAGAACTCTGACGAAATAAGAATAGCTGTCAACTTTCAAGATTTGATATTAGATATTGCAGAGAGCTACATCTACATCGAAGGAAAATTCATGCCAGATGATTTGACAGCAGATTGCTATTTATCCAATAATGCTCTAGCATTCCTCTTCGACGAAATTCGCTATGAGATGGGTGGCGAACAAGTGTGTATGATTCGAAAACTAGGCATCACTACAGCTATGAAATGTATGATCTCCTATGGGGAATCGAATAAAAAATTTCTAGAGACCCTCGGTTGGGGAATTGATGATGATAATCAACCGATCCTAGACAAAATCAATCACGTATTCAGCGGAAAATTACCACTCAAATACTTGATGGGATTCGCTGAGGACTATAATAAGGGTGTCTTGAATATAAAACAAGAGTTGATACTAATCATTGCTCGCTCATTCAAAAACTCCTACATGGGAGTAGTTAATGCGAAAATAGAAATTGATAAGATTGAATGGAGAATAAGGCATATCATGCCGTCAGATAAACAAAAACTCAAACTATTGAATCGCATCAATAAAAGTTCCACTGCGAAGATAAAAATAGCATATAGGATGTGGGATTTGTATGAGTTACCAACTATCCGTGAAACATCTTCAGACATTTGGGCTGTCAAAACTACCAACAGCCTCGAGCGACCGCGATACATTATCATAGGATTCCAGAAATCTACTAATACGGATGATGTATCTCAAGATGCCACCCAATTCATTAATGCTGACATTAATAATATTCGAGTGTATTTGAATTCAGAAGTATACCCATACGAGCGGTGGAATTTAGAATTCGACAGGAAGTTGGATGCTATAGCCTATTATGCTTACGAAAATTTCCAAAAGAGTTACTATGGTAAAGATATGAGTGAGCCGATGATGGGTATAGAAGAATTCAGGAAGAACCCATTATTTATCTTCGATTGCAGCCATCAAGCCGACGCCATGAAATCCTCAACAGTAGATATCAAATTGGAATTTGAGACTCGCAAATCAAAATTTCCAGCCAATACAAGAGTGTATGCGCTCATTCTACATGACGCAGTCATGACATATAGCGCTCTAGATGGCTCCATACAGATGGGTGTGTGAACAAAGAATTATGAAGCTATGATCAGATGAATCACTACCACCATAGTTTAAGATATATGTATTTGTAGCAGTTTTTTTTCGGATAATAAAAGATGTAAAATGTCGAATAATGTTTTATTTTTCCTATTATGTACAGTGATTGAAATAGTGAGTCTAAAGACTATAAGAGTATACTAGACACCCCCTTGTACCCCGCCACCTTCTTGTTCTTCCCCAACTTCTTCTTCCCCTTCTTCACCTTCTTCACCTTCTCCACCTTCTTCTTCTGAAGCTTCCCTCAAACCGTATTTTTCGATGATGATAGTTGGTAGGAATTCAACTAAATCATGAAGGAAGCATTCCAAACCCTCCTTCACCATTTCTTCAAGAAACTGCTCCAAAGTTATACTCCCATGTTCTAGGCGACTGCATAGAAAATGACCGATTTTATATCGATCAGCATCCGCTAAAATCTCTCGGGCTCGTTCTTGATTGAAACATGCGCTCATATCATAGTTGGCTGCATGGAGTGAATCACGCTCCAAATCGATGAGTTCACATTTAAGTCTGCTGACTGCTGATTCGATGTCTTTAGCAGCTGGCCAAAACTGGCTAGAATAGTGCATCCACATATCCTTAGAAGTTGAGTACTGGAGTCTACAAATAAATAAACAAAAAAAAAGAGTTCAGGAGATAATTCAATAAATACGTTTCATATTACATAGCTCATACCCTCAGCTTAAAAAAAACTACTCACCATAAATGGTAAATGCGATGACGAGGGTGGCGAGAATGTAAGAACTACTATATACATATAATCTTTAAACTCCCTTTCACTAATACTAAACTAATCATAAAAATAATTCAATTAATTACTGAGGCGAAGTCTCGCTAAGAGATATTTCTTTTATGCCGAACCTAATAAGCGTTCGCGTTTTCGCACCAGCATATGATGGTTCACTCTGCCCCAGGTATGCTATTGTATAAAGCCCGCGGGAGTTGATCAAATGGAGATCGCTTTCTTCAATCACATCTGAAACTCTTTTGGGCAACCAACATTTCACAGTTTCCCCACTTTCTTCATCTAATAATATAACGGTGGCAGATCTACCAAATCTAGTTTCAAATATTGTCATTTTCTTGATCAGATAAGGCTTATTCAAGATCAGCGATGATATCAACACTTGCTTGGTGAATTCATACCCTTCAGCGATTTGATTATTGATCGCGATCAAATCAATTTTAGGTGAACCCATCTCTAGATTAAACACGTGAAAGAGAGTACAAAAGAATATATAGAATATAGGAATTTACTTACATAAAAATAACACTTGTTATCACGCAAGGATACACGCTTTACGAGTCAATATTTATTTCTATTGATTGCTAGTTATGCTGCTGCTACTGCTTGTGACAACTATAGCACTGAATCGCCAATTTATAGGAACTCCCCCACTCTCACCAACGCGATCTTGAACTCTCGTGGGGGAATGGCGCATGCGCATGCGGCAGCAGTGTTCAAGGTCGCACCCCCTCCCATTTCAGAGGTGTGGAAACACAAGGTCACGCTCACAGAAAAAAAGAAAGCCCTCCTCAAGGACGCGCTCTTCTCAAGGCCACAGCAACTCCCAAGGGTACCCTCCTCTCAAGGTCGCCAACTCGAGGTCACTCCTCCCAAGATCGCATCAAGGTCATTCACCCCAAGGTCACTCCTCTCAAGGTCACTCCTCCCAAGGTCACTCACCCCAAGGTCACTCCTCCCAAGGTCACTCCTCCCAAGGTCATTGACCCCCCAAGGTCATTGACCCCCCAAGGCCACGTGGGGGTGTGTGACCTTGGGAGGAGGTCTAGAATCGGCATAAAACATCTACTAACAGTCCCATTTATTTTCCATCTGAATCACATCTGTCATTTCGGATACATTCACAAGTTTCCATAATTTTCGCTGCCCTTGTATACTATCTCTTCGAAATCAATACCTATATATACTGGGATTATATTCAATAGGACCTTTCAGAAGAAAACTGGATATCTGATAGTTTAGGTACTCTATATGGAACTCTCGAATGATAAGCATAACATAAAGTTCTTAGAGAATGTATCGCTCTTTTCTATTATAGTATGACGAAAGGTTGTAGGATAGATACGTAGGTACGTATCTTCGAATTAACCATGAATCATTCAACTCACAACTCACTCATTCAAGTGGAGACTTGAAGAATGTGCCTTATGAACACAACTAGAGAATATAACCTCAAAAACCACAAGAGTGAGAGTACCAATGAAACTGTTTCAGTGGTGATTCTACTGACGATAGCAACTTAGTTGGTGAAATACGTATTTCGAAAATTTTGTTTTGAAAGTTTTCTTCAGGTTATTTTTTCATTTGTTATCACCTACCGTCGAAATATTAATAGACGATTTGGAAATAGGTTCGAAACGATAAGAATTATCATAATGAAAACATCTAATGAAGTGTCAAATATCATGTATCTTATCATAAATGCTAAAGAATAGGCCGAAGTGTTTGAATATCTTATATAATGATAATATAATCATAATATAAATATCTGTTTTTTTAGAATGTTTTAAAAATAATGATAATATGGCTTCAATTGTAGCAAAAAAATCCTTGATTTTAAACAATTTAATATCAGCTCATAACGTGGGATTACACAACAATAGAGGCACTACAATAGAAAGATATTCGAAAATTTTTATTTTTATCAAGTTCGATACATATTCGCATAAAACTCATTGGAAAATGGCCCCATAGAAATGTTTGAAACGATTAGAGGTCATTCAGAATCAAATATTCATACTTTCGTATTGACACCTGCAGTAACCTGTAAAATTGGTTGAAATCGCGGATTCATTTATCGAGATTCACCCACGCCATGTCACGTTATACACGTTATATCGAAGTAGGCGAAATCAAGAGATTTGGGACCAGTCACAGGATAGGAAGTGAATTCACCAGTCTATCTATCCACCTCTACTTATATGGAGTATGGTGGTTGCACAGCTCAGGCAAAGTTCGCACTTCTTCAATTGGATAATATACAGATACCCAATTTCAAAAGCCGCGCTCTTTCACTAAACATGGAGGTATTTTGAATAATTGTTATATAAAACTGTTATAAAACTGACTGGTAGAATCAGACAAAAATACACGAGTTTTGAAATAAATTGTAATGTTATTGACAGTATCGATTATTAAAGTGACTATCAATAGAGATAATGGTGGAACATTGGATATATAGGAGAAGTAGATATGGGCCCCGCCTTGTAATAGGGAGTAGGTGGATTATTCAGCTATTAGATGAAGATTCCTACATCTGACTGTCGCAAATCTTTCATAATTGATTGGCCTCCGAAGTTGTGCATCTTTCACAATTTATAATCACTGTCGATTTTGATTAGTCCAAGAATTCTATTACATGAAAATGAACAACGTTTTCAAAACTAACTGCATCAGGTTGAAGCCCTATTATAATCAGTCTTTGATTTATCTTTATTAGTATTCTTCAAACTGACGACTCTTAGGCATAACCTCTCTTTTTGTGGATAAGTATAGCTGATATTTTCGCAATATGGTCTATCCCTATGTTTCTATTAGGCGCTAATGGCACATATTCAGAATTCTGTATTTGAGGATAAAATATTTCAGCATGTCAAGACAACAGACCGAAAGAGAATTAAGATAAAAAATGGAATGAGGGATATATTGAACGCGCAATATTAGCTGCTAGGCAGCAAGAAATGGGTATACGCTTAAAGATCAGGTGCCTCGTGTGCAATTCGTGCGACAAAATAGCCTCTTGTAATACTTGATCATAATATACTATTTTAGGTTATAGAATATATATATTTAAATAGAATGAACAGGGTATTTTCTACTTATATTTTGAACATAACTTTTACTTTTTTATCAATCGTTCAATTAAATGTTTTTTTTTTTTTTTTTTTTTTTTTTTTTTTTTTTTTTTTTTTTTTCATTCATTCATTCAATTTATTTCAATTCAATTCAAAAATAACATAATATTACAGTTAGGTCATTTTAACCGTTCGAAGAGAAAAAAATGGTAGGCAAACTAAGCGCGAGTGGCTTGTTTTTTGCTTTCCATTTCTCTCTTTACGGTAACCCTTACAATAATTACTATAATACGACATGTGAGTTAATGAATCATGTATAGAAAGACGGAGAAATAAAACCTAATTGAAAACAATGAAATAATGAAATACGAGAAAGTTGGTAGATTTGAGTTGTTGTTTTTAAATGGTATAAGTTTGGTATTGCATAGCAATGAAATATGAATGCGATCACATTTGGAAAAATTTTACTTGATAAAATTATAAAATTATTGAATTATTGAATTATTGAACCTAGATAAATCAGCTAATAACCTTGGGTATTGAGATATATAGAGTTATATATACATATAATTGGTTATGAGGATTTGGCATATGTATTTCTTATAATGCTGCGTTTTTAAGTAGAGTCTTAATTTGTTCAACGTTTGTGGTGATGAATTTTTTGATATTTATTTTATACTTTTTGAAGTTTGAAATATTCCTTAATTCTGTTGGAAGCATATTATACAATTTTGGTGCAAAATAAATTATTGTTCTTTGTGTATGGCATTTTTTGAAAAGGAGTAGAGATAAATTTTGTCCATATCTGGTATTTTTTTGTTTTAGCCGTGGTATAATTTGATTTATTGTAGTATATCCAAACGAGACATTGGTATGCATACAAGCTTCTAACGTCAAGTAGTTTGGTTTCAATATACAATTGTTTCGTATCAAACCGTTTGGATTTTGATAGAATTATTTTTATTATAGAATTTTGAATGACTTGAATATTATTTAGTACATTCTCGAACGCTCCCCCCCATACTGTGATGCAGTATTTAATGATTGATTCAACCAGTGAATTGTAAATTATTAATAAGTTTTGTTTTGTTAAAATACTTCTCAAGTTATATATTTTGTATGTTAGTTGTCTGAGTCTTTTAATCATATGCAGAACATGTTCATTCCATCTCATATGTTGATCTAAAAATACGCCAAGATATTTAATTTTTTTCACTTTTTCAATATTCGAGCATTTACAAGATATTTTAGAACAATTAGGTTTATGAATATGAATTATTTGTATATCAGGCTGTTGGTTACTTTGAAGAGAAAAAGCTATAAACTTCGTTTTTGAGACATTGAGGTTGAGGAGATTGTCATTGAGCCATATTTGTATTTTTTCTAAACTTTCTTCAGCATCATTGTATACTTGTTGCCATGTCTTAGATTTATAAACAATGGCTGTGTCATCAGCATATGAGATGAGATGACCTTTAAAATTATTGATTTCAGCTATGCTGTTAATATAAACTAAAAATAATATAGGTCCCAAAACAGTGCCCTGGGGTACCCCAATAGAAATCTCACGAGGAGAACTGATACTGTTGCCAATTTTAACAGTTTGTTTTCGGTGTGATAGATAGTTCTTGAAAATTTCAATTGCCGGTCCTCGAACCCCATAAGTATAAAGTTTGTTTATCAGTTTTTCGTGAGAAACCGTGTCAAAGGCCTTGGCCAAATCTAAAAAAACTGCTAGGCATTTCTCAGAATTATCCAAGGCCTCCGTCGTCTCAGAAACGAAATCCAATATAGCAGATTCTGTATTACTTTTATTAATAAAGCCAAAGTGTCTCTCAGTGATTATTTTGTTTTTGTTAAAGAAATTAACTAGACGTGTTTTCAGAGCATGTTCTAACACCTCCGAGAAATTTCCTATCACAGAAATCGGTCGGTAGTTGCTCATTTCTGATTTGTTACCGGATTTATATATGGGAGTCACCCTAGATTATTTCCATTGTGTTGGAATTTTTCCTGTTTTGAAGGTCAAGTTGATTATATGAGTCAGTGGTTTGATCAAGTAGAGGTGATATGTTTTTATAAGTTTTGTGGTTATGCCGTCGGGTCCAGGTGCACAATTATTTTTTAATTTCGAAATGATTTCGATAATTTCTTTTTCATCAACAGGTGTGAGAAAGAGTGAGTTTGCGGTAGATATATCATTCAAGAAATCTGGTGGTGTGTTATGCGATTTATCAATTTTGTCTGTCATTTTCAGTCCTATATTAGTAAAATATTCATTGAAAGCTATTGCTTTATCTATATCATGTGTCAGTTTCCTGTCATTAAGTTCGATGTTACCTATTTTATTTTTCTTTATTGATTTGGTTATTTCGTTTATTATTTCCCAAGTTTTTTTGTAGTTTTGGCTGTTGTCGTCTAATTTATTTTTGTAATATTCATTTTTTGTTATTTTCAATAATTTATTCAGTTCATTCCTATATCGCTTGTATTCAATTTTCAATTCTGGATTGATTTCCCCATTTAGTTTCAACTTCATTTTATCTCTACGTTTGATTGATTCGATTAAGCCATGAGTAATCCAAGGTTTTATTTTGCGGGACTTGACAGTAATTTTTTTTTGTGTAGTACAGATATCGATATGTCCTTCTAGTTTTGTGAAAAAATTATTATATGACTGTTGTGCTCCATTACAATTTAAAACTTCTTCCCAGTTCTCATTCTGAAGGAGAATATTCAGTTTTTCATAATTCAATTTTGTTTGATAATAGTGGTTGATTTCAGCACTTTGATCATCATTATTGTTTGTGTTATCTGTTGATAGGATAAGGCATGTGGTAAAATGATCTGTTATGTTTGTTCCTATGATTGAGGGGAGAAGTGATAATTTTTCAGCTTGCTTATGTTTCCTGATGAATATATGGTCAATAATAGTTTTCGATTCATCGGTAATGCGGGTTGGTTCATTAATATAGGACATAAACCCTGTTTCTGTCAAAATGTTCATATAGTGGTTAACATCGTTAGAGGCTTTATCCAGAAGGTTGATATTAATATCTCCTAGAAAGATTTCTATATTGAGCTTTTCTATATTTGACAGATATTCTGATAGATCCTCTGTATATGTCCTAACATTTATTGAGGGAGGACGATATGAAGCAGTTATACCGAACGTTAAATTGAAAACTGTCATTGTAATTCTCAATAATTTTGTTTCTGAAAAAAGGAAAAGCCATAAATTGGACAACAATTTTAGAAAGAGAAATTAGTCTATCCACTTAGAATATCAAACATAGTTTGAAATGAATGTCTGGTAGACTACGAGCAGAAAACAACTACTTTCCTGGTAAATACCACGCAGAACATTGAATTATATCTGCTCGTAATCCATGCAACGATTCACACTGTGAATGCAGATCGCAAATGTTTCTTTCTTCCTAAGACGTGACAAATTCACATCAGGACAGGCACGCCTAACAACCTACAGACCGGTTTCGGGCTTATTGGCCCTCATCAGTGCAGGGTAGTTATCCGAGTAGAGACCGTAAGATCTCCACTCGAAGCGTTGCCTGTCCCAATGCACCTTCGTCGCGTTTATTTGACCGCACTGAGCCGCGTTCCAACAGACAATTGGAAGTGGCGACACCATGCGGCAGAAGAAAGAAACACTCCAGAACTAAATCTCCCAAATCACAGAACTTGGAAGTGGCTTATAGCTCGACTAAGCTAATAAATGAAAAAATGAAAAGCCATAAATTGGACAACAATTTTAGAAAGAGAAATTAGTCTATCCAATTAGAATATCAAACATAGTTTGAAATGAATGTCTGGTAGACTACGAGCAGAAAACAACTACTTTCCTGGTAAATACCACGCAGAACATTGAATTATATCTGCTCGTAATCCATGCAACGATTCACACTGTGAATGCAGATCGCAAATGTTTCTTTCTTCCTAAGACGTGACAAATTCACATCGGGACAGGCACGCCTAACAACCTACAGACCTGTCCCGATGTGAATTTGTCACGTCTGCGTGGTATTTACCAGGAAAGTAGTTGTTTTCTGCTCGTAGTCTACCAGACATTCATTTCAAACTATGTTTGATATTCTAATTGGATAGACTAATTTTAATTTCTCTTTCTAAAATTGTTGTCCAATTTATGGCTTTTCCTTTTTTCATTTATTAGCTTAGTCGAGCTATAAGCCACTTCCAAGTTCTGTGATTTGGGAGATTTAGTTCTGGAGTGTTTCTTTCTTCTGCCGCATGGTGTCGCCACTTCCAATTGTCTGTTGGAACGCGGCTCAGTGCGGTCAAATAAACGCGACGAAGGTGCATTGGGACAGGCAACGCTTCGAGTGGAGATCTTACGGTCTCTACTCGGATAACTACCCTGCACTGATGAGGGCCAATAAGCCCGAAACCGGTCTGTAGGTTGTTAGGCGTGCCTGTCCCGATGTGAATTTGTCACGTCTTAGGAAGAAAGAAACATTTGCGATCTGCATTCACAGTGTGAATCGTTGCATGGATTACGAGCAGATATAATTCAATGTTCTGCGTGGTATTTACCAGGAAAGTAGTTGTTTTCTGCTCGTAGTCTACCAGACATTCATTTCAAACTATGTTTGATATTCTAATTGGATAGACTAATTTCTCTTTCTAATTTTGTTTCTGATAAAGGAAATATATTTGCAATAATTGGTATTGAATCTTTGGCATAGATTATAACACCATCATTTTGGTTATATTTCGACTCGTTATAATAAATTGAATAATTTGGAATGTGAAAATCACTTACTTTATCTAGGTTCCAGCATTCTGAAAGAATGATCGTATTCTTCTTCTATGTATACCATGAGTTCGTCGATATTTTTTCTTATGCTTCTGATATTAAAGTGAAATATACCAACTATCTCAGTTCTTTCTGTAATCTTTTGACTTTGAACACATTCGCGTATTGTTGAAAAAAAAAAGTTTTTATATCTTTATGATCATCTGAAAGTTCGTTTCAAATAATGATCTTTTGTGATTTTTCCTGTAGATTTTACATATGTTATTGAGAAAATAGTTGAAGATCTAGAAAAACAGTTATAGGCATCATCAAATCGCATCGAATATATATTTTTCTCAACCCTATATATTTTCTCACTATTGGATAGAGTATATTCTTCTGAATTCTTCTTCTTCAATAGATTTCAAGATATTTGAAGTTGAAATTCAGATTTTATCCGGATTCTTTCTCGGTTTAGGAAATACATATAAAAAAATATTTGTTGCAAACGAGTTCCAGTTATTGTGCTTCTGCATGATTTTCCATATTTCTCCGGCGGCAAAAAAGGGGCTCTCTCGAGGCATGCGCTATAAAATTCGTTTTACGTTCATCGAATTCGTCAACATGATTTTGAATCGTTCTTCGTTTGAGATAATTTGTATAAATGAGAGTGGTATTAGGTTATTGCAAGGGTTATTGCACCAAAAGATTTATTTTAATAGTATTATTCATCTTGATTAGCTATGAAAACTGATTTTTTTTAAATAAAGGGCTATTACTAAAAATATCACATAAGTAAAATATATTTTTGGAAAGCACAAAGCATTTATGTTTCAGATATTGAAAAATATACAGGGTTTTCCTCTAAACTTTGGGTTATATATCAATGATGAAAGCTCATTTCAAAAAACTGACTACGCCACTGGATTCTACGTAAGATTTTATATGAAAAATAATTTACTTCTTCCATAAGATGAAAAATAGCTGAGATGCAAGGGGGAGTCCCAAAATTCAATATTTTCAATTTCGCCTTGTATCTCAGAAACGAAGCGGCCTAAAAAATTTTGTTTGCGGTATAGTGGGTTTCCCAAAAAAGTAGCATATGTCCGCGAAGACCGCAAATCTCTATCTTTTTTTGTGTCGTTTAGCATCAAAAGAAGAGTTTTTTGCCACAGATTTTTTTTAATTGGTAATATTGTTACATTATCTCTGGAAAAAAATTCCGAAAACATTCAATAAATATCTTCTTTGAATGTGCTTAACAGAATAGTGATATTGGTTGGCAGTTGGACACCTTAGGTGACTAATTTATTCAAAAATTCTGACCGATGTTTGTTATGAAGACTTCAAGTGAAAATCAAATGGTTGATATCTGCTTCAGATGAGTTGTTGCGAAGACATATAAGGGAAACATTAAATCCAATTTTGGTCAAATATGCGGGAAATCCTATGATTTAGTTTCAATCTCTATCTTTGAAAATAAACGAGTTATCCCGTAAGGACATCGAAAATGGGACAACCTGTACGTGCATCTCCAAATACCTCATGTTAGTCATGATATAAAAATAATATGACACAATAATTGAAATAATTCACCTTGAACCAAGTATATGCCGATGCACAAGAACATCAACAAAATTATCACCTTCGCCATTTTGTTGTTTTCTATTGACCGCGCTGAGTGTGAACTGATGATTTATTCCGTATTTATATCCATTTTATAGTCTCAAAAATGTTCATCTTGTTATCAGGCAGGGATCCAAGAGGAGCGGCAATGGGTGCAATTGCCCCCCTCCCCACTGAGTTACGACCAATTTTTCAAATGATAGAAATTGTCACAGCGACATCACATCCTTCGTGGAGGGGTCCGTGTATTGAGTTTCAACAAGGTGTACTGAAAATATATGCGGTTTGATCCTTGATAAATTTCTGGTTTTTTGTTTCACACTTTTTGTCCCAACTCGAAAAATGAAGTGGTGGTGGAACGTCAAATAATGTTTTTTCTAAACGTTTGTATCTCTGGTTATCTTCTACAGAATTCAACAATCTTGGGCTCGTTGAAAAGGCCTCTGTAATCATGCCCAATTTCGACAATATATTTTATCGTCCAGAAAAATTAATGAATGAATCGTAACTAGTTCGATATTAGGTACCAACAAATATCCGTTTAAGTGGCCACCTGTTTTTCAATATTTATATGGGTCGCTAGGTCGTCTTGGCTCGAAATAAAAACGAATTTTATGTTCTCCGGCCGATATTTCCTTTATGGGTACCAAACGATATTTAGACTTGAGGATGAGTGTTTTCAATAGTATTTTCTGATAGAAGATTCGAATTGGATGCATTTAGAATGGCAATGTCGTCTACGAGAATTTTAAAGATTAATAATAATAATCATATATTATATTATAACCAGATTGAAGTATAATATGTGATATAAACATTTTATAAATACGAAGCACAATACGATGACTACAGGATAATTTAAGGGATGATCATTCGAGGAAAGGAAATTAGGGAACCAATAGGAACGTTAGTTTAGTTTACACTTCAAGTTAGCTCGTGTATAATTTATGGGCATGAGATCTGCAGCCGTGAAAACTAATTATCCCAGTAACCTTCAACTATATTATGTTTACACTAACTTGATCGAAGAGTAATGGAAAAAGCGCAAAAATATGAAAATTATATCTGAAATAGTTTATATTAACATGACAATACTTTCAAAAATGATTCAAATTTGGCAAAATCGACATGAACCACTACTTAGAGTACTTAGCGGGGTTAGGAGGTTCCCACAATTTTCTCATGAAAAGTCCCTATAAATTCTCTGAAACTAGAATCAGAAGGCAGAGCAGTTCTAAGATGCGACAGTTAAGCTCTCAACTCCAGACAATGTTCCTCAGTTCATTATCTCAGTGCCACCCTCGTAAAGTGTGTTACAAGTGAACGTGAATTTGCAAATCAGTGAAAGATGGATTACCATCAGACAGTTCGGTTTTCGTCCAGTAAATAATAGTCATCTTGTTGTGCTGCTATTCAGTTCAATTCACGAAAGTTCTATAGTTCAGGAAAACATCTCGATAGTAACTATGATTGTGATCAACCACCAAACATGTATGAAAACTTATTTATATTGCCGACTTTGCTTGTCTTATTGATTCAAATGCTGAATAGATATTTGTACTCTGTTATAATTGTCTTTATGTCTACACCCACTATTCTTTCTCCTGCTTAAATATTCACGAACCCAGTTAAAGAAGTTATATTGTTACCACCCTGTATAGGCCAAGTTGAATAAAGCAGGGTATCATGACACCTCTTCCTGTTCTATCGACTGTGATTTGAATTGGTTTCATATTCATATCACTGTTGCTGCTAGAGGGCGTGTTCTAGAGTATCAATGGAGATCGCGATTTCAAACAAAATAATATAAATGTTATGGCATGCAAATCATTTGAAAACCGCAGCTTTTCGCTAACGGATCAAGTTGTATCATTTTTCGTTGCTGAGATATGACCAACAGCCGTTCTTAGTTGTTCACCCTGTACATTGAACATCAACCTCTATGCACCTCATTTCCGAATATTTTTATTCATTATCCATATTGTTTCTATCTCAATAGAAAAAAATTATGACCCTGCCAATCTTGTACTGTTAAACTGTTATGAATATCAAGCTTGTGGCCAATATTCATTTTCCAATATCTGATTAATATTGGCAAGATGTGGATTTAATCGATATTTCGATTCCCATGATGCAATGATATTGAATTTTCGATATTGAATCGATATTGAGAAAATCATACTGCTTCAATATAATTTTTTAAATGGTTTTTCAATGTTGTATAACATTCTCAGCAAATATTTTTTCAATATTCTGTTTTTATGTTTGACCAATATTGATTTTGTAATATGCATTTAATATTTGAAGAATATAAACTTACACAATATCTCAGGATCGATATTCCACTGATATTGACCTTCTAATATTCATACCATATTGAAATAATAATATCGCTCTCACATTATTTTTGAAATGTTCAATAATACCACATTCTATTCGCTGCAAATATTAACATTTATTTGAAGTGTTTTGTTTATTCAATATTGGTTTATTCTGGTACTGCTATGTATATCAAGCTTGTAGCTAATATTTATTTTCCAATATCTGATTAATATTGGCAAGATGTTGATTCAATCAATATTCCGATTCCCATGATGTACTGAAATTCGGTGCTCAGATATAGTACATAAATATGCACTTTTTTAACGTATTCAATGGATCTTGATCACATCAGGTTTGACCAAAGATGATCCTTACAATCTTATTCCAAAAACGTCGGCAGGTGTATTTTTGATTATTTCAAAAGAAAATCATATTGAGAGTACGATGACACCCCATTTGTAACTTTTTGACATTTATCATCCTGAAATTTCCAATTTTCAATCTAGAGTGACATTAATGAGATAAAACTAATGGGAATCAACTTGCCAGCAAAAATAGATGCGATCAAGTTTCACATTTCATCTGTTTCGCAGGTTATTTATTTAAAGGTTACAAAATCTTGAATATGATGCTCACTCAATTTTTTCGTATGGTATATATTCTTCAAATGGAAATAATTTTCAATATTTGCTATAAAAAATATTTTCCAAAAAATAGATTTTTCTAGTAATATCCAAGTTCTTTTGACCTATTTCGATAAAATGTCCAATATTTGTTCTCAACTCCAAAACATGTAGTTATAGATTAACTGCAATATTGAAATTAATTGTCATTTGGGTAGCTATAGCTTTAAAATATGTAACAAACATTGAAAATCATATCACGGTAGGAACCGATTTTTTATCAGAAAATATCTACTCATCTATCCTACTTCATCAGCAACTTCAAATTCCGAGAAAATATACCTAATGCTTTCACTGGTTGAAATACATTTTTTTATGGTTGAGCAGTTGAAAAATATTTCTATACCTACAGGTGATTCGAGAACTGTTATAAATTGTTGACATCCCCCAATCTTATCAAACAGAAGAGCAATTTCAGATGATACTTTGCAACATGTTCTCATAGCAAAATTAATTGATTGAATAATTATAATGGAAATGTTCTCCTTGACCATTGTCTCTTAAGATGTAAGTTCCACAACAATACACCGGAAATAAAGGGTGAAGACTTCCAAAATTTATGCAACAGTGATTTCCGGTCGAGGGTCAATCAGGCATAAAATTGAGTAGAAGTATGATAATATCTTACTGAAAAAATAAACTTGATAACTTAATGTTCTATGTATCAGAGATATCCGGGACCAGTAGTAGTGATGAAGGTTGCTGAAAGAGATAATAAAAATTGCGTAAGATAGTATCAAAAACAATTTTTGTTGTCATCGACAGATGATAGAAAGTCCTGATTTCTCTTATCTATCACATTTTAACTAATCGCCTCTGAAAAAAGGTCAATGAGTAAATGATAAAATAAATGATATATTGGAACATTGCCTTTCGAATTCGAGCATGATATGTTCGTTGCTATAAATCGTAAAATAAGCATTCTATATTATTTCATAACTCTAATGGGGTTTTTCCATATGACGAATAAATAGAATAATATAGGCAGGCGAAATAACACAGAGAATTTACAAGGTGTTCAATTCGAAAAAAATTATGTTGCAGGGGAACCTACATTCTCATTTATATCAAACATCAGAGCCACTATTTCACATAGCCAGTCTATTGACTTGTTTCAAACGGAGATTTTCGATATTCCTCACTTTTGTGATGTATTTTGAACATTCCTGAAATTTTCATGTGAATTTCGATTCGTCACTCCATAGTTTGATGAAAATATGGGTTTCCACTCACCTATCTGATTCAACAGGAATCTGCAGGACGTTTTTTTCTTAGTTTTTCTTTTTTTCCCGATATCAATATACCAACTGGTGTCGTGAATTTAACGGCGCTTCAATTCTTCTCGTTGTTATGTAGCGACCTTATGCCATAATAGTCCGGTCAATATAGACAATTGAAATAACAAAAATTCCCGGGAAGCCAAACATTGGTGGAGAGCAGGTGTTTACCATCACAAATAAAGTATCAAAAATCCTCATCGATCCTATGTGCGCCACAATAGTTATTCGGGGTCAAAGGTCAAAATTTTAGGTTTTTTGGATCTATCATACTAGTCACTGAAACTTTCCCATTATAATTTTCTATCGCCTGGGGTCCTCAGATTAGTTTATGTCTGATCATGGCCACCTAGATGCAATATTAAAAGTGACTAAAAAAATGAAGTAGACTTAAAAACTTTTCAAAATTTCACATATTGATCCAAAATTGTCTCAGAAATCAAAAAATGTTACAATATATGGGGTGTTCCATTCAAAAGTTCAAAACCGTAGCCATTTCCGGTGAAACCAGAGGTGAACGGAAAGTGAAAAATATGCAAAAACTTCCCTCTTCACGTGCAATTCACCTATACCAAATCTCATTTTGATACACCTAATATTCTAGAAGTTATGACTTGTCTAATAGATTCGATTCGTTGACACCCGGTATTTGGAAATATAATCAAGATATCACGCTCCAGTTCGAATGATGGGTATCCTGTATAACTGAAGATGTAGTTGGGGTTCTTCATCTGTATCGATGGATTCGGAGAATTAAAACTGCTTATCAAAATCTACTGGAAATATATTGGGTCAAAAACTGAATTCAAGAAGGCCAGTGCTATATATTTGCCGAACGAGTAGATATTTATTGAAAATGTTTAACAATTGTTAATCGAAATGCATTTTCCATTGGTTTGACGTCTTATGAATCCCTTTTTGCAGACACACGCTTGTCTACATTCAAGGGTACAGGTTTTTCCTTCTCCTGGATTGCGATTCTGACAGGTTGCTTGCCCTCCACATGGTTCACAGCCTTCAAATTCGTTTTCGGCGCAGTTGAGAGCTCCTAAAAATAAAGAATGATATCACCGAAATAATTGTAATTGGAAATGAACATAATCACACAAGTGGAGTATTTGTGGGTTTAACAAATATTTCCTTTTCAGAAGCTTTGTAATAGTATTATGGTTTAGGAATGAATTTTATGAAGAAACGGATGCAATTCCAATTAATAATTAAGTACCTGAGAGCTAGTTGAACTGATACAAATTGAAAAATTGAGATTTTCCAAACCTGCTGTGGGTTTCCCAAATGTTCGCCTCTTGTTGGTGCTTTGTTTTGGAATGACTAATTTTCTTATTTCCATTCCATATTCATCCATTAAGATATGTCAAACCAGTCTTTTTGATATGGTATGGAAACAGAATACAGGCTTGACTTATGAAAAACGACCCAAGCCATAATTCCGCTATTTAGTATATCTGATTTCAAAACCCAAAGAAGCAAAAAAAACGACACCTCCATTACTACAGGGTACTAACAATTCTTATAATTTCGAATTCTGTAATGACAGCGATTTTATTAATTATTTTTCTCTTTCGAAATGTATCAAATGATGTAGGTATAACAAGACATTCTCGTGAAGTTATTAGAAAATATATTCAAGATGGAATTGTGGAGTGAAAATGATAGTGTCACCTGGAATCATTGAGTATCAATAATACTAATTATAATAATGATAATCACCATTCATCAATTCAGCACAAGTTACAACATATAAATAATCTCCATTCATCAATTCACAAGTTTCAAGTTACAATAAGTGCTATTTGATGAAAGGCGAACCCGGTGGTTTTATTCGTTTCCTCGTATCCCAAAATCGTATAATGAATAGCGGCCCTATAGCTTCTGGGACTCTTTTCGCTAGTCCTAAGTATGCGAAGCACAAGCTTGTTTTTATTAAATGCAATATCCAGTTCATTTTCACTATTGCTACATGCTGGTGCTATACATTCATTGAAACCCTGCATTTTGACAAACTATAAATGAGACCATTTTCTGGCTTATCATCATTGAAAAAATACAATTTCTTCTGGACTATTTCAGTAAATATAAAAATTAAGTGGAAATATTATCATTTGGTGAAAAATATGAAGTAGTTTGTTTTTTTCAATTGACTTGTCCGTTACTTGATGAAAATCCATAGTTATTGTAAACAAACGAAAAAACGATAAGATTTTCACGATAAATATATTTTCGTTTTTTTACAATAAAATAGTTTGTGTTGCCAGGTTACACAGGTAGTGAATTCCATTTGAATCACATCTGTTTCGGAGATATTCAAGGGTATCCATACTTTCTTCTAACCTTTTATAATATTCCTTCGTATCCGAAATCAGTACATACACTAGTACCTATTCGTATCTTGTCGAAAGATTGAGAAATTGAATAATAGAATTTATAGAACATGAAAGAAGACCATATTATGTTTTGAGAGAGGCATGATAATTTTGAAAATTTCGGTGAAGATTTTTTTCTGTAGATTCAGATTGAAGAAACAAACCGTTTCGCTTATTTTGGAGCGAATAGAACAACAAATTGAAACTCTTAAGAACAGGTACGGATTGCTCATACTGAGAAATCAATATTTATTCATCAATCAATCAACTTCTGCTGGTGTAAAGGTTTTATGCAACAGGAAACTTCCTGATATCAGTTGGAGATTTCATAAATGTAAGCAAAAGTACAGCATGTGACATTGAGGAGAGTCAGTCATGCCATAGCAACTTTATTACCAAAATATATTTATTCAGAACATCACATTTACGATTTATAAGTGAAGTACAACTTAATGGTCCTGTGGTTGAACAAATGTATTCATTCTAGAGTTTGGTTCGATTTTTTTTCTTTTTGTTTTCATGTACAGGCATAAGTTTTCTTGTTTTCTAAGATATTTTTTCTGTTATCAGCGATCTTCAACAAGAGGGTCCTATCTGACGCCAAAAAAATTTGCGACTCTGTTCTTTTTCTCAATGAAAGATATGAAGAAAATTTGCAATCAATGAAATCAGATTTGTCAGATATTTTTGAAGTTTTGTGGTTAGGTTACACAATACGTGGTAAATTGAAATAATCCAATCACCACCAAGTACTGAAACTGTCTGATATATCCAGGATAGCCAACTCTCTAAAAAGTATTGGTAACTGGAAGTTACATAACTATCAGCTACTGCTAGATAAACACTTCTTGATTTGACAAATACTCTGACCGAAAGTCACCGTTGACTTCTGGCTAACTAGCAAAGACTTTTGACTGTCCATTGATAAACCGGCCCTATAGTGACGATACTAAAGTAGCAGAACTTACTAAATATTTTGAATCGAGTTCAAAAGATATTATCCACTCGAATAGAGCCACTGGAGAATGGCATTTTGAAATAATTGTGGAGTCTAATTTAGAATCTTTTAATCAACTAGAATAAAATGATCTAGTTCTGATTGTTGATGTTATAGGAAGTAAATCTGGGTCAGGAATCGTCGATATCAAGTTTGAAACATTATTCTTGGGGTGATAGGTCATGTTACATCTCATCAATTTTTTTCCCCAGTATGGTCAGGAAATATTAGCAAAATTTTATCGACATACAGGGTGTTGAATGTTAATTACCGAGGTGGCGATTTTTGAGCCGTTTGAAACAAGAAAACTCCATATGGAGATATGACCCAATAACTTAGAAACTATGGTGGTATGATATTTTAAATAAATAGTTTTTATCAAAATCTGTAATACTACTTCAGATATTTTGATGGAATTTGGTATAACATGTACAACGTATCAAGATACTCGTGCTCCACATTTTTTTATGCGCCGGTGATGTTCGAACCAAATTCCACCTGTCTTATTTGGCAGACACTGAGGGTACGCCACTGACTTTTCCCGCAATTAAAATCATTTCTTAAGTATTCAATCATTTATTCTAATCGAATTGTATCCACTGAATTTTTCCAATCCGATGCAAGGTTTTCGCTTAAAAATAATAGTACATTGTTTACCGGGTAAGGTAAACATACTATTTTTCCGCAAATCGTTTAAAATTCGACAGATATTGATTGATTTTAAAAAAAACGCGATAATTTTATTTCCAAATAAATGGTGCTTTGAAATTCCTGATAAAATTACTTGGGCTACTATGGAAACGTATTGAGGTTGAATTGTCAAACTTGACGCTTATAAATTCAATTGCTGGTGTTCTCGAAAGTAAAATGATAAGTGATGATGAAATTTCCATTCCTGGGACTCCTCCAGAGCTGGTTGAGGCAGTGAATACTGCTTCATTAGAATTATTGCCAAAGAAATCAAGAGAAAAGTACGAAAAGGCATACAGACGTTTTATGGATTATCGCATGAGTAAAAATACGAGTTCTTTCTCAGAAAATGTTGTAATGGCATACTTCCTACACCTTTGTTTGAAGATGAAATCTTCAACATTATGGGCCAATTATTCAATGCTGAAGTCAACCCTTGCAATTAAACATAATGTAGATATATCTATACATACTCAAAACTTCGTTCTTTATTGAAACGGCAAGCTCAAGGTTATAGGGCAAAGAAATCTAAGATTTTAACGAAGGAAGAAATTGAAAAATTTATTCAGGAAGCTCCAGATAAAGAAAATTTAATGATTAAGGTAATTTACTAGGTTTCAATTTTTATTTAGATTGTACCTTTATTTATTTTTTAGGTGGCTGTAATATTTGGTATTTCTGGGGCCTGTAGAATGGATGAGTTAGTCCAAATGACTGTACACGATATAGAAGACCTAGAATCTAAGCTTTTAATCAGTATACCTGATTCGAAATCAGATCTACTCGAATGTTTATCGAAAGTATGTTTCGTTAAGACCAGAAAATATGAACAGTGACCGATTTTTCTTTAAATATCAAAGCGGAAAGGGTTGTAGACAAGTGGTAGGAATTCATTAATTTAGAAAAATGCCCAAAATAGTTGCTGCTTATTTGAACTTGGTAAATCCGACAGAATACACTGGTCACTGCTTTCGTCGGTCTTCTGCAACAATATTGGTTGACTCTGGTGCCGACATAACTAGTTTAAAGAGGCATGGCGGATGGAAGTCATCAAACGTTGCTGAATGATATATCGAAGAATCGCTTAACAATAAGGTTGAGGTGGCAAATAATATTTTCACAGTACAAAATATTCAACAAAATAACAGTGTTCCTCCAATGTTCAATAATTGTACTAAATGTCAAATTACTGTAAATATAACAAATTGATCTTAAAAATGTATTCAGCAATGACTTGATGTTTTCAAAATATAAATTAATTCCTTATAAGCAATGTGTTTTCAATCATTTATGTAGAACACTAACAACTGTACGGAAATATCATTTCCTCACAGTAAGGAAATGACATTTCCTCACAGTAAGGAATTCCTGACTTTTTTTTCAAGAAATTTTGACAGGAATGTCAAAATTTCCTAGCGATTTGCGGACTAACCATTTTCTATGCATGTTCATAAAATATGGTTGATATCACAATATCAATATCACAATATAGATCATACGTTCATGTGAAGTTTTTTGTTAAAAATGGGCATTCAATTAGAAAACACTTTATATATTCAAATTCAATACATAAAGTTGAATGGTGAATGATATAGACTATATAGACAGTAATGAAATGATTGCCCAAATGTTTTTTTATGAGTAAGAAATGATGTAAATTCTTTCCATGTTCCATTTATTTTATATTTTCAATCAATAACGGTATTGGAATACAGTCAAGCTGAATATCGGACTTATGGTGATTTTTGTGATGACTATTTTCAGCCAGCCATATGTAAAACAATCTGAACTAAATTTCTGAAATAGTTTCATTTGATACTCAAACAAGCAGGACATATCGAAGTTATGATTCTTCGTACCTAACACCTCACATTTTATTGCATTTTTGAATTCTCCCTGGCAAGCTGATATCATACTTGGGATCCATCTGGAACGATTACAGAGAAAAATGACGTGCGAACTCGAGATTTTTCAGCTTTAATTTTTTTGTGTGTACACATATCCCCATCTCAACTTATGATTAATAACCTAATGATTTTTGATAAAATTAAATACAGGGTGGTTCAGAAATCAGAATTCCTAACCACTTTTTGTCTTCTATACAAGATAACATGCATTATCATATTTAGAATCCGTTGTTATTTCTTCTAGAAATCATAATAATCTTTCTTTAATACGGATTTCACTTTTCTATTGACTTTCTTCTACCTTGAGACACCCTCAAAGCGATTATCCATTAAAATTCTCGATTTTCAAACGTTTCGATCAGGTGTGCTATTTTCAAACTTCATCAAATATTTCCGTTCTGCAACTTATCGTATACATCACTCCGCATGCGGACATTCGTTCCTCATGGAATTGATCATGTGATGTATTTCAACCGAAATAGACCTATCGCATTCGAAAAATTTTCATCGATTACAAAATATAAACATCATTATTTCATTCGAAAATTTTACATTTTCGTATTCGAAACTCATTCGCATGTGTTTGAAAATAGCACCCCTGTTCTTTATTTGTTTCACATCTCCAAACGCAACGTGTTCGTCCAATTCGTTCATAAATAATAATAGAAAATGGAAGAGGTGACCTTGATATTCTGAAACGAAAAATTTGTTTCAAACATCAAGATATGAGTAATGATTATATGAAGCAAACATGATGTTCTTCTATTGAAACGTAATATGCTTTGAAGAATCATATTAGTGTTTCGAAGTGAAACTCGCAAAATTCATATGAACGATATTCAGAACAGTAGGAATCCCGAGTGTCCATAACCTCATTTTTCATATTTCGATTCTCTTGATTGGCATTTGGTTCTTCATAATATAGTTAAACAATATAAGCTGAAGACGAGGTTGAAGATGAAGAACCTGTTATGAATACTATACATATATATGAGTTTGCATATGAAATGTTGATATATCCATCAGGCATTACATTTGATCTCATATCATATTTCTATTCATTCGGGGTTTGAAAATGAATACTAATTGAATTATTATTCAAATGTAAGAGCTAATGATTATTGATTGCGGTTGCGTTGTATCAAAAACTATAGGTAAAGTTTTCAGTCGAAACGTTAGAAAATCGAAAACTCTGATTGACTATAGCTTTGGAGGTGCCTGAATGTGGAGAAGAATACAATAAAAAGTCAGCCGTGTATAAAAAAAAACAAGATATTACGAGTCAAATAACGCCAGAAAAATATCTCGGAGAGTATTCGGAATTTTCGAAATAGTACACAGCATTTTATTATGTGCAACTTTGCCGTAACTCAACCAATATTGTGTATCTCATAGTTCACGACATCCCAATGATGAGGCTTGTTATTCACACATCCCGAACATATTCGTATGGTTCATGGTTAAATAAACTATATCTATTTATCTAATATCTGATATATATCTAATACGGACGATGATAATATAGATCACTTTGGATTAATGAAATGTATTCAATGTTATTTTTCATGTTACATCTGAATACTATGTTAGTCACGATATGGAAATAAATTATTCATTCGAAGTATATCTACAATTTACCTTGAACCAAGCATACGCCGATGCACAAAAACATCAACAAAATTATCACCTTTGCCATATTTGTTGTTTCTTAGTAAACGCTGATTGTGAACTGACGATATAATTCGTATTTATATCCATATTATAATCTCAACGATGATGATGCTTGTTTTAATTTGTTATTCAAGAACTTGGAATATACTCCATATACAGAGAGAATCAGGAGTTCATCCAACTGCAGATAAAGATCGGTTCGTTCAATTCTGGAATACTGAACCAGATATTCAGCAAATTGATACCAAGTAAGACTAATCATGGATAACTTTTCAAGAATTATTTTCAACAAGGTCTACAATGAACAATCATATATATTAAGGTAGAAAGCGCTTCTCTTTGACTCTTTACTCCAAATCGAATGAATCCAAATCAGAAAGCAACATCCCAATTATTTCAGATAATATATCCTTGTAGAATATAATTCGACATTCCACAAGTCATATAACATATTCAGAAATTATAAACACTTTCATTATCGAAATCTAAATAACTATTCCATAATTCTTCAACTATGTTTTTGTTGGTAACTTTCGATAAATTTTTCAAACAACTTTGATTCTGTCATTATTCAGACAATAAAGCTTTTGCAATAGATTTTCGGAAACTTTGAACGATATGATATGAAAATTTTTAATATATATATGTATATATAATCTTGAACCCTTTTACCCTCAGGGTGTCGGGTTATCATTTTATTGTTGCTTTATGAACTTTTTCCATTCTTCCATGTCGTTCCAGGTTTTTTCAGGCCTTCCTCTTCTTCTCTTGTTTTTTGTTTGGCATTCGCTATATGTGTCCCCACCATCCCAATTGTTTTTGTTCTATATAAATGAAATGATGTCTTCTATTGGGCTCAATGATCCGCCTTGTCTCAAACCCTCTTTTGTTTTGAAACCTTCTGATATCATGTTATTCTTGATAACATAATTTCTATTATTCCCATATATATTTTTAATCATATTGTACCTATATAAAGGTCCAATATTCGTTCCAACTGTTGAATGACTTTCTTAGCTACTGAAATTTATCCAGAGACACCTTTTTAGTCACTCAAGGTGCATTTTGTTAATTGACTGTTGCGTAAAATCATAAAACATATATAATATTATCACTATCTGAAGATGAGAAAGAACGATCGACATTATCTTGAGATCCAGAATAAAGCGATAATGTCTAAAAAAATTCCCAATGTTGCACTACCAGAGTTATTTATTTCGATAGAAAGTAAGCATGATATCCTTCACTTCATTCAGAATAATGTTGTATTCTATTCTAAGTACTTCCTCAGCACCAACTGATGCTTCAAGTTGGACCTTCAAATTAAATTTGACTTGATTTTTCATCTATACTGGATGAAACGAAATGATAAATTGAAATGAAGAAGTTTGCATTTCGTGTGGATACGTCGCAAAGCGCTTTCGGCTCTCGGTCTCTAAACCATCATCAGCGCTATACCTGGGAAGTTGGGAAGACAACGCAACACACTATAAGAATATTTCTTATTGTTAAACCAACCATATGAGTAAATACCGAGGTAAATACCCAATACAATCATTGAAAGAGTAATTTGAATACCTGTTTTCATGGCAACATATTTTGTTATTCATGAAATTCAAGGAGGAACTCTCAAAAACATATCAACAAGAGTATTAACCATTATTAATAATATTAATAATATTTATTTTCATTAAGGTTACAGGCATGGACATGAATGATGAAATAAAAAATGAAAATAAATCGGAGATATCCCACGAAGAAAACTTGTTGTGGGCATTCCTGATTTATATATTAACATCTATAAATCGAAACAATGAATGAATGAATACATGCTTAATGAATGAATGAAGTGATTATAAAGCATACAAATATATTAATTTGTAGTATAAGTAAATCCAGATATGTAGATGTGAATATGTTAAATGTTAAAGATTTGATAATATAAAATATAAATACGAGAATAACACCTGTTACATTAGAAATAATAGACTTCACGTGAATAATCGCATATACACACCTTCTGACCTTGAGAATCTACAAGAAGGATTTAAACACATTCATCAAAACAAACCACAGAGTGACCCAGGTACACCAGCTATTTAAAAAAATATAACAAATAACACCGAAGAATCTATAGAAGAGCCTATCGCTGCACAGCCCCCACCAACAAAAAATAAAACTTTTGCGTTTCCTGATATTACTTCCGGAGCGTACCCAAGCGTCCAGGTAACTCCAAAAACGGGCGCAATAAAAAAAACTATCAACAAGGATATACCAAGAGAGAAACCACATACACGCAAAAATTCAACCAGGTTAAATTATTAAATTGTTAGTTAGATTTTAAATATAGTTTTATGAAGCATTATTCCATAAATATCAATGTGTATATGTTAGAATTGTCACTTTAATATGGACCAATATATAAGAGATTTTGAGCTCGTAGAATATGAAACTTTGGAAATAAATGATGATGAAGGAATTGAAAATGTCCTAGAAACAGTTGGAAAACCAAACTTTTCAATTTTTCACGCCAATATAAGGAGTATCAATAAAAACTCTGATGAAATGTCTGCTCTTGGAATTAAAAAATTCCAATACCGGTTCAGTATAATCATATTTACAGAAACATGGTTTATACCTGACATAAATTTCCTTAAAATACCAGGATATGAAGCTATATATAACTCGGGTGATTATAATCAAAATGATGGAGTGGTTATGTACCTGAAAAAAAATTTAGTATTTCAAAGCTCTACTCAAAATTTAGGTAATCAAAAAGTATTACGAGCAACTGTTGAAGGAAAAGAAAAAAATCCTTGGATCACCAAAGCTTTAATAAAATCTTCAAATATTAAACAAAATATGTATAAACTTCTAAGAAGAAACCCAAATGATATAGATTTAGCAAACCGCTATAAAAATTACAAAAATGAATTGTCCAATTTACTCAAAATAACTAAACAAAATTACTACATGCAACAAATAGAAAAAAACAAAAATAATTCAAAGTCCTTATGGGATAACATTAAGTTAACAGGAAAAGAAAAACCTCAGACCAATATCAGTACTATCATATATAATGACACTGAAGTCTCAAGCAGGAAAGAAATTGCCAATATTTTCAATTCTCATTATATCAATGTGGGCAAAAAAATGGCTGAGCAAATAATCAAACCTAGGAAAACCGCTCTTGAAAGAAACATACTGGATACCTCCATATTCATGACACCTACAAATGAAACCGAAGTACTTAGCTACATAAAAGAACTCAAAAATAATAAATGTTCAGGTATTGATGGCATAACTTCGGAAAACCTCAATTCATTAAGAAACCTTAAACTTACTTAATCAATAGAATCCTTGAGAAAGGTGAATTTCCAGAAAACTTTAAAGTAGCCATAGTTGAGCCCTTATTCAAGAAAGGTGATCTAAGGAATGTATCAAATTATAGACCAATCTCGTTATTGAGTTCAACTGCCAAGATCGTCGAAAAGGTTATTAAAAAACGTCTTACGGAATTCTTGGAGAATAACAATATACTTTCACCTAAAGCAATTCGGTTTCAGATCGAAAAAATCAACCGAAGATGCTATTGTTCATTTAACAAATAGTATATATAGATCATTGGACGAAGGAAAATGTTCAATAGGTGTCTTTCTAGATATAGCAAGAGCCTTCGACACCGTTATTAACCATGAAAAATTAATGGATGTTATGGAAGACCTCGGTATCAGAGGAATCGTGCATGAGTTACTTAGATCATACCTTAATAATAGAACACAGTATGTAAAAATTGAAAACGAAATAAGTGAACCTCAAAAACTATTAACTGGTGTACCGCAAGGAACAGTTTTAGGCCCAGTGCTTTTTTTAATATACATCAACGGAGTACTCTGATACAAATATATCATCTTTGGCAGACGATACCGTAGTTCTCTTTACTGCTGCTACTTGGGAGTAAGCTAAGAAAAAAGCAGAATATAACCTTAAAAAAATTAAAAATTGGTTTAGCGAAATGGATCTAACACTGAACCTGGAAAAAACAATGTGTATAATGCTCTCTTGCAATAAATCCAACCAACCTGATATTGATCAGATTATATTGAAAGATGAAAATTCAACTTATTCAATCCAATGTGTGAAGTATGCTACATACCTTGGAATCGAAATTGATAACCACCTTAAATGGGACATCCACATGAATAAACTTTTGAAAAAGCTAAGATCAATACTGTACACACTCAAGCATCTTAAAAAATTTCTCAAAATACAGGTACTTAAAACTTCATACCATTCCCTTGTAGAATCTCATATTCAATATGGAATATCTGCCTGGAGAGGAGTGTACAACTGTCATGTAGAACAATTGCAAGTAATGCAGAAATACTTTTTGAAGATTATCTACAATAAAGAACGTACATATCCTAGAGAAAAACTATTCAAAGAGATACCAATTCTCGAACTGAAAAAACTTTATTTTTATAAGATTCTCTGCTTACAATATAAAAATAGAAAAGAATTAAAATACATAAGACATGAACATAACACAAGACACAAACAAAAGAAGGAGTTTTTTATAGAAAAGATCACAAAAACGAATGGTCAGAAGTCATTCTACTAAACTGTTTTGTCAGGTTCCACAGACCATCAGAGATAGAAATGATACTTCTTTTTACAAAAAAAAAATTGAAATCTGGTTGCAAGATTTGTCTATGGAAAACATGATGAAATTTATCAATGAATTCGTATGATTCATCATCTATTTTTTATTAATGGATAGGATTGTAAAAATGTGACAATTCTCGAGTTGGATGCAACATTGGGGACAAATCTGAACAAAAGCCATATCCCACAAAAAAAATTATTTCATGTACAAAACGATATGAGATGTTATCATTGTCGTTAACATTACTAGGTTGTGGGGGAATCCACATATATTCTTTCCAGGCTCTTGCTGGTCAATTAGTTCAATGTTGTGAGCTAGTGAAACGCCAGAATTTCTGTTTTTCCTTTTATTAACTAAGGAACAAAATTATGACAATATCTGACATTGAGAATATAAATTATCTGACAATTCTATCAACAACAACCAAAAACAGTACAATATTATTTCAAGTCAGAGAGAGATTGATGAAATCAATAAAACATTATCTATACAAGGTATAATATTTCCAAACATACTCCCCCCATTGAAGTGACAACTTCAATCTTTACTTTCATGTGGTAGTGGGGAAATGTTTGTGATCGCTCTTGTGAATATACCTTCAGCAGTTTTAATTTTGACAACTCTAACTTTTCCATCTGAACTCGGTATTGCTTCTAAAATTCGAGCCAAAGGCCATTTTAAAGGGGGTAAATTATCTTCTTTTACAAGGACCAAATCATTGATTTTCAAATTCTCATATGGTTTCAACCATTTTGGACGATGTTGGAGATGATTCAAATATTCAATAGACCATCTTTTCCAGAAATTCTGTTGAATTTTAGTACATTTTTCCCACAAATCTAAACGATTTTCTGGAATATCAGTTGAATCTCTTTCTGGGTATGCAGTTAAATGGGTTCCAATCAAAAAATGCCCAGGTGTTAAACTATCAAGATCTGATGGGTCATTTGAAATTGGACAGATTGGCCGTGAATTCAATATTGCCTCTATTTGAGAGAGAACTGTTGAAATTTCCTCAAAAGTTAGATGTGTGTTTCCGATAACACGATATAATTGATATTTCATACTTTTGATAGCGGCTTCCCAAAGACCTCCCCAATGAGGACTTCTTGGTGGGATAAATTTCCACTGAGTTTCATTGGCTGATAGGAAATTTCCAATTTCAGTCAAATTTTGTTTGCTTTTGAAAAAACTTGATACTTCCTTGAGCTTATTATTAGCACCAACAAAATTTGATCCATTATCACTAAAAATTATAGATGGATTTCCTCGTCGTGATATGAATCTTTTAAGGGTCATAAGGAATGCTTCAGTAGATAAATTAGAGACTGCTTCGATGTGTATAGCTTTAGTAACCATAAACACTAAAACTGCGATATAACATTTTTGTACAGGGGCTTTTCGTAATCTTGATGATTTTATCAATATTGGTCCACCAATATTGGACCACCACTTTTAGAAATGGTCTACAATATGAAATTCTATCTTTTGGTAAATTTGCCATGAGTTGTTGAGCGCTCTGTGCTTTGAATCTGTGACATGTAATACACTGTTTAATTATATGTTTTATTTCTCTCAAACCGTTAATAGGCCAATACCTTAATCTGATATTGGACAGAACTGTACGAGCACCAGCATGATACAATTTGATATGTTCCTTTCGGAGTAAGAGTTTGGTGATAAAGTTTTTATTGGGAATCAAAATAGGGTATTTTTGATCGAATGATATGTCTGCATTCGCTAAACGACCACCAACTCTTAGTAAACCCAAATCATCAATGAATGGATTCAAAGAGGCTAATGTTTTATTTTCAATAATCTTTTGAAGTTTTATCTGTTGAATTTCTTCTGAGAAACATTGATTTTGAACTATTTTTAAAATGACTAACAATGATTGTTTCAATTCTTCAACAGATAATGGACCATAGTTTTTTATAGAATTGGGTTTCACGTTATTTTTGAATCGTAAACAGATTGCTATAATTTTTTGTAAACGAGTGAAACAAGAAAATTTATGGAATATATCACAATCATATCTAGTAGAAACTAATACTATCTTCTTCTGTTCTGGAACGTTATCTAAGTGAAAATTTGTGTCAAAATTATTCAAATTTAAATCATATTTCGATAAAAAATTTGGTCCATGCCACCATAAATCCTTGATATATATTTCTGAGGAAGTGAGACCTCTTGTAAGAAAATCTGCTGGATTTTTTTCTGATCTGATGTATCGCCACTTATGTGATAATGTGATATCCTGAATTTCTGCAACTCGATTGGCAACAAAAGTTGTCCAACGAGATGGATGTCCATGTATCCAATCCAAAGATATCTGAGAGTCTGATGACCACAAATTCACACTGTTGACTGTTAGTTCATTTTCGAATATGTGTAATATTCTTTTTGTAAGTTTAGCTAAAAGTAACATACCACAAAGCTCTAACTTTGGTATCGAAACATGTTTCAATGGCGCGACTCTAGATTTTGAGCATACTAAATTACAAGTGACTTCTTTGTTCGAATACACAGCTCTGAAATATATACAAGCACCATATGCTTTAGTAGATGAGTCAGAAAATCCATGAATTTCTAATTGGGAAATTTCATTAGATGCGAAAAGATATCTGGGAATTGTTAACGTTGATAAATGAGACATATTCTTCATGAAATCTTGCCATTCTATTAATAAATCTGCGGGTAATTGTTCGTCCCAATTGAGTTTACATATCCATATTTTTTGCATTATTATTTTTGCTACTACAATAATAGGTCCTATAAAACCTAGTGGATCAAATAACCTAGCAATTATAGACAACACAGTTCTTTTAGTGAAATAATTTAAATTATTCTGCGGCAAAACTATCTTGTAACTATCTGTATTTGGGTTCCACGATAGTCCTAAAACCTTATTGGAATAATTTTCTGATTTTGTGATATCATATTCTGATATGAGTTTTCTATTTTCAATTATTCCTAAAAACTCATTTGAATTAGAACACCATTTGTGTAACTTGAATCCGCTTGATCCTAACATTGTAACAAGTTGTTTTTTAACTTCTCTCAAATCCTCTAAAGTATTTGCTCCACATAATATATCATCCACATAGCATTGGGTTTTTACAGCTTCAGATGCGAGAGGATATTCATTTTCAAACATATTAGCCAATTGTAACAAACAACGAGTTGCTAGATATGGTGCACAATTTGTACCATATGTAACTGTGGATAATTGAATGCATTTCAATTGCTCTCTAGGATTTTCTCTCCAAAGAATATTCAACAAAAATCTATGTGATGGATTGATTCTGATTTGCCGATACATTTTTTGTATGTCTGAGATAAGAACATATTTGAATAATCTGAACCTACAAAGAATATCAAATAATTCCGATTGAACAGAATATCCTTTCAACATTATATCATTCAATGATATGTTATTGGAGGTTTTCATTGAAGCATCGAATACTACCCTCAACTTGGTAGTTAGGCTATCTTCTCGTATAACGCAGTGATGAGGTAAGAAATATTTAATTTCTGCAGAACAATTATAAAATTCAAGTGGGACATATTTAGCGTGATTCAATGTAACATATTCATCTATGAATTCTTTGTATTGAGAAAATAATTTTTTGTTGCTATGTAATTTTCTTTCTAATGAATAAAAACGTTTACTTGCCTGTGAAAATGAATCACCAAGTTTCAAATATTCATGTGGAGTTTTGAAAAGTAAATCTACTTGAAATGTTCCATTTTCTAAAATTTTGGTTGTACTTGAAAATATATTTTCTGCCATTTCATCATCAGGAGATATAAATTTGGTGTTTGAGACTTCTTCCAGTTGCCAAAATTTAGGCATGAGTTCATCAATATCAGTTGTAGCAGAAAACAAAGAAACACTTAGTAAACTATTTTGATTCGTAATTGAACCTCCTATTACCCATCCTAATTGAGTGTTTTGTAATGAAGGCATATTGGTACCCAAATGTATAATACCAGGGACTAATAAATCATAATAGATATCAGATCCCAATAGTAAATCTATTTTTGAGGGTTCAAAGAATGTTGGATCTGCAAGATTTATGTTCGCAGGTAGATCAAGTACCTCTGTATTAATAGTGGTTTGAGGTAATTCACAAGTGACTTTTTGTAAGATCACACAAGATACTTTGAGACTCTTGTCAGAATTTGGGTGTATGGAAATATCTACCATTTGGTTAGAAAATGATGAACTATTTGAGATACCAGAGATCTGAGTGTTTTTTATATATGGGCGAATATTCAATTTTTTGAATAAATCTTGAGAAATAAATGAACATTGACTTCCATTATCTAATAGAGCTTTAGCGCTGATGGGTATACCGTTGGCTGAAAACAATGTTACTTTAGCAGTGGCTAAAAGAATTACATTATTAGAAAAAACTGTGTGTGTTGCAAGATTATCAGTTTTCAATTCAGAAATTTTCCGAATGGGCATACTTTCTGATTGAGAATTATGTGATGAACTAGTTGAAGGCTGATGTAACACAGTTTTCTGAGAATTTTCAGAGGTCGTGTTATTTGACGGTTGAAAATTCCTAGTTTGAGAGTTTGATCCAGCATTTGAGAGTACTGGATTTGTATTCGATTGTGTGAAATCAAAATGTAAAATTGAGTGATGTTTCTTGTGACAAATTGAACATCCTCTAGATGAACAGTTTTCAACTGTGTGCTTTGTTCCTAGACAATTGAAACATAATTTCTTATTGATAACAAATTGCTTCTTCATGGGGTGGCTCAGAGAATTGAATTTAGTGCACTTGTAAATATTATGATTATTATAATCACAATACAAACATTTCAAATTATTGAGCGGTTTTGCGGGAGGGTTTGAACTACAGAGATGAGAAACTTTATTAGTTTCTGAGGATGAGAGATTTTCCAATACAGTGCATTTTTTTTCGAGAAAAGTGAGAAATGTTTCAAGAGTGGGGAGTGCCGTTGAACTTTTTTCCTGTTCAAAAGCTTTGCGTGTGTTAAAATCCAACTTCTGTGAGAAAATGAAAATCAATATCAAATCCCAAGAATAAATTGGCACTTCTAGATTTTCTAAACATTTTAAATGCTGTTTTGTTTGAGAAATAAAGTTTCTTAATGTGTGTGCTGTACATTTGTTCAAAGGAGAGAATTCTAACAATTTTTTCAAGTGATTATTTATAATTAAGTGAGTATTACCATATCTATCTTGTAAAATATCAATAGCTGTTTGGAAGTTTTCGTTGGTGAGTTGTAAATTATTGATTAAAGTGAGTGGTTCATTTTTGAGAGCTGATTTCAAATAAACGAATTTTTCTACATTCGTGATATTTTTGTTGTCAATAACAAGAGCTGTGAATAAATCTAAAAAAGCTTTCCAATCTGATACATCTCCACTGAATGAAGGTATATTCAACTGGGGCAACTGAACATTACTTTTCTCAAGGGTTTCTATTTTATTTATTTGTGATAAGTTAGGATTGACCAATTGTTGTGATTGGTTTTCTATATTTTTGGCCATTTTTTTCAATTTGGTTAGGAGAGTGCAATATTTACTTTCAATCTCTTCTCTGTCTTGAGATTGTGATTCGTCCAGTATTTCAATATCATCCTGAATATTACAATACTTTTTGAAATTATCAATCAAAAGTGATTCCCTAATAACATATTCTTCTCTATCTATATCTGTGTTCACATTCCTATCAATGAAAGTTTGTATACGAGTTATTGCTGCTTTACAAATTCTTCTATGCTTCATCAAATCTTCCATTATAAGAGAATAACTAACAATATCTGAGTGTGATTAGAGATAATTTAGTGGATATATGTAGATTATAAATGAAATCTATAGGAAGAATGAACGTTCAGGAAATTGACAACCTATGGAACAATCTGACCTTGACTACTTGATGAATGAACTTGTGAGAAATGGTTTTTGCACTTCTGCTCCTGTTGATATCTGGAACCAACTTCTTTCCAACTTGTGGGTCGTGTATTCCTTTTCGAGAATGTGAAATCTTCAAATCTTCAAAATTCTTACTTCGACTTCTACCCTTGTATTTCTGAATTTCCAGCTAGCTGCACCATCCGAAAATCGAAGGACCAAAACATGTGGGGGAATCCACATATATTCTTTCCAGGCTCTTGCTGGTCAATTAGTTCAATGTTGTGAGCTAGTGAAACGCCAGAATTTCTGTTTTTCCTTTTATTAACTAAGGAACAAAATTATGACAATATCTGACATTGAGAATATAAATTATCTGACAATTCTATCAACAACAACCAAAAACAGTACAATATTATTTCAAGTCAGAGAGAGATTGATGAAATCAATAAAACATTATCTATACAAGGTATAATATTTCCAAACATAGGTAGATATATTTTTTTCATTGGATTCGAAATATTTTGTGGGTACCTTTGGCACCGTCGATTGATTCTCAATGATGTTTTGATATCTCAGCTGTCACCAAAATGTTGTTGTATGGCGGGTCAAAATTTCATCAATATCTGCCGTTTTCAAAGTGTGTCGATTTCCAATCGGAAATTGAATACAGTGTTGACTTTTTGAACCATTGCATTGAATTGCTGAATTACACAGCCTTATATACTGCCCACCAGTTCCATAAAAATTATCAGGAATCCAAGATATATCTCCTGTAATTTGGGTCTCTGAAATATCCATAGGACAGCCTGGTACACTGAGTTTTTGATACCAGGGCAGATAAAGTCTTTTTGAGTGTTTCTAGATTATGACATCGTGGCTGTCTTCTGTTGTAGAAATGATTGATGATACCCCTAAAGACTTCTGAAAATCTAGGATCGTTCAGTTGAACGAAATTGTGGATATACTTACATTCTTTAAGACATATGAGATCATAGCTAGGTTTACGTGTAAATAACTCCCATATTTCTGAATATTTTTGCAAAGGATTGAAAGAGGTGATAGAATCGCGAAAATGTGCTTGTTCCACAATGCTCTATATACTCACGGCAATTTGATTATTTGCATAAATTTCCTTCAAATTCTAAGGCAGAAAATGTACAGGATTTAGAGAGACCTAAATCCTAAGGCAGCCAGCTTAGACATGAAAGATGATCTTGAAGATATAAAAAGCTATCTCGGAATAAATGTATGTTTGTTTGCAGCAAGCACTCTCTTGATGATTTTTTCAGTGGTGAGTACGATTTTTCAATATTGCTGTCACTATGCTACCACATCTTCTCCACCTCAATTGGTTCATTTCAATCATTTTGTAGTTTATGACAGGCTCAGGCAAATATCAAATAATGATATGCAGTTGGAGCAACATGGAAATAAACGAGTAGGGGAAAATTTATAGATAAGATATATAAGAAAACATGACGAAAGATCTACACTTTGTTGATAATTGACATGATTATGTGATGGATTTTGGAGTGTTCCACTGCAAATACAAAACAAATCAATGTTCCTGATAATGATATGAAGCTTTGGGTGATTCTGGTGTAAATTAAAGACCAATTTATCATTTGCTTTCTTGGCAGTATTATTTGGATTTAGTAATTTAACATGTTCAAGAATGTTTTATTAGTGCAATTTTTATATATTATTGTATTACATTTTTCAAATTATTCTATTGAGAATAACAATAGAACTATAAATGTTTTAAATAATTTATTTGAACACTAATTATATCATTTTCTCAAAATACTTTTGATGATAGTTTTTATCATATCTCCACAAAATGATGAATCAATATCAACTATCACTTCCATAGTTTTTGCACAACTTCACTTTGTTCTAATATTTCTATTTGAATACATTTCCATATAATCTAGGTTCCCGATTATTTTTCATTAAAATAAACCCATATCTCATCTAGTTCCATGGTAATTTCATATGAGAATTGTGGAGGATCTGCTACACAAAACTTTTAATGATTTCTTCATTGAGGCCTTCAGTTCCAATTGTGTGATTGCTGAAACACGTTGACCCCACATAATATCAGAAATGTCCGAAATTGATATTTCGACTTTAGCACAGGCATTTTAACAAGAATTTCTGGGACAAATAATTGAAAAACTTCGAATACAAACCGAAATTGATACCTGGACACACCTGGACTTTGGTAGCATTAAACAAGAATCCAGTGACAATAAAACTGAAGCGTCGACTATAAATCCTTAATAAAACTTCAATCCAATAGTCTAATAGGAAAAATCAACTTGAATCTCTGATATAACTGAAATCCTCTTCAAAAAAATGTTGGTTTTTCAAGTGATCAAATGACAGATTATGTGTTGTTCACCCCTTTTACCTATTCATATGTGCAATTGACCCTTTCCAGAATAGAAAGTTATCATGGCGGATTTTGATATTTAACAGATTTAGGGAAACATCTAAGGAAAAATTTAACACTTCACAGTTGACAAAATAAGTGTTCCATATCAAAATTGATTTGAAATGTGAACAAATCCAAATTCCAGAATAAAATCCATATTCTTTGTGCCTTTTAATTTTAAGAAATATCTATATTGGTATACTGGAATTTGGATTTGTTTCCATTTCGATTCAATTTTGACATGGAACACTTATTTTGTCAACTGTCAAGTGTCAAATTTTTCTCTAAATCTGTCAAATATCAAAATCCGTCATGATAAATTCCTATTCTGGGAAGGGTCAACTCTCAAATTGTACGTCGAGACAGCTCGTAAAAATCAGCCAGAAACTGTCATTCTGGTTCGCGGCGTAAGGCTATACGGTAATATTTGTCTAATTATATATTTTCCTGAAAATTCGTTCGCTTACATGTTCATTTGGAAAACATGAGTGCCTGTTATAAACTGTATAAATTGATCTCCAACTTTTATCAAGTGTATATTGTGAATTTTCCCATTTGATTATGCCTGTAGATTCTCGAACTAGGTAGTTAACACAAAAACTGAATATTTTCAGTCAAATCGAAGTTTAATTCAATTCTAAAAATAACAACTCTGAAGTAAGTAGCTTTATAACTCAGAATATCCAATGGAAGGGTGATTAAAGCGTACCCTTCCTCAGTGTACTATACCAGAGTCTAACGTCTGACCCCTGGTTTACACAAGGGGATACCTACATGGTACATAGTTATTTTAAGTGAAAGATTTACAAGGCTGTGTGCAATGTGTGCATCGATGTAATCCATAAATCTAGATTTGTATTCCATGCAAACTATATTTCAAAATTTGTAGCAAAGCGCTTTCGACTGTTAGGTCATCATCAATGCATACCTGAACCAACCTGAACTAAGTAAGTATGATTGCGTAAAATAAGAAAACATTCTCATCAATGTGGATACATATAAAAAGTTTCGCATTTTACTTTTCATATATATGAAGGTGTAAATCAATACTCACTCGTCAGGTATTACAATAAGATTTCCATAAATTTAGAAAAACACATACATCTGGTATACAAACTTCGAGATAATTTTGGAATTCAGAAATTTTGGACATTCACATTACCTAAAATTGATGTGGGAGAAAAGGTGGATAACAAGGTTGGTAGTGGTTTATCAATTTATAATTTATCTTGGCATTACTTTCACGAATGAATGATGATGATGTTCAGAGGTGAAAAAAGGTATTTTGGGACATTTACTATAAGAATGATATAATCATATAAACGCTTTATCTTGAAAACGAACAAAAATCGGATTGCATCAATTTTCATCATGAATGTTTTTCACGTCCACAATGAATACACTCCTGATATTTGGTATGTCCTCCCGACTCACCCAGTATAATATCAATATAATTTAACATATGGATAAACACAGTAAAACGTGTTTTCCCAAGTTTTACTGTGGAACTAATTATATCGATAAACAAAAGTTCCATTAGTGAGTTAATGATTTCATTGTTGATTTGAATGATGGTTATTAATTTATGTGGTTGTTATTGAACTCGATTTATGGTAAAAACAATGCAAATCATGGAACTGAAATATATGGGAAAAGTACCGAAAAGGGTAGTCATGAACCTATCACACTACGAAAGGCAGCTGTTGTTTATTACTTTTATGATGATATTGTTACGATCTTCGTGGGTAGAATGAACGACGACCGAGTTTTAATTTGATAACTAAGTTATTTCAACGAACACTAACACTAATTACAGACTAATTTATAACAACTATTTACTTTTGGGGGTTATGAACGATGTTTACGTATTGAGACTTCGTATTCAACTGACTTCTGCCATTATCTGGCCCTGTTCCATCCTAGATGTTCTAGATCTTCCACGAACAATCGAACTATCTGGAATGTCCAATACAGGCGGATATTTTGGTATCGGTGATACTTCTTGACTTTGCCGAATTCCATCACATTATCATAGATCTGTTATATTATTATGTTCACCAGTGACCACATATTTTTTCTGAAAAACCCTGAGAAAGTTTTCAATTACAACTTGAAATATCACATACATTATAGGGATACATTTTTTTTTTGGAAGAACCTGAAAAAGTTTTCAATCACAACTTGAAATATCAGATATAATAAGGATACATATTTTCTCCGAAAACCCTGAAAAAGTTTTCTATTACAACTTGAAATATCACATACATTATAAGGAATATAATTATATATTAACTCATTATTAATTTGATTACGTTTGGAAGGTTTCAGTCGAGGTTTCAGTACTCATTTTCAAAAATCATCAAGGGAATGTAACTTACAGAACCTATGACAAAAAAATATGTTCAGAATTCCTCTAGAATTTCTCCACTATTATTCATGATTTATTTTTTTGATAAGTTGGGATTACGATAATCTTCAGTATATTCATCTTTTACACATATATTCATCAGATATCATCTTATTGGGATTTATTTTTTTTATTCTGATTCTTGAATGAGATTAATTCATCGGTTACAATCATAATCACAGTTCTCCTTCATATTCAATATTTCGGGTGACCATTGATAAAAATTAATGATAAAAACTTCGAATCATCTAGATCACCTTTTGTGAAGTTGAAGTACCAAGTTTTTTTTTCATCAACTGGTTTGAGAAAAGAAAACCAAAATTATATTTTTGACCATCTCGAGGATATAGAGTTCAAACAAACATATTGAATTTTTCAGTAAGAACTTGCAAAGAAACAAGCGATAAGATAGAATAGAATGAAATGTTCATTGGCGCTATTGAACATTGAGTTCTACAGGTTTCAGGGTAGGCAAATTTCGATGTTTGTAACTAACTATAAGAGATACGAAAAAATGGAAATCGCATTCTCGATCTCCTTTTTCGAGTTATACAAAAAGTTCGAAATTTCGACTTTCAGGCAAATGTGAATATCATGGTTGTTTGTGAAGTTACGAGATCATAACTTTCACATTCTTGATGCACTTTTTCCTGTACAATCCGGTAGCGTCAAGAAAATTTCAATAAAAAAGGACACTTTCGAGTTATGGCCTGAATTTTTAGTTTTTCAAATAGGAATCATAATTGGCTTTGGTTTGGTTGGAACAGATTTTTTTCTGTGTCCAAGATAAGGATGTCTATTATAGGGATCTCGGAAACCATAAGAGATACGAAAATGGTTAAATCAGAGAAAAGTTGCGAATTTTCAAGCCTTACAATATGCCGTTTAGAAAGTTCCAAAATTCCGAGTAGTTCCAGGGATATGCATGAAAAACCGAAATTCGCCGATTTCGTTTTTATTTTTTTCTGACGTTTTTGAAAGAAATATAGGAAAACGAAAGACACTATCTCATTGCCACTTTTTGAGCTCTACAAAACAGCGTTGAGATATTTTCCGTACGACGTTTCGTTTCGGAGAAACCATCATCAACTCAATTTTTTTATATGGCCCGTCAAAAAAATATACCTTGTATTGAATAGCATATTGCATCACGAATACAACGATGCAATATTTGAATCAGATTTTTTTCATCAAAGTTTGAACGTTTTAGTTATGCGGTGAAATGATGGCACTGAGGAAATGTCAAAATAAAGGTTAGAAACTGTTGGTTTCAGTAGATCTATGGACGATGGTTTCAGCAGGATGGTGCGCCCGCGCAAAATGCCCTAATCATGCGCGAGTATCTATCGAATAGATTTCCGTGAAAATGGGTAGGTACACATTCAACAGTTTCGTGGCCCCCTCGTATGCCGGATATAACTCCGCTAGATTTTTTTCTCTGGGAGTATTGCAAAAATCATGTTTACCTCCGTGTTGTTGAATCTGAGGATCAGCTTAGGAGACTAATTCTTGAAGCGGTCGAGAGCATGACACCTGATATGTTAAGAAGTGTTTATTTCGACAGTTATATAAGGTGTTATTTGTATTTGGACAATCATTGTAATTTGTTTGAACATCCTCTATAATCTAAATTAGTTTTTTGTGTTTCTAGTTTTCAACTAATTTGTCCAATTAATTAACTTATGACGTGACCTACCTACGTATATGAATAAAGTTTTTGAATATTCGATAACGTGATTTTGATTTGATATTTCGAAACACGAGTAAAAATAGCCTACTACACCATACTCAGCGCCATCATTTCACCGCATGCTACACCAAAACGTTCGAATTTTAATAAAAACAATTTTTTCTGATGGTTTTTCCGAAACGAAACGTCGTACGGAAAATCTCTCAACGTTGTTTTATAGAAATTGAAAAGTGGCAATGAGAAAGCGTCTCTTGTTTTCCTATATTTCTTTGAATAACATCAGGAAAAAATAAAAACGAAATCGGCTAACTTCGGTTTTTCAGGCATATCTTCAAACGGCATATTGTTGGGCATGGAAATGCGCAACTTTTCTCTAATTTAACCATCCTCGTATCTCTTATGGTTTCCGAGATCCCCATGATAGACATTCTAATCTTGGGCACAGTGTATTTCATAAAATTTCGGATCACTTTTGATGAAGTAGTGATTGTAAGTTGCATGAAGTTGGTGAATAGGAAATAAATATATACTTATTAGAATTGAAGTTGATGAGAATGATGTTTCGAATGCTAAGGATCTAGAACTTTTTCATAAAATATCGATTATTTTTATCAATATTAGGCAATGTCATTCCGAAATGTCTCTTTTCAATCTGAGACATTGTCATCCACCTTCTAATAATGTCCTATTCAATTGAAACGATTTTGAATACCTCTCAAAGCATTAAAAAAATTGGGTTCTTTGTAATATCATCAATATTTCTTCATTCAATCAACCAAATAATCAAGCTATTATTATTCACAAGAATGAAAATATTTTTAATTTGAACAACTTACCATCAAGCAGAGGCGGCAAAAGTTCCGTTAGGTATATTGAAAAATAAGTTGGTATCCCAATACAGGATGTAAAAATAAGAAACTTTATCATAAACCTCCATCGTCGTTGCTACTGAGAGGGGTTATGGTTCGATCTACCTGAGGCTTTCCTCAAGTCTATATGCTCAGATGTTATTTTCTGTGGTCTGAAAGAATAACCTAGGAAAAGGGTTACTTGCAATTTGAATTACATTTAATAATATCTACAAATTGTATTGAATTTTTCATTGAACAAAAAACTTTGTGGTCGTTATTATTTAAGACCTTCTACCTTTTCGTAATGTTTCTTGGACTCAAATTACACTGACAAAAAATCACAAATTATGAAACTAATGTGACATATATATATAGATAAAATATATATATATATATATATAATAAATATAAAAAGTTGTGAAAGTTAGACGACTGTCTAAGTTAAAGAAGAATCCTTTAATTTCGGGTATACAGTCAACAAGGGTATGGAAAAATAAGTGAATTCTTGTTTCTATTCAAGCTGTCGAGTTGTTTATTGGCTCTTCATCAGGAATTGAAAGTGAGGTTATAAATCCCTTTCACTAGCCGTAATTCTTCGTGAAATATCATGTCCCAATGGACAACACTCTTGATAAACAAATAAAGTTATACAAAACATTAGTTTAAATGATCTTTTTGATTAACATAATAGAAAAAACACACATTAAAATTACACAAGGGCTCTTATGGAGGCCATGTTTGATTGATGAATTCCTGATGAAGAGCCAATAAACGACTTGAAAGCTTGAATAGAAACAAGAGTTCACTTATTTTTCCATACCCTTGTTGACTGCATACCCGAAATTAACGGATTCTTCTATATAAATATATATATAGATAAAACTATCACTTAGTGGGGATTGCAGCACAGGTAAAGTACTCTTTCAAGTTTGCTCCGAGCTTTCGATAAGTTTTATTATCATCAATCATCATCAGGGAAGTCTACGATAGCAATGAACAATATATATGAAAAATGTTTGGTCAAATTATTAGATGAAAATTTATAACTTACAACTTGGTTGAGGCTGAAACCACTGATGTCAAATATACCAATGTTTTGTTCATCTAATAATTTGACCAAACATTTTTCACATATATTGTTCGTAGACTTCGTAGACTTCCCTGATGATGATAATAAAACTTATCGAAAGCTCGGAGCAAACTTGAAAGAGTGTACTTTACCTGTGCTGCAATCCCCACTAAGTGATAGTTTTATTTCTGACTGATCAGCAACGACTTCCCTTCCATATATATATATATATATATTTAGAAGAAGGGTAGTCTCTTGACTGGACTAGTTAAAAAAACACAGTGAGTTTGATTTCCAACGACACAAAACGAAGCGTAATTTCGTTCGATTCCAATTCTCATTTTCACAATAAAAAATAAAAAAATGTCTTTTAATATGTTAACAATATATCTGAGTGCATCATCCTCATGTGTTTGCTGATTTCTTTATACAAAGTATCCTCACGTTAATGTATTGATAATTAAATGAAATATTTCGAAAGCTCGACTATTTAACAAAGAGTTATTCTTTGCACCTGGCCAATACCTAATGAGTGCAACCTCAAGGAAAATTACTTACAAGTGGTTTCCCAAAATTCACTGTGTTATATATATATATATAAATAAAGATATTGTGTTTGAACACAGAGCTAGGGTATGAAGTGAAAGGTTGTAGGTTCGAAACGGAATCAACCTACAACCTACAACCTTTCACTTCATACCCTAGCTCTGTGTTCAAACACAATATCTTTCTTTCTATTTTCTTTGTCCTGTGGTTAACCACACTATCAACATCGTCCATATGGACGATGCTATCAAGGTGCAATCGGGTGACGTAGGTGTAGAAACAGAGACATCTGTACTCCTGCGTCGTTACCCGGAAAGCACGTTCTGTTTAGTGCTAGTAGGTGGCACTGTACCAAAAATCCGTATTCCTCACTGTTTAAGACTACATTGTGGTTTTCAAATAGTGACCGTGTCGTTGGTGGATTGTCGACTGGCCTAGTGCAACTGATGAGGCTTGGCGAGCCGAAACAGATCTGTATTGCACCAGTTGGCAATCTACACACGAAACGGAATCAACCTACAACCTTTCACTTTATTTATATATATATATATATATACAATGAATTTTGGGAAACTAATTTTCCTTGAGGTTGCAGTCATTAGGTATTGGCCAGGTGCAAAGAATAACTCGTTAAATAGTCGAGCTTTCGAAATATTTTATTTCATTATCAAGACATCTGTAAAAAACAAGGTCCATTTATAAAAAACTTACTTGTAAACAACATTGAAAACACTTACTAACGTGAGGATACTTTGTATAAAGAATTCAGCAAACACATGAGGATGATGCACTCAAATATATTGTTAACATATTAAAAGAATTTTTGTATAATGTGAAAAAGAGAATTAGAATTTAACGAAATTACGCTTCATTTTGTGCCGTTGGAAATCAAACTGATGTTTGCCATCATAGAAACATGGAATAACATGAGTTGACATAAGGTTTGACATGACATATATAGAACATGACATGTGGTCGACCAATGGTGAGGAAATAACAGATTTGATCCCCACTTCACAACTGAAAGGCGGTAATTTAGAAAAATTTAAATATTACACAGAATTATTGTGGTTAGTGGTGTTGAAATTTAACAAATAGCTATAGATCACACTCAAATTAGCAATCACCAGCAGTCAAGAGACTACCCTTCTTCTATATATATATATATATATATATATATATATATATATATATATATATATATATATATATATATATATATATATATATAAACAAAACTACTAATATTGGGGCTTGCAGCAATGTCAGTGAGTAACTCTTTTATATTAATCCAAGCTTTCGGAAATGTTTATTTCCATCATCAGGGAGACTACAAAAGTTTTTAAAATGGTACAATGTAACAGATTAAAATTCATGAATGTGGTTACTTACAACAAACACGAGATTGACGACAAAATGATTGTTATAAAATTTAACAGACAGTAAATAACATTGTAGAGAACAATTGTACATGGATAAATTACATCCTAAACTTTGATATAGGCTTGAAAAAACTCAATGTAGAACATCGAAATTGCAACAAGTGTTATTTCATCATTACGATGTGCACAAATGGAGGGAAAACGACTAAAACAGTGTGGTTAAGTGTTCTCTTCTTCCTCTCACTCTCGCCATTCCAGCCACGTCAGTACCACAATTCAAAAAGTTGTTAGACTTTATGGTCCAGATGTCATTCTGACTTAGCAGCTTGGATTAATATGAAAGAGTAACTCACTGACATTGCTGCAAGCCCCAATATTAGTAGTTTTGTTCCTCACTGGTCAGCAAAGACTTCCCTCCCATCTTATATATATATATATATATGAAGAAAAACTCTTTACAGTTTGATTCCAAGCTTTCGGAAATAGTTTATTTCCATCATCAGGAAGAAACTACAATGAAAATAATGATTTTAATATAACAGTGAAAGAGATTATTACAACATACCTTTGGTGAGGATGCAATACTTGATGTTGAACGATATTGAAGACATAAGGATATAACATTAATGAATATTGATACAAAGACATACAAATAAGGAAGGCGACATCACTTATAACGAATATGTTACATGATTAAAATTATTTTAAAAAAAGTTTCGTTTTTTTAACGGCGTTACATTTGAAAAAGCGGGAAAACCAAGTTTAGGTTAGGTTTGTTACATCTTCCCTTTCATCTCAAAAATATTGTAAGTTAGGTTGTTGTGATATCATGACAACATGGGTTTTTGCCCCAAAAGATGCTAACAATACTCTTCAGACGGAAGGCGAATTTGTTTCAACCTCACCTTGATAGGAGTCAGTAATAGGTAAAATTCTGGAATAAAACATTAAAATGAGCTGGAGAGATGAAGATATCAAGAATTTATATCACTGTTCATTGAACTCTGTATTTTCGTTTGGTTTTATGTCTAGTAAAAGTAAATAGGAATAGATTTCACTCAAGTGTTCAATATCTGTTTTTTTGTTCATGCAGTTATTGTGTTGAGATATGTACCTATGCCATTTCCAGAAAGGTTCGCTTGGTAGATTCTACTGATAATATTTTTTGTTGAAAATTTATTTTATGATCCAGATTATGCACGTGTTCCGCCTAAGCACATCTGTCTGGGAAGTGCGTATACTTCCCGGACTAGGCCGGGAAGAATCACATTGTTGTTGTAAATATGAAAATCTTGGTAGTATGGTTTTGATAAATGCAGTTGATCATTACCATAGCAGCAAGATAACGACTGACAGCTATCTGACATAAAATTAGCTAACATTCAAAAATCATCAGATGAAAACAATCAATGTGAAACGGAAACTTTACCTTTTTGTTCTGACTTCAACAAAAGGCACTTAAATATACCAAGCATTTCAAACAAATTGAATCCATTCAATATTAACAATTGTTCTAATTTTAATATAAATATTAATATAAATAAGAATTGAAATGTTCGAAATTTTGTTCTAATAAAGAAATGTGTTTCTTTGATTTGTTATTCTACACGGTTGCCGAAGAAATTGTGTACGCAACACGCCCGAAAACAGTTTTTTTGGACTCGCAGACTTCCAGGACTCGCTACGCTCGTCCTAGAATTTTGTCCACTCATCCAAAAAAACAGTATTTGCCGGACTTGTTACGTAAATTACTAATATTGGCTTTTTTTATATTTGAAATGGGGTTAAATATTCTGGTGAGTTTGGGAGTTATATCTCTAATATATGGTAAGGAGATATATTTGATTGAAGATGGAGGGTCATTATAAGTAATGTGGTTTATGTTATTTATTGGGTTATCGTTAATTTCAGGATCATTGGCAGTCGATGTGCTGAATAATATTTTTTGTATTATTTTTTTGAATATGAATTTTTTAGGAAAAGGTTGAGGAGAGTGTCGAGATTTTTTTTGTGAAAAGAAGTATCAGAGATTTTTAGAACTCGATTTTTCATTTGTTTTACCAGATTAATTTTCATTGACTGTGTGTGGTATGAGAGATAGTTTAGGTATCGTCCTGAACTGCACGGTTTTCTGTACCAGTCTATTGATACAGTATTGTTGTGAGTTCTTATCAATCTAGTGTCCAAGAAAGGTACTGATTTTTGATCATCTTCTATCTCTATCGTAAACTGAATGAAGGGGTCATAACTATTACAAGTTTCTAAAATCTCATTGATACCGTTTGCAGGAATCGAAATTATTATGTCATCAACATATTTTTTTAAAAAGAAAGGTTGGAAATATAAAACTGGAATGACTGTATCTAAAAGATCATCCATCACGTGAAGTCCTACTAATGTGGAGGTGATTTCGAATTGAAACATCACACGATTCGAAATATGTTCTGTTTGGGAGCGCACATTGGTAGTAAAACATCTGACATGTTTAAAAAGGTATGAAACAAGCATAAAACAACTACTTTTCTGAGTAATACCACACAGAACATTGAAATATATCTTTCTAGTCCATGCACCGATTCACTAAGTGAGGACAGTAATCTTTCGTAATCAGATATTGATGTTACACTTGAATGAATTCAATGAATTCCCTTTTCAATATTTCCACTCAATTCTGATGTTTTCAACCTCAAAGTGGCTCAAATTTTCGTTCTTTCATATATTTTTGCTTGCAAGATGGTCCACCAACATAATATAGGTTTTCCCTCCGAGCAAGAAACTCATTAGTATAGTAACATCCCAAATTGTCTGAAAAGTGTGTGTTTGAAGAGTGTGTTTGAAAAGTGTTGTCATCTGCCAACTTAGTTGCAAAGCAACCCTCGAAGTCCCATTGAGACTTGTATGAGTAAGGAAGACGGGGACCTTAGCTTTGAAAGTGTAATCTGAAGCACTACTCGGCTGGTTATCATTGAGAGTCCGAAGGAATGAAATGTAGGTACCAAGAACGTTCGGTTATATTCTATAATATTTCCAATAGCCGCTGCGGGACTTGAACCCGGGCCCTTCAGACTATAAGCCAGCGATTCAACGCACTGGATCACTAGCCAACATGAAATTCATATTCATATGTTTTTCCCCCACAGAGGTTGCCACTTCGTAACATTTGAGAGTGATAATCATTCCATGACCACATTTTTCAAGGTTCCCCAAAATATATATCCCTTCAGTTGGTACTTATATGAGTCGGATGAGTATGTTGAAAGCTATGTATTCAATTTTCGTCATATAATACAGTGCCTCATTTAAATATAAGTGGTTTATAGATATTTGGTTCAACTGACAACGCATGGACAACGCTGACAATCTCAGCGCGAATCGTCTCGTTTTCAAATCAAATTATGTTCGATGGTTCATTACGCCATATTTCCAGTTTTGTGTGAAAATTCAAATAAGATTCTACTTACAAACTTTGTTAATTCTATTCGGTTCGAGTTTAAAAGGTGGTGAAATGCTGTGAACTGTGTTGAAGACAATTTAGAAGTGGTGACCAGAACACAACATCTCACTGGTGAGTTACCCAGTGTCGTATCATTCGTTGTATGAACATTATTTTCCATCCTAATATGCAAAATGCTCAGAGTGGTAGATGAGCCAATATTTAATGGAATCGAAAGGTAATAACATATTTGATGATATATTTTTCAAGATCTGAACTTGAAAACTTTATATTACTAGAAAATAAACAATATAGGTTGACAGTGAATTACATCCATTATAATTAATAATAATATAATGAATCTAAGATGTATATTTTCAGAAAACTATGATTTCAAATTGTTTTCATTAACTTATTGAAATAAAGGGTATGATAATTTTGTTAGTAAGTCTATTGATTCAAATTCAGACCATTCCAAGATAGCAAGACACTGATGCTGGGGGAATCTGTTGTTGCTATCCTTGTTTTAGAATGAGGTATAACCATGTAGTAACTGATTCAGATGTTGGCTTCAAACAACTACTGTGGCAAGGATTGTGCGTTATTCATCTAATCTGTTATATAATTGAAGAGTTTTTCTCTCGTCTAGCCAGAAGAGAAAGTATATTGAATTTAGTATATCTGGGAATCGACATATTCCATCTATTAAATTAGGCGTTGTGAATCAGATCAGCTACGTATCGCAATGCAGTAGAATCGTGACCACATTTTCTCATTTCATTCTTCAATAAAACGACTTGGTGACATTTTAATTTTTCTGAACTACGTGATAATGTGCAACTGCCCGAGCCAATTCCAATATCTCTGACTTCCACTGAAAATCGATAGATTTGAAATGTAGAGGGAAATAAAATACGAGTCTTATAGCGTCAGCTCTTTCTGCACTCGAGCAATTTCAATTTTTTAGACAGTCTGCTCAGGAAACCGCAATCCAAGCGCTCTTGGAGGATACCTTTTTTATGATTTCCATTATAACATGTCAAGAATGGAATCTACTGAGGGTGATATTCTTGTCCACATAGCGTGGCGTTTGGTTGTCGTTTCTTATAAAAACACTCGAAAGCATTAGAATCTACTGTTTAGGGATGTAAGTATTGAAGCACACAACACAACTATACAGTTGCAAAATTGACATGATAAACGAACAGACTTCGCGAATTGAAATACTAGAAGTTTGGAGTAAATCAATGTTGTAATATATCATTGAATGAAGAAGATACATCAATCAGATAGTTCGCGTTTGATCACCCGTTCACCATTCGTTATTAAAGTTGCTAAGTCTCGCTTTCATGAATCCTTTGAATTCCGTTCTATACAGAACCAATCTATACCCTTATTCGTAAAGACTTCATTATTTGAAATGAATGTGGCGATCCATTTGTGTAATTGCCCTCATAGCTCAAAATGTTTCAGTTCATGATGAAGCTCCTAGAAAGTATTGAAACATTGAGGAATATACTGTAATGAGGTTTTTTGCCAGTAACTTCATTACTACAGGTTCCGGATAGTCCAGATAATATCAATTCAAGTATTACGTATCCCGGTCACTACTGTATTCATTACAACCAGTATCACCCTGTATAATTCCTGACTGCGGAAAGGTTGATTTTCAGTTTTATCACGTTACTTTCCATAAGTCTTAGGATGATATTTATAATGTTGAGAAGAACCTATTATTCCTGTTATACGAGACATTTTCTTTTGGAAATCTTCCTAAGTATCCTAGTCAAAAGAAATGTTATTCCGAGTCTTTTTCATGTATTATTTCTAATACTCTGCAAAGTCTTTTTTATTGAGGGTGTTTTGCTTACTTTCTTGCTCATTTTTAGAGGTCAAGCAATGACAAACTGCCTCGTTTTTACTCTGAATTTTTTCAAAATTCAGATTTTCATATAAATACCCCCAGACAGAAGGATTGAGTTAGTGAGTTTGAGTTCTTCGCGAATAACGTTTAGCCGTGAGAGTGCAAATTGCCGATTTTCGAGAGTGCCACGTTTTGAACCTGTGAACCCTAGTGAACCAGACACCCTGTAAAGTGCGAGTGCTTTTGCCCTGGATTCGCCGTGCCGTGGTGTTCTGTCCAGCTCACCCCCCAGTACAACTCTCAGCGAGATTTCGGAGTTATATTGATTCGATATTCCGGTTAAAATTTTGTCGAACATAGAGAAACGTGGAAACTCAAGTTTAAATAAGATTACTGTTTCGTTGGGCTAGTTGTCACATGCTCCGTTTACTCGTGTAGTGCGACAATTGCATTTTCATAAGTGGAAGGAAAGTGCCAGTTTCCAGATTCATAACTTGCGATTTGATCGTCGAATATTGGACCTGCCCCTGACTACGATCAACTCGCAAGCCCGTTATAGTAAAAATCAGTAATAGCTTGTATTTTTTTTATATCTCGTATTTTGGTTTTGCATTTTCCTGTCTTTTCACTTTCCTGTCTTTTCAATTTCGAACTTATGAATTGATCGTCGAATATTGGACCTGTCCCTGACTACGATCAACTCGCAAGCCAGTTATAGTAAATTCCAACAATATCCAGTTCACTCGGTATATTTCTTTTCCTTCATTTCCTGTGGCTTTCATTCCGGAACTTGTGAATTGATCGTTGAATATTGGACCTGCCCCTGACTACGATCAATTCACAAGCCAGTTACACCACATTTTTTTTTGTTTACACTGGATTCCCTATTCACATTTACGGTTTTATAAATCCTATTGTGTTGCCGGAAAGAACGGAAACCGTCGAAACATTATAGGAAAGTAATATTGTAGACGACAGTATTTGCGTTAGTAGTTGATTTGAAGTTTCCACTTTTCACCCGTAAAATCTAGACCAGAAAACCCCGCCTGAGAATCAATATAACGCCCCATACCAGAATATCATCTGAATTGCACTTTACCTGACACCTGTATTGAATTGCACTACCCCTGAAATTTTGAATTGCATCTGCTGACTTGTCACGACTCAGATCTAACAAACCGCCCTGTATAATAAAATCGAAGTAACACGGTCACATTTTCATTGCATTCGCTGTTAGTGGTGGATTTTCTATGTTCAGATTTATTTTAGTCCAGTGTTCATTGTAGTGATAATATAACCTGTAAACCTGATCATTTCAATTTAAACTAACGACCTGAACAAGCTTGTCATTGAGAGTTCGGGTAGCTCCGCGAAAATAGAAATTTTGTGATCGTATCCGAATCTGCGACAATTGAACGTAAACTTCCTGTTGTATTTTAATCAGCTGTTGTGAATTGTGATTTTCTTTGTCGCTTTGTTTGAGACTGATGTTTTGTATAATTTCCGGAAAAAAGTACCTGTACCTGATTTGACGAAGTGTGGAAAGTGTTTTTCATGAAATAAATAGTCTGAAACCAGATCCGATTTTCATTTAGTGTATTTTGTACCTGATTGTATGATTTGATTTTGCCTGTAGATCTTGTCTATCTTGTTATTTCGAATAAAACCTGTTGAAGTAAAAATTAAATAACATCTTTTAAACGTAGCTTATATTCCAGTCTAGTCTAAGGAGGTTTAATTAAATATTACATTTTCTTAGAAGTTTATTGTTATCCTGGTCTGACTAGCTGACCTCTGGTTTACACAAGGGGGTGCATTGTATGGATTTACTCTGCATCCCTTCTTCACTGTAGCTACCCTAGGGCCTTCCAAAGAACTCCTAGTTCTGGAAGAAAGTGGAGCATACCACTTTATAAAAAAAAACTGGCGCTCGAGGCAACCGCTCTAAATTAAATAGAGAACTAAGCCCTGAGGACCTTTGTAGGGCTCTTTACCGAAAAAAGAGCCTTACAATACATCGAGAAGTAATGAGTCCATTTAACGAAACTGTTGAGTGAGTGGGTTTTTGTTGATTTTGAAAGTTTCAAGTAACGGTCTAATTAACCTGCTGTACCAACCTGCAGTTTTCAGAATCAGTCTTATTCTGTTCTTTTATAAATGGGATAATAGATGCGAGTAGCCATGGCGTGAATGATCAAAAAAAAATCATCAATATATCTAAGAGGAGAGAGCAGAGATGATTTTTGATTAACCCTTTTTTCGGTCCCACCACAACATTTATACGTTTATAGTAATTTTTACTTTGAGATCCAAACTTCATTATATGCTGAGATATCAACTCAGTCCCTTCACAAGACCCTGAGCATTTATGACCAGAGTCGCAAAAATACGGCAGGTAAGAATAGGACGACAGGTCGTGTAGGCCCAATGCCGTATATGATATGCAGCCCAAAGTAGGAATGAAGCTCGAAGTCATCTTCACAACATTTATTTTGAAAAAGATTACTTCGAGCTTCATTCCTGCTTTGAAATCTATCACTCCACTTTGAGATGCCATGGACTACTTCCTGCGATTAATATGTATCCTTCCAAAATTGGTATTTGGTATTTTTGAAAATTACATTCAACACTATCGGATTAACTGACTACAAAAGGTCGCGTGCCATTGCATCAAATTCAGAGGCTTCTACGAGCAAATTGTGGTGTTGATCATTGTGTACAGGGTGTCCAATTTTCGAAATTTTTGCTCGATATCTCGGTTGTCTTTGGGAATAGAGAGTTGAGGTTTCCACATCACTCTCCTACTTAGCCCTGTAAAGGTCTTTTGATTCAGGGTCGGGTACGCCGGGATAGGTAGCGTGGTAGGAAGAGATTCGTGGTGAAATGAGGACCCAGTCCACTCAGGTAGCCGATAATATAATTAGTAGTAGTTATACAGTCGCTTTTTAGCATATAAAACGTAAACAGCACGATGCCTAAAATAAAATGTACGATTTGAGCGAACATAACCTTACACATATATAACTATAAAATATAAATATAACATCACGACATATTTTAGGGAGCTTACCTAAAATAAAATGCGGGTGCAAGCATTTACAAGGTATTCTTGCGCCTTCTAAACCCCTAGCAACCCCATCTTCGACATAACGTGCAGTAGCGCGCCTTTTTGAGAAGTCTTCGTGCGAATCTCGCCCTCAAAAAACCTATACGCGTACATAAAACCTCGTTTTGGACGTTGCCGCAAAAAACGTTCATCACAAGCCGGACAGAGGACGACATCCCCCGGTACTTGCTACTACAGTGACTCTATACAAGACAGTGGCGACAATAGGCGTCAGCGTTTTGATTGGTGACGCCATTAAGAGGCAAATTTTCTGTTTGTTTACATTGGTTTATATGGCGTTTACTGACTAAATTTTCTTGTGCAGTTATATTTCCCAAAAATTTCGCAGTTTGATCACTACAATACACGTATAATATCAATAGGCAATGATTTAGCAAAAAATTTGACTGGTATGTACCTATATATCCCTTAAATTCCTCTATTGAAATAACCTAACATTCTGTTTGTTCGTATTACTATGTTTAATTTTGCATATTTCGTTTCAGTTTCAATATAAAATGCCTGGGAGTGCAGCTGTAGGCTGTTTCAATTCGGCAAAGAAAGGTTTTCTGATGAAAAAATTCCTAAAAGACCCAAAATGCAAGAAAGAATGGGCAATCAAAACAACATGACAAGTGGATCCCTACATATTCATCAAATCTCTGCGAGGTAAAGTAACTAGTAATTCTGTTGAAATCATCCAGACTCACATACTTTTATATATATACTGAAATACATTGTTTTTTTAGGCAAATTTTGAACCTGAAATATGGGAGAGAACTAGAGAAGATGAAAGCTGTAGACTGAGAGCTGATGTTGTACCAATAACTTTATTTTCGTTTGCAAACCCCATATTAAATAAAGAGCAAAAAGAACCACTAATACTTTTTCATGAATCTGCAAGTTTCCAGAAACTATATATTAACCCTGTTTCATTTGAATTATATTGAAATGAATTCACTTCTTAATATTGTAGGGTAGGTATATAATTTAAGTATTGAAAAAACATCTAAGACTTGTGAAGATATTACTAGCTCCTTAAGAAATGGAAATTCTATTGAAATAGTATACCAAATTGTCAGTTTTGAAATGTTAAGAGACAGAAAACATTATTTTTCTGTAGGGAACATATGTAATGTATTTTTTTATTGACATAGAGTATTTCAGGCAATATTATTATGATCATGTCTCCTCAAAACATTGAAACTATTTACATCAATAAATTGTCATGATTTGAAGGATAAGATAATTAGTCCTTATGTTACTTTCAGATTGAAAATATAGCAATAACTTAGCTAGCAAAAGGGAAGTGATTATTTTATTCTGTTCATTTTCTGTTGTTACTTCAATGTGCTTTTTTGTTGATATAATTTTATGGTATTCCTTGGTTTATTATTTTCCTGATGCATATATATATACTAGGTATTCTTTCTAAAAACCAACTAATTAGATAAACACTGAGAATAATTCATGTTCTACTACAGATGTCTTTGGAAATCTCTAATTACCTATATTACTATATTATAATATTTACAACATTTTCAAACTTCACTGAAAACTCCTATTATAAATCTATGTTTCATAAGATGTCTCCATCACATATTTTTTTCCACATGTCTGTTCTTTCATGATACACAGTCATCCTGTTATGGAAAAATGGCGGATTTCCAGCAAACGGACTAACTTGCGACTAGCTTCAGTTTGAAAAACAGAAACATAATACTTGTTTTAGTTTCGAAAACAAATTCGGAAATCGAATTCCACCAAATAAACAAAAAATGTCGAAATAGATACAGTTGCAGTTTTGTTGCGGTTTTGTCCGTTAGGTGGAAATTCGCTGATATTTTTTTCATTTTGAGTTTCATAGGTGTTTCCAATGGGGATGGCGACTTAGTTGACGAAATATTTATTTGATTTTCCTCAAAAATTTTGTACTTTTTGGATTATATTTTCATTTGTTGTATATCAATCAATATCAAATTATTATTCGAACCATTTATATTGTGCTTGTATGTTTTAAAATTCATATTTTGTTTTCAATCTGTTGGATTTGATTCTTTCCTATCCAGTAAAAATGAGCGAAGGCAGATTGGCTCTTGAATGGATTAAATTTAATAATTTCTTGTCAATATAATTGAGCTCAATCTTCTCTCTTCTGAAAACTCGAGATGTTTTCCCCATTCTCAATCGAATTATATTCTGTAGGTCCACTTTGTTATAAAATATTTTTAGTTTTGCATTAATTTCCATATTTGGAACAAAAAACTAAATGAACACAATTCAGCATAAGGGCATAGTAATTGTTGTTGATTTTATCCTATTCGTCCTTTTAAAAAATTTATTATCGAATTTTTATATTACAATTATTGATTATTGTCGAAGATTCAAATGAAAGGTGTTTGAGTAGATTTTATGGCGTGGTTCACAGCATGAATCATACTTTGCTTTATGAAGAACATATGCAAACTGATTCGAAAATATAATGATTTCAATAATTTTGAGAATGAAGAGGAGGTCCATAGTTTGGTCAATCTAGCGGTATATCTATCGAAAAAACCTTCCCGTCAGGCAGAATGACACTTCCACAACTTAATTGCGTTGGTATCGCTGGGTACACACATACATCTCTCATGCACTCTGATGAAATCAATGTATCTCATCAAAATTGCAGGGAACATTTCGAGCCTCCAAAAAAGAAGAATTTGGAAATGTTTATTTTCTTGATTAAGGTGGGAGTCCCAACATCCTTGACAACCTACAACGCAAGATAACGATGTTCCAGTGCGCTATGAAAATGAAGTTTTATGCAACCAACCCAACAGACCCCGTCTAATTGGTAATGCGATGTTGTCGGTTGTTGTAATTTAGTTGTTGAGTCCGGTTATTTTATTGAATAGGTTGAAAAACTATAATAATTGTATTGAGTGATATCGCTTCAAAATTTGTAATAAATTTTTAAAGTCGACATCTGATTGAGCTGATATTTTGTAGGTACCTATTCATAATTCCAGTGACAATGCATCACCATTTTTTTTTCAGAGAAAAACACAAAATGGTGGCTCCATGATGGAGGATGAGATTTGTGATTTTGATCCGATTGGATTCAAAATCGTGTTTTCGGGTTCAAAATTCAGAATTTCAAGATGGCGGAGTTTTGTGAATATGGTTCGATTTTAATCGAAATTGGTATTTGGGGATTTTTGGAGTCAGAGATTTTAATTTTCTCGTTGTAAATCAAAATTTCAAGAAGGCGGACGAGTTTTGTAAATATGGTCCGATTCGACTTAAAATTTATACGTAGGGGTTTTCGGGGTTGGAGATTATATGAATTATTTGTCAAAATTTGCAAATTCAAGATGGCGGACGAGTTTTGTGCTTTTGTTCAGATTCGATTTAGAATTGATATGTAGGGGTTTTCGGGGTCGAGGATTATGAATTATTCATCAAAATTTGTATATTCAAGATGGCGGATGAGTTTTGTGCTTATGTTCAGATTCGATATAAAATTTGAATGTGGGGGTTTTCGGGGTCAGAGATCATGAATTATTCGTCGAAATTTGTAAATTCAAGATGGTGGTCGAGATTTGTGATTACAGCCGCCATCTTGAATTTATAAATTATAATGAATAAGTTATAATCTCCGACTACAAAAACTTCAATATACCAATCCTCAATCCAATCGGACCATAATCGCTAAACTCGTCGCTATCTTTGAGCCGCCATATTGAATTGAGGGATTTTGGAATTCAATTTATAATCTTCAACCCTTAAAACCTCCCTATACCGATTTTCAATCGAATCAAATAACCTTAAAATTGATCATTTTTGAGATTTTTTTTCAAAATATTCACACATTTTTGAGAGTTGCCATTGGTCAAACGGCATGTATTGATCCTTCATCCATTTCTGTAGCAAAAATCATTTCATTTACTCCAACCACTCGTTCACTGAACATGACAAAGCTAGCCGCTGATTACGGTTCAAAATTGTCTGTTGCGACTCCCACCTTAAGATTTTACACACAAAATTGGTGAAGTAGTTGATGATATGTAACAGAAGTTTGATATGTAACATAAGTTAATTCTAGTTTCCTATCTAGACGGTTTATTCGAATTTTGAATGAATTATTGCTCTTTCCATAGTGTTCTCATCTACTTTGAAAACGTCATATTCGTTCGATCGATCATAACAAAATATTTGTTATGTTTTTGTGAAACAAGTATCTGAAAATGATAGGATAAATATTCTAATGACCTAATATCGCCCATTCTTGATATTCATTCAGTTTCCTGCATCTCAATTGTTTTTAATTCACATTCAAAAAACGAGGTCCCTTCATGCAATGATTGGGATGATCCCAGATAAAACTATTTTATGCCTATGACAGAGTAACAAGTGGAGTTATAATAGCGAATACTTGAGTGGCTCATAATCTATTAATTCGAACTGAACTCGATTCTGCATAAAATATATCTACCTCTCTTCGGGCTGAAATAATTCATTGGAAAGCACTTTGAAAACTTGTTAAACACTTTACGCCTGTTATGGCTCTCATTCTTTGAGAGGGCCTCAAAACTTAGTCGCTTAAATAGAACTTTATGATTCTGGTCGATGATTTTTCTTTGAATAACCCAACTCTTTGAAACACTTTCGACTTTTATTGGCAAGTCGTTCTATTGGTCTTTACACAAACTTCTCAAGAGTGCTCTGGCTTCATCGGAAAATAATGAATATTGTTTTTGTTCTACCGATAACATATTTCTCGCTTCATCGAATCCAATGATTACTACATCACTTTCTTTAAAATATGATGTACTAGCTCTACATTTGAGTTTTATTTCCGATAATACGGAATTGGATCATAACTGACAAGAAGCCAAATTAGTATTTTTGAAATTGACTTAATTGCCATCTTCAGTGAAAGCACAAATCAAGAGGCTGGATGTGATTTACTCGAGCGTCATGGAGAATTTTGGATTGTGTAGGTCAGATGCAAAAAAAGGTTATATGATAGCCCTTTCACTTGTAGAAGGAGCGTGTACAGATTTTCAAAAGAGTAAAAAATTGCCACAAAGAAGAACTGTATGCGCTCCAAGTGTTTCTGATAACAGATGAATACTAATCTGCCAGTTGGCATGGTAGGAATGGCCGTAGAGAGGAGTTGAAAATTGAAAGAAAAAAATCATCCGAGCGCGTCAGAAAGTCAGAAGAGATAATAAGTGAACCCTAAAGGAACTCCTATTCAGAAGACAGATGATTTGAACGCGATCAAAAGTCATGGCCGATTTTTGGAAATGCAAAAAAAATCTCGAGAAAAATCTTGACATTGAAATACTCGAGCGCGTCACATCAATATACAGGACGGTTCAGCTCGATGTTCTTGTTGTACTGATACATATAATCAGACAATTGTATTTCTCAATATGAAGGTTTGATTTTTTTTTATTTCTAATCAATGAATTTAATGAATATACATTGGAATACGAACGCATTTTTGTGTTCAGCTGTGATGGCATCATGGCGACGGAAAGTTGTATGGAGACGGTGCGAGACAGTGTGAAATAATGGAAGAGTGAATGGAAATCGGCAGATTATTATCTCCGTATGATCCTTGGATGATTCCTTTCGAAATAAATATGAAAAACACGCACGAAAATATCCAGGTGACTTTTTTTCGCAACTTTGTGATTAGCCTATTTCCTTAGGTCACAAGTTGAACAATATATTATCGAAATTCACAATTTTTACATGTTATCAACTCACCTTGCCGCAATTCTACACGCTCGAATTTTTCTAACGATCGATTTTTTTCAATATTCTGATCGGTCTCTCGACCCCTTATATAAAGGGTTTATTGTTGATAGTATCGTCTTCAACTAGATATTTGATCTGATGATTGATTACTTGTTTTGGTTGTTTAACCCATTTATTATATACTAACTCGTTGACGAATTTGACGATTGTTATACGGATATGATTTAGTTTTACCACGCTATGGCCTCTCATATTCTCATAAAAAGTGTACTTGTTTATTCTTTCAGCTTTCGTCTGATGATGACTGCTAAGCCTGAACTAGTTAGACCGACTTCGTATTTTCATTTTCAAATTTGGACCTCTTTGAGGATGGATATCAAATATCTACTATTGTTTTCAAATAGATCTCAACTCGGTTGACTACCCTGTACTGATGAGGGCCAATAAGCCCGAAACCGGTCTACAGGTTGTCAGGCGTGTCTGTCTCGTTGAGAGCATAAACGCATGTTCGAAGAAAGAAATATTTGCATTTTTATTCATTCATATGAATTGATGCATAGACTACGAGTGGACATAATTCAATATTTTGCTTGGTATTTGCCAGGAATGTAGTTGTTTTCTGCTAGTTTTCTACCTTGTTATGTTAGATTATTCTAATAATGTTGCTATTTATATCGAAAACGATGCTCAGCTTGCATTATTTTCACAACATGCCTATAGAGATCCGTACCGATGAATTATTGAATAATTTGCCGACTCTACAGATTCTAAGGTGAATGCAACTAAGTATATCATTTGATTGAAACAATTTTACTGTCCATGAACTCTGAATATGGCAATGAAAATGTATATACTGAATGATAAAGTTTGATGTGATGTGGTAAATTAAGGTTTTCGAACTTGACATACTTGACAATACTTTCCTCTCCTCGCGCTCAGTGGCGGATTATCCATAAGGCAAACTATCTTGAATGTTTTTATTTTCAAAAGAAAAACTGAAAAAGTTATTGATCATAATTGTTGGTACCAGCATTGAATGAATAAGTTTATTCATAGCAATATTGTTTTGATATTCACAATTGAGCATATATACGAAAAAGAAGGCATCACACAGAATACGAATTTCCACAATCTATTCCCCCAGTTTTCTTCACAGCACTCATAACATTTTCCACTCACGCTAATCTGTTGAGGGTACAGGGTAGGGTGTACCCTCGGGTGTACCTCTTGAAATTGAACCCCAAATTTGGCTTTTCAAGTGGAACCCTGTCATTCTATATTTTTTCAGCGATATCATTTTGATCACAGCATAATGACGATGAACATAGTGGGGTTTGAAACTAAAACCAAAATGAGAATCGAATTAAATCTATTCTTAGTCTATTTCTATCCACATGATAATATCAAAGTTCATATACTCAGTGATATGCAATAAGATCTAGAATAAGATCCATGAAGCGATATTTTGATTTTGTGGTCTATAACTCAGTCATTTTCCATCATTTGGATTGCATGTACTTTGTTGATATCAATGAAATCGGAAAAGAGTGTTTGATAGACCTGTCAAAAAATATGAATATTTAGTGTTTCATTTGAAAAACCAAAGTTGGTGTTGATTTTGGAAAAATTAAAGTCCCTGTATATCAAAAAACATCAGTAAATCCAAATTCGAGAAATTTCATGAAACTTTTATTTATTATTTCTTCACATCTTCAAAAAAAAATAAAGGAGTACGTTACCAATGGTTCAAGATTTGTTTAATCTAAATGTACCTATGTAAAAACAGCACATACCTATCCATTGTCCAAACATCAACAAACCATATTTGTTCAAAATATATTCTCTATTCAGATTCAGATGTTCATTATTAAATTATCGTGAAATCAATTACAGCGTCCTTATTTTCTTCCACCTATTCGTTCCTGAATCCGAAATTAACGTGAATATTGGATAGATGAAACATATTCACCATGTGACACGACAATCAAGATCCTAATTAAAGTTATCAACATGACCAAAATCATTCAGGCCACAGATGGCGCTCTATGCATGGATTGCAATAAATGTTCAGCTGGTTATTTGAATTCGCGTCCCTGTTATATGGACTAAAATTGAGATTGTTAATATTTACGAGTTGGAGAATGTTGAAATTGTTTTCGTCTGATGATTAAATACCCTTTTTAATGAAATGAGATGATATTTTCAATTTTAATACCAATAGAGTTTCAGTTATTTCTAGGAATATTTTATAGAACACGAATATTTAGAAAATTCCATTTTCTAAAAAATAATCGTGTTCAAGAAAGAATTCTCTCTGTTTTGAATTGAAGTTAGATTGGTAAGTTTTTGGAGAGAAAATTTCACAACAAGACTCCAGTTGAGATTACGCTTAATGAAAATACCGACTTTGGTTACGCAAAATAATAATAAGGTAGCTGGAGAAAGTTCAAATCATCATTCTTGACTTACTTTATTCCTTCGATCATAAAACAGACTACATGAATAACGTTCAATCCTTACCACAGTAATTGTTTGAAGCCAACATCTGAATCAGTTACTATTGTAACCTCATTCCAAAACATGGATAGCAACAACAGTTTCCCCAAGCAACAGTTTCTTGCTATCTTGAAAGGGTCTGAATTTGAATAAATTGACCTACCAACAAAATGATCGTATCCATTATCTCTAAGACTGAATGAAAACAATGTAATATTAAAGTTTTCTGAATATATACAGCTTTTGATTTATTAGATGATAAAATATTCTATTCACTGTCACAACTATATTGTTTATTCTCTGGCAATATAAAGTTTCAAAGTGTCGAACTCGAGAAATATAACATCAAACATGACTTCTCAATTCCACTAAATATAGGCTTATCTACTACTCTGAGCATTTTCTTACCCTTTAGGCCAACCATTTTATCACTTGTAGTGGAGTGATGCGAGCAAACTCCAGCGTCTCTTGAAATATTCTCTTTCCCGATCATATTTTTTTCATATATCCAACAACTTTTTATCTCAGGGAAACCCGAAAATGTTTTCAAATTACCAAAAATCGTTTTGCATATGAGGGTGGGTGAATAATGTTTACTCAACGAACGATACGACACTGAGTAACTCACCAGTGGAATCTTGTGTTCTGGTCACCACTTTCAAATCGACTTATACACATTCAACAGCGTTTCATCAACCTTTAAATTCGATTCGAACAGAACAGTGTAATTTCATGTCCCCCAAGGAGGAGACAAAACTCCCCGGAACAATGAAGTTGCTATGGTAAGGATACAATATATGTGTTTTTGAGTGGTCGAAAATGTTACTTGTGACATTTTCAATTACATTCTTTAATTTATTTCTTCCAGAACTGTCGCAATGAGAAACGATATTTTCGATTATTTTCATTCAATCGTAAATTTTTGTTTTAAAATCAGTACTTGAAGTTGACGCTGCTCTTACTGACAAAATAAAATGATTGATGTGTATGTTGCTTTGCAACACATCTATAGTGTTAAGAAGCTGAAGTTGAATTTATACTCATAGGAATTGAAACATAAGAAAAAACTCAAACTAGGTTGACCAATTTTCACCATCCTTGGCCACAAATTTTTTCCTGCAGAAAATAAGATGAATAATTAGATACTTGATGCATGTGGGTGACCATCTTCCTTCCTAGTGGAACAATTAGCTATTCCATGCACCATGTATAGAATAAATAGAATATATAGAATAGTGTATTCTCCTCATTAAACATTAAATTAATGTATCAGTATAAATTGACATTACATATATATCGATACACAGATATATGGGTAACAATATTTGATTGAATTGTTTTTGAATTAATACTATTCAATTTCAACATCATTCACGAGATAACTCTTCATTCCTTTTGAATGTGTTCTTCGACTCTAAATTCTTTATGGTAGAAGGTAGCAAATGGAACATTCTAGCAGTCTGTTTCACATATAAAATATGCATCTGAAGGCTAACACAAATCAATGTCCAGGGACTGGCAGTACAAAAAAGTTTATTTTTAATTTTTCGGTCGAAATGACTCGATGAACGATGGCTCATTCCAAATATTTTCTTTTGGGAAACGAATATTGAAGCATTTCACATCGGGGTGACTGCTCTCGAAGCAAACATTTACTCCAAATATAGTACATTGAAATAGCATGAGATATAAAAAGCTAGGTTATTACTGAATGAATATTGAAACGCTTCGATGATTTTTTGAACTGAATTTCAAGTGGTTCATTCACTATATTTATTAAATTCGGTAAAATATTTTGGTGATAGTATAATAGGAATACAAATAAACCGAACGAGTTGTTCGTCACCATAATGGATTCCTTATTGATATACTAGGGATGCGAACATAGCACATAGCACCATTGACTTTTTTCTGGTTGCTAGTAGCGATATATTATAGTTTCAGCTTTTACCATTCGTTTTTCAAGAAGGACGGGCTGGTGCGTTATTTCGTTTTCGTTTTGAAGTAATGGATAGTAAAAAAACTCACAGCATTACAATGAGCAAGATGTCGAAAAGTATATAAATTTACTACATATTTAGAAAAAAAAATTATAAATATAGAAAGAAAGGTATTCTTGGACTTTAATAAACAGGAAGAAAGTAGAAAGAACTTGATCAAGATAGTAGATGAATGATGTGATAACCGAAAACGGAACCATAATGAACGAGTTTTTAGTCAGTTCAACTCACAATTTGAGAATGCAAACAACGCCTGGGAAACGAAACGCAAAATTTTATTAGCGATTACAGAAAACAAAAAATAAAAGATTAGTTCTGAACCTCTCACACAAAAAACAGTGAACAACAAAAAAGTAGGATTCAATACATTTCAGTATTTCCGAAGTCAGCACATGTAGAAATAAAGATTATTTCAACGATGCCCACTCAATTTCATCTTTTGACATTGTAACATTAAATAATGCCAGAAAAAGAAACTATTCGTTTTCAGATTAATCATATTCTTTATTTGACTAAACACCATCAAGAGAATCATAGTAGTGTCTCAGTCGAATGTTTTTTATTAAAATTATTCATTCAAACATTCAGGTTCGAATAAATAATATTCACCCTGTATCATGCAAATTCTAAATTCTCAATCTGTTCTCCACTAGCTGGAACTATAAAATCAGTAATCTTCAATTATGGATCTAACTATTTCGGTAATTGTTTAATAGATGGCTATACCTACTCTAAATCACATTCGTTCTGAACAGATAGGTATAGGTTTTTGCGTGATTTTTATGCGATTTTCGAACAACGAGGTAAACGAGCTTCTTTTTCCGTTCCTGTTTGGGGAGTGATAGATTTCGTTGGCAAAATACTACGGCATATATCTGAATAGCCAAGAGATTTTCTATTTTCGTATTTGGAAAAACCCAAACTTTGAAAATCATTGCTTAATTGCCTTTTTTGCCAATCTCAATCCTCAATCTGACATGGAATATTGTCAATCGATTGGAATCTGTTAGAATTCATGTGCATGATAGCCGCCATTCTGGTAAGTTTTCAGTTCTGTTTTTATATGGTTATTTACCATTGATTTCCATTTCGTTCAAGGATCCATTCAATTTCTCGATGTTATAAACCTAGATTTGGTTCCCACTTCGTTGGACATATCTATTAATTATATGTTTAGGATTCATATGATAAATGTATTGTGGGGGTAAGTTATTTTTTATTCAGAAGATATATTTTCGTCATTGAAAAGGTAGGTGATTTCAAATGAATAATTCATTGTAGGGTGTATGCTGACGATATTTATACTACCATGTGAATGTCTGTTGTGTTAGTTTTTTTGGACTTTATATGCAGAAGGCAGATATTTCTGGATGAGTTGAAGTTTGCAATACGCAAAACGTCTGAGATTTGGAAGAAACATCAAAACCAAGGCCAGTACATTCCATTATATTTCGTCATTCAACCCAATAGAATTTAATATTATTCATTTATCTGAGCGATACAACTGTGAAGAATTCATGAATTCTATGATATCGTTTTATACCCGGTGAATTTGTTTATATGATATATCGATCGTTATGAACCACTATAGGCGTTTACTATAAAATATGTTCATCATAATTATGTCATTTGTATTGGTGTTTGAGATAACTCCAGATATATTGAGCGATGCCTTGATTTGTTATATTGTAAAGCTACAACTCAAATTTTGATCTAATAGAATAAATTTATATTTTTATTGCGGGATACCTGTTTATCATTTCTATTTAGAATTCTATACTGTTATGGGTTCTTATTGCTGTGTGATTTCTTGATTGCAACACTGCCGAATACTTTGATAATCAAGTGGCGCCCTTTAGAACAAAAATAAGTACAAAATTAAAATCTAAACCCATGACCATAAACGCTTCCGATGAAAAGCAGCCGTAAGCAGTGCAACCTTTTCCGGATTATTTAATTATAAAAAAAAATAGGTTACACAAGTGGCGCCCAACGTGGGGCGACGATTTCATCTTGACAAATTTTTTTGCATTCTTATAGTCTTTTATAATTTGAACGAAAAAATAATATGAATTCTAGATAGGAAGGATAAAGTTTTTCAGCATAATTTTTGTAACAAGAATTGATAAAACCCGGTGAACATTATTTATCATTTTATATTCGATTTATTAATACAGGGTGATCAATGCTCATGGTAAGTCCAAAAAATGACCTGAACAATCCCCCCACAATTTATTTGTCTATTACCTCACTATTTCTAGTACCTATCTAAATAGTTTCCATAGCGTTGAAACTAATTTTTACTTTGATGATGATCCAGGATGTCCTCTTTATGATTGACAATAGTTCGATTGTTTCGTAGATTTTTTGACTTCGAGAATTTGTTCATCAGTTTACAGGGTGAATATATTCATTTTCACTCACATATAATACATACGATTTTGATAATAGTCACTTTATTGTTAGTAATTATTTTCAACATGGCTGAGACATTTCTTCCGAATCATCTTTTGGTTGGTGAACTTGATTATGAATTGGCCATTCGAAATGTTCATACTACTAGGGCTGTAGCAGATAAACGGAAAATTCTGCATAGACTTTTATCTCGTTCAGCTCCCATTGATCTTGATAGTTATCAATTTACATTTGAAACTGAAAGAGATGAGATAAATATCACCCTTGAATCTATAACTACACAATTGATTGATTTCGAAGGTACTGATAGGGACTTTTTATTTCTCAGATTGAAATCTCGTATCGCACATGTATCAGGTCGGATAAATCGAATGCCTATTCAGAGATTAGAAGCTCCAGAAGCTGAATTAGCTAGTACCTTCAAGCGTGAATCATATGCTACCAGTATTCAATTAGAAGCAGATCTTTTTGATAAAATAACTCAGTCGGATAATGTTACAGACTTTACCTTGAATAATGCAAATACAATACCGGATGTCCAAAGACTATCAGTGTCTACTCCCCCTCCTGTCGTTAGTAACTTCAAATCTAAACCGATATCTGACTGGAATATTAAATTCAATGGAGATACTCGTCAAGTCTATTCATTCTTAGAAAAAGTTGCTGAATTGGCGCAATCTCGAAATATTTCAGAAAACGATCTATTCAACTCGGCAGTTGAATTTTTTGTCGGAGACGCATTTGTGTGGTACAGAAGCATAAAATCTTCGGTCAATAATTGGAATGAGTTAGTTAATCGTTTGAAAAGGGATTTTTTACCTCCCAATGATGAAGACGAAATCTGGGAAGAAATAAAAAGACGCAAGCAGGGTCGAAACGAATCAATAACGATATTTATTGCGCAATTAGATACGTTGTTCAAACGATTGTCCCGTGCTCCGGCTGAAATAACAAAAGTTAAGATTATCAGGCAGAACCTGCTTCCTGAATATATAAGTCAATTAGCACTTGTTGACATTCTTTCAGTTGATGAACTTTATAAACTTTGCAAAAAATTGGAGGATGCGGCATATATGAAATCTAAATCTAAAGTTCAACCTTCTCATCAAATTTCGAATATATATGGACAATCAAGCTCAAATAATGGACATGATAAGAATACAAATTTCAGTAGAAAACCTTGCAATCCTAGGCATGTAAAACCTGGTAGTAAAGCCTCAAAAGGTGCTACTTCATCTCGAGAAGGAAGTACTGATATTTCTAATGCAAACCATCACAGAAATTCAGTTACTTGTTGGAATTGTAGTCAGCCCAATCATACCTACAGTAATTGCACGATCAAGCGTAAATTGTTTTGCTATCATTGCGGTTTACCTGATGTTAAATATTCGAATTGTCCGGTTTGTTCAAAAAACGTTTAGAGGGAATGTGTCCAAACGGCTCAAACACATCAACCCGCAGTAATAGAGCCAAATCTTCTCCATATTTCAACTTTAGTGATTGGCAAAAATGGTTAACTTTCATAAAAGAATTTTATCAAACTTACAAAGTGGCTGGATTTTCTGAAAGTCATTTAGCCCCTTTATTTATACCTCAACCCTTGGATAATCGCCCATATATCTCGGTTCGACTTTATGAACAAAATATAACTGGTTTGCTCGATTCTGGTGCGAATACAACGGTTGTTGGTAAAGAAGGAATCGCATTCCTAGAACATTTTGACATAAGAATAAATCCATCCCGTCATATGTCACTTTCGACTGCTGATGGAACTGAACAGATAGTCACTGGTCAAGTAGATTTACCAATTTCAGTTGGAGATGCTTTTCACATTATAAGGGCATTAGTTGTTCCTTCAATACCCCAAAAATTCATATTCGGTAGTGATTTTGCCAGTCAATTTTTACTATCTATTGATTTCAAAGAAAATAAATGGCATGTTCAAAGTAGAATTTCTGATAGGAGAATTTCAGTGTTAAATCATTCGCCAGAAGAAAATTTAATGCCAGATCTATGTACTTTTGATAACTTATCACCAGATCAAAGAATCTTAGCAGAAAAAATAGTAAAATCTTTTGATGAAATCAGCGGAGAAAAAGAGCTGGGTCGTACTGACAAAATAGTTATGAATATCGATACCGGTGATGCCAAGCCTTTCAAAAAGCGCCCTTACCTCATGTCTCCGTACATGATGAACATTTTGAATGAGGAACTCGATGAAATGCTAAAACTGGGTGTAGTAGAGCCATCGAATAGCCCATGGTGCTCACCAGTTCTCTTGGTAAAAAAGAGGGACAATACCTACCGATTCTGTTTCGATGGTCGTTCTTTAAATGAGTTAACTAAACATGACTCCTATCCATTGCCGCATATTGACCGCATTCTGAACATGTTACGTGATGCCAAATACATTTCTTCGGTGGATCTCCGAAAGGCTTTCTGGCAAATTCCCTTGGATCCTAAATCCAAAGAAAAAACTGCTTTCAGTATTGTCGGTAGAGGTCTTTATCAATTTACTGTAATGCCTTTTGGTTTATGTAACTCTGCGCAAACGCAACAACGGTTGGTCGATGCAATATTCGGACCAAAGTACGAACCAAAAATTTTCGTATATTTAGATGACATAATTATCTGTTCCTCCTCTTTTGAAGAACATATATCACTATTGAATGAAGTAAAATCGCGGTTGAAGGAAGCTAAGTTAACAGTTAACATAAACAAATGTGAATTTTTCAAAACCTCTCTTAAATTTTTGGGCTATGTTGTTGGTGAAAATTCACTTCGAACAGATCCTGACAAAGTATCCTCAATAGTCAACTATCCTCGTCCTACCACAGTTACTGAAGTAAAACGCTTCACTGGGTTATGTTCATGGTATAGACGTTTTTTAAAAGACTTTTCTTCTCTTCTCGCACCAATGAATGACCATATCAAAGGTAAAAAGAAGAATGATCGTATTTCTTGGTCTGATTCAGCAGAACAATCATTTCTCAAAATAAAACAAGCTCTCGTCTCGGCACCCATACTGTGTCAGCCAGATTTCAAGAAAAAATTCACTATCCAGTGCGACGCCTCTAATACCGGACTTGGTGGTGTTCTCACCCAAATATTAGATAATGAAGAACGTGTTATAGCTTACGCTAGTCGTTCTCTTTCTCGAGCGGAACGGAATTACTCTGTCACGGAGAGAGAATGCTTGGCAGTTTTGTTTTGCACGGAAAAATTTAGGCCTTACATAGAAGGTGTCCGATTTAACTGTATCACAGATCATTACAGTCTTCTGTGGCTCAATAATATGAAAAATCCTACTGGAAAGCTTGCACGCTGGGCTGTGAAATTGAGACGGCATTCTTTTGATCTTATTCATCGTAAGGGGTCCTCGAATGTTGTGCCAGATGCGTTATCACGCATTCCTACCTCTGAATCAGAAGTAGCTCTCCTAACTATCAATTGGCAGAGTACTGATACTTGGTACGATGAGCTGAAAACTAAAATTTTAGCAAATCCTGCACATTTTCCTCAGTGGAAAGTTGAGAATAATAATGTTTATAAGTTTATCGCGAGTAAAATACCCTTTCAAACAAATGTTCCTGAATGGAAACTGTTGGTTCCAAAAACATGTCGACGTTAGGTAATAAGTTCGGCACATGATCCACCGACTAGTGCTCATTTCGGATTTTTTAAGACCTTCAGTCGAATATTTGAGTGTCACTATTGGCCTAAAATGAGGCGAGATATCCTCAAGTATGTGAGGTCATGCAAAGTCTGTGGCTCTCAGAAAGTATCCTCTAAAGGTAGAATGGGTATCATGGGTACAGAGAAATCAGTCAATTATCCTTGGCAGATAGTTGCGGCAGATATTATGGGACCTTTCCCGAGATCTATCAAAGGAAACTCATACCTTCTAGTAGTGAGTGACTGGCTCACTAAATATACGCTCTTACATCCGATGAGACAGGCTACTGCTCAGAATATAGTCAAATTTATTGAAAATGACGTTTTTTTAGTATATGGTGTCCCGCAATTTATTATTGTCGATAACGGCACTCAATTTGCTGGCAGAGTTTTCAAATCTTTAGCACAAAAGTACGAAGTCCAAAAGATTTGGTACAACGCTCGTTATTCGCCTCAGTGCAACTTTGTTGAGCGCAATAACCGAACTATTGGTACTGCTGTGCGAAGTTATATCGGTAAACATAAAGAATGGGATAAAGAACTTCGGAATATTCAACTGGCAGTAAATACTGCAAAACATGAAGTAACTCAGTTTTCACCATGTTTCCTGAATTTCGGAAGACATGTACCTCTTTCCGGTCGTTTCTACGGAGAAGTAACTTCTACTTCTGATTTCGAAATAACTCCTGGTGATAGGGAAACCTATGCATCTAATCTGAAAGATATGTCGAAATTGTTTGTTGAAATTCGTAAAAAGCTTCACAATTCTTACCAGAGAAATGCAAATTCCTACAATCTACGTAAACGCGATATTTTGTTTAAAGAAGGCGATAAAGTTTGGCGTGCTAACAGAGTTTTGTCAGACGCATCTAAAGACTTCTCTGCTAAACTTACTCCAAAATTCGTATTGTGCACGGTACGAAAGAGACTTTCAAAATTAGTTTACTCCCTTGATAATGAAAATGGTTCTGATGCCGGCAACTGGCATGTGAAGGATTTGAAACCATACTTTGGCTCGAATTCTGACGTGTCAGTCGCATAACTTCATTGACTAGGTATCGAACTTGGACGCAAGTTCTGGTTGTATATTTCATAGTATAGTTTTTAGGTATGGTATGATCTAAAGTAGGTATCATTTATTTTTAAGGCTACTTTAAAAACTTACCGTATTCTTGTAAATAGTAAATGTTAGTAAATAGACTTTCTCTCCCACAATAGGTTTAATGTATTCTGTTTTCATCTTATGGTATGGTCGATAGTTGATAGACTTTTCCAATTATGTCCACACCCGATTTGACTTGAATAACCATGATATTGTCCTTATACTGATAGTGTCCCTCTTGGAAGGCGTCTGGTACGCGAAGATACCAAAACATACTATAGACCAGCCATTTGTTTCATGTTACTTGTTTAATTATATTGATTTAAAAAGAAAAAGAATATGTGAACATATTTTTTTCTTTCTTTCTGAAAGGGGGTAGTGTAACATTAAATAATGCCAGAAAAAGAAACTATTCGTTTTCAGATTAATCATATTCTTTATTTGACTAAACACCATCAAGAGAATCATAGTAGTGTCTCAGTCGAATGTTTTTTATTAAAATTATTCATTCAAACATTCAGGTTCGAATAAATAATATTCACCCTGTATCATGCAAATTCTAAATTCTCAATCTGTTCTCCACTAGCTGGAACTATAAAATCAGTAATCTTCAATTATGGATCTAACTATTTCGGTAATTGTTTAATAGATGGCTATACCTACTCTAAATCACATTCGTTCTGAACAGATAGGTATAGGTTTTTGCGTGATTTTTATGCGATTTTCGAACAACGAGGTAAACGAGCTTCTTTTTCCGTTCCTGTTTGGGGAGTGATAGATTTCGTTGGCAAAATACTACGGCATATATCTGAATAGCCAAGAGATTTTCTATTTTCGTATTTGGAAAAACCCAAACTTTGAAAATCATTGCTTAATTGCCTTTTTTGCCAATCTCAATCCTCAATCTGACATGGAATATTGTCAATCGATTGGAATCTGTTAGAATTCATGTGCATGATAGCCGCCATTCTGGTAAGTTTTCAGTTCTGTTTTTATATGGTTATTTACCATTGATTTCCATTTCGTTCAAGGATCCATTCAATTTCTCGATGTTATAAACCTAGATTTGGTTCCCACTTCGTTGGACATATCTATTAATTATATGTTTAGGATTCATATGATAAATGTATTGTGGGGGTAAGTTATTTTTTATTCAGAAGATATATTTTCGTCATTGAAAAGGTAGGTGATTTCAAATGAATAATTCATTGTAGGGTGTATGCTGACGATATTTATACTACCATGTGAATGTCTGTTGTGTTAGTTTTTTTGGACTTTATATGCAGAAGGCAGATATTTCTGGATGAGTTGAAGTTTGCAATACGCAAAACGTCTGAGATTTGGAAGAAACATCAAAACCAAGGCCAGTACATTCCATTATATTTCGTCATTCAACCCAATAGAATTTAATATTATTCATTTATCTGAGCGATACAACTGTGAAGAATTCATGAATTCTATGATATCGTTTTATACCCGGTGAATTTGTTTATATGATATATCGATCGTTATGAACCACTATAGGCGTTTACTATAAAATATGTTCATCATAATTATGTCATTTGTATTGGTGTTTGAGATAACTCCAGATATATTGAGCGATGCCTTGATTTGTTATATTGTAAAGCTACAACTCAAATTTTGATCTAATAGAATAAATTTATATTTTTATTGCGGGATACCTGTTTATCATTTCTATTTAGAATTCTATACTGTTATGGGTTCTTATTGCTGTGTGATTTCTTGATTGCAACACTGCCGAATACTTTGATAATCAAGTGGCGCCCTTTAGAACAAAAATAAGTACAAAATTAAAATCTAAACCCATGACCATAAACGCTTCCGATGAAAAGCAGCCGTTAGCAGTGCAACCTTTTCCGGATTATTTAATTATAAAAAAAAATAGGTTACAACATTATGGCGGCCACATAATGTGCGTATTCACCAAATAATTAGGCGACCATCCATAACTTCATCAACTCAAGCTCCATAAACGAAGCATGTTTTTCTAGAAAGAAGTCTATGCTGTTGAAAATCCATAGTGAGTAATAGTATTCTTCGATATCATTTAGAATTGAGAAATTTCAAGAAAAATATTATGGAAGTGTGCAGAAGTGGTGTAGGCAGCAATAATCGCAAATAATTTCAAGAGAAGATGGTTTTATATACATGTCTATGATATATCAGGTAGATATATATCAATTTATCTATCTATCTATCTATATCTATGTTATCTAGGTTATTAGAAGTATGGATTTCAGATACCTGAACATGCATGTTCTGAATTCTAACTGCTTTTTTCTTGCCTTTGGTTTCAAAGTTAGAGTCGATATTGCTATATCACCCATAACGGCAGAATTCCAGAATGCAGGTAACATTAATATTATCGGATGAATCGATGCTGATTATTAATATTCATGATTCGATCTCTGCGCGCTCAAAGTTTTGATCTGTTTAGATCTAAGGGATTTTCCAGATCATAGAACCTCTCTACTGCCTCTCTATATCTACCTCAGTTTCTCTACTGATTTTAATAAAAAATAAATCAACATCCTCGCTGCACTGGAGCTGGTTGCTTATATAGGCAACATACCTCAACCTATGACGTCAGTCCCTTTCAAATAAGCAACAACATTTCGAAATCTGTTGTAACGTTTTTTCGACCAATTATCAATATCCTTGATTTATAACTACTGTAGAAAAAAATCCCAATTATACAAGGTTATAGCGTAAAATGATAATATAAAACTAACTCGGTTTATTATAACTACAAAGGAGCGAATCTTTCTGAACTACACTAAAGAATTGCTGATACTGATTGGGACTTTCTGAATAATATGACCGATTTGAATGAGGGATTCAATGAGTTTTATTTGAAGATGATTGAAATCATTCACTCTGTAGTGCCTAAAGTTAACGCTTTTAAGAGAAACGACCCGCCTTGGTATAATTCCAGCATTATAAAAAAAGTCAAATATGAACACCAAGCTTGGTGCAGACCCAGAAAATTTCAGGATCAACTTGCACTCATTGAATTCCAAACGATCAGGAGAGAAGAAAAGTATGAGATTGAATCCAACTACCAACTATATTGCCGTAATATCGAACAGCAAATCAAAACTTAACTCAAAAAAATTCTGGCATTTGGTTAAAAAAAAGAAACACTCGTCGTCTCTACCTTTACCAATGGTCTATGATGGTATCGAATTCAATGACCTCCTAAGTATTGCAAATGCATTTGCAGAGTACTACCATAATTCCTTTGCTACACCGTCGAACCACAATAAATGATACTACCATTGACTTGATAAAGGATTCTCTAATTATAACCGATTTTTCTTTAAGTTAAGTTTGTGAAGCTCTCGAAAAAATCAAGCCAAAAACTACATTGGAAGCTGATAAAATACCAGCGTTTTTGATACTCTTTTCACCAGCACAATGTACAGGGTGGCTGGAATTCGAGCCTCATCATTGGGATCTCGTAAACCGTAAGAGATACTGGGTCGGTTAAATTATGACAAAGTTTCGCAATTTGATGCCTAACAAAATGCCGTTCTGAAGCTTGGAAAATTCCAAATACTTTCGGAGATATCCGAAAAAAATTAAATTTCTTAAAACCGTTTTTATTTTTTTCTGGCGTTATTTGAGGAAATCAATCAATATGAATAACATTTCATCGTGGCCACTTTTTCTTCTCCACAAGATAGCGTTATCAAATTTGAAATCCGACGTTTTGTCTTCTATAAACCATCATCAACTTATTTTTTGTAAATACGGACCTGGAACTTTTTGTTACCTTTCGATAGCCCAAAAACTATAAGCGATCACAAATTCTGATATTCACATGTTTCGATGACAAATATTTTCAGTTTCTCTATTCTTTTGAAATATATAATGCAATTACTGATATTGAAAAAAACGGCATTGATTTTAGCGATGAAAAGTCACAACCAATCGTCAATGTATGACAGTTCAATGTTTAGAAAACTTTGCGGGATCAGAAATGGTGTTTTCCAATTCAGAAAAACGTGATATGGTCTAAATGTATCATAGTATCTAATAGAAACTCGCAAATGAAACATTTCCCAATCAATTGAGGTTGGGGGTGTTGCGCTGACCTGCAAGGAGCCCCGATTTATCCCCGCTGGATTATTTTTTATTGCGATATCAAAAATGAACCGTTTATTTCAAAATATTCCAGGGGACATAATTATCTTACATCAAAATTTAATGTATGAAAAAACAACCATACGAGCTAGAGGAAGTATGATCCATCGCGCGCTTACGGAAAACCTGCGAAGACGCATACGAAAATGCCTATAGGTGCAAGGGAGATCATTCGAGCATAGTTTTCATTAACTGACTGAGTATTATAGATGTTATTTTATTATGTTATTAGGCAGTGGATGGGTTAGGGGTTTTATTGAAGTATTGCCAATGTTTAGGTGCTGATAAGCAATCCATAGTTATATTACTAATGAATATTGATATTTTAAAAATGGTTTCGGATTGGATACTTGAAAAAATAGAGAAACTATCAATATTTGTCATCGAAACATTTGAAAATCAGAATTTGTGATCGCTCATAGTTTTTGGGCTATTGAAAGGTAACAAGAATTGGAATAAAAAGCCAGGTCCGTATTAAAAAAAATTAAGTTGATGATGGTTTCTAGAAGACGAAACGTCGGATTTGAAATTTGATAACGTTATCTTGTGGAGAAGAAGAAGTGGTCACAATAAAGTGTTATTCATATCAATTAATTTCTTCAAATAACGTCAGAAAAAAATAAAAACGGTTTTAAGAAATTTCAATTTTTTTCGGATATCACCGAAAGTATTCTGAATTTGCCAAGTTTCAGAACGGAATTTCGTTAGGCATCGAATTGCATACCTTTGCCATAATTTAACCTACCCTGTATCTCTTACGGTTTACGAGATCCAGAAAGAGATAAACCAGACTCCATCAAAGGAGAAAAAGGACATCCTGAAGCCAAATAAGACAGAACAAGAAACTAGGATAATACTCTTGGGAAATGCTGTTGTCCAAGCTGTAGTGATTATTATGATGACCCACCAGAAATTGACCTCATTCAATTTTGGAAGTGATTAGAATGGTGGCATGAAGAATGTACCTCGTACTCCTGTATAGAAAAATTCAAGTGTGAACTCTCTTGAAAAACACATTGAAGTATGATCTTTTATTTTTTTGTCAAATTCGTTCAGTATTTTGAATGAAATTTTTGAAGACATATTATTTTATTGTCCACAAGAAATAGTAGGGCTGCTAAATGTTGGTTTCAAAGTAGTACGTACTCTTGGACACTTCACAGCGTACTCTTGGAAAGTATAACGTACAAGCATAGATATTATTGCTTACGCTAGATCCGGTATCCAGGTTACTTGTTTTGTAGGTCCTGGGGGTTGAAAGTACTAAGCCATTGGTTGGTCGTTTTATTTTTGTCCATACATGTGTTGTACCACGTGATCATGTAGTATCTACTATCTGGATGGTCTGCTCAGAACTTTGCAAAAAATGAGACAAAATCCAATGAAATATTGGGTAAAAGAGGCTGGACAAGTTGCTGAAAAAAGTGGTGTTGACCCTATTTCGCAAAATAAACGGATTCCGGAAAAAATATTTGGATGGGACGAATTACAAAAACACTAATCTGTTTAACTATTTTCTAAAAAATATTGATGGTATTTGATCGAGTTCAGGGGCGGCTAGTGCATGGAGACATGGGGGCATCGGAGCCAATGCACCCATGATCGCAATGGGTGTGGGTGCAATGCACCAAAATATAAAAGTGTAACAAAGTCAAAATAAAAACGGGCGGTGTTTGCACTTGTAATTGTAAAATTTATTCGTACAGCATTCTGTATTCACTGTGTGAATTGTTACTTATACTATAATAGTATATATTATTTGATATGCTGCGTGGTATTAGCCAGGAAAGTAGATGTCTTGAATATATTTTTTCCTTCATTTTCCAATTGATGCTTGCTTTTCATTTAACAAAAACGACTCAACAATGTGGCAATGTTACATCGTTATAGAGAACGAATGAATGTATCTATCAAACATAAATACAGTGACTGATGAATTCATTGGCATTGAAAGTTTTGAGAAAAATAGGTCCTTTATTTTTTTCTCACGTTTGTCTACAATCTACATATATCAATATCAACTATAGAATTGAAACCCGATTATTCCCAAAATATTATATTTTGGTCGAGGTGTTTCAAAAGTAATGCAAAATAAATATTACTCCTATTATATCTATCATCAAATTTGAAAGTGTTTGACTTTGAATCATGAAAAATTTTCGCTTGAGGCGCGATTTTTTTTTGCTCTAATCTCTCAAGTTTAGCACCCATCCTACACATTCAAGTCTATAAGTATATCTTTAAATAACTAGGCTTAACACCGAAAGAACGGCGATGGGTGCATCATTTCAAAATGTCAATCAATCAGTGGACATCTTATTATTATAAAGATTATAAAGGTAAAAATAAATATAGGCGGATGGGGGCGGCATTTTTCAGTTTTTGCCCCGCCTAACAAAATTGACATTAATATTCATACATTATACATTACTTGTCCTAATTCATTATAGATTACGAAAGTGACGGTAATCACGATATTGCTGCTCGAAGATTGGGCGATACGACTCCTGAAAACAACCAAGAAGTTGAGAGAACAATATAAAAGGAAATCGAGGTAGGCCCAATGTAGGTATTCCTTGCAATTTTACCAGAACTACAATCGTTATTTTCGATGGAGATGCGATTGTAATGATTTGCGTCTGGCACCCTCATCAAGCTGATGCCAAGCGAGTGTCAAAAGCTCAGATGTTCAATAGGGTATCCTCATACCTAAAATTCTACCTCGAAAGACCTAAAGGTTGAATTCACATAACTCAAATCCAAGTTCTTCAAACTATACAGAAACTCTCGAACTCTGCCGAAGAAACAATGGATACTTTGGAAAGATCATCATAGTAGATAACGGCTGGAATTTCACACCGCAGCAGCATCAAAGCATATGCGAAATATCACCGTCTAACTGCAAAGATTTTGCTGAAAGCCGTAACTAAGGCACGTCAAGAGTGCGTGTGATGACCGCATCGCCTAGGGACAACCGCCATTCGGGAAATGGAAGGGATGTTTGGAACCCGCATTCAACCCTCCGTCAGTACGGTCCAATCATGAATTTCATATTCATGATGTTATATGTTTGGAAAGTTTGTAGCGCAATAATTTAAGACATCACTTTGGGTATTGCAGGGACATAGGGTGAGTTATTATATCAGAGATGATATTAACATATGTAACTATGCAGATAAATATAGGATCGATTGAATGAGCTACAGGTGCTTAAGCCCCTTTCCCGTTTCATAAGAAAATCCAAAGAGAGATTCTCAGTATTTGTTGATTCCAACTTGACACTTGATGATTCTGAAGATTCTCGTATAATATCTAGCTTCGGATATAACTTGAAATGATCATACAGGGTCACTCACGGTCGATGGTACCTTAGACGTTTACGGAGAACGGGACGTAGGATTATTCTGAAAATTTGGTTTATTGGGTAATCAGTTTTGTTCTATCGATCTAAAATACTTTTAGCGTTGCGGCGTTGCCGCTTCTATCAGGAAGTAGCAACAACTTTGTTATTTCAAATTCAACACCCTGTATTTTATTTCATTTTCACATTCTTCCTGAAGAGCTGATTTCGTCGATCTATCATACTTGGGGTATAGCGAGTAAGATTACAGGGATATAGGGTGTGAAAAATCGAGATTTTTCAACTTCAGGAACTTTTTGTGTCGAAACTAATCATTTCTGCTCAAAACGGCTCACATGTTCCTATCTTAACTTTTCATTTACTATCTTCTGACATTTAATAGAAACGAATAGAGGGTGATGCAAAACTGAAAATATTGAACCACCCGTATTTGTTTCAATTAAATATCAATCGATATTGTTTGTTTACGATTTAATCATCGAATTAAAATTCCTGAGAAAAAAATACATGATATACAAAATGGTGAGTGCAAAATTACTTATTTATTCAACCTCATACCCGAATCAGAGATTATAGGTTCCTGAATGTATTGAAATTTGAGAATTCTGATTTTTCGAAAAATAGTACTTTTTTCGGTGGAGTTTTAGTACTTCTTGAGATGCAGGGCTGATGATAAAATAATATCACAAAATGAAAAGTCATCACTCATCATCAAGTGAGCAGTCTGGTAGTTCTTTCATGGACTAGAAATCATTCTTCATTTATTTCGAACAAAAACGCACGAGTTTATTGTCAGGGTAGAGAGGTTTCATAATTCCAACAGGTGTACCTTTTTATGGAACCCTCTTTTGGAAGTTATACCAAACATTCATGTTAACAGTGTTCGTTATCCATTTTACTACTTTGCCAACATCAATGACCCCGGACGACCCTTTTTAACCTTTATTATGGAAGGATTACGCTCGACTCCAACAAAGTATTAATTAGTGATCTCATGTCCCCTTGTGAAGCGGGATTTTCATGTTGGTTATTCAGGATATTTGGGATTTGGAAGTTCTATCTTTTGTCGTATACATGGCGATCAACTTATACTCCGGTGTTGGATACACCTCTTTGTCTTTAGAGAAACGAAAAAAATTTCGAGTGAAAGTTTGAAAATAAGTGGTTTGTTATAGTAGATTCAAGTACCTATTGAATTCGATTCGAATGATGGATTTTTCCAATGAGGAATTACTGGTAGTAAGCTATTTTCATGGCATTCCCTTAGTATCCAGACTATGTCGGCTAATTCTTCATTGAAAAAAATCATCATTTGCCAAATCGAATTCATTACCTAAATTGCAGAAAACTGATCAAATCTTGAATATGGTTATCAATACTAACTTCTATCGAACACAACAGTTATAAATATTCCTGAAAACATTTTCAAGTTGTCAATTCATACAGAGCAAACATGGTCATCGCTTAACAACTCACAGTATTTTCTAATGGAAGTGAAATCCTTTGGTAAATACTCAGTTCCGGATAATAACATAAAAAACTGGGTGTTTCTTTGAAATGACAGAGGAAATCCTGGACGTAAGTTTCGCTTCTCGAGTAGTCTGACTGAAAATTTGAATAATTGAGTAATTTTTGGAAAAGCTATACAAAGCTAGATGTATCATCGGTTATATAATCGTGTTGGCGTTTACACCAATCGAATGAAATAATTAGAGACTATAATATCAGAAGCGACTACCTTGGGATAACACACGAAAAAGTTTGCTTATCAAGAGGCAGGCGAATGTAAAATTAATGCTGAAAATATGGCTTCTTGTGCCTTCATCGATATAGAGGGTGCTTTTGATAACACTTTACATGCTTTCAAAACCATATCACAAGCGAAAGAGAATATACTGATCAGATGGATACAATTTAGTGCTGAAAAGCAGAATCATTGTGCATGGCTACTCTTGGGGGAGGCAGTCAGGATGACAATAGAAAGAGGTTTACCCCAAAGAAAGTTCTATCATTTCATTTCTGTATAGTTACTGACATGACGAAGTAATCTTCAATCGCATGCAAATAGCCCAAAACACAATCAGAAAGTGGTGCGTGAAGGAAGGACTCGATGTCGATCCTAAAAATACAGTGCTGGTTCCATCGACCAGAAAGCAAAAGTACTAATTTGAAGCTCCAACCCGAATAGATTCCAGCTCAAATTATACACAAATAGTTTGGAGAAACTGTCAACCACATTTTTTTCAGGGATATAGCAGCAAGCGCTGAGACATGACGTCTGAAATCATACCTAAATGATTTACTGGCCATATCAAATGATCATCAAACTCATGGTCATTAACGCTTTATCGATATGGTGGCCAAATATGCAACAAATTTCGGCACAAGTCGAGCTGCAGTGCAGCTGCTAGCTTGTCTGGGGATCACAAGGACAATATTCAAGTGCCCTTCTGCAGAATAGGTGATGAGAGACCTCTCATCATTGCACCTTTGTGCTATCAGTACCTTCAGACTGAGCCAGACAGTAAACTTTGACGATTTGTAGATTTTGGAAAACATTTTACTAAGCCGACAGATATCATGCCAATTATTTTTGACTTCAAAATGCAGATGGAAGTGGTTATCAAAAACCATCAAATCTGTATGATGGACAGACCTCAACTGGAGAGTACGAATAAGCAGTGATGATTGATTCAGAAATGCTATATATAAACATATTGTGAAGGGCATTGAGTAGGTAAGTATTTGGCGAAAGTGCCGGGGCTTCAACATCATAAGCTTTATCTCTGTTTGAATGCAGAAATCAGAAAAGAATATTTTTGAAATAATGATGAACTTCACAACCCTTGAATGGGTTAGAGATGAGATCCTTTGACTGAATGTCATTCTCCTGTTGAATATTGTATTTTCTCAATGAAATTATAATCTGACATTTGACATTCCCGATTTCAGAATGAGGAAGATTCCTTGAGAATATTTAAATCGGTGATGTGTTTTCCTTCCACACTCAAATTTTGCATCATCTCTTGACTGCATGAAAAGAAAACCCAGAATATTCGTGGAACATCGTGCGAGCCAGTAAAGGGTGCAACGGTCCATTATTAGGGTAATATAGTATCAATGATTTTAGTCAATGAACACAATGAGAAGGGGTTCTGGGAAGAACAAAATATCAAGAAAAATTGGGTTCAAATACAATAGTTGTTCAAAATTACAAAGAGAACGACTATATTCGAATAGCAGATACCATTTTGGAAAAAATATCAATTACTAATGATTACTATATCAGCAAGAAACTATTGAAAGAACATAAATACACAGGCTGCACACTGCCGTCATTTTGAAGGCATTATTAAGTCATTTTTGGTCATTGACGTCACCTAACGAATAGCTGATGTTGCTATAACGTCATATTGCCAACGTCTCTTTTTCGTCATTAGGGAGACGTCATTATTGCATATTTTCAAGGTTTTCATATTTCAAGAGCACAAGGTGACTTTAACATAACGTCTTATATTGCACGTCTCTGTGCTGTCATCAAGAAGACGTGATTTTGATGAATTTCGGAGGTATTAAATATCACATCTATACACAATGAAAATAGAGAATGTTTGGGGTACATTGATTCAATTAGTTTGTATAAAATAAGCCTATCTGAAGACTTAAAAGAAAAACATAATTCTTCAGGTTATTTGTCAATAGTAAGCTTGGATGAGCACATAAAAATAATCCACAATGTAATGAGATGAAGGAATACGTATGTGAAACCTTCTCTTTAGTGAAACGTTCTCAAGCTGAAGAATTCCCATAAGGAAATGAGTTCGTTTCAGTTCAATTGCTAAGTAAGGAACTTCGCTCACTTTCTGTTTTAGAAAGCTTCAACTGAACTTAAATTGTCGCCACCTTTTCCTTAACAGTGTCATGGCAATTATCAATGTTTTAAAAAACTATATTTCTTGTAAACATCCAACAACCCATTATGAAAGATGGAAAGATGGCTACAGAAAAATAGATCAAAAATAGATAGTCAAGTTTCATATTCATCGAATGCTTGATGCCAAATGTCAATGTCATTTCAATGGGGTCTTATTGTCTTCACTCTTGGCCTGTTGATATTTTGATGTTGTTCAATCAAGTAATCACCAAGTAATTTATGTGATGATTGTCATGTGTGTACGTGAAATGCGTGAGAGTGTGCTGTTCCATTTATCTTATTATGTGTTGTTCTCCCAAACTATATCGTGAGGTATAAACTATGAGATCATGTCAGGACTAATAGTAATCAGTTTTATAAATTGAAGGGTTTTTTATGGTTCGTGGTATCGTATTTTGAAATATACAGTTTGAAATAATGATTCGAGTGTTTCATTACATCACATAGTTTGACTGATATCGCAAAATAAAGCGATGAAAGAACGCCACAAAGACGGAAAAAATGACGTCTTGGTTTGTGACATTTATCGGTCATTTCAACATTACAGGCACATCATCTCTAACGTCGCAGTACGTCATAGATGACCAAAAAGTGTCGTCCAAACGACGTCAGTGTGCCGCCTGGGTATATTCATGAGACGCAAAGGAGATATGGTTTGTTGAAAATAAAGAGTATATGCAGAGCAGAAAGTAGGAGATAAAATAAGTAGATATTGAGTGGTGGAGCTGATGGAAGAAATCAAATAAAACGTCCAATTGATTCGTCTTCGACACTTCGTCAGCTAGAAACCTATATCAATATGGCCAGAGTTGCTAACAATTATTGAAAATCAAATCAAACTGACATTGTCAAAAATTCAATAAATGATGTCTTTGTGAATTACAGAGTGTTCATTAGTAATATTAGTAAATTGTAGAAGAAACTTTTTATATTAAAGGAACTATTATAGGTAGAGGTAATGGGTATTCTCTTGATTATTTGAAGTTGACACCTAGACATTCATAACCCTCAATTATCATTGCGTCATACAACTTCGCTGTCAAAATACTCTGAAAGGTATGAGTACTGCAAATCTTGAGCCTGACAATTAGAGGGTGGCCTGGGTGTGCTCGTGTTATGACACCCTGCTTTATTCAAGTTGGCCTAAACAGGGTGATAACAATATTACTTCTTAAACTGGGTTCGTGAATTTTTAAGCAGGAGAAAGAATAGTGGATGTAGACATAAACACACTTATCTCAGAGTACAAATATATATTTAGCATTTGAATCAATTAGACAGGCAAAGTCGGCAATATAAATAAGATTTCTTACATGTTTGATGGTTGATCACAATTATAGTAACTTTCGAGATGTTTCCTGAACTATAGAACTTACGTGAATTGAACTGAATACCGGCACAATAAGATGACTTTTATTTAATTGACGAAAACCGAACTGTCTGATGGAAATCCATCTTTCACTGGTCTGCTAATTCACGTTCACTTGTAACACACTTTACGAGGGTGGCACTGACATTACGAACTGAGGAACATTGTTTGGAGTTGAGAGCTTAACTGTTGGATCTTGGAACTGCTCTGACTTCTGATTCTAGTTTCAGAGAATTTATAGGAACTTTTCATGAGAAAATTATAGGAACCTCCCATCCCCGCTAATTACTTTAATTAGTGGTTCATGTCGTTTTTGCCAAATGTAAATTATTCTAAAAGTATGGTCATGTTAAGAGCATTTGATATAAACTATTTCAGACATAAATCTTATATTTTTGCGCTTTTTCCATTAATCTTCGATTAAGTTAATATAAACATAAGTTGGTTGAAGGTTACTGGGATAATTAATTTTTACGGCTGCAGATGTTATGCCCATAAATTATACACGAGCTAACTTGAAGTGTAAACAAAACTAACGTTCCTATTGGTTCCCCAATTTCCTCTTCTCGAATTATCCTCCCTTCAATGACTTCGAGTGACTCTATTCAGACTATATTCTTCAGTTCCAAAGTGTTTCACCAAGCTGGTAAGTCCATCCTATAGTCGTATATCGTATTGTGCCTCGTATTTATAAAATGTTTATATTCTATATCATACTTCAATCTCATTATAATATAACATATGAATATTCTTAATAATCTTTAAAATCCTTGTAGACGACATTGCCATTATAATAAATGCATCTAATTCGTACATTCTTCCATGAAACAAAACTTTCCTTGAGTATAAACATAGCTTGGTACTTATAGGAAATATCGGCTGGAGACATCGAATTTGTTTATATTTCGAGCCGAGACGACCTAGAGACCCATATAAATATTAAAAACAGGTGGCCACTTAACCGAATATTTGCTGGTACATGATATCGAACTCGTAACGATTCATTCATCAGTTTTTCTGGACGATAAAATATATTGACAAAATTTGGCATCATTACACTCGTCTGGTCTGCCTGCTCGGAATCGCTCGTGGTGAATGATATAGACATGAAATCTATGAGAGCCTGAAGAAAGAACACATTCTCAGCACGTAGGTTATACTATACAATTGAAGAATAGTCGACTTATCCACATTTTTTAATCGATGTTTAACTATAATGAATAAAGTTGATTCTTTCTCGTTAATTTCACCGAACCTAATTTTTGAAGAATAGTTTATATCACTAAAATATAACCAATAACTGGAACGCTAATATAGGTAGATGCGCGGGGAACTTATGATCCCAACTATGCGAACTGATGCGAACTGAGATTTCAGATTATGCGCCGACGCAGTAAAAGTAAAGGTACGAAAATCATGTCTTTGATCACTACAACTGTATACATTTGATGACGTACGTCTGTGATGAGATGGCACTTTTTGTTTCGTGTTAATTCTCACTGGTCAAGTGGTGAATGTTCATTCGCCAAATCCAAGTCAAAGAGAAGTTGTTCAATATCGTCAATTTGCCCTGTTTGATAGTTTGATAACATTTTCATAAACAAAAAAAGGTTGAAGGTACATTGCTGCAATGCAAAAACTGCTCAAATTCTAGTTTAACCTTTTTTTGATGAGTTGAGATTTGAAACTTATTCTTGAGCTGTATTATTTTATCTTGAAATCATCTATTTTCAGTTTTCAGCTAGATATTGGTAGATATCCAAATATCCAAATATCGAGACTTTGAGCTATGGAAATGTTATTTGTGAAGAACATATCATCATTGATGATATCATATAACTTCTGGTGATAAAAAACGACAAAAACGTGATTCAGTTCCCAGGCTGAATCTTGGTCCTCAAAAGCCTCTGTCAACTATCCAGTGAACAGTGTGAACAGAATTCAAGTTGTTCAAAGTAGAGAAAAGTTATTCAGATTTCAACATGGGCGAAATTTCGGGGTGCTACGTGATTAGTGCTGTGTAGTTTAGAATAAATACATATATTATAATATAATGTGCTTCATTCTATATGAAAATTGTTTTTTTCACTGTTTACTTACCATATTGTGTCACAGGAACTAAAATTATAATTACAAAGATTGGTTGATCACAAACTTATTCACGGATTATAGAATAGAATTTATTCGTCGCTGAAGAATTTTACATACACATAAAACGATACATACATAGAAACTTGGAATAGTTAAAGAACGTTAAGAAATATACAATCAAGACAATAAATCCAAAAAAATTCAAACAATATGATTGATTAAAAATATGAAAAAATCCTACCACCAGTTTCGATTTAATTCGTGTGTATAATGATTTCCATAATTCGCTCCAAAAACTTTGGTTTCACCCTGGAACTGCTAATTTAGATAATTCTTTATGTAATGTTTCTTCAGAGATGTTAATGTTGATAATTGGTCCCAAAGCACAGTACAGGTGGTCTGTGTAACAAAGGCTAGACCGGACCTGGTTACAGTAATAGTGCGCATGCTTCCGGCCTGAATTATTTTCAGTCTGCGCGAGATTCAAAAGGGTCTATGCTTCCTTCGGCATTCCAGTTATTGGTTATATTTCAGTGGTTTATATGGAAAATTTCAATACTTTCCTTTGGTGTAACTGTATCGTGGATACGGTGAACAGCGTGAGCATGGCTTTCAGTACGTTATTGAAGTGAAATCTGTTCGGATCCCAACTCCTTTCTTTTATCTCGGGTCTATTTATATCACCGTCTACTTAGACCAAATAGGTACCACTTAAAACATACCATTGTTATAGTTTTGGAGTTGAACATATCTCCGTACAAACTTACTTGCATTCTGCAGCTGTCATCTTGGAACGATCAGTACAGTGCGACAACTTTCCCTAGATTCATTAGAAATCAGACTCATCATCCTTGAACACATAAGATTGTTCCACCAATGCAGATGTGGATTCCATGCACGAGTAACAAATTAATAGACGAGAAGCCAGTTGTTAGAGACATACATCGTGCGAATAGTGTCGTGCAATGATAACTCTATTAAATAAATATTGCAAATGCGATCACTTGTAGTCATAACTAGTAATAGTAGCGATACCAATAAAACATATATATGTGTTGAAAGAACGCTCCTGCATACTCTAAAAGTTATAAAATAAGTGTATAGATAACAAGACTCGTTAACACCCGCCAGATGCAATAACCTGAAAGCCTTAGCCCGATGAGACACAGTTATGCTGTACCAGTTGATAGCTCAGTTGCACAATCGATAAAATCACTGTCCCGAATGAATTGAGTACAATATTCTGTTTGAAGCGTCCCACAGTTGTCGCTGATATCTGGTTCAACCACAGATTAGAAAGGTTATCTAATATGTGGTTCATCATACTGTGGAGGAACATCCGAGAGAAACTGTGATGGATTCCTCTGCATCTGCCAATGTATCAAATGAACAATTGCGTATTTTACGTATAATCTCGAGTTTCACAGCTACTGAAGAAAATGAACGATTACTATCTACATTTCAGACAAGATAGCATCCTTAATGAACTTGAATGATCGCAGAGTGTGAACAAAGAAAAACTTTGTAATGATCACTACTTATTAACTTATATACCAAGATCCATTCAGGCATGCGAAATACAAATTTCCATTGTCAAGCAAAATACCCCAGCGGCGAATAATGATGATAACAAAACATGAGGAGAAAGAAACTGTAGGAACAGGAAATGAAGAAGATAAAGCTAATCAGAAGTATAAATAGTCTGGTAGGAATATCAAACTATCGAAGAGAATAGATCCTGAAGCAATTAAATATAGGATTCAACCATTCAGAACAAAGCAAAGATCAAAAATCACCTGCCACCTTTATCGGAACATTAATATGATATAAGGTCACGAAAACAATCCTAAATTACTAGCACTATTTCATTGTATAGAATAATAATCTTCGGAACCACATTTTCTCTAGTGGGGATATCACAGGATTCATCTGAGGAAATAGAGAGAACACTTTGAATCCAGAAGCAGATAAATATAATACCTTTATTAAGTATAAAGATTAAATCGAAATTTCCAGATACGCAGTTTGAATTCAGCTTTTCATCAATTCATAACTGCATGTTTTTGACAGAGGCAGCCTCAATTATTTAAGAATGTTTTAGCTAAAACAGCTACTCGAGCCGAATGAACAGAACAGTAGAAGGTAGCCCAATACACAAATCAGTCCAGGTTTTCCACTGAAATGGATTTCAAAAAGTGAGAATTTTGAACGAGACTTACGAAGTATCTTCAAGGCCGGAATTTCATTGAATGCACCTGATATCGCACAAAAAACTGCTCAAGCTAGTCAGCTTCTGAGAATTGTCAGATTGAATTCCTTCAACTCAAATGAGTATCTAGAAGGTAATGTGAAGACAGTCAACGATGCAGATATTCTTGCCATCACAGTTTCATATTTGTCATATTTGGGGTACCCAGAAGTAAATCAAAGATTGTGAAACCAATCCCTCAATACTTGCTGAATATGGTGAATTGTGATTATCATAATATAAAGGCAGTGTGCAGGGATTATTTCTTTTTCGAATGATTCTTTGGAAGTTGCAAGCAAACTACCCCAGATATATGAGGATGAATAATCCATTAGAACGGAGAGTCAGCGCGTGAGGCGTTGGAACTAACATCAATCAGTACAAAGGGTGTTTTTAAAATAGCGTTCCAAACTTCTACAACATGTATATTAAAATATGTTTGAATATTTCTTTAATCGATCGATAATTTTGACGATGCTGTAGAAAGACGGAATTATATAATATCACATATATATAATATAATGTATAGTAGAACCAAATCTTTCCGAATTCTTAGTTACAAAAACTAATCCCCTTAGTGTTGGGATAATAAAAGTATAAATTTCAAAAGAGGAACGAGCATGCCTCTAGCTTTATTATGTGTGCATGTATACAGAGTTGAACTTTCTATGATTGAAATTAGTTTCGAAATAGATACCTACTGAGCACCAATATGGACAAGTTTAATTTGTTGTTTTGATATCAGAAACATCCCAGCTGACCATACATGAGAGCACGAGCGATTATTTTTTGGATTAGGGGAGAATGGAACCTTCATTTCGACATGGTGTTTTGAAATAACATATTTTCCAATCTTTGTTTATCAGTTGCATCTTCTGATTCGCTTTTTGAATATTCAATGGCGGCCTACAGGAACGGAATTATAGTAAGGGCATTTTAGTGATTGATAGTCATATAAATGAAATGAATGTTTGAATTGGAATTCTGGATTTGATATCAGGATATTCACATATGAATTAGAACAGACAATCCAAAATCATGAGGGCGTTACCCATTACTCAAATGCTTCTCGAACAGATATATGAGATCCAATTGATATAAATCACTGAAATCAGAATAATTTCTTACGGATCATCCGAAACGCGGCAGCTATCGCATGTTGTGGTCAACTGGAATTATAAGATTGGAACAATATATTCATATTATGGATGTCGAAAAAGTTCATGACCAATAACTACTATAAGTCCTGATTCTCTTGGAACAGAAGCCAATCAGAGCAAACCATTATTGTTATGACCGGAAGAAAGCCACCTTATAGAAAGAGCGCCGATCGGAAATTCATCCTGATAGAATGTTAATTCAGCTGATTATTCAAAAGTCTTCGCATCGCGAACGGGTGAAACGAAAATGGCCAAAGTTCACCATAAAAGCAGGGCCGTACGAAGAACTACTTCAGAAGCTTACCAACATCGCATCGGCATACGCGCGCTCCAAATCGACACCGGAATCGAATTGACAGAAGTCGCATCACATTGACAGCGGCCACATAGACCATAGACACATTGCGGCAGGCTGTCAGCCAGACAGACAACAGTATTTAACTGAGCGTGATCTGTGAGCGAAACGGGCGCATTTCTACGCATGCCGCTATCCGACCAAACTGCAGCCAGAGAACATGCAGATCTACACCATCACTGATGTGCAGCTAGGAAGCTCGGGAATTCACCTTGAACAGTTGCACTCCTATCACAGCGAACATGAACTGCAGAAGGTAGGTAACCAGCATGATATTGCCGATCGTTTTAATGGATACTATCACGCATTTCACTACATACTAGCCATAGGAAGATTCGGCATGGAAAAATAAAAAAAATAAAACAGTCAGTGAGGTAAATGACACGTCTCCCAACATACAGGCGTCAGTAGGATTTCGTGACGCAGTCGCGGGGTATGTTTTCTTATTGGTAACACGTCACTCACCATTCACCAATGAATTATGTATTCAAATTCTAGAAAGAAGTACAAGTTATTTCTCTATGTTTTCATTCCGAATCTCTCGATATCCAAAATAGGTTGAACATATCCTAGAGTATCGGGGGTTTCATTCACTTCGACATTATTTATCTTTGGCTCCGACTTGAGAAGCTATTCTTCCGTTCCACTCTTTAAATTGTGCCGAAAAAACACTGACCCATTTCAAAATTTTGCCGTTTATTCATGTCTCTGTTGCAGCAGTAGTGGAAACATGAACACCAAATTCAGTAGAATATATGAGGTTTTGTGAGCTCCTTCGTTCAATTGTCAGAGGAGTCACAATTGTTTTATCTGTCGGAACTTCACCGATCCGTGTTATATCTCTGTGAGGTTGTCAGGTACAAACAGGTGAAAAGATGATGATAATAAACCCTCATCGTAAATTTAATTCCTTATCCAATAGTATGAGGTTGCCTTGTCAGACGTTAGGGCACATCCATGGTTGCCTAGATCAAAAACGAAGTCTCAATTGCGAACAGGGAGGGTGGCAGATAAGTGTTTTACGCGCCACTACATTCGACATACGAGGTTGCAGAGAGGTTTGCGCAAGGCATCAGCTGCTGAGAGAGCTGTTCAGTTCAAGAAAAGGAGAGATATTCCCCTCACTATATCTGTGATTGGCGATTCGAGTTCGAAAAAGATGGAGAATATATAAAAGATGGAGAATATATAAAAACGAAAATGATCTCAATTTATTCAAAGTGCTTAGAGCTCGCTCGAAATAGATTTCAAAAACTATCTACATTCTATTGAACATGAATTACCTTCTAACTCTAAGCAATTCTGGAAATATGCCTCTATCAAAAAACAATGCGCAAGTAAAATCCCAAACGAGCTTATTTATGATGACACCACAGCGAATAATGGACAGGATATTTGCAACCTGTTCTCAATTTACTTTCAAAGCATGTACACACAAGAAACACATGACTTCAATTATAATAGTTCCCCGACAACTAATACTAATAACGAACTACATTACATTCAATTTACAGAAAACGAGGTAGAAAACGGATTGAAAGAGCTTGATAATAAAAAAGCTGCTGGGCCTGATGGATTACCACCATTATTTTTGATAGCATGCTCTAAATCTTTAACTAAACCCCTAACTTTGATTTTTAATCAATCAATTGATAGAGAAAAATTTCCCGATTACTGGAAAAACGCGGATGTAATACCAATTTTCAAAAATGGAAAGAAAAGCATTATACGAAATTATAGGCCTATCAGTAAACTATCTGCGATTCCAAAATTGTTTGAGAAATTGATTTACAAATATATGCATTTTCTTGTGAAATCCATCATCATATCAGAACAGCATGGTTTTTTTGCAGGGCGATCATTGGAATCGAATTTAATAGAATATAGCGAATATTTACATAGTAACATGGACCACAGACTACAAGTTGACGGTTACACCGACTTCAGCAAGGCGTTTGATAAGGTTAGCCACAATTTGCTTCTCGAGCGGCTTGCTGAGGTTGGGATACGTGGCTCACTCTTGAGATGGGTGGAATCTTATATAAAAAATAGGTCCCAATCTGTAACGGTTCAGGGATTTCGTTCGGAAGAGTATATCACTACATCAGGTGTTCCACAAGGATCACACTTAGGACCTTTATTTTTTATCATATATGTAAATAATATAGAGTCGTGTTTCAAACATGCCAACTTTTTGTTATATGCAGACGATATGAAATTTTATCTAACCGTACGAAATTTGAATGATTGTTATAAGATCCAAGACGACCTTAATAGAATAACAGAATATTGTAATTCTTCTAACTTATACTTAAATTTTCCAAAATTTCATTGCATAACATTTACAAGGAACATCAACTTGGTAAAATATGATTACTCTATCGAAAATGATCAAATAACCAGGGTGAGTAAGATTAGGGACCTAGGCATTATATTCGATTCCAAAATGATTTTCGATCTACATATCGAATCAATCGCAAACTCAGCCTCACGGATGTTAGGCTATGTAATGAGAACATGTAAAAATTTCGAAAACATCAAGTCTTCAATTTGTGTTTATAATGCATTTGTGTATAGTAAGCTAAATTTCGCTTCTATTATATGGTGTCCTCAATACAAAACATATATAAATCGGCTTGAAAACATCCAGAACAAATTTGTCAAATATATTTGCTTTGAACAAAATTTTAATTACAACGGCGACATTGAAAATGCGAGAAAACATTTCAATATTATATCCCTATCAAGTAGAAGAGTGATCTCTGATATTTTATTTATACACAAAATTTTCTAAAATTCCGTAGACAATGTCAATATACTGAACCAAATTGAAATCAACGTTCCTAATCGGCCACTTAGAACAAATCACTTATTCCACATACCTTTTCGGAGAACTAATTCGTCTCAATATTCTCTTTTATGTAGAATTGTTCGCAACACTAACAGGTACAATGATCAAATTGATATTTTCTCTACATCCCATCAAAAATTAAAGACCACTTTGAAACGTCTCATCCAGCTTAGAGGTAATTAGTTAGGCTAATTGAATTATAAATTGTTTCTTGTCCTTATTACCTTTATATAAATATTGTTTTTGTTTTTTGAATTGCTGGTTTGAAAATATTATTTAAGTCAAAGTTAATGGATTGTTACTTTAATATCCGGATTTTTACAACTCATCATGTACTTATGCTTTATTTCTAGGAATTATGTAATAATGTAGATACTGTAGTGGACTTGGTGTCTGTTTGTATCTTTCATGACCATTGAATAAATAAATAAATAAACCCTATTTCATCTCATTTTCACTTTCAAATAAAATCTCTTTTCAACATTTTTACAAAAATATAAAGAGTGCCCAAATGGTACCGCAATCTTAGAAAACTTCTAAACGGGACAAGGTATCAAAATGCTGTTTTCACTCTTCGAAAGTAGGCCCCCATCGTGGTCACATTCTAAAATCATTTTGTTTTATATGAGATGTCGCACCAAACTTGATTTTTGTTAATCGAAAGACTATATTCCATTGCAAATTTTAGATTCTCCCTGTGAAGTTGATTTATTCGATCTGATTTGAAAATAAAGATAAGTAAGATGAAATAGGATTCGAACTCAAGTCGCTGATCACCTCCGTCTATCACACATAGTTAGAGGTTTCAATCTGAGGGTCATAAGTATCTATCTCCTTTTCTTTCACTCAGCATCAGCTGCCTGGCGCACACCTATATCTCTGCAATCTTGTCTGTCGCATGTAGAGGCACGCACAACGCTTCTCTGTCACTCTCCGTGTTCGCGATTGAAACTTTTTTTGATCTATAGGCAACCATGGAAGAGCTCTACTTTTGACAAGGCGCACTCATACTATTGGATAGGAAATGACATGACGTTTAAATACACAATAGAATTATTCTAATAACCCATAAGGGTTTAATATCATCATCTGTTCACCTGTTTGTACCTCGCAGTTGCCCCAAAGGAAAGTAGGCAACCTATTTTTTTCTTATTCCTCATGTGATATTCTATCGACTGAGGCTCGATTTCCATAAATAACATATGGGGAAAGATTATGAAAAAAGTTAATCAAAGATAATATTATTTTACAATATTGGTCCGTGATTTAGCTAGGCAACCTATGTGCGATTAATTAATGTATATATTATCATCATAAAATAACAGATTAAGGAATATACTATATCAAGAATTCTAACAACTGCACGTAATGAATCACATGATCTATAATCGGACATGTGAATAAATATAATATAGCCCAATATTCATAGTTGATTTTTCATACTCACCGTGCTATTACAGATCGAATGTATACGGAATAAACATAAAGCAAGAGTCTTTGAAAAATCCATTTTCTATGCCTTTCCCATGGGAAATTCACATATGTTTGTACCCCTCTTCCGATGGCAACCTAATATATGCCTTTATATGGAAGATGTAGTAGAATACAAGAAATAAGATGGAATTGTCACTATATTTCAGATATTAGAAAGGCAATAACAAAACTGTCTACACATTATTCCACTTGTGAATGATTCGAGTAGGTAATCGAATTCTGTTTCCCGAGAGATATACGATTTGAATTCGAAGGTAGGTATATTTTTATGTTCATTCGTCCCTGAACAACATTATCAATTCTCAAGTATAGATTGATGGGTACATAACATCCAGTATTCTAGTACCTCAGATTGGGATGGATTCGGAAGTATATTTCATTTCATTCAATACATGGAATCCACTTTCAACCCATATTATGTGAATTTAATTGCGTGGATTGTAATGAATCGACAATCTAGAGCTAAGATATTCCCAATAGAAAAGAAAACATCGAAATGAGTTTCGAAATTTCACAACTATGATAACCATCAGAGCAAAATAATTGGTGATTGCGAGGCGAAGTCATAGCGAAGCCAAACATAGTCACTTGGGATACGAAGAAAGGATGCTATTTTTTTCGCAACCATATTAATTGATATCTAATCAATGAAGTATTCAAATTATATAGTTTCAATATTAATTTCACAATAACTGATTGAATATTATATGTAGTTTCCTGTTGAATATAGTGAATACAAACCTAAATCGTTCATCAATAATGGTATAGTAATCACAATTATACACAACCTTATCTCATAGTTTCTACAAAACAACTTTAGCTGCCTATACATATAATATTTCTTGTGAAGAAACGTCAATTTCAGGATTCAATTCCGATTCAGAAATGGAAAACTTTCGAGTTGTTCGTTGAAAGATGATTGATTAATTTACTTTAACATACGTAATATATGATATCATTCACTGGAGGTTGACCACCCTTTCAATCATCGGGAGATGATATAATAACATTTTCTCACTGTTCTTCAAAGTATTATGTAGTGAAGTTTTGATCATTCATGATTGAACATTGATTTTCATATCTTATTCGCGGTTGAATCACAATAAGGAAATGTGTATCCAGAGGGAGATATAACAAATAAATATGTATAAAATATGCAACGAAAATAGATTCCATGGGAATTAATCACATATTTTTCCTTGCCCGAGAGCCAGCTGTCATTTCTTGTGATTCCCAAATGTGACTTCCTTCTACTCCCAGGTAGCTGTACCAGCATTCAAGTGATGTAGGATGCTTCCGTCCACTAGCTGTCCATCCTAAGTAATCGAAGTCCTCGTATTGTCCTCTCATAAGATGAACCCGTGCACATATTCTGTCCATCCCAGATTCCATTCCATAAGCCTTCGTATACTCTTGTACTACCCTGACGTATCGGTCCATGCAAGTCCCTCCTACCGAAAGCATAGAGTTTGAGGTCATCCACATAGTATAAGCGGATGACCTCATGCCTTCGATGACTTGGGGTGGTCCGCAGTAATAGCCCCTCGTTTTCCTGAATTCAACGGGTAGAGGCCACACTGAGATGCAGAATAAGAGTGTACTTAACTCTCCTCTTGATGATGACCGGCTCTGCCAAGATTTTGGCAGTGTGTCATGGACTCACTTTAGTCCATGACACACTGGTTGTCTTGCTGACTTCGCTTTCATCTTTTTCACGCTTCATCCTGCCCAATCAACCAGGGAAGCCGATTGAGGTGGTATCTTCGTTCGAGAGGACCGAATGGCGTCGTACACGGCACTATTGATATGCCAGACGTCAATTTCTTCTGGGAGAGTGTCATGGAGTGACCGCAGTGCCTTTATGGTCAGGTGGCTCTAGTTCTTTCTGATCTAACTCACCTCTCCCACTGTGCGAAAAGTCGTACTAGTAACGTTACTAAAAAGTAACCAGGATATACATGTTACGTTACGATTCTTGTGCCCGTGATGTCTCAAAGACTATCTTAGAGTCATTATATGTCCACCAACATTACAATATCTCAGGAAGTAGCAGACGTTGAATAATAGTCGAACCGGATACTTCCCATGAAACTGCCTTGTTACATTGAAAGTACTTTCTGAAGTGTTTTTTGAAATGCCTCTGTCATGTCTCAAGTCTTTATTTTGTGACATCAAAAGTTCATCTCCTGAATGTACCTGACTTGTGATTGTAATACTTTCTAATAATAATAATAATAATAATAAACGACTTTATTCACTAGTTTTAGATTTTATTCAGCACAGTTCGAAAACACGTCTACTCCATCAGACGGTCGAGATACTAATCCCTACTAGATACTAGATACTAGATACTAGATACTAGATACTAGATACTAGATACTAATAACGTTATTATTCTGAAGATCTGATTATACAGGGTGATTCCTTATACAGAGTGAGTCAAAAGTGCGTGTTTGCTCCATATATCGATAATGCTGATATATGTATATGAAAAAAAAATATTGGATTGAGTGTGTGTGGTGCGCTTTAGAAGTAAACACTGAGTGAGTAGCTTAGCAGATAAATCCTGAAGAACTGCTACAAGCTAAAAGGTAAAAATATTAGAATTGCAAACGACCAAACCCTTAAACAGAGACAAGAAGGGAAAATACTGAGGAAACATCTCAATCTAGCTCGTCTCGATGATAAGAATGAAAATTGTTTCATAAGAAGAAACAAACTCATAGTAGATAATATATCATACTCACCAGAAGACCTTGAGAACATAGGGATAAACGAAGACGTGCCTCAAGGGAAACCAAATAGTGCACCAGCAACACCTACTCCTCACCAAGCAGCAAATAAAACCATCAAAAAACAAAAACAGGCCACTATCAACAAGACTAGAAGTGAAGCAGAATCATCCACAAAGGGCACAGAAACCCCCAAGATCAAAAAACAGGACAAGGAAATTTCGCAAATTGGTCTCTTCTTTTTTGTCTCAATCTTCAATGTTATAGGAAACTAATCTTGATAATAATGGCTGATAATTTTCAGAATCATATTATATATCGATTACTATAATTTTAAATCCATAATATCTCACCATTATAAACACTTACATTTCTGAATTCTCGATTCATTAAAAACATTTGTATATGTCAGGTTTGAATATCGTAAAAATAAGTATCTTATCCTGTTCTGTCTTTTCTCATGTATATATATACTAGTTAGGCGAGTTTTTAAACAATATCTTTAGTATTATATTTTCAAAATGGATCAATATGTCAGAGATTTTAGCACTAGTGAAGTAAAAACAGAGGAAGTATCAAATTTCAGAGAGTATGATGATATTTTGAGAATAAATAGCAGCTATCCGAATTTCAAAATATTTCACAATAATATTAGAAGTATAGGTAAAAACTTCAATCAGCTGCGCTGCTACTTAGAACAACTTACACAGTTACCAGAATGTATTGTCTTAACCGAAACATGGAACTTGAATGATCTGAGTCTATACAATATACCTGGATATGATTTAATTTATAATTATAGTAAGTTCAACCAAAATGATGGCACAATAATTTATGTGAAATCCGATTTGCAATACATGAAATTATAGAATTCACTAACGATTTGAAGTTCTCGATGCTAGAAATAAAACACTTCAAAAAAACCTTTCAGATACTAGCTGGATATAGACCCCCCGCTTATTGTGTGGAAATGTTCCTGGCTAATACAAGGACTATTTTGAAAAATTCAGTGAAGAGCCCAGATTATACGCTTTTCCTAGGTGACATCAATATAAACATCAAAGATGGAGATTTAATAAGCACGGAGTACTTAACAATCATGCAAGAGTTCGGATTCATATCAACGATTAATAACCATACTCGGGTAACTACAAACAGTAGATCATGCTTAGATCATATATTCGTGAAAACCTCTACGGATCTTGAATTCCTCTTACCCATGATTATACAAACGAATGCAACCGATCATTTCACAACATCCTTGCAAATTATCTACGAAAATAAATTCAATGATAATGCGGCAAATAAATTCTATATCAACTCAAAAATCGAATATGATAAGCTTGAAATTCGGTTACGCAATCACAACTGGGATATTGTCTATGATACGGAAGATGCCGAAAATGCGACAAATTTGTTTATGAATGTTCTGAATGATGAGATTAAGAATTGTACAACAACTCACAAATATAAAGTTAAAAAACGTAAAACATGGGTCACCAACGGACTCATAAAATCGATAAATACCAGAGACAATATGTACCAACAATTACTAAAGGAACCAGATAATATTATGCTTAAACGAAACTATACCGAGTATAAGAATCATTTAAGAAATCTTCTGAGAGTAACCAAGCTGCAATACTATCGTGAAAAAATTGAACAGAATGCACAAAATAGCACAAATCTATGGACAACTGTGAATGAAATGTGCCCAAAAAATAATCCAAGTTGTCGAGATATTAACGCGATTCAGCACGGTGGGCAAAAAATAACGAATGAAAAACAAATTGCAAATCTATTCAATGAACACTATATAAAAATTGGCGAAAAGCTTGCCGGAGAAATTAATCAAGACCCTCACTTCATTCCTCCCGAAAAAAATAACTTTTTATCCTCGATATTTATGAAAGCGACAAACGCTAATGAAGTCAGTAGTATTATTTCATCACTTAAGAATAAAAAAGCCCCTGGAATGGATGGCATAAGAACAGAGACAATGAAATTCTTAGCACCTTTGATAAAAAACCCGATGGCCTCCATATTCAATAAATGCATAGAACAGGGATATTTTCCCAACATCTTCAAGAAAGCGGTGGTCAAACCAATCTTCAAGGCGGGAAATAGGGATGATGTTATAAATTATAGACCGATTTCCTTAATAACAACAACTGCAAAAATCCTAGAAAAAATAATAAAAAAGCGTCTAAATGAATACCTAAACAAGAATAATATCATATCAAATAGCCAGTATGGTTTCAAAGAGGGAGTGTCAACTCAAGATGCAATTCTCGCACTCACCACAGAAATGTATAATGCATTGGATGAAGGAAAACCGTCTCTGTGCGTTTTCATTGATCTTTCCAAAGCATTCGATACTGTGAGTCATGCCTTGCTTATTGAATGCTTGGAAAACATCGGTATAAGAGGAAAACCTCTTGAACTATTCAAAAGTTACCTAACTGGTAGATCACAATGTGTCCAGGTAAGATCAGAAAGAAGTGATCTGAAGGATATAAAATACGGTGTTCCACAAGGAACCGTCCTTGGACCACTTCTTTTCAATATATATCTGAACGATCTCTTCAAAATACGCACTGAGGGAAAAATTATCACCTATGCGGATGATACGGCGATTTTTTATACCCACGATAACTGGCAGTCCCTGAAAAATATTGTTGAACAAGATATACGTCTTATACAAGGCTTCTTCAATCATAGGTTGCTGACGATAAACTTTGATAAAACCTTTTTTCTGCCTATTTACATCGACAAGAGAAATACCCCCACATATAATACCCTGATAATCAACAATGAAACATCGATAAAAATGTGCCATAAAATGAAATATCTCGGGCTAATGATTGATAATAACTTAAAATGGGATCAGCAAATCGATTTCATCACTAAGAAAATGCAATTTCTGATTTATAAAATGAAGTATCTGAAACATCTACTGGATTATAAATCGATGAAAACCTCATATCAAGCATTAGTCGAGCCACACCTTATTTACGGAATATTAGCTTGGGGAGGAGTGGGAAAGAGCTATATGGAAAAATTGATGATTGTACAAAAACGCTTACTAAAGATTATCTTCAACAGAGATCTCACCTACCCCTCAAATCAATTATTCAGTGAAGTTGGTTTGCTGGACCCACGACAACTATTTTTTTTACGTGGTAACATCAGACAACATCAGTTCAAATCAGATTTAAAATTCGCAGATCACCAATACAATACCAGAAATAAACAAACCACCTACGTTGCCCCCTTCAAACATAAATCAAAAGGTCAGAGATGCTTTTCCTTTATAGGTCCAAAAATATATCAGTTTCTTCCTGCTGAAATTCGGAATATTCACAGTCCACGCATTTTCAAAAATAGAATCAAAACACTATTATTTTCATCACCAAGGGAGACAATACATCAACTGCTCGAATGAGTTCAGGATAACTGATTTGATTGATGAAAATCACTCCTCATATTTTACATTTTATTGTCATTATTTTTACTATGAAAATTGATACTCCTTATCGTTATTATTGATATTTTTATTTTTGAATGTGAATCACTCCGCATACAGGCTCTGCCTTCAGCGGATTTTTCAAGGTTTATTAATTAATAATTTATTTTTTTTCATTATCATATATTATATAAATGGTCTGTTGATCATTCCATGCTAGGTGTTAGGATTCACACCAATTTAATTGTCAATTTAATTGTGTTTAGTTTTGCGGCATCAGAATAAGCACGTTTCGAAAATGATCACAAATGTACAGGGTATTTCATTTTTCCGTCATAGCACAAAATAAAGGTATGTTTCAAAATGGGACAACCATTTGAAAAACATATTTTTTTATTGCGGAAAAATGCAAATACCCTGTGAATTTGTAACTATTTTCAAAATGTGGTCTTTCAGGTGCCGCATAACTGTTATGGAATACTTTTTTCCATATATATCAGCATGATATATCGATTCATGAAGCAAACACTCACTGTTGGGTCACCCTATAGAGACAGCTTTAACAAATTTCAACATTGCAACAAGTAATATCTTCGAATGATCGAATTGAACAAGGTTTCTTCATTTCCTAACAGTTCAGAAATAGTCGAGAAAATAGTCTTCAAAGTCATCGGAAATTTTTATATGCAGTTAGTAATTCACAGATTTTGTTGACCAGCTTCATTCCAGATAACATGGAGATATAAAAAAAATATGTGATGAGCTTTGGTTTCATTATCTATATTCTATTTGATCTCCAGTACACATATAAATTCAAATTATTCAGTGTAAATTGGTGGTGCACCTAGATACAGCTCATTATAAAAATTGAACTGAAACTATAAGAATTGTAAAATAAAACACTAATTCTTCAGCATCTTCACTTCATTTTGGTAAGGATCATCAGGTGAAACATTCTATCACTTCAAAAAATGATTTCTGATATTGATGATTGGATATGATGATTCACCTGAAATACATGTAACAAGATATTGATAATTCATCTCAATATTTGGAACAGTTAACTATACCTTCATTTTCCTGATGTTTTTGGTTTTTTCACTGAATCTATACTTTGGCTGATGGTGTCTTAGAGTTTTTCTTCAAAAGTATGCCATTTTTTGATGCTTTCTATAAGTACCTAGTTATTTTTTGATAATTGGATGATTCACCTGAAATACCTAATAAAATGTTGATGATTCATCTTAAAATTAAGTATATTTTCACACCATACCTCATGATCCTGATGTTTTCCATTCTTAGTGTTTTCCTCCAAAATGATATAGAATTTTTCGGTGCTTGCTATATCTGATGAGAAGTATAGTTTCATCTATAAGTGAATGTAATCAAACACAGGTAGTGTTTCTTCACATCCATCTTCATATTTTTTTGTATCCATGTACCTACTGTATGGGCACTTTCATAAAACATATTCATGACCTGTAAACAAAAATTGATCTATTGGAAGTGACCATCGATTTGATTTTTATTTATTGAATCAAAAACTCACTATCACACGAATGATTCTTAAACTAACGAGTAACCTATAAATTTTGTCAATTTCAACTTGAGCTGATATGTTTATTCAAAAAATTCACTGAGACATACAACCCTGAATTGATATGTATTATATGTCAGGAAATAATTGGAAAATTAATAAAGATAAAAAACTCACCTCATTAATAACTATGTAAAGCATTGTTGTCAGCATCACACAGCCACACAGTATCTTAGGTAGTACTTCACTCACACAACTCCTCAATAATAAACTATTGTCACGAAAAATTCAAATATGAAGATAAAATTTGATAAAATGTAAACCAAACTCACAGCGTCACAACAAAACAAACGGCGGATTCAACCAAAATGGCGAAATGAGTAGTCAACAGCTGGAATGCTATTGTAATAACATGTATGTGATGAACAAAGTTCGCGATGAAAATAACGTTATATAAAACCTCCTGGGGATGAAACAATGATACATTCGTTCAAATATTGGTGCGAATAAGATATCGCATCGACGTTTTTGGTACAGTTAGCTATAATGAGCCAGCGATGTTGTTTTGGGGATGTAACAACCATGTAACAACCATGGCCCAAATAAGGCGGGCTTGATAACGTCACATGTTATTATAGCTCATTAAAGATGTTTTTCCATAAATGTAGCCATGGGTAAAATAATATAACGTTACAGAATATCCTTGTGATGTTTCTTGCTCAGTGGGCTGATACGTCCCTTCTTTCATCATTTGGCTGAACGTGTGGAACTTGTTGTTCATCCACCTCACCATTCTGCTGATAAGGGACTCAGACGTAGATTCTATAGCGTTATGAGTTGATTCCACAGATGATGCACCCTTCCCATGTATCCCTTACTTGCAGGCTCGCTACTACTGAAGCACCGCAAAAGATCGTCCCTCAGCTCATCTGTCCATTCAAGACATCCGTATTCATCACGGTCGATACCAAGAAATCCATCCTGTTCGACCCCCCTACAATCTACAATCTACAATCCATCCTGTTGAGCCTCACCTCCTTGCCTCTGACCTCTATCCGATTAGGGTCGGTTCAGGCGGTTAGCTCTCAGAGCCCACGGCCGACATTGGAGAAGAGCAATCGTTATTATTATTCGCGAAAATCACGAACCAACAGATGGCGCAGGAGAAATGTCAAAAATTTGACATGAAGGTGATCAACAAACAATTCGTATATGTTATCAATGATAATATGATAATATGTATAAATTTTAAATCACATTTTAGGAAAGGAAAAACCAATCCAAAATATTTGAATGGGTTCTATTGTTTGTTTATCATTTATAGAACGGAAAACAGGTATTTTATATGAGTTTTATGGATTTATTATGTTTTTATAGGCTTTTCAAACCATCTCTGCAAAATCGATGGGGCGCCCAAGGTATTTGTATTTCAAGGATTTCTCTTAATATTGTTTATTTCCAGAATGAAAATAAGTATCCAGAGTATAGTGAAGATGAGAAGAAACCCTTAAAAGAGCGAAAAATTCACATCATACTTTGTGGGATAGATGACCAAAAACACTCAAACTTCAGCTCTACAGCAGTCCTCATATGAAATTAAGATAAATACATGGAAAAGTTAGCTGTGGAAGTGTGAATATATCTGTTAGCTGTAATAATTTTATTCTACTACAAAAATAAATAGAAATAAAAACAAAACAGTCAATTAACTTTATTCTCTGAGAAAAAGTAAGTGTAGTGTGGTGCATCTGATTAAATTGAGATATCTTGAATAGGCATATGTAGGTAGTGTACCAAGAATAACTTTCGTTCCTAGAACTATATTTTGTGCTTGTGGTCTACCAGCCCTTCAAATTCATTTATTTCAATTGATACTTCATTCAATTCATTCTGAATGCAGATTTGATTTCAACAAGCCTAAATTGTGCTCAATCTTCTCAGTTTTTATTTGATGACTTCCAGATCTTCACATAGGGATTGAGATTATCTTTGATCTCGATTCTCTTGGTTTGATTCTTGTTCTTGATCATCTTGAAGTAAAATCGAGGTTTTCATCACAATTGATAAGACAAAACTAAAGACAAATCACATCAATTGATTTAACCTGTGACATACCTTCAATTTGGCATTTACTTGAGAAATCCACTTCTAAGGAGTGCTTATTACAAACGTAAATGTCTGGGGTAATGAGTTATTCTATTTTCAACATAATATTCCATTTTTTACATAATTCTGAAGTGAGGACTTTGTTCCAAAGGAACGATGTCTGTATGGTAGGAGGAACGCTGAGATATACTGAACAAATCTTTATCGATTTCGTCTTCACAACTTTGTGAACTTGCTGCATTTTTCAATAATATTATCAACCAGGTAATAAGCACGAAATAAGTCTTAAAACTATTCTCAACAATTCAAAATCATTGAAATAATACGAAAGTCTATGCTATGCAATAATAATAATAATAATAATAATAATAATAATAAGTTTATTCAAAATTACTAAGATTTACAAATATATTGTGTGAAATATGGCATATAAACATAAAAAATAAACAAACTTGAAGATAACCCATTAGAACCAGGTATGGTCGAGCATGGGCATATTTAACAATTTGTCTTAATTTGCCTATATTCATTTTGTTCTTGTATCTATTATTTTACATAAATCACAGATCTAAGTATTATTTATATAAATTTTTTAAACTGTTTAATATAATTGAAGATCATTGAAATTCTCTACTCAATTCCTAACAACTAACTATTGACTAAATTTCTAACAACTAACTATTAACTAAAATATGGATCAGTTCTCGATCGGTGGTGAATAAGTAGTTTTTGAAAATCTTTTTGATGAGCTGAATCGAATTTATCTGCATCAAGTATATTTTGTACATATCAGGCAAGGAATTGTAAATTTTTTGTGACAGGTATAAGTGACATCTCTGACCTATGGATTTTTTGAAGAAGGTGGTTTGCACTATATGTTTGCTTTTATTGCGTGTAGCGTATTTGTGGTAAATTTTTTTCAAGTTAGATCTGTTTTTGTATAAATATATTATGTTGTTATAATAGTATAGCTGCCTAATATCCATCAATCTGAGTTCAGAAAAAAGTCTATCGGACGGGAAAGTATATGATTTGCTATATATAATTTTCAGAATTTTTTTCTGAATGATTTCTAATTTTTTCAAGTGTGTGTTCGTAATCCCTCCCCAGCTCAAAATTGCATATTGTAGCCGAAACTCTACTAATGAATAATAAATGGTTTTAAGACTAGTTATGTCTAATATTGTTCTTAGATACTTGAATTTAGGCATCATGCTTCTCAGAGTATTTGAGACAGTTGAAATATGGCTATCCCATTTCAGGTGGGAGTCAATTGTGATACCGAGATATTTGATTTTTGTTATTGATTTTATTTCAACTATGGTTTGATCATTTTCAATTTGCATGGCATCAAATGTTGGTAACCCTTTTTTGTAACTACAGAATGGCATGTAATAAGTTTTATCATAATTTATGGTTAGTAATTTATGTCTGAACCAGCACATGATGTCCTGTAAGTCAATTTCCGCTGTTTCTTTTAGTTTAATCCAATTGTCAGCTGTGTATAAAATTGCTGTGTCATCAGCAAAACTTATTACTTTACCCACAGTATTCATAGTAAGTAAACTATTGATGTAGATCGAAAATAGTAAAGGTCCTAGAACCGTACCTTGGGGAACACCATATTTCAAATGCCTCTCACCGCTAAGTTTCCCTACTATTTTCACTGCTTGTTTCCTGTTGTCTAAATAACTTCCTAGGAGCTTTAGTGTTATACCTCTCATTCCTACATCTTCCAATGCCTCCAACAGCTGTTGATGATTAACAGTGTCAAAGGCCTTGGCTAGATCTAGGAAAACACATAGTGCGGGTGTACCATCATCCACCGCCTTATAAATATCACCTAAGAGTGTAGCTGTTGCGTCACATGTGGATAAGGACTCCCTGAATCCATACTGTTTGTTAGATATTATGTCATATTTATTAATAAATCTCAGTAATCTCACCTTTAGACTTTTCTCAAATATTTTTGCTATTCCAGAAATCACAGATATAGGTCTATAGTTAGTTACTATTTTTCTTTCACCTTTTTTGAATACCGGTGTGACAACTGCTATTTTAAATTCATCTGGGCAAATACCTGAGTCAAATATATCATTTATTAAAAACACCAGTGGCTCCGCAATTAAATCAGCCAACATTTTCAATGTTTCAGTTTGGAGTTGATCAAGTCCTGGTGATTTTTTTTGTTTCAGATCTTCTATGATATTTAATATTTCTTTTTTATCTACATGTTCGAGGTATAACGAGTTTGGTAATGGGTTTCTTGTTGGTTTTTCGGAATCTGGTTTTGTTATTTTATTTGCAAGATTTTCACCCACTTTCGCAAAGTAGTCATTGAAAATATTGGCGATTTCTTCTTCATTATTTGTTGTTTTCCCTTCATTTGTAAATATTTCTGTAATGTCTTTTTTTTGTTTTGATCCGGTCAACTCTGATACTACTTTCCATAAATTTTTTGAGCTGTTTTTATTGTTATCTATTTGATTTTTATAGTATGTATATTTTGCTTTTTTTATCAATTTATCAGTATAATGGCGATATTCCAGGTAGGCGTCCCGCGAATCAATGTTACTAGGATCATTTTTGTAATGACGGTATAACCGATTTTTTTCATTAATTGACTTGACCAGACTATCAGTAATCCATAGCTTTCGTTTTATGTCAATCCTACGTAACCTAATCGTACGGGTATTTTGTTGGACTAGATCTACTAAACTATTTATGAGATGGGTAGTTTGATCCTGTATATTCACCAGATTATAGTATTCGCTCCAATCATGGACAAGTAATAATTGTTTAATCTTCTCATAATTTATAATTTTTTTGATCTTATTCTCTGGAAGTGAGGCCACCTCACTTAGTACTGAGAGGCATAGAATAGTAGCTTTATGATCAGTCACATTCGTATCAATAACACTAGTAGTGCACGTTTCATTCAGATTTATATTAGGATGTTTCACAAATATATGATCTATGCAGCTCGCTGAATTTCCGTGTTCTCGCGTATTCGTGTTAATAGTTGATACAAAGTTGAATTCACTTAAATTGTTCATGTACTCATATATTACTTCATCTTCATCATTTAGATTGATATTTAGATCACCTACTAAAATATGATAATCGCCAGCAATATTTTTTGTTTGCTGGAGGTATTGCCGCAAGCAAGAAACAAAGTTTTCAGGGTCGGTTGATGGGGGTCTATATATAGCGGTTATTACAATAGATTTGTTGGATTCTAAAATTACACTTATTTGTATAACTTTGCATTGATCAATATACATTATTTGAGAGCTATATGCATATTTATTCTTTATATAGATGACAACTCCATCGTTTTTATTAATGTCACCTTCGTTGTATATGATATTGTATTCATCTAAATGAAATAAATATATATCATCAATTCTGAACGTTTCTGTTAAAGCAATGAAGTCAAAACTTGCCTCAACCTGATTCAAATAAACCTTCAGCTCATCAAAATTCTTTCCGAGACTTCTAATATTTTGGTGAAAAAGTTTGACGGTACTACTATTTTTCATCGATGTATGACGATTCAATTCATCTACGTCAGAAAATCGTAATGTCCTGAATGGTGTATAGTTAAAATCGCGTATGAATGGATCCATATTTCAATCTGCTATGCTTAAGTCATACATCGTATAAACTGTGATACTAGGATCAAAGAAAAAATAAAACAATGAGATATTTGGCAAATGTCCTACTGTTTTTTTCACGGCTGGGATATCCAATTTACCTTCTACTTATCATATATGTTTTTGTTGGCTCTAGTTTGTCTTTTTTTCTCAAATTCAATAGTACTGGGACCAGACTGTGAATAAATTTTCTTCGCGTTAATTTCTCTCTGTTGATCAGCAGGCGATGATGTAGGCCTTTTTTGACTTTGAGAATGATTATCCGAAACTGTTGTATCCTCAACTACGGAGTTTGTAGTAATGTAATTTTCCAAATCCTCCTGCAGCTCTTCTTTCTTCCCTTCTTCACCTATGTCTCTTCCTTCACTCAGATCTATTTCTTTCAATTTGGCGTATGTATGTCCTACACTATCAACGAAAAGTTTGTTGCGAAATATATGTGCTTTCTTATTGTTTCTTAGAGCCTCCTTCTGTTTTTCAATTAGAAATTTCCTTTCTGTTCTTTCTTCTTGCGACAGATCTTCTACGATCGACAATTTTTTCCCCTTGAGCTTCTTGCAACTTTTCAATATCTTTTGTTTAGTGATAAATCTCAAAAATTTTATGAATATAATCTTCTCATCGGATTTTCCAATCGCATATATATTGTTAATTTCATCTGCAGCAATATTCAATTCTAGGTTTGAATTCAGTATATTCAATGCGAATTGAAGTATGTCACCTCCTTTATATTCCGAGTTGAATATCAGGATATTATTCTCTCTCAGAGATTTTTGTAACTCTTTATTTTGGCTTTTCAGTATTTCAATTTCATTCTCTAGATTTTCAACCTTTTTGGAGCTTTGCACTACTACCTCTTTTAATTCGGTAATTTGTGTGGTGAACGTCGTTACTAGTATTCTATTTTGTTCCGCAATATATTTCTTCAGATCAGCTAGGGCATCCATTTGTTATTTAATTTGGTAGGTCGGCTCACTTACTATTTGCGGCTCACTAATTATGGTCAGCATGGAATGAAATGTTCAACAATTGCAGTAATTTAGAATTGATCGATAATCATCAATTATCAATGTTACTACTTATGTTCAACGATTTTTTATTTGATGTCTTGATTCCACACTATAGTCTTTTCAATCTGTCAGCTGAAAGATCGAATTCAGTTAATCACTTCAACCCGTTTTCACACTCTTTCCAGGACGAAACGAGAACAGTACTTTACTCTGTGAATGGCGCGGCATGCAATGCTGAATTACATTGATGATCACCCTCGAGAATTTGACACCAGAGGCCGCCCACTCCGTGATTTTCGCGAATTATCTAGCAAAACACATCTGAATTGAAATCAGGTTGTTGATATCACTGGTTGCACTATTTTGCACTTTTTGGGGAGATTTTGATAGTGTTCTTGCATCAAGTTTTGATGGTAATCTATAGGTTTCGATATCTTCAAGAGAACATTCACAAATACATGTGTAGAATTATCTTTCAGATAGGTACACTTCTGCCAGTTCAACAGATACACTTCCCTCTGATGAAATTCTTTCATTTTTTGAGCGAGTAGCATCACATATTTTCTTCTCTTCTACTTATTTGCGATACAACGAATTATTGTCTGAATCATCAACGTCGAAGTCAGTTAAATAAGTAAAGTATGTGTTTTTGTGTTTTATCGAAAACATTTTAAAAATGCAATTGACTTCATTTCTCGACAAATTTGGGATAATTTCAGAAAAACAACATGGTTTTAGAGAAGGTGTTTCCACCCAAGACGCGATACTAAAATTAACCTCCAAAATGTATTCAACTCTGGACAAAAGCCAGCCTGCTCTCTGCGTCTTTCTTGACTTATCTAAGGCATTCGATACTGTGAGCCATGACCTACTCATCGAATCGCTCGAAAACTCAGGTATCAGAGGTAAAGCTCTAGATTTATTCAGAAGCTATCTCTCAAATAGACCGCAAAAAGTCAAATTGAAGAATATCCATAGCAAATCCGAAACAGTAGCGTATGGAGTACCTCAAGAAACCGTACTAGGACCAATCCTGTTTAACTTTTATTCAAATGACTCATTTGAGGTCAAAACCAAAGAAGAAATAATCACGTCTGCAGATGATACAGCAATATTTTACTCAGCCCAAGAATGGACCACTTTGAAAGATTTAGTAGAACGAGATCTGTATAAAATTAAATCATGGTTCGAAAGTCAATTGCTGACCATAAATCCTAGCAAAACATTGTTTCTTCCACTATCCAATAATAAATCCACTTTGCCGTTCTTCACTACTCTAAACATTTCTGATGATTTTTCAATAGAGTCTACATTTGAATACAAGTATCTAGGTGTGATTATTGACAGTCACCTCAAGTGGAATAGGCATGTCGAGTATGTGGTCAAAAAACTACATTTTTTAATTTATAAACTGAAAAACCTCCAATATATTTTAAACAAAATCCAATTGAAAACAGTATATCACGCATTAGTAGAATCGCACATAGCTTATGGAATAGTAGCTTGGGGGGCAGTCGGAAAAACTATTATTAATAATCTAGTGATAGTACAGAAGAAAATCATCAAAATTTTATTCTGTAAAACAATCCGATACTCTTCAGACCTTCTATACTCTGAAACTGAAATTTTAGACCCGGGACAGATATTTTTTTGGAATTTGAATATTGAACAGCATAAAACTAAATCCGCTCTGAAAACTAATGAACACCACTATTATACAAGACAGAAACACAATACTTACTTGCCTCCTATAGCTTTAAGGTCTATTGGGCAGAAGAATTTTAAATTTTTGGACCCGAAACTTTACGGTCGCCTTCCGCAATATATCCAAGAAATAAATAATATCAAACAATTTAAAAATAAGTTGAAAGACTATATCAAATCGACCTCGAGGATTGATATACATCTACAAATCGAAAACCCATTCATGATATAGTACTTCGGCAACAGTAAAGTCCCTTCTGGGCCTTCTGATTATAAACTCATTCCTTGATATACTTTCTGGGATATATTGCATTGTTCATGCATGTGTTAATATATGAAAATTACACTCTCGAACTCTAGTTATATTTTTGATTCTTACCTCAACTGTTTTATTATCTCGTATTTTTTAATGTATATATATGTTTTATAATTTATTTTTTATTTGATTTTTATGTATCTCACTATAGAGATTATGAATAATGCTAATATGTATCATATTTACTATTTATATACTTTTTAGCCTGTACCTTTTCAACCTATTCAAGAATTCGATTTCTTACAAGTTTCCCTAGGTTCTTTAGGTTAGCTTATGATAATTCTATGTTGTAGAGGCTCTTCCTTTGGTGCAATAAATTTATTATTATTATATTATTATCATACGTAACAGATGAGACTCCTTCAAATGTTCGAGATAAATAATTATTATCGGTGAGACCAGGTATTGTGGAGGTTAGATTTTCTATCCCTGAAAGTGCTTAGAAATCATGCACATAAAGTTTTGCACGCTAGTAATATTTGCTTATCTTCATTGCTACTGGACTTATCAATTGTTGATAATTAATACTCCATTTCGATCAATCCTGAAAAGAATGATTTAGCGTAAATAATAACACAAAAACACGTACAAAATCTGTTAATCCTCAATCTGTCCAGGGAATAATGATCGAAAGGGACAATACCAAAAACACGATATGAATATGCGTCGATGCAAAACGCACTTCTTACAAGTTCCATGTCTCACATCCATGTCATCACATGAGAGATGCAAGCACAGTTTCCTATAATACTGATACTGCAATATGATCCTGTCGCCGCGTTGTCTCCTAAGTGCTTATGCGGTCTACAAATCTCTGATTTATAAAGCGCTTTAGTTGACAATTCAATTCGAAATGTCAACTATGTCGGTGATCATATTTCATTTCAAGGCCGATTCTATAATTAACCAATCAGGACCGCTATCACGAGTATCATGACTCAAAGGAATATTTGATACCTCCTCAAGATAACTATAATAATATATTGGTATTGAGTTCAGATATTTGAATACTGTTATCATGAAAATATATAGACGAGAATGATCTACGTATGTGAATGTACGTCATCAGCGAGTAGGTACCTACTGTAATTATCTCGTCGTGAAAATATTCAAGACGTTATGACATAAAACTCTTTCTTCTATTTTGGTTGTATAATGAAGTCATTATGAAACGCAAATGCGTGTCGGAATAGTATCTATTTATTTACGTATTTTTTATCATTCGGAGGTTGGTACAATGGAAAATGGAACTGTCAAATGGAAGTCAGAAGAGTTAGGCCCAGCTTACTTCTGAGCGATTTTGGAATTGGTGAATTTCAATTCAGAGTGTGATTTGATTCAAATCAACCATCAATAAAAACAATAACAACATTGCATTTTCCACCGCTGGTTTCGCAAAAATCAAAATCGCTAACAGTAAACTGGGGCTTTACGCTCGTGCGTCAGATTTCAAATATTCCAATATCATCATTGTTACCCATCGGGAATGATTCTGTTTTTTATCGATATTAAATCAATTTCTTTCGATGAAAGACTGATACAAGTCTTTGATATTGTCACAAATGGGAAAATATTGTAGAAATTTCCATAATCTCAAAGGAATCCATAATCATAGGTCGGTCATGTCTTTGTTTATGCTTCAATCTGAATTCATTGAACTGTGAATTTTGGAAAAGTACATGAACATAAATACAACCATGATGCCTTAACATTCGTTGACCTCCGAACACCGAACTTTTGCGGAACGCGACAGTTATGAAAATAACTACAATATTAATAGACTGGGAAATCAATTCAAGAAAATCACTTAATCAGACAGAGTCAAAGAGTCAGAGAGGCATAGTGGAGTTTTGAATAGTGATGCCGATCTAATCTTCGTTCTCTGAGATGGTCCATGGGCCATTCTCAGTTTTATTTTCAACCGCTTCACGGGTGTTAAAGTTGTGAACGATGCATTACCGTACCTCCAGGCCCCCCTATAATTAGACTATGGGATATATTATAAGGTATGTTTTTATTTATATTGTTATCTTTTTTGTTAATTCGAATTTATATTCGCGTTGAATAAATATGTAATGTCCATTTGGTTGTTCACTCCCTATGGATAGAACACGATTTTAGGCAACCCCCGCCTAAAGTTCGTGATAAAAATAATAATAATTAACGATCTTTATTGGATACCCAAAAGGCTACCGACCGAGGTCCTTCAGCCTGTGTTACACAGTGATTATAAAATGGTTTACAATCATATTCGTAGATAGCAAGACATGGAATTATTCAATTTCTACTAATAAAAAAAAAACTAGTCAAGAGGAAATAATGTTTTGAGAATTTCAGTCTTCTTGCACTTGCGCTAAATTGATAAGGCATTCCAATAATGTTTTATCCGGGAACTTCCGTCTTGGGTTCACTGTTGGATCTCTCTGTAGACACTGGGATTGAATAATCCGAAGATTGGATTCGTTTTTGGAAAACTTCAAAGTTAGATTTTTCAGTCTCTCAGATATGGGTTGTACTCTGGTCAGCTGGTATCAAAGTTCGTTTGATGGATGGTGAAGGGGATTTTGAGGGTGCCGGATTTTGGTAATGGCTCTAAGGCTCGTTCTTTCTGCTACTTCCAAATTATTCAGTGCCGTCTTCCTACTATTTATGTATATTGGGTGAGCATATTCAAGAATTGGGCGGCAAATGGTTTTAAAAATATGTGTTGCTGTTCTTCGGCTAATTCCTTTGTTCTTGAAAGTGAGTAATATACAGAATTGTTGAGAATTTTGAGTGTATTTGTTTCAATTGAGTGTCAGTAGACAGTAAATGAAAAGAAAAGATAGAGGCATAGTAGCTGTTTTGAGCAATGATAAATAGTTTTTACACGAAAAGTTCTGTAAGTCGGAAAATATCTCCAATAGTGGAGAATCTGAAGATGTATGAAATACAGGGCTCCTAATTCGAAATTACAAAGTCGTTGCTACTTTTCGATAGAATCAAATCAAATCAAATCATTTATTGGTGTTTCCAATTTACACTTACGTGCTTACACAAGTCAATAAAAAGAATATATACATGTAGGTATGATACAACACACATGATACACACACATACATATAATGGTTTAGATAAAATTCACAAACAATGATAATATTGGTGATTACCGATTCTTAATTAAGTTTAAAATCTTTGACATAGAAACTCTTTTACAGAATAAAAACACTTCCTGAACAAAAACTTTTTCATCACACGTTTGAATACAGTGACCTCCAGGTTTCTGACCTTTTCAGGTAACTTATTGAAAAAATGAATTCCATAAAACTGGCCCATTCTGGCAACGCTTAAGTCGGTAGTAGTTTGTTACAAAGTCGTTATTTTTACGCGTGTCATAATTATGAAACTCATTGTGTGATTTGTACTCACAGTAGTTACTTTTAATATGGATTAGATTTTGTAAAACATAAATTGATGTTTTTCTCAATGAAGACCTCTTTGCAGTCAGCGGTGTATTCCAGATTTGAGACGATTCGAATAGCTTTGCGTTGCAGGCGAAATACCCTTTCTGTGCCAGCCGCGTGTCCCCACTCTAGTATGGCATGGGATAAATGCGGGTGGCACAGAGTAAAGTATGCCTGTCTCAAAACACTAATAGATACATTTTGCGAAAGATTTCTAAGAACAAATATATTAGTCTTTAATTTATTGCATACATAATCTGTATGATGATCCCAGGTTAGTTTTGAATCGATTTTTACTCCCAAGAAAGTTGCAGCATCCAAAGACCCCACAATTTTCAGAAGTTTGTTTAAGTGTAAATAGCATATGCTGGTTTTTTGTTTCATTCAAATATAAAAGGTTGGTTGAGAACCATAGTTTGGCTCTCGACAGTGTCTCAGACGACTCCTCTAGTACTTCGGCGAGTTTATCACCTCTGATAGAAAATGTAGTATCATCTGCAAAAAGGGCATATCGTTCAGAGATTGCCACATGTGGCAGATCATTTGTATATATTAAAAATAGTAGGGGTCCTAGGACCGAGCCTTGTGGGACACCCACTTCTACAGCTCTCCTTGCAGATGACACCCATTTTATACATACTGTTTGATATCTGTTACTCAGATATGATTTTATTAGGTTTATGCTATTACAATTGAAGTTATAGTATGGTAATTTACCTAGCAGGATATCATGTGAGACACAGTCAAAAGCCTTGCTAAGGTCGCAAAATGTTGTAGACATAAATTCTTTTCTTTCGAAAGCATCATGAATCTGGCTCACCAGGTCTAATATTGCAGAGCTTGTACTTCTGCCTGGTCTGTAACCAAATTGATGGTTGGTAAATAAGTTGTGAGACTCGAAATGCTGAAACATTCGGGAGGCCAAACATTTTTCAAAAATCTTTGAAAAGATTGGTAGTAGGGAAATGGGTCGATAGTTAGTTGGGTCATTTACCTCCCCCTTTTTGAATACGGGCCATATAAGTCCCAATTTAAGAGTATCTGGAAATATGTTTTCTTTTATACTCTGATTTATTAATTTTGTCAGTGGAGAAATCAATAAATTTTTTACGTGTTTGCGAATCCTCACATTTAGGCCAAAGATGTCTCTGGCACTTTTATTCTTTAAGTTATTTAATATCTCCCTCACTTCATTGTTTGATACCTCATTAAAATTGAAGGTACGGCAACGTCATAGTGCTAAAAATTATTTATATCGATAGAACATTTCCATTGGCTAATCACCTCTCGACATTCAACACCAGACCCAATCATATATTCAAATGGCCGATCTCATTATCACTAAATAAAAATAAACCATAACTCTGCTAGTTCCAGAATACGTCCCAATCCATTCAATAATTCAGTGTAAAAAGGCGCGAGTAAATCATAAAAAAGAGACCACCATTATCGGGCATATTCAATAGCCCATTATAAGTTCAAGAACCTATTGTGGAGCCCTGAAACTCGATTCCGGACCATTGAATATATAAATATGTCCCTTGAGGGCCCGAGGGTAACACGTTGGTGATGTTAGCTCACGGCCGGCCAGCTCCAAGCGGCACTTTTCCACCAACGGTCAAATTATTTCACATAGCCGGACCGCCTGACTCGATTCTCGCTTACTTCGTGTGCTTCGATTGCGATATTAGGTGAAGTAAATGGGTGTATATATTGAGGAATATATAATGATATCATGAAGCATTCCATCTGCATACTGTTTTAGTTACTCTAAATGCTCAGATTATAGGTACATCATAATATCATAAATTATTTCGCATGATTGATTATACATGAAAAGGATATGAGAATAAATAATACAGGCAAATTAACTTGATGTGATATATCGACCTCGAAAGGATACATGGTCGGGGTGTACTGTCTTCTATTCTCCAAAAATCTAATGTTGATTTACATACCGCTCGGAACAACTTTTCGAATTTATTTTCGGATCCCAAAGTGGGCGGCCAAGACAAATAATTAGCTGATCATAAGAAGGAATGTGAGGACTATCTATACGAATTTTTTCGTCTCATTATATTCACTCTGAATAGCCAGCTCCAAGGTTCGAAATATTAAATTTCATACCGCTCGGAACAACTTTTCGAGCCAAGACAAATAAAAAGTTGTTCCGAGCGGTATGAAATTTAATATTTCGAACCTTGGAGCTGGCTATTCAGAGTGAATATAATGAGACGAAAAAATTCGTATAGATAGTCCTCACATTCCTCCATGTGATCAGCTAATTATTTGTCTTGGCCGCCCACTATGGGATCCAAAAAAAAATCGAAAAGTTGTTCCGAGCGGTATGAAATTTAATGAAGAAAAGTTTCGGACTTCCATTGTCTAAAGGTATGAAGATTTGAATCCTGAGAAAAGAAAAGATGAGTTATGCTGAAAAAACGAAATAAGTGATGAATAAAAATTAACTATTTTATCGAATCAAGAAGATTCGAGTATCAATAAATCAGGTTAGTATTAGTGTTAGTATATATGAAGTCGAAAATTGTAGATTTAAATGGGAGTTTAACTAGTCGATGAGCCTGAAAATAAGAAAAAATTGAATTAGAAATCAATAGCCTGAAAAAGAAAAGTGGAATTAGAAATCAATAGCCTGAAAAAAGAAAAGTTAAATTAGAAATCAATAGCCTGAAAAAAGAAAAGTTGAATTAAAAATTAAAATATAATGAATAAATAAAGAATTAAAATTATGAGAAAGATTCAAATCGAGTTTGTCACGACGTTTCGATTGTGTGTATCTACAATCGTCTTCAGGTGAGAACTAACAAAGTCCTGGGATACGGGGGTATTTATAGGTCAGCTATGGCGGGATTTTCCGGTTCAGTGAGCCGTAACCGGTTGATTCGGCTAATCAGCGGTTTCCATGTGTTGCGGATCTCGACGCTTGGTTGACTGAAAGCGTTATTATTCATTATGTATGCTGCTTCCTTGAATTTCCTCTTGAACCAGTGTTCTTCTCTCCTCGTTTGGTGTTTTTCTTGTGTTCGCCGATTCTGGTTTCCAGTGGTCTCTTGGTTTCTCCGATGTATGATTTGCCACATTCGCATGGTACTCGATAAACACAAACATAAAAAAAACAGTGACTCCAAGAATTGTGTTTATCGAGTACCATGCGAATGTGGCAAATCATACATCGGAGAAACCAAGAGACCACTGGAAACCAGAATCGGCGAACACAAGAAAAACACCCAACGAGGAGAGAAGAACACTGGTTCAAGAGGAAATTCAAGGAAGCAGCATACATAATGAATAATAACGCTTTCAGTCAACCAAGCGTCGAGATCCGCAACACATGGAAACCGCTGATTAGCCGAATCAACCGGTTACGGCTCACTGAACCGGAAAATCCCGCCATAGCTGACCTATAAATACCCCCGTATCCCAGGACTTTGTTAGTTCTCACCTGAAGACGATTGTAGATACACACAATCGAAACGTCGTGACAAACTCGATTTGAATCTTTCTCATAATTTTAATTCTTTATTCATTCATTATATTTTAATTTTTAATTCAACTTTTCTTTTTTCAGGCTATTGATTTCTAATTCAACTTTTCTTTTTTCAGGCTATTGATTTCTAATTCCACTTTTCTTTTTCAGGCTATTGATTTCTAATTCAATTTTTTCTTATTTTCAGGCTCATCGACTAGTTAAACTCCCATTTAAATCTACAATTTTCGACTTCATATATACTAACACTAATACTAACCTGATTTATTGATACTCGAATCTTCTTGATTCGATAAAATAGTTAATTTTTATTCATCACTTATTTCGTTTTTTCAGCATAACTCATCTTTTCTTTTCTCAGGATTCAAATCTTCATACCTTTAGACAATGGAAGTCCGAAACTTTTCTTCATTCAATTTCATACCGCTCGGAACAACTTTTCGATTTTTTTTTGGATCCCATAGTGGGCGGCCAAGACAAATAATTAGCTGATCACATGGAGGAATGTGAGGACTATCTATACGAATTTTTTCGTCTCATTATATTCACTCTGAATAGCCAGCTCCAAGGTTCGAAATATTAAATTTCATACCGCTCGGAACAACTTTTTATTTGTCTTGGCCGCCCACTTTGGGATCCAAAAAAAAATTCGAAAAGTTGTTCCGAGCGGTATGTAAATCAACATTAGATTTTTGGAGAATAGAAGACAGTACACCCCGACCATGTATCCTTTCGAGGTCGATATATCACATCAAGTTAATTTGCCTGTATTATTTATACTCATATCCTTTTCATGTAAAATCAATCATACGAAATAATTTATGATATTATGATGTACCTATAATCTGAGCATTTAGAGTAACTAAAACAGTATGCAGATGGAATGCTTCATGATATCATTATATATTCCTCAATATATACACCCATTTACTTCACCTAATATCGCAATCGAAATAATTTGACCGTTGGTGGAAAAGTGCCGCTTGGAGCTGGCCGGCCGGGAGCTAACATCACCAACGTGAGGGTAACGCATGCTGGGTTGTCGTGCCATCAAAGGACAAGCCTGTGTATGTCACCGAAGAAAGTCTGTCGTAAAAACCATCACAAAGATTCAATTATAATGAATTGTTTTCTTCATATTGAAAAAAATCGGGATGGAAGGGTTTGCAGAGAGGGGTGGATGTGGATTTGGCGAAGCATATTATGTATCAGGTGATGCAAGAGATAAATCGAATATTTCTTCATCACTTTTCCAATAGTTATATTCAGAGTTGATGTTTCAGAAAAGTGGCATATACAGGCTGTTTTCCAAAAGAAGTAGATATATTTTATTCAGATATGGTTGAAATTCACAATAATAGCAATCTTCAATTATACAGTTTTGATATATTTTAAAATCCGGAGCCCTCTAAGCAAGGCTTGTAGTATGGGACAGATTGATTAGAATTATATCGATATTTCTCAAATCATACCACATTGGTAAAATATATGAACCATTGAGAGGTATACATTGAGTTTGACATTATTTATCAAAATTATTATTCAGAATAGAGTGGGTGAGAGAGTATGAGAGAGAGGGAGAGAGAGAGAGTATGAGAGAGAGAGAAAGAGAGAGTGGGAGAAGACTTCACATACTGGATTGACATTCAGTTATTCGAAAATTCTCCTCAACTGTTCATAATAATTGGCCACAAATAATTTTATTTCTATTTTTAATTTTTATGGGACTTGATATTCTTTATATAAAGAGGTAATTGATTATACAATTTTGGACCGAAGTATGTGACAAATTTTTGGTTGTGACTCAACCTACATAGTGTAACATTTATAACCTGGTTTGAAGTCATGCGTGTGTTGTATGAATGTGATATGGTCTGTTTGGGTCTACTCAGAATCCATAGTAAACAATTATATGCATATAGTTTTCTGATGAAACAAACCGGCCTCATGATATAGTTCTTCGGTAGAGTATCTGCGATTTTTTTATCAAGGTATTTTGAATAATGTCCAGATTATAGTACAGGGTCACTCACGGTCGATGGTACCTTAGACGTTTACGGAGAACGGGACGTAGGATTATTCTGAAAATTTGGTTTATTGGGTAATCAGTTTTGTTCTATCGATCTTAAATACTTTCAGCGTTGCTGCGTTGCCGCTTCTATCAAAAAGTAGCAACAACTTTGTTATTTCAAAAGGAACACCCTGTATTTTATTTCATTTTTAGACTCTTCCTGATGAGCTGATTTCGTCGATCTATCATACTTGGGGTATAGCGCGAAATATTACAGAGATATAGGGTGTGAAAAATCGAGATTTTTCAAATTTAGGAATTTTTTGTGCCGAAACTATCCATTTTTGCTCAAAACGGCTTACATGTCCCTATCTCAACTTTCCATTTACTATCGATTGATATTTAATTGAAACAAATACGGGTGGTTCAAAATTTTGAGTTTTGCATCACCCTCCATTTGTTTCTATTAAATGTCAGTAGATAGTAAATGAAAAGTTAAGACATGGACATGTAAGCCGTTTTGAGTAGTAATGATTAGTTTCGACACAAAAAATTCCTAAAATTGAAAAATCTCGATTTTTCACACCCAATATCTCTGTGATATTTCGCGCTATACCCCAAGTATGATAGATCGACGAAATCAGCTCTTCAGGAAGAATTTAAAAATAATATAAAATACAAGGTGTTCTATTTGAAATAACAAAGTTGTTGCTACTTTTTGATAGAAGCGGCAACGCTGCAACGCTGAAAGTATTTTAGATCGATAGAACAAAACTGATTACCCAATGAACCAAATTTTCAAAATAATCCTACGTCCCGTTCTCCGTAAACGTCTAAGGTACCATCGACCGTGAGTGACCCTGTATAGCGACGTCTTGAATAATCCACCCCAAACAATGATACAATATCGAATTATAGACTCAGCCAATGCCCTATAAAACGTCAACATGACATCTCTTCTCAGAATGTTACGAAGTTGGTAGAATTTATACATTAACTTTCGATTTCTTTTCACTGTATAGTCAATGTGCTTGTTCCAGCAAAGATTTTGATCAATCATAACACCTAAGTACTTGATTCATTCAGTCTCATTTATTTGTGAACAGGAGCAGTTTGGAGATTCTGTGCATGTAGTTTTGTGAACTTTGAGAAATGTTTTGTTGGGTGCATCTTTTTTTGTAGACGAAAAAGCTATAAATTTCGTTTTATCTTTTCGTTTGACTCAGCCAGGTGTAGATTATATTCATACCGTTTTCTGCATTGTGAAACACCTCATTCCATGTATCACCCACGATACTACTGCTGTATCATCTGAGTATGATATTAATTCACCTTCGGGAATGCTCAAATTGAAATTGTTATTTACGTAAAGTAAGAACAAAATGGGGCCCATAACTGTTCCCTGTGGTACACCCATAGCTACAGGCAGTGGGTCGCTGTATGAATCATTGATTTTCACCCTTTGTATCTATAAAGGACCCTGCACTTTTCATAGGTAATGGTGAAATTGTCTGAATTTTTAGTATATTGTAGTATTCAATGTATACTGATTGAACGTGCACAATCGCGAAGTTAGTTGATGGATAGCTTTTGCAGTTAAAAATCAGTTATTTTTATTTAATTATATATTTTCTCGAGATTTGAAAAGTGCCAACTGCATTTTCTCTCGCTCTCATCATCAACATACCTTCATATTACTGAATATCATTCAGATGGTGCAGATTATATCATTTTGTACAGAGTGAAAAATAAAAACATTTTAGTAATGTCTGAAAATTCGATGTAATGAAGAAATATTGATAAAGATATTCTGGTATGCAATATACTAGTCTTATCCCATCATCAATCACAATTCATACATTTCGTAGGTGATTTGAAAAATTGGTGAAATATATGGCCGGTTCTTTCGTACACATTCTGCATATTCAAGTGAATTATCATCCTCCAAAGATAGCTGATGCGGTATAAATATGATTTCGTTGGTATTTATAGGGTGATCATGAAAATTTTCGATGATAAAAATGACAAAATATCAACGTTTCAGAAATCACCCTGTAATTCACGATTAACTTGGTGAAATTCCTTTATTAGAAGAAGAAAATAAACTTTATTGGACATAAAATAACAAAGATATCTAATGCCAAAAGGGTAATAACGACCGAAGCCTTCCTGCCATACCTTTATTATTATTTAATATATTCATGATTTTCTCCTCAACACTATCCCAAACATTTAGTTGCCTACTACGACTACTTTCATAGTTATTAATTGAGGAACTCATGACTATTTGCATGACGAGTTGAAGGAACTTGTTCAAGTGTACATTCTACTAGTGGCCAAGATTTTTCACAAATTGTAAAACGTGAGAATGTGGAGATCGAAATAAATGTTACATTATATGCAGGGTGATGACCAATGACGGTCCATCCAATTCCATCTACCATTTAGGAACTATGCCTAATCGTGTATGAGGCCCCAGTACGGGACATCACCAATCACTGAATGTGACAAGTAACAGCCTTAACCGAATCCACCTCCCCCGTAGTAGCGCTATGGTCCTCATACAACAAGAAAACCCTATCGGCTATCCTTCAAATCGTCATGCAAATGATAATAAGTTTCTCAATAACTATGAAACTAGTCATAAAAGGAAACTGAATTTTTGAGATAATGTTGAGGAGAGAATGATGAATATATTGAATAATAATAAAGGATTTTCACCGAGTTAATCGTGAATTACAGGGTGATTTCTGAAACGCTGATATTTTGTCATTTTTATCGTCGAAAATTTCCACGATCACCCTATATATCCCAACGAAATCATATTTATACGGCATCAGCTATCTTTGGAAAATGATAATACACTTTAATATACAGGATGTGTACGAAAGAACCGGCCATATATTTCACCAATTTTTCAAATAAACCTGTATGAATTATGATTGATGATGGAATTAGACTAGTATATTCTCGAGTATATTGCATACCAAAATAATTTTATCAATATTTCATTATTACATCGAATTTTCAGACATTATACCAAATTGTTTTCAATTTTTACTCTGTACATAATGATCTGAATGATATTCGAGGTTTCGTTGATGATGAGATCGAGAGAAAATGCAGTTGATACTTACAAATCCCGAGAAAATGATTGAATAAAAATTACTGATGAACGCCATGTATTTCAAGATCTATCTGTCAACGAACTTTGCGATTCCGCACGTTCAATCAGTACATCGAATACTACAATATACTGAAAATTAGTCCTTTAATTATTCTGAAATCGCTCGGTTTTCAAGATTTATATGGCATTTTGCAGTAAGGGCGTTGATAACTATGGTGAAAACAGAGAAAACAATTTAAAATAATTGCACATCGGCCTAGGGTATGTCATGTAAAGAATACTTCGAATCACGAGAAGAATGAAAAAGGTAACAATATTCTACTGAAAATAATATTGTTTCGATTAGTAACTCACCTGTTTGCACCATTGTAATCACCATTGTATGGGTTCGCTTATTTAATCGATATCATAGTGTCACGACCCCTTACCTAGGGGTTGGTGAACTGGGGGTGAACTCGCTTGGGAGGCCGAGAAAGTAAACGAGTTACGTCAATTAGTGTTTATTTCCTAGCATTATTTAGTTTGGTAAAGTCATATGGATGTGGTTACAGAGAATGATGAAGATATGTACTCACAAAATGTCCTGCAAGAGGTGGTTGATATGGTGCACAAAAAGAACCATAGTGCGTCTCGGTTGCTCGCAACTAATTCCCAGACTGCTTTTCAAAATGAAATCAGAATTCGAAGTGAGTTCTTCTCCTATTGATTCCGGAGTCTATATTCATTAATCTGCTAACATTCAGCAGTTTGTTGTATAGAAGCGAGTTTTCGAGTGAAATATTATCTGCTGTTTCCTCAAATCGTATACATTATAATAAAAGTTGAATGCATTGATAATGATTCTGAACATGTTTTAATTTGGAATAGATATAAATTATTGAATATTTATATATCGATTCTTCCGTGCGTGATAATAGATTCGAAATTATAAAAATTTTCAATGGTTTTCTGACCCATTCAACCAGCATTAATTATTTTGAAATATTTGGGTATGCCTCCATCTGATACATTTTCTTCTGGAGGAATGTATCGTCAATGTGAGGTATTGGTAAGTTATTGAATTTCGTCCAATATACTTAATACTCCTTCGACTTGTATGTCTTGAAGATGTCCAATTTATGTCCATATAATGCCGGTACATCCACACAATAATGTTTTCGTGAAAACATTATTCAAAATTTGTCAACTTCAACAATAATGGAATGGACGTCTCAGAGACGACTATCTTAGGATGTGACAAAAATATTCAGGAATGACACAGTAAACATGATACATAACGAACATATTCATTGGAGATAACTTTTGTGATATGACGTAATGTTGATTTCACGTTGTACAGGTATGTCCACGAAAGAATTGTAATATTATTCGTTCAATGTTTGTGTTTAATCATTATTGAACCTAACTGTAACACATTCGCAGAGAACTTGGATTCGACACTTTGAATATTGTTCTAGGATGACCTTTCCGGATAACTATCATGTCATACTTCAATATTCATAATATAACCTGTTATATCTATCTTTATTTCTTTAATTATTTTAGAATTAAAATATTGATAGATAGGTTTTTCTTTGATACTATATTTTTTATTATGACATCACTCCAGTAACCTTTAACATTTGTTATATAAGTACAAAGGGATGTATAGTGATGAATGATTCAATATTAATTAATTTATTTCTAACATTCTCCCCCCGCAAAATTATCAAACACCATAGCGATCAGGTGGCTTCACCAAACGACCACTTCTTGTAGTAATTTTTCTTTTCTTCTCTTCGTCTTTATCTTCATTTCTCCGGTTTCCTTCCTGAATCACCTCAATGTCTTCCGTTTTCTTCATTATTGATTGATCAGTCTGATCTCTTGTTAATCTCGTCGAATCTTCGATTTCCATGGTGTACAAACGTTGAAATGGTCGTAAAAGTTCACCAGTTCTTGTCTTTACTTTCGCTACTCTAGAAACTCCATCTCTTCCGGGATAAACTTGTATTATTCTCCCCATTTTCCAATCTGTCCGCTTGATATTTTCTTCACCAATCAGAACTATCTCTCCAACTTCCAATTCACGTGGCTTTCGTCGACCAGAGTTGACCAGTTCTGCAAAATATTCCTTTTTGAATCGTGTCTTTAGTCCGTCCCTTAGTTCTTGTATATATCTTCGTCGTCTGATCAAGCTGCTTCTATCTATTTCATCCAATTCAGGTGTGTCACTGTTGGTTATGTCGCTAATGAACATTGATGGAGTCAACGGGCTCAAATAACTTTCATCATCTGATGAATAAGTTAAGGGTCTACTGTTTATAACCGCTTCACAGTCACACAAAAGGGTAAGTAATTCTTCGTAGGTGACTAACGCTTTTCCTAAATTTCTTCTGAGTAAATCCTCGACAATTCGAACCATACGTTCCCACCATCCTCCCCACCAGGCAGCTGTTGGTGCATTGAAAATCCATTTTATTTTATGTACCGGGTGTACCACTAAGAAAGGACGCCGGCTGTATCTCGGAAACTATTTGCCGCATAGGTTTCGGAAAAAAATATTTATGATGAAAGTGGCCAAGAGAAATCTCTGGAAATTATTTTCAAGTCTCCAGAACGGCCGCAAGAGGGCGTTTTTGCATTGGCCATTTGAAAAAACGGGTTTTTATGGAAATTTGATGTATCAAGATATGTAATTAATACTTTTTTCATGATCTCGAGTTGATATTCAATCATTTTGATGTCAAAAAATTTTTGCTATCTCTTCAAATAAAAGAAAGAGAAAATGATGAATAGCACTATGAAAAAACTCTTATAACTACCGTTTGGTGTAACGGAATTCAACGAACTTGGTCTCATCATGAAGGGTTTTTTCAATTCTTTCAGGTGAATCACGAATCGAGTCGATTCAAATCCTGTGGTGGTCGCTAGAGGGCACCACTTGAAAAATCAGACAATTTTCTATTTTTTTTTTTCGAGAATTTCAAATGGAACCATATATTTTTCGTACTTACTCTTATATGAAAGTAGAGCAAACGAGAAGAAAAATGGTGAAAACCGTGAGTTGATATCTCTTGAAGAACCGGAGAAATAATCGAAATAATATTATGAAAATACTCACCACAGGAATCTGAATTATTAACTTCAATAATCTCAATCAGAAATATCCTGTACCTATGGAATTATGATTTCAATAATTGATTTACGTTGGTTTCACAATAAACAAACCCCAAACTGCTGTAATATCCACTATAGTAAAGGATACTATTCGCAATCACATATAGCTGATTGAAATGTAAGTATAGTGAGTAGGCTTAGGAATGAGAAAGAGCAGGTTGGCTTTGAATGAAAGAAACGTCATTATTTTTTATTGTGGATTGTTTTTTGACGAAATGCCTAGATCGAACGAGGAGGCATTTGATATGCTAGCAGTTTATTTCGAGTGCATGCAAAATGCTGTTATCGCTGCAAGAATGTATGCCTTGAGATATCCAGCCAGGCGAAGATACAATAAAAGAGCTTTCGTCTTGCTCGCGCGAAATCTACGAACTACTGGTAGTATTCATCGTCCTGTTTATCTGAGACGGCGGAGAGGTCGTACAGAAGATAACATCGTCAATGTGCTAGCATATATTGAAATTAATCCACACATAAGTATACGACAAATTTCATGGCAATTAGGGGTAGCTCACGGCACCGTTCAAAGAATATTGAAAGATCATGGGTAAGTTCAGTTTCTTACATTAATTATAATGATGATAATAAAGATGATGATGTTTATCATCATTTCATTCGTGAAAACAAGTTTGTTTATAATGGATATCACCCATGGATCGTCAAAATTCAACCTCTTTTTTTCAGGTTACACCCATACCATGTAGTGCTGCACCAAGCCTTAAGTGCACAGGACTACGACAGAAGATTAGATTTTTGTCACTGGCTTCTTGATATGTCGGAAGATGATCCCCGGTATTTAAGTAATATTTCATGGACAGAAGTAACGTTCAACAACGATGGAGGAGTTAATTTGCATAACATGCACTATTGGTCCCAAAATAATCCTCATTGGATGCAGGAAGTTCAATATCAAGGTCGATGGAGTGTGAATGTTTGGTGCGGAATTATCGGCGGAAAAATTATAGGACCTTATGTTTTCGATCGAACTCTCAATGGAAATGTTTATCTAAATTTTCTGCGTGATCAACTACCCCTTCTGCTAGAAGATGTAGACTTAGAAACAAGGAGATATATGATTTTTCAGCATGATGGATACCCGGCACATTTTGCTATCAATGTGCGCAATTATTTAGATTTAAGATATCCTGGCAACTGGATAGGGAGGGGTAGCATGTTTGGGTGGCCAGCTAGGTCTCCAGATCTGACTTGTTTAGATTTTTATTTATGGGGGAGATTGAAAGATATGGTTTTTCAAACCCGACCAACGACTAGGGAAGATGTGATCAATAGGATCAGAACTGCCGCCGAAAGAATACCAATGGCCGAAGTGGAAGCTGCAGTTTTATCCACTAGACGGAGACTCATTTCATGTATAGAAAATGATGGTACACAATTTGAACATCTAGGAAGACACTAGTGCTACTTATTATTTAAATTCATATTCAAATTGTGTTTTCTAATATTATTTCGATTATTTCTCCGGTTCCTCAAGAGATATCAACTCACGGTTTTCACCATTTTTCTTCTCGTTTGCTCTTCTTTCATATGAGAGTACGAAAAATATATGGTTCCAATTGAAATTCTCGAAAAAAAAAAAGAAAATTGTCTGATTTTTCAAGTGGTGCCCTCTAGCGACCACCACAGGATTTGAATCGACTCTATTCGTGATTCATCTGGAAGAACTGAAAAAACCCTTCATGATGAGACCAAGTTCGTTGAATTCCGTTACACCAAACGGTAGTTTTAAGAGTTTTTTCATAGTGCTATTATTCCTTTTCTCCCTCTTTTATTTGAAGAGATAGCAAAATTTTTTTGACATCGAAGTGATTGAATATATCAACTCGAGATCATGAAAAAAGTATTTTTGATATGTCTTGATACATCAAATTTCCATAAAAACCCGTTTTTTTAAATGACCAATGCAAAAACGCCCTCTTGCGGCCGTCCTGGAGACTTGAAAATAATTTCCAGAGATTTCTCTTGACCACTTTCATCATAAATATTTTTTTTCCGAAACCTCTGCGGCAAATAGTTTCCGAGATACAGCCGGCGTCCTTTCTTAGTGGTACACCCGGTACAGAGGAATATGCTAAAACCCTGTCCCAGTCGATTTTCTTAAATAGATTGAATGCGCCGACAAAATTACTACCGTTGTCTGAGTAAATAGTGGCAACTCTTCCTCTTCGAGCTGAAAATCTTCTCAATGCTGAAAGGAATGCTTCAGTTGAAAGAGAATCTACTAATTCTAAGTGTATCGCTATATAAACTGCGCATGTGAATAAAACAATCCATGATTTCGTTTTATCTTTGAGATATAGAGGTCCAGCTAAATCTATACCTACCACATTGAAAGCTATACCACATGTTATTCTGTTTTTTGGTAAAGGTGCAAAAAGTGTCTCTATAGGTTTACTGGTATATCTTTTACATACAGTGCATTTCAGAATAACTTGTTTTACAGTTTTTCTGCCTTTTAATATCCAGAATTTCTCCCTTAGAATACTCAACAATGTTTGAACTCCTGTATGACAATTAAGTACATGATATTCTTCTATGAGTCTATTCACCAAAACATGCTTACTAGGAAGTAGAATAGGATATTTGAAATTTTCTTCGAAGTCTCCCAGAATTAGTCTTGACCTTATTCTCCATAACTTATTTTCGTCTTGAAATATCTCCAATTTTATGGAACTAACATTATTACCGAAAACTTCTGCTTGTACCATGCTCAGTAATCTTATTTCTGCTTCATTGACTTCATCATATGTGATTTCCCCCGATTTTCTTGAATTCCTTTGCCTAGAATTGAATCCAAATCTCAACATCCATGCGATCATCCTTACAATTTTTGAGTATTTCGAGAAGTATTGAAAATGTTCAGTCGTTATAATTGTTCCGGATGTAAGAATTTGTGTTGTTTTCATTTTTTCTGAATACACTTCTTCTGGACAAATGATTTCATTATGAGGCCATTCTTCTGGATTTTTCTTCAACCAAGATGGACCAAACCACCACTTGGTTTCCAGCAGAGTTTTGGCATTGCATCCTCTGGAAGCCAAATCTGCTGGATTGATTTTTCCTGGAACATGATACCAATCATCAGTTGTAACATGAAATTTTGACTTTTCCTGATGGATTATATGTTTCTCTCTTTCCATTCTTTGATTTTGTAAAGAACAAGAAGTTTTTGGTTGATAGTTCACATCTTCGAGTCTCGAGACAGTACGTGACCAGGATTATATCCTTGGAACTCTGGTAAATTTGAACTGGTTGGGTGATTCTATGACAGATCTGTGATGTTCCGTTTTGGATCTTGTGATTGATTCAATGATGATTACAAAGTAGGAGGTGATACTTTTCACTTAGGCTATTTATTGACGTAATATAATATATGTTATAATAAACTTGTTCCTCACTAGTAACGAGCGCGTGACACCGTCTTCGCTGTCGGTTCCGTACTGAAGCGGCGTTGCCGAGTCTTAGAGAATAACCGTAGTACTACATACATCACACGCCCCCTTTAAAGGAGATAACAATAATCATTCCTATTGATAATTAATAACAATTCAAAATTGCAATCTGTCTAAAGGTCTAACTGTTCTACCACTTCTTGTCTTGTATAATTCATTTTTTCTTTCGCTCAAAAGAGGACTGTTGATTTCAATGTTGGATCTGCGACTGGGAGAATCTGTGGAATGAAGTCCTGCTTCTGATTCACCTTGAACCTTGTCTGTTCGTGTCTCATCTTCCGATGCCAAGCTATTCAGAAGTTCGGATGTAACATCAGGTTTGGTTGCCCTCAAGAATTGCCTGTTTCTGCGATACGTTGCATCATCAATTTTCACATTGTAGTCATTTGGACCAGCTTTACTCACAACCGTGCCTGGTTTCCAATCTCGAGTACGATCCTTGATGTAGATTCGTTGATTAGGTTGTATTGTTGGTAATGGTTTGGTAGATCTATCGAAATATCCTTTTTGTTTTTCCTGACGAGCTTTCAATTTTTCTCTCACATTTTCAACTGGAAAATCTGGTTTCAATATGTCCAAGCTCACAGGTAACATTGTACGTATTCTCCTTCCCATTAACAGTTGAGATGGGGCCGGTAAATCTTGCTTGGGAGTTGCATTGTAATTTAGGATTGCCAAAAATGGATCCTGATTATCTCTGAAAGCTTTTGTCAACAGAGCTTTTACAGTCTGAATATGACGTTCTACCATTCCATTCGAGCGTGAATGTAGTGGGCTCGAAGTTGTCAACTCAATATTGTATTTTTTAGCAAATTCATGAAGTTCATGTGAGTTGAATGGGGGCCCGTTATCGGAAAATATTTCTAATGGTAGTCCTTGTATAGCAAAAAGATTTTTCAAAGTCGAAATCACGCAATATGCTGTCTTACTATGGATTTTATTCACGATTACAAACTTGCTGTAATAGTCTACAATGACTATAAAGTCTTCCCGTCCTAATGATTTGAAGTCCATTCCAATTTTTTGCCATGGAAGTGCAGGAACCTCGTGGGGACGCAAAGGCTCCCGCTGATTATTTGCGGAATAAGTCTGGCAGATTCCACATCGTAGGACTAAATTTTCGATGTCAGAGGTCATACCAGGATAGTAAATAGCTTCCTGGGCCCTTTTTTTGCAGGAGATTACTCCTTGGTGTGACTGGTGTATAACATCTAACAGTTCGTGTCTCAGACTTTTGGGAACAATTATTCTTTTTTTGTAAAATAATATATCCTTATGTAGGTAGATATCATTTTTTATTTCCCAAAACTTTTTAACATCACTTGGGACACTAATTTTATGTTGTGGCCAGCCTGTGAGGACATAATTTTTGACTCTTGCCAAAGTTGTGTCTTTACTTGTTGCGTTTTGCAATCTGCACTCGTTTTCTTCCGAAGTTGCAATTACTGAAAACACTCTGAGATTGTTATCCAGATAACTTGTATCTACCGTTTCAGATGTAGGATCACGACTGAGAGTATCTGGAATTTGCAACTGCTTACCAGGGACGTACTGCAACTCGAACTGATATCTTAGAAGCCGAATGGTTAATCTTTGGATTCTTGGGGATAAATCATCTAATGGTTTTTTCAAAATTCCCAAAAGCGGTCGGTGGTCTGATTCTATTTTGAAATATATTCCATATAAATAATAGTGAAACCTCTCGCAGCCAAAAACCAATGCAAGTAGTTCTTTATCAATGTGATTATATCTTTGCTGAGTTGATGTCAGGGATACAGAAGCATATTCAATGGGTTTGCTGTCTTGCAATATAACTGCACCAAGCCCGAAAGGGCTGGCATCAACAGACAATGTAGTCTCTTTTGCTGGATCGAAATAAGAAAGTCTCGTAGCAGAAGAGACTAGTTTTTTCAATCTATTGAAGCTTTCTTCTTCCAAGTCAGTCCATTGCCATTCATATCTTCCACTGAGAAGTTTTCTCAATTGGGTTGTTTCTTGGGATAAGTTTGGAATGAATTTTGCCAGATATACAATCATCCCAAGGAAACGTTGCAGATCTTTTTTATTTTTTGGTGCTTTCATATCGCAGATTGCTTGAGTTTTCTTAGGGTCTGGGGCTATACCCAAGTCGCTTATTTCATGTCCAAGGAATTTTATTTTATTGACACAAAATTTCGATTTATCCATATTTAGCGTTAATCCACTATTTTTGATTTTCTGTAAGACGATTTCCAAATTTTTGTTGTGTTCATTCATGGTACGACCAAAAACCAATACATCGTTCCAAATTTTTGTTGTGTTCATTCATGGTACGACCAAAAACCAATACATCGTCGAAATATGCGATAACGCCAGAGATGCCTGTCAAAGTGTCATGCATAAATTTTTGAAAAATTTCTGGAGCTGATGAGATTCCGTAGGGTAGCCTTAAGTAACGGAATCTACCGAAACTCGTAGAAATAGTGCACATGAGAGAGCTCTCATATGATAACGGAATTTGTAAAAACGCAGAGGACGCATCTAGAAGACTGAAATATTTTGATCCAGCAAGCTGTGAAAATAATGTATCTTGTGTTGGAATTTCAAATTGTTCTCGTTTGATGTATTTATTTAAATTCCGTGGGTCCATACAAATTCGTATATCGCCATTTGATTTAGGGACAACAACAATTGGATGAACCCAATCAGTCGGTTCAGATACTTGTTGAATTATACCATCTGAAACCATTTGATCAATTTTATTTTTCACTCTGTCCTTCAGAGCCATAGGAATTTTTCTGGGAGCACTAACTGAAGGTATTGCATTGTCTTTCAAACAAATATTATACTGTCTTTTCACTTTACCGATACCGTCAAAAACCGATTTATACGTGTTGAGAATGTCCTTGAGACCTTGAAGTGAACCACTTGAAATAGAGTCTATAGCTTTATTAATTATTTTCAGTTCATAAACGGCTTCAAGTCCTAAAATTGAGCACTGTTTTTTAGAGTTCAACACGTGAAACAAAAGTTCAATGTTTTTCACTTTTTCCGAACTGCAGGGTAAGTTGATTTGTCCAAGTACTTCAATTTTGTGGCCAGAGTAGGATGATAATACCGAAGAAACTGGGGAAAGTTCTTTCAAGGGAATATTTAGTTTCTCGAAGTCACGGAAATTCAAGATATTGACTTGACTCCCTGTATCAATTTTCAATTTTACTCGATATCCAAAAATTTTCAACTCTTCTAGCCACTCAACTGAATTAACTTCAGAATCATATACAGTCCACACGATATTATTAATCAAATTCTTACCACCATTATCAGTATTGGGTTCTTCGGGATATTGCTCGAAATTAGAATCGTCACTCGAGTCGTCAGACGAGTTCAGCACGCCATGTACATTTTTATTGCAACAAAATTTGCGATAGTGTCCCCTCCGGTTGCAAGAACTACAAATTCTATTGAATGCAGGACACTTACCCTTTGGATGCATATTTCCACAGCGCGTGCATTTTCTATCAGCAAATCCCTTACCTCGTTCCAGATACCTACTTCTGGAAGAACCTGAATAACCTGCATCATCGGCCATTCTGGACCCACCCTGATATTCACTTCGAGAATCACCTCGGTAATCACTATTTTGATAGTCACTGTAACTCGATAATTGTTTCTTATTACGAAGTTTATTTATTTCACTCACTAAAACTGAGTCTTTGGCAATCTCCTTTTGAGTAGCCATACTTGTTTCCATGGATCTGCAAATGTTTATTGCTTCACACAATCCTAAATTTGGATTTTGCAGAAGTTTCTCTTGGATACGAGCGTCCCGTATACCGATTACAATCCGATCGCGAATTAGCACATCCTTTTCTTTGAATTCACAAGAACTGGCTAATTGTTTGAGTGACGTGACAAACTGATCAAATGACTCACCCGGTAATTGGTCTCTCTTGAAAAATTTGAAATGTTCGTAAACCAAGTTTTTTACCGGGTCACAATATTCGTCGAACTTTTCTAGAACAACTGCTAATTTGTTTTTGTCTTGTATCTCTCTATACTCAAAGGTATTGTAGATCTGTATCCCTTCATCCCCAAGTATATTAAGAAGAATTGCAACCTGAACATCCTCTGGTTTTTCCGTTTTTCCGGCTGCCTTTAGATATAATTCAAACTTTTGTTTCCAAAGCTTCCAGTTGTTCGCAATGTTTCCTTTGAAATGAAATTCCTCTGGAGCTTTTCCATGTTCTGCCATTGTATCCAACTATTTTCGTGGGAACACTCGGTATTTTACAATTCACGTCTAAAACGCTTGTTTCTTCTACAGCGTAAACAACCAGCCGATTTACCAAATGTTTTGAACTCTTGAACACGAACTCAACAGGTATTTGCATCAGCTATAAAAACCATAACCTAAGCGCGTTCTTCAACCGCTGCCACCATGTGATGTTCCGTTTTGGATCTTGTGATTGATTCAATGATGATTACAAAGTAGGAGGTGATACTTTTCACTTAGGCTATTTATTGACGTAATATAATATATGTTATAATAAACTTGTTCCTCACTAGTAACGAGCGCGTGACACCGTCTTCGCTGTCGGTTCCGTACTGAAGCGGCGTTGCCGAGTCTTAGAGAATAACCGTAGTACTACATACATCACAAGATCAATCAGTTGGTAGTATTGGGATCAGTTTATCACAAGGTTCACAAATGTCATTGCGCAAGAACCAATTTAAATCTAAAATAGTTTTTTTGAATGGGTTTTCGAAAATATCTGCACAGGATACGAGGTCCGATTTCCGACTCCTTCTTCGTGCCTTGAAGTTTTTCATGTGAGAAGCACCTCATGAAAATGAGAATGAAAAAAGTTTCGGATTCTTCTTCGAACCACCCTTTGGGTAATTTATACTTATAAAATAGTGGGGCTATCCCATTAGACGGTAAGGATTTTGTTCTTTTTCACTATGGAGATGTACCATGGACATTTTTTTGGTGTGGTTGTAGATTCGTCGATTTCGTCGGCATGTCTGCCATTTTGTGACCTCTAGGATGGATTAAGGAGAGCCGTCCAACCAGAATTAAAATTTCTTTAGAGTTGAACTAAACTTGGAGATGCATTTCAGCCAATTCTAAAGTTTATGTTATTTGGGAATCTTCTGGAGTTGATCCGAAAAGTGCTGTTATCAGGAACCTTCGGGAGTTGAGCCGAAAGGTGCTGTTTTTCTGGAACCTCTGGGAACTTTTCTGGGGTTGAGCCGAAAGGTGCTGTTTTTCTGGAACCTCTGGGAATCTACTGGAGTTGATCTGCGAGAGGCTGTTTTCTGGAACCTCTGGAGTACCATACCCAAATAACCCATGGTTTGACATAGGAAACATAAGGTTGTACCATTTCATTTTGATTTTTTTTTCTTATATTTCAAAATTTCACTCAATAATAATATATACCTATGAGTTAAGAAATATTACTTCACATCAAAACGCTGTGAACTCATATATGTTGGCCAATATATAAGGGGGGTTTATTATAGATTCTAGAAGTAGAATATCTGGTTATTATGTGGTGAGTATAATTCTCACATTTGGAAATATTGTGTTCCATTGAAAGTTAGCTCAAATCTGAGTATATGTTTACATCCCTGTACCAAAACATAGAATAGGCTGAAATTAAACTACCTCTTAGTCCATAGGTGTGTTTTTCTTTGAATTTTCAGGTATATCAAAATTCTTAATATTTAAAAATATCCATAGATTATATTTCTTAGTTCAATAAGATCAGACTAAGTGGCGCCCTCTATATTAAGTTTTTTTGAGTAAAATTTGAACTCACACCTCTTGCCACCAGACAAAAGAGCTACCCTGTCTATCTTATCCTCTATTAAATATTAATAAGGATAGGGAAGGTTACATTTTGGCTCCTACAACGTGGGGCCCGATTATTTTTGAGTGAAAAAATTACAATAATATTGTAGAATCCAAAGGTATATAGATTATATGTGTTCACCAGGTTATTTGGGAATTGGAGAACTTTGTCAATCTAAGGAAGGAAACTTTATCTGAGCAGTCCTTGCAGCCACACACTTCTTCAGACTAGCAGCCTTTCATCTCTCCACAGACTAGCAGCCTTGCAGTTTGTTTTTCAACTGGACACCTAGATTTTTGGAAGTTTTACTCAACCTGAGGAATTTGTAGGAGTTGGTCAGACATATCAAAACTAGTAGGATAACCCTTTTGGTAAGATCTGAGGTGAGAACATATTTTCTGCCAGGAAATTTTAATCTTTTCAAATTCAAACATTCATTTGAGTACTAAATTCAAGCTATGAAATTTTATGTACATGGGATTTTGTAGACGGCTCTCCATACATCTAGTTTTGAGGAATAGAGGGAGACTCAGAGTTGCTTGGCACTATAAGGTCCAAATTATTTTTTTATGGTTGATAGTACAGAGGACTATTGGTTGAGAATTTAACAATTGAAAATTATATTTTCTGAGTATCAAGCTGCTGAAACCAGGACATTATAGAGTTCCCTATAGTTTTAACTACAGGTTTCAGAACTTTTCTTGTTCATAGTGGTGGCGGGAATTTACTTATAGATTTCAAATTTTTTTTGAGTCAAGCTCTTATAATAAAATTGTTTCGGCGTTTCTCACTGATAGAGAGATCTATATTGAAATTATAATTTTCACTTCCTAGAATTTTTCTAATAAAATCATGGAAACCGACATAAGGCCCGGACATTTGCTAATAGAAGAACTTAATTATGAGCTGAGGATTAGAGGAATCGTTACCTCTCGTGACATGAATGAAAAGCGGAAAATTCTGTCAACTGCGGTTAGGAAGGAAAAGAAAGAAGGTGTTTTACCTTTGTCATTATCAGATCCGACCTATACTTTTGAGACTGACCAAACTCAAATAAATAACTCTTTGGATAATCTCGCTACAGTCATCAATGATTTTGATAGTACCACTACTGATTCAGCTTACTCTAGATATAAATCTCGGTTAGCCCATGTTTCTTTGCGTTTAAAAAGAATGGTTGTCGATCCTACAAAACCAGCACAACTAATTTATAAAAATGAGACGTATGCAACTTGTTTGACACTAGAAGCAGAATTAGATGAAAAAGCTGAACGTGCAACTGCTGCAGCAGTAAGTGTCTCAACACCTGCCACAGCCAACCCCTTTGTTCAATTTCCACCAAATCTACTAGTGCCTCCTATGTCAAAATCTGTTTCAGTCTATAAATGGGATCTTAAATTTGATGGGTCAAAGAAATCAATGGGAGTAAAATCCTTTTTAGAGAGAGTAGATGAGTTAGCTGAAGCTAGGCATGTTACCAAACAACAGTTGTATGAAGCATCAGTTGATTTATTTTCTGGAAAAGCATTATTATGGCTTCGCCATGTTAAAGATGCAAAGTTAGTTCGAGATTGGGATTCACTTACTAGGAGATTACAACAAGACTTTCTGAGTAAAGATTATGATGAGGAAGTTTGGGAGACAATAAAGCATCGTAAACAATTTGATGATGAACCGGTTATTATTTTTGTGGCAGTTATGGAACAGTTGTTCAATCGCTTAAGTTCTCCACCAGCTGTGTCAACAAAACTCAAGTGGCTTCAAAAAAACCTGAGACCTGAATTTGTGGAAAGACTTGCTTTGAATAAATATGGGACTGTTGAAGAATTAATCAAGGATGTAAAATCTTTAGAGGAAGTTTTTAAGGAATTGAATGTTAAAGTTAACCGTAGAACTCAAGTTAGCTCACTTGCTTGCGATATAGATGTCGAATTCAATAACTGTAGTGTATCAACTGATAAAAATTATCAGACAAGAAAATTTCAAAATTCTAATTATCAGAAAAATCAAAATTCACGGTTCAGGAATACTTCCTATCAAAACTTAAATAAGCCAGGCTCAAATTTTACAAATTCATCCCCTTCTACTTCACAAGATCCAACTTCCCAATATCATCGTAACTCAACTTCGCCAAATTCAGCAAATTTTCAAAATTCTAATAGGAGTTCTAATTATCAATATCCAAGTCCTGGAACATCTCAGTCAACTGGGGAATCTTCTAATAAAAATAATCCACCTAGGAAGGCTGTAGTTTGCTACAACTGCAGATTGGAAAATCACCATTTCAAGCATTGCTTAAAACCTAGAACTAAATTTTGTTATGGGTGTGGAAATCACAATGTTAGTAAGAATGAATGTGAGCATTGTTCGGGAAACGCTTCCAGGAGATAAACCAAGTTGGCCGAGTTGTATCTCCCGATTTTCAGGCCAAAAATTTGAGAAAAACCTCCAGAGATGAGTGGAGAAGACATTTGAATTTTGTTAAAGATTTTCTTGAAGGTTCAAAAACTTCTGTATCTCCAACCTTAGTAAAAAAGGAATTAGATAATAGACCTTATGTTTCCATCAATATTTTTGGGAAAAATATAGTAGCTTTATTGGATTCAGGTGCAAATAACAGTATCATAGGAAAAAAGGGTGTAAAATTTTTAAGCAGTTTAAATTTAAAATCCAAAAAGTCCTGTCATAATTTTGTTGTAACTGCTGATGGAGTTAAACAAAGCGTCACTGGCGCTGTGGATATTCCTATTAGTATAGAAAGGGAGTGTCGAATTATAAAATTTTTGGTAGTTCCATCATTAAATTATTCTGTCATTCTAGGAAGTGATTTCTGTCAACAATTTAAGTTGAAAATAGATTTTCATGACAATACTTGGGAAGTCAGAGGTGATGCTGAAGTCACAATCGCTACAGTCGGATCTGATAAGGACGATGGTATCACTAATGATAAACTCCAAGCTTTAAGAGATTTATCCTCAGAACAAAAATCTTTAGCTGAAGATGTTATTTCAAAATTTAAGGAACTTTCCAATGATGAAAAGTTAGGTAGGACAGATAAAATAGTATACCATATAGAAACAGGTAATGCTACCCCAGTAAAGCAACGCCAATATCTGATGTCACCTTACATGCTTACACATTTAAATAAAGAGTTGGATAAAATGTTACAATTAGATGTTATTGAAAAATCTCAAAGTGAATGGTCATCACCGGTGTTACTTGTGAAGAAAGATAATGGCGATTATCGATTTTGTTTTGATGGTAGGAAGTTGAACTCATTAACAAAGAAAGATAGCTATCCACTACCAGTCGTTGATAGAATTTTATCGTTGCTTGGCGGGGCTAATTATATATCCTCTGTTGACTTGCGGAGTGCGTTTTGGCAAATTCCTCTCGATGAGGAATCTAAGGAAAAGACCGCTTTCTCAGTACCAGGCAGAGGACTTTTCCAATTTAAAGTTATGCCTTTTGGCCTTTGTAATGCCGCGCAATGCCAACAAAGATTAATGGATGCCATATTTGGTCCAGAAATGGAGCCAAACGCCTTCGTGTATTTGGATGATATAATCATAATAAATTCAACCTTTGAAGACCACATCAAAACATTGCATGAAGTAGCCAAACGTTTAGAAAAAGCAAATTTAACAGTCAATATTGATAAATGTACTTTTTTTCGATCTTCACTTAAATATCTAGGTTTTGTTGTTGATAAATTTGGACTCCGTACAGATCCCATGAAGGTCTCCGCTATGGTACAATTTCCTCAACCAAGAACCACAACGGAAGTCAAGAGATTTACAGGCCTGTGTAGTTGGTACCGCCGGTTCATACCAAATTTCTCTTCTCTAATGGCTCCGATTAATGATCTTCTAAAAAGCAGAAAGAAAGGGCAAAAAATCAATTGGACTCGAGAGGCTGAACAAGCTTTCGGTAGTGTCAAGCAGGCTTTAGTGTCTGCCCCTATTCTTTCAAGTGCTGACTTTAATCTTCCATTTGCTCTTCAGTGTGATGCAAGTGATAATGGTCTTGGTTGCGTTTTAACCCAAATTCAGAATGGTCATGAACGAGTCATTGCTTTTGCTTCTAGAAGTCTTTCAAAATACGAAAAAAATTATGGAACCACTGAAAAGGAGTGTCTAGCCTGCATTTTTGCTTGTGAACGTTTCAGAGGTTATATTGAAGGTGTTCGATTTACTTTAATCACTGATCATGCCTCATTGAAATATCTATTTAATATGAAAAACCCTACAGGACGACTGTCTCGTTGGAGTGTTCGTCTAAGTCAATTCGATTTTGACATTTGTCACCGGGCTGGTAGATTAATGACAGTTCCAGATGCTCTATCCAGGAATCCGGTAGATGATGATTTTGAAACATCTCAAAGTGAACAAATATTGACTCTGAAAAGTGCAGGTAATTGTGTATCGCTAGACATTGATTTAGGTCAAATAGATTCCTTTTATGAGAAGATCCGTTCCAAAATATTGAGTAATCCTGATAGTTACCCACAATGGGCAGTAAAGGATAATTTCGTATATAAGTTAATTCCATCTAAGGTATCATTAGATACTAATATTTCTGATTGGAAACTTCTAGTGCCAAAGCAACAACGGATAAAAATTATTCAGCTGAATCATGACTCAAGCACTGCTGCACATGCTGGTTATTATAAAACATTTAATAGAGTAAGTTTAGCTTACTATTGGCCAAAAATGCGCCATGACATCAATAAATATGTGAGACATTGTAAGATTTGTGCCTCACAAAAGTCTCCGAATCATTCAAAATTTGGCTTTATGGGAGCTGAACGAAAAGTCCGTTTTCCTTGGCAAGTTATTGCTCTTGATTTGATGGGTCCACTTCCTAGAAGTACTAGGGGATTCCAGTACATTCTTGTAGTTTCAGATTGGTTCACAAAATATCCTCTTATATGTCCACTTCGTAATGCCACGTCTAGTAGTATTGTAAGATTTTTGGAGGAAGAAGTCTTCTTGGTATATGGTGTACCGCAAAACATTGTCTGTGACAATGGTAGACAATTGATTAGCAAAACTATCAAAAAACTAGTCCAAGACTATAACTCCAACATTTTATATACTCCATATTATCATCCACAGGCCAACTATGTGGAAAGAGCAAATCGAACAATTTGTACTGCCATTCGAAGTTATATTAATGGTAATCATAGAACTTGGGATAAAGAACTTCAAAAAATTGCTTATTCTATTAGAACATCTGTACATGAAGTCACGGGGTATAGTCCCGCATTTTTGAATTTTGGGCGTGAAGTACCTTGCTCAGGGAAATATTATGGAAGAAATGAGACTGATTTGGAGCTGTGTAATAGAAATAAATGGATTCAAAATTTAGGAAATTTATCGGAAATCTTTCATGAAGTTCAGAATAAATTAAACGTTGCTTATAAGAAGAATAGTAAATATTACAATTTGCGGCGTAGGGAAAAGGAATTTTTCGTTGGTGATAAAGTATGGAAAAGGAATAAAGTTTTATCCAAGGCAGCTGATAATTTTGCACAAAAATTGGCACCACGTTATGTGCTTTGTACAGTACATAAGAAAAAGTCTAAATTAGTGTATATTCTCAAAAATGAGGATGGTACCGATGCCGGTACGTGGCATATACAGGATCTAAAAGCATACCACGGTTCAATGTCTGATGTATCCATTGATGAGGAAATGGGATTAGAGAGTGATGTTGATGGTCAACCAGAAAATGGTTAGATGTCTGTGCTGCAAAATACCATGTACATAATAGTTAAGGTTTAAGATAAGCATGATAACTAGGCGCCTATACACTAGTTCATTTAATTAAGTTAGCTATAATTAGATAGGGTTTTGAGCGCTCGAAACAAACTTAGAATCTAGTTGGAAAAAAAAAATGAAAAAAAAGAATAAAAATAAAATAAAATGAACTTGAGGTTTAACATAAAAAAAAATAGACACGTAAATGCCTATTTTTTTATCGTTGGAAGGGGGTGAATGTAACATGAAATTTTGACTTTTCCTGATGGATTATATGTTTCTCTCTTTCCATTCTTTGATTTTGTAAAGAACAAGAAGTTTTTGGTTGATAGTTCACATCTTCGAGTCTCGAGACAGTACGTGACCAGGATTATATCCTTGGAACTCTGGTAAATTTGAACTGGTTGGGTGATTCTATGACAGATCAATCAGTTGGTAGTATTGGGATCAGTTTATCACAAGGTTCACAAATGTCATTGCGCAAGAACCAATTTAAATCTAAAATAGTTTTTTTGAATGGGTTTTCGAAAATATCTGCACAGGATACGAGGTCCGATTTCCGACTCCTTCTTCGTGCCTTGAAGTTTTTCATGTGAGAAGCACCTCATGAAAATGAGAATGAAAAAAGTTTCGGATTCTTCTTCGAACCACCCTTTGGGTAATTTATACTTATAAAATAGTGGGGCTATCCCATTAGACGGTAAGGATTTTGTTCTTTTTCACTATGGAGATGTACCATGGACATTTTTTTGGTGTGGTTGTAGATTCGTCGATTTCGTCGGCATGTCTGCCATTTTGTGACCTCTAGGATGGATTAAGGAGAGCCGTCCAACCAGAATTAAAATTTCTTTAGAGTTGAACTAAACTTGGAGATGCATTTCAGCCAATTCTAAAGTTTATGTTATTTGGGAATCTTCTGGAGTTGATCCGAAAAGTGCTGTTATCAGGAACCTTCGGGAGTTGAGCCGAAAGGTGCTGTTTTTCTGGAACCTCTGGGAACTTTTCTGGGGTTGAGCCGAAAGGTGCTGTTTTTCTGGAACCTCTGGGAATCTACTGGAGTTGATCTGCGAGAGGCTGTTTTCTGGAACCTCTGGAGTACCATACCCAAATAACCCATGGTTTGACATAGGAAACATAAGGTTGTACCATTTCATTTTGATTTTTTTTTCTTATATTTCAAAATTTCACTCAATAATAATATATACCTATGAGTTAAGAAATATTACTTCACATCAAAACGCTGTGAACTCATATATGTTGGCCAATATATAAGGGGGGTTTATTATAGATTCTAGAAGTAGAATATCTGGTTATTATGTGGTGAGTATAATTCTCACATTTGGAAATATTGTGTTCCATTGAAAGTTAGCTCAAATCTGAGTATATGTTTACATCCCTGTACCAAAACATAGAATAGGCTGAAATTAAACTACCTCTTAGTTCATAGGTGTGTTTTTCTTTGAATTTTCAGGTATATCAAAATTCTTAATATTTAAAAATATCCATAGATTATATTTCTTAGTTCAATAAGATCAGACTAAGTGGCGCCCTCTATATTAAGTTTTTTTGAGTAAAATTTGAACTCACACCTCTTGCCACCAGACAAAAGAGCTACCCTGTCTATCTTATCCTCTATTAAATATTAATAAGGATAGGGAAGGTTACACAGTATTTGTATGTAATCTTATTTCTGTGACTCTATTTTTTACAAACTTTTCCGATTGTCCTTTTGTTCGGATCCAGGTCGAAACCACCATTGAATCACTCCAAAAATAAGTCTTGATATCACGAAATACTTCTATTTTTGCTACACTTATATATAATCTGACACCTAGTAACGCTGCCAGTAATTCAAGTCTAGGTAAAGTGATATTTTTTGGAGCTAATCTAGATTTAGCAAGAACTATACTGACTGAAATCACTCCATTAATAATAGTTCTTAAAAATATGCAACTTGCATAAGCTGATTTACTAGCATCGCAAAATACGTGAATGGTCGAGTCTGAAGAATCCTCTAAGTTTGAATTTGTACAAAGTGTTCTTGGAATTCTACAATACATTAGTAACTCTAGTTGTTTAACCCAGGATTGCAATTTTTTAAAAATTTCGAGTGGCAAATTTTGATCCCACCCTATATTCATTCTCCAAGTTTCCTGTAATAATAATTTTGGAATCAGTAATACTGGGCACAAGAAACCAATTGAATCAAAAATTCTTTGAGTCACTGATAATAAACTTCGTTTAGTCCATATCATTTTAGATTCAGACATGCTATGAATATCACAAAATAATGTATCCTCTTGAGTATTCCAAAGTAATCCTAATACTCCAACTACGTTCTCATGATCAAAAATTTCCTTAGATTTTCGTGAATTGTTCATCCATCCTCGTAAGTTGAACTTTGCAGACGACATGAGAAATGTGGCTTCTTCGATAAATTTTGCACATTCAGATTCATTTCTCACACTTGTAACGCAGTTATCCACGTAAAAAGAGTTTTTCAATTTTTTCGCTGTCTCTTTGAACTGTATTGCAACATTATCCAAATGATAACCAATTGTAGCTGACAAAATAAATGGACTGGACCTGACACCGAACACTACTCTGCAATGCTTGAATATTTTAGTCTCATTTTGTGAATAGTTTTTCCACCAGAGAAATCTTAAATAATCTTTATCTTCTGGGTATATACTTATCTGTAAGAACGCCTTTTCGATATCAGAAATTATACCTATTGCGTTAATACGAAATTTTATTAATAATGATGGGATTAATTCAAGAAAATTCGGACCTTTTTCCAAACAACTATTCAATGAATTGCCATTTTTGTCCCTAGCTGATGCATCAAATACTTGGCGAATTTTAGTAGTAGCACTTGATTCTTTAATTACTGCATGGTGTGACAAATAATGAATGGAATTTTCTTGTCTTATTGCTTTCTGGTCTGTTACTTCTTCAATAATTCCTAGCTTTTCCCATTCATCGAAAACCCTAGCATAATCATCATACTTTTTCAAAGGCATCAACCTTTTCGTATTGGACTCTAACCTACTAAGAGCCATTTCTTTATTATCTAAAATATTCAAGTGTTCTTGTGACCAAGGTAATCTGATTTCATATCTTTTTTCTTCATTTACAGTAAGAGTATCATAGAAATTAGTCAAAGCTTGTTCTTCTATAATGTCTTTTGATTTTACTTGTGCTGAATCTTTAATACCCAATAATTCTAAATCCCATAAGTCTGTTATTGAAAAGTCGGAAAACCCAGAAAATATAGTTGCATTCCGATTATTTGTATCATACTGTCCAATGAGTGTCCACCCCAGATATGTTTCGACAGCCACAATGCCACTATCAAGACAATGTTTCCTACCAGTTAATAAATGACCAAATATATCTGCTCCTAATAAAAGTTCGATTTCATATGGAGCCTTTGACAGACTACTATCGTGAATTATAATATTTCTCTGCTTCAAATATTTTATACATGATGAATCATTTATACGAGGAATATAATTACAAATTTTATCTTGATTTTATATATTCAGTTTGAATTCATGTGTGTTATCAATATTTTTTATCGTTACTTGAAATAACTGATGAATTTCTGGTTGAGATTGCTGGCCTCCAAATACACCTTGTATTATAGTTTCATTCTCAATTTTTCTTAACTTCAGTTCTTCTGCACTTCTAGATAATATGTAAGATCTTTGAGAACCAGAATCTAATAATGCTCTAACTGTTTTCTCTTTTCCTTCAAATTGAATCTTCACAATAACTGTTTGCAGTAATACTGTATTGGATAAATTACTGGTCAAACTATTTTCTACTTCTTTATTTTCATTATCTTTCTTCGACTTTTTTATTTCTAAATCTGGACACATTATTGGATAGCGTTTCCTCGAACACACTATACATTTTACGAATGCTCTGCATTGTTTACAACTATGATATTGCTTTAGGCAAACGAAACAACCTTTTTTTTCTTTGACAATGGTTTTTCTCTCATCCAAAGATAGTTTTTGAGCTTTGAGACAATCTTGACTCAAATGAGATTTTGTACAAAATAGACAATATGGAATTTTCTTACCAGTTTTTTCTACATCTTTTGAACTTGCTGAATTTAATGCTGCAGCTGTGTATAATCCACCATCTCCTTTCTTTTCGACTGATTCATTGCAGAAACTTGATTTTGCCAAATTTATTCGTTTTTCTGATTCCACTTCACTTCGTAAGAAATCTAATAAAATTGACAGATTATCAGAACCAAAAATAGTTTCATTCCTTCAATGTATCGTTCGGTAATGCAGACTCTACCAAAGGAAATAACATTGCAGCATATTAATTAATTTATTTCTAGCATAACCTTAAAAAACCATAAAAATGCATCATCGGTGTTGAAAATAAATCAGAAATCTATGTCACCCAAAAATATAATGATCACACAGAGATGTTTTCTTTTTGTAACCAAAAAAACAACGGCGAACTTGGCAGCAATGCGAACCTCGCCATTGGATATGGCATAATTTCATACTTGAATTCACAAAATTATGAGAATTGGGTAACCGGTATTTGAGATACCGTTTCTATACTTTTGTTACACGCTGTATAAGTATATAATTTGTTTCTCAATTTATTACTTATTTTCAAATATTTCAATATGACACCCAATTCATACATCTTGGTTTTTTTTTCATTCTGAAATTTTCAGTTTTCAACTGAAAATCACGAGTTCATTTAACGTTCCAAAAATTGTTATTATAATGTTCACTCAAAAGTTGCTTATTACGATATCTGAAAAGGGCATTTTATAACGAACAATTCGATATACCATACAATCGATATTCAACATGCACTAACTAAAATCTGAATCTTCGGAAAAGTTTCCATTTTTTTTCCAATTCCATATATGAGGGAAAGAAATTACAGAAGAAAGTTAAATTTCTTATGATCTGAATGAGCAATAATTCACCTCGTGAAATTATTCAAAATTCAAATGATTAAGCATATATGGGGTGACAATAAGCCAATCTTCAACATCATCAAATACAAGCTGAACGCCCCAAAATCTTTCGAAATAATATTTTGATTGAATGAAATAATTATGAATTTTGCAGAATTTTCCCCAGAAATGTCAATTTTTGACTAAAATTTTATTTGATTTCCAACCAGTAATTCCATATAATATGACGTCATCGACTGATCTTCGAAAGTTGAACTGACACCGTGATTGTGTCACTGGTTGTTTCAATCCAATACTCGTTTGATCCCTATTCAACATGCACATATAGTACATTCCCTTCGACCTAAACTTTACTGGGTCTGCTCACCTAATGAAATAATTGTGAGATGATCGACCAGATCCTTTTCACACATAGTTAAAAGGGATTATCACATCAATTGTCACGAAATATTCCATCACCACTCCCAGGCAAACTGAAAGCTTCGATAGAAACGCCGAATCCCATCTTATTATTCCTGAACACGTCCATTTTGTTCAAATCTCAGATCACCAGTCATATCCGAATCCAAACAACAGTTTCCACCACTTGATGAAATCCCCAAATTTATGGATGTTTGATAACCATGAATCCTTATGTGACACACGCTGCTGCTTCATCGTGTTTGGTGAATTATTGGTTTGAAATAATGTGCATTGCGCGTGGATCTTGATGTAGGGTGTTTGTGGCAGCTGTTGGGGCGAATAGAGGCGTGAAATGCGTCGGCTTGGATATTTGACATGATACAGTGATTTTACAATATGTGTGATATTTGTGAACAATGCAGCGTGGTAAGCAAAGTTCCATGTGAATCGGGTGAGCATTATTGTTTGTATGAATAATTTAATTCTGAAATTTTTAATAAGTAGACCTATGATGCTTCCGAATTGAAATGAGGAAGCTCGAATACTCGATATTTTTTAACATCATCTAGCTATAATTTAATTATTATTCACCAGGACTTGTAAAGTCCGTGTCTCACGGTCAAACTATTTGATCAAACTATGGAAGTGTGATATGTCATCAATGACGTCACATCAAACAGCAGCTGGAATTAGAAAGTCCGTGTCTCACGGTCAAACTATTTGATCAAACTATGGAAGTGTGATGTCATCAATGACGTCACATCAAACAGCAGCTGAAATTAGAACATGTTCTAAATATTTTACCTGTTTGATGAAAAACTAAGGTAAGAATTTTTTGTGGACACCGAAAATCGAAACGTCAGAATACTAATAGACTTTAGTTTTGGACTGTTGGAAATGTCTGCTACTTGAAATTGGACCGAGGAGCAAGTAACGTTCCTAATAGATCTCCATAAAAGCAATAAATAACTTTTGTATAACATCAAACAAAAAGATTACCACAAGAGTGATAAGATGTCAGATGCATTGAATGATATTGCTAGTCATTCTCACGGCCAAATAACTGGTAGGTGTTCTGAATCACTGGTCATCCTTTCAATTGATAATAAGTACTAATATATTCCATAGAATCAGGAGTTTAGGCATTGTTCAATGTTTTGCAAACACAGTTCAATAGGAAACTGAGGTAGTTTCGTTTCTCCTTCACTTTTATCTCTGAAGGGACGCGCAACTTACCATGAAATAAATGTTTAGAGATTTTTGGGTATTATTTCTATTCATATATATTGTTGAAAAAGCGAGATTCCATCTTGAATGTAGATTTCTATTCCGTTATGATCAATCAATTTTTGAACTGTTTGAACAAATTTCTTCAAATCGTGTGAACAGGATTTCTGCACATTTCAAATATTTGAATCAAATAGACATAAATGACGTCACGTCAAACAGATTTGATCAAATAGTTTGACCGTGAGACACGGAATGAACATGTTCTAAATATTTTACCTGTTTGATGAAAAACTAAGGTTAGAGTTTTTTGTTGACACCGAAATGTCAGAATACTAATATAGACTGGGACTGTTGGAAATGTCTGCTGCTTGAAATAGGACCGAGGAGCAATTAACGTTCCTAATAGATCTCCATAGAAGCAATAAATAACTTGTGTATAACATCAGACGAAAAGATTACCACAAGAGTGATAAGATGTCAGATGCATTGAATGATATTGATATTGCTAGTAATTCTCACAGCCAAATAACTGGTAGGTGTTCTGAATCACTCGTCATTCTTTCAATTGATAATAAGTACCTACATATTTATTCCATAGAATCAAGAGTTGAGGCATTGTTCAATGTTTTGCAACTTACCATGAAATAAATGTTTGGAGATTTTTGTGTATTATTTCTATTCATATATATTGGTAAAAAAGCGAGATTCCATCTTGAATGTAGATTTTTCTTCCGTTATGATCAATCAATTTTTGAACTGTTTGAACAAACTTCTTCAAATCGTGTGAACAGGATTTCTGCACATTTCAAATATTTGAATCGAATAGACATAAATGACGTCACATCAAACAGATTTGATCAAATAGTTTGACCGTGAGACACGGACTTAAGGGATTCGTGTTAATTTTCATTCATCATCAAATCGTGAAGCGCATCCAGTTTTGAAATCATCATAAGCGCCGCAAGTGCGTACATTCTGTTGTGGAGTGGAAAAATATTGAAGGAGTTTGACCCTAAAGAAAAATTTTCCCATGTTCTCAGTTCTCATATAGGATGTCATGATTTGACATGACACCTATTCTTGAATGTCTTTCCAGTTGAGTGTGAAATTGCGGTGTATCGTTGATAGTTTCTCGATTTTACTTGTTCACACCAATCAAATTTGTGCAATTTCTTTTGGTAATGGTTCCCATTTATTTGAAGTCTGAAATTTAGAGGTTTGAAGAATATTTCGTTGATTTCGCGCCAGTTTAACATCTTATTATCACAAATTGAATTCTAACGATACTAATGCTGATAGTACTGAAACCCAAAGAACTGGCAGTACAAGCGGGCAACAAAAGCAACAAAAGCTGTTGATAGAAATGCTGGAGGCTCCTGAAAATTTGAGGAAAAGAACATCCACTGGCATGAAAATGTAGAGCAACCAGGACCTGAAAATAAATTCTGTATAGCCTACTTGCTAGTGCTCCTCTGAGAAATGGATCTAAAACAGATTGATGTTGATCGTAATGTTTTTGATGGAACGAAAAACTTTGATGAATTGGTCGTCTAATAAAAACTCGAATGCATCAGTTCTAGGAATGAACCATTTTCTGGACCTCCTAGCTGAAAGTTCGATTAAATCCAAATTTTGTACTACCTCGCTAGATGAACTTTTCATCTATATTGGCCATTTCCACTTTTTGTACAATAAAAATCACAAATGGAATACTAAATATTAATCAGTTTCAAGAGTGTTTTCTACGGAAAATATATTGTTCCCATGATTATATCTTATGAAATTTGTAGGAAGATTCGAGAATACTTCATCTTGAATTTTCACGCAGAATATCTAAATTTTTCCATGGGAACCAATTTCGACAGTCCTAGGTGTTCACAACAAGTCTTATGAGAAGTGTCAATGGTGGCAAAATTATACAAATGATAGTGTGAACAAATCTACATCGAATAAGTGAGTATTAGGAGAACGAATCAATAAATATATTCAATTCATTGAACGATGAATTTCCACCGAATTTATAGAATTTCAAATACCTACTTGACTAAATAAATGACATTTTTGGTGACCTCGGAACGTTAGATGATCAATTTATCTAACAATAAGTAGGAAAATGAAGGTAAACTGAATTGCAGTTTGAATAGTGAGTAAATGATTTTTTATACATACATAAGAAAAGATGAACTTCAGTACCAATCCAAATAAAAATTAGGAAATAAATGAAAACAACTTGCGATTGGGTCTTGAAAGTCCTAAAGATCAAGCTGAAAATCCAGGAATTGGCAGCCGATTTGAAATTCAGAAAATATAATCAATCCCGACCAACAACGATGATGGGCTGAAGTCCGAAGAGTACGCCAAATATAAACTTATCGAAGCTCAGATTTGAAACAATGATTGAAATGGATATCATAATGATAAGAACCACTAAATAGATTTAACAGTGTTTCGAAATTATTCCGTTGTTTCGACACCATGTTTTGTTCGCATTTAATAAGATCAAAAGTGAAAATAATGAAAAATCATGTATTTCAATGCAAAGAAAAATACATCAAGGTCAAACGGAATATAGTTATCAAAACTGCTCGAAATGACCACCCCGAATTATTAGGCAGAAATCTAGTTATAATAGACTGAAATATTGTGGGTGTGTTTTGGATTGTCTCGCAGGCTGCAATTTTGCTATTAATCGAATAATCATTCACATATTCAAAGATGATCGTATGAAACATGATGCTTTCAGATTTAAAATAAATGATGGTGCAAAATTCATCTTCCGTCGTAGCAAAGCGCTTTGGAATGTTTAGGGCCGGTTGCATAAAGATTTAACAGACGATTGAATATTCAATTTGTTTATAACCACGGAAACGCATGCCTTAGCTCGCGCAGTAGCAAAGTTAATCCCACGTTAAGTTAACAGAAGGCTTGACGGGCTTTTATGCAACTGGCACTTAGTGTTATGGATGAATAACAATGCTGGAATTTCTTTTTCTATCATAGAAGTCTTGTTCAATTTATATAATATGAGAATTATCCTCATATAATATAATCGAGTACAAAATGACAGCCAATTGATAGAATCCAACATGAGTTGGATTGCGGTATACCTGCTGTAGGTATTTTAAAATTAATCTCATGCCTCTGTTCTGCAAATTTGATTTTTATCGAATGAATATACTAAAAAAGCATAATAATAAGAGTATGGCTGAATAATAGATCGTAACTTTACATGCATGCCACTGTTGTCTAATCGAAAACGGTAGGAGTCATCAGAATCTCGAGGAAGCTCAGATAAACGAAGCTTTTATACTTTTCAACATCCCTCATTTGCACAATATTCGCCACTGCAAAAAATACAATCATAGTAATCTACGTCTTTGCTACTAACCAATCTCATTTTTTTTGAGAGATATGTATGATTTACATTCGAAGTAAAAACTGAACGTTATAGGCATACATAGACATTTCTGTGCATCGAATAACGAAATTGTGAGCATAAGCGTATCCTTTTTTTATAAACACTTGTCAATATGTTCCTGAATTCAGAAATTCTACAATTCCTTCGGTATTACCTATATTTTCGATGAAGATATATTTGAATGACTCCGTCAATCAATTTTATTGCATACTCGGAATATGGAAGGTATAAAATGAGCACAATATTTTTTTCCTGTTCGAACTTCTTCGTCTGCTGTCAATATAGGAAGATAAAAAATAACAAATAGCCGTCGTTCCCCCTACACGCAACTATCCAGCTTTATGACCGAGCTGTATATAAATTCAGGCTGAAATAAGGGCTAGGTTTTTCCCCCGGTGATCGTAAATCACTGATCGGGGGTCATCCCGGTTATCTTTCTTATAGATATGACTCTAGCCCAGTGAAAGCAATCTACGTATAGCATCTCTGTGACTCATCAGTTCCCCATTTCTCCTCTCAAATTGTTATTGACGTTTATCTAGTTAAGTGCTCTGTAGAGGGCTGAGAAGGATAGTGGAGAAACCGTTTGTTCAGGCGTGTAAAAAGATTCTTCATCGTTTCCACTCTAGCGCGCTATGGGTGTTCGAATAGTTACACATCATTTTGTTCTTTCATCTCATATACCAATGGATCATAAAGAATCGATTCTGAAAAATAGCATCACTCCGAAACTCAGGAGTTGGAGAGGAAAAAGTTAATAGCGTAGTAAGACAATAATAGTCGAATACACCAGATTATCGCTTGTTCGTGATATACAGTTGGTTACTTATAAGAAAAGGGTAGAAAATTAATGCATTCATTAATAGAATTAATGAATGAATTGAATCATTCAACGCCAGTACATCAAACTCTCAACCGAACGTTGGCTTTCAAATCATATAGTTTCTGTTAATGAAGACCTACAACCATAAAACACCTAAATTCACCAAAGGAGGTTGTCAACCTTATTGAATAACATTCATCTTGGGATAGACTTCTCATATTTACTTCAGATTATATTCATCATACAGTTCCATAGTAGATACACAATCACTGTTGACACAGTTGAATTCTCTAGATTTGTAGCTTTCATTGAGATATCGTGATGATGAGATCTAGAATCGGTTCAAACCTTAAATACAGTATTTCCTACATGTTTCTACTCTTGACGATACACGAAAGAAAAACCAACAATGTTCGTGAAACATCGTGCAAGCCAGGAGTAGGATATTGGGATAGAAAAGTGGATGGTCATGGATTTTTTCTTGGAATATTATTTTATTGAAAACGTTTTCTCGAGATACATTGATAAATAATCTTAATTTTTCATGTGGAAACAGTTATTTTGTGGAAACTGATGATAGAGTGGAGACTTGGAGACTGTGGCTTAATAATATAAAGCACATGAAAATAGGACCTGAGAATACACAAAATAAGTATTTCGGCAACAATGATGCATTCTCCAGTGAGAACTTCGATTCGTTAGAACTGTAACGTATAATCAAGTAACACCATCATGTTGTGATTTCAATTAAATAACTTTCTTATATTAAGATTGCGAACTATTACTGAACTGATGAACGATATCTATCATTCGAGTACTTTTTGGTGAATATAATATATTTCCTGATGGTAATTTCACAAGTAGATGCATTCACAAAAAATCACATAAACGATATTTCTTAACCATCAGCAAAAAGCGTTTCAACAAAAAAATACAGCTTATTGCTTTGCATTCTGAAAAAAGCACGCCTAGGTTCATTACTCACCAAGTGTGGGCCGTATATCATCATGGAATTGGAGACCAAATTTCAAAAGTTGAAATATCCGATATTCAGTGAGTTAGAATTTATGGCACGGCAAGATGTCACTGCGGTCGATTTATTATTGTCTCTGAAATTGCAGTGCACTTGTGACAGCGGCTGTTGAAATGCAGAATGTTGTAGCTGAAATCGACAATACAAATAACCGGTCGGGAAACATATCATCATCAAGTTTTGACAGTAACCTCCTCGTAATGAATTCAGTGAAATATTACTAGACCACATGGGATGGATACAAATAAACTTGATTGAGAGTATGTTATGAAATGATGGTATTATTAGCGCTGTAACTCACTAACACACAAAAATAAAGAAAATAGCCAGATAATGCTATAATAATACAGGAATAATACAACTTCTTCAATTAGTTACGTGTGATTCAATAATATATTATTCAACAAGCGTGTAATGATGCTATTACTTATGAGAATGAAGTTTGCATCGTAATCATACGAATAAGTAGTAGCCATTACACGAAAGTAAAATACTATACTTTTTCTATGACTGTGAGTTTTCACCATTCAATTCAAACGGACTATATATTTAGAGAATATTTCATTGAGAAAACAAATTTCAATGGTTTTTGTCTAATGAATTCATTTTGGAAGCTAATAGAAAGTGAATATTAAAAAATCATCAATTTTTTGAGAGAAATAAAGAAAAATGTACTTAGGTATTTGATAATGGATCAAGATCATAGTAAAAGGGATGTGGCAGAGAAGGCATGGAGTCAGCACATACACTTGCTCCATGATTTTTGAGTACACGAAATGATGGATGAATATAATATCATCTTCGTTTTCTACTTCTTCTTCTCCTATACTGTAACACTATCAAAACTTCGTCTTCATCAGATGACGACATTCTGAACTACACCTTTTCCAGTTGTATTTCAGAAAGCGTCAATTGAATTTCAGAATAGTCACTTGTATTTCAAAAAGTATCAATTGTATTTCAGAATAGTGAGTTGAATTTCAGAAAGCGTCAAATGTATTTCAGAATAGCGAGTTCAATTTCAGAAACCATCAATTGTATTTCAGAATTGTGAGTTTAATTTCAGAAAGCGTCATTGTATTTCAGAAAAGTCAATTGAATTTCAGAATTCGTCATTTGAATTTCAGAATAATCATTTGTATACAAATGAAAATTAAACTCGCTATTCTGAAATACATTTGACACTTTCTGATATTGAACTGACTATTCTGAAATACAACTGATACTTCCTGAAATACAAGTGCCTATTCTGAAATTCAATTAACGCTTTCTGAAATAAACTTGATGGTTTCTGAAACACAACTGGAAAAGGTGTAGTGATATTTCATCACTTTGGTATACGAGATAGCTTGCAATGCATTGCCTGTTGCTTATTGGCAATTGCTGGTTGCTTATTGCTTATTGCTCTGGTGTGCGAGCTCACTTAGTCAACTGAGATATACTTCGTCGCTGATTGGCCATAGCCTGTTGTATAAAGGCTCTTGACACACGGGGCGTGGCTTGTTTTGTGTAATGCATCCAGTACTCAACGAAAATGTTACATGAAAAGAGTCCATTTTTCAAGAGTCATTCAAAAAAATATTTGTTTGCTCTACAGCCCAGACGGCTCATTTACGGACATATGTTTATATAAACAAAAATGGTTGTTTTGATGGGATCACAATTCGATAGTGCGATTAATTCGAGTTCAGTGATACGATGAAAGAACATATGCACCTACTTTTTGAAATTATGACGGATTGAGTGAATTGGGATTTATCAAAGTTTCATAAGGCGGGTAGAGACAAATCGGTGAAAGCGATCCGATATGAACGTATTGATTACACACGATGGAGACGATTACTCCTAAGTAGCGCGAATAGTCATATTTTAGTCACCATTACGTAATGGAGGCCAAAATAATAGCCATTTAGCCATAAAAGCTACGTCGTGGTGGCTAAAATGGGGTATGAATTCTGACAATTCCGTGGCCAATCCGAAACCAAGATGAAAGCTGTTTCGTGGCTTCTTTCTGGCCAATGCAATGCTACTCCAGAAGCTTATCCACAACCGAAATAAAAGCTAAACTACGACCATTTCTTGACCATTTTTAGGCTATTTTGTGGCCATTTCATAGCTAAATGAAAGCCATTTCACTACCATTCCGTGGCTCTCTCACATAACCAAAGATTTTAATCAAACGCGGAAGAAGACGGCAGTGGTTGCATGTTGGCAATTTTATGGTAATATTTGAGCTTTCAAAGAGTTATCGAAAATGGATGCAAGTAAAAACGTTCTACAAATAGTCGGTGTGCGAGAATATTTATTGTGATTTGCGCACGTACCTACCCATATGTGAGCTCATTGGCATGGTAATTTTTCATGTAAAAGTTCATGTGAAACCTCGAAAAACAACATGCGCCACTCGAAACCTCAATATTTTTGGAATTATTAAAATATATGAAAATCACTCAAATATTTATTTTAATATGCTGAGATCACTAACTGAAAGTATCATCACCAGAAACACACAGAAGATTGATTTTTAGATTTGAAAATACGTTTTTGCACCTTATTTCATAATTTCATTCGGAAGTTACGTAATGGCCGCCAGTTTACTGCACATCATATCCTTAATCAACAATGGCGCTACCGTATCTTTTCGTAGCCACGATTTAAGCAATATTTGCTAAAAAAAGCCAAATAATGGCCAAACCAAAACAAGATCAGTGCTAAATTTTGGTTTTGATTCAGTCTACTCTCAGCTATCATAGTCAAAAAATGACTGATTTTAGGCAAAATTGCAACCAAGTGAAATGGTTATTATTCAGCCGTAAAGTGAAAAATATAACTCCTTTCATGACTGAATCGAAGCTAAACAGTAATAGTTCTCATTCGGATTATTTTTAGCCATGAAGTGGAAAATAAAGCTCACTGTAATGGTTGTCGTTTGGCTTTTATTGTAGCAATAATGTAGATACAATGACTTCATGAATGACCATACCAATGCTGACATATTTTGGCATTTTTTCTGGCTATGAAAGCTACTTTTTTACCAGAAACTTCGGCTATTTCATTACTAGCCAGATCGAGACGAAATAACAGCTACTTCGTGACAATTTCTGTGGCTGAATTATTACCAGATTCAGATGATATTCAACAACTAAACTGAAACCATGGTGACAACTTCGTGGCCAAATTCTGTAATATTTCATGGCCAAAGTATGACCAAACACTAGTCACGAAATCGTTTTCGTGACCAAGATTTGGCTTTTATGACTAAATAGCTTTTCTGTGCTACTTGGGCTCTCAGACAAATTTCGGGCATTGCCGATATCACTAAAACAGCTACAGTGACCCGTGTTAGACTTCACATGATATAGTTGATATAGTTGTTAATTAAATTGATTTAAACCGAACTATATTGCATCCTAAGGTATTTCCCGTGAAAGTGCTTATAGAAAAAAAATATTATCTCATATTTGAGAACAACTGTTATCGCCGCAACAGAAATAGATTGCGCGAATTCAGTGAATTTTCGCTTGAGCAAAGATTAGAAACTTACGAAACCAAATTGAAATTTATCAATGAAAACTTTTCTGTGAGTGATCTGACTCCATTTCGAGCATTATGAGAGTGGACTTCGAAACGAAGAAAGACAATTCAGCTAATGATATAAGTGCGATGCTGTGAAGACGAACAAATTGTGAGCAATAAAAGTGATGAATCTCAACAAAATGCAGCCTCGCAGATAGGAAGACATAGAAAACTACGAAAGCGTAGAGTGGACATGTGATTTTTTTCCTAATTTCGAGTTGTACCTCGGAATCAGCTTAATTTCGAGTTATAACTCGAGGGGTCAATGGGGTGGTTTTGAATATTACATGTGTTGGGTATTATATCGTCCATAGAGAAGTTTGAACAATCAACATGTAAAATTCGTTGACAAGTTTCAAATTTTGAAATTTCTAAAAATTTTCAACCCGGGTTTATCTCAATGTTGAGAAAACCAATCATATTTTATTAATATGAAAAGTATTTTATACCAGATGTACCTACGTTTATAAATTTATGGAAATCTTGTAATACCTGACAAGTATGCACTGATGATGATTCAACGAAAGCGCTTTGCTACAATTTTTGGAATATAATTGCATGGAATACAAATCTGTTTTTTTTAATAACATCGATACATGCACACAGCCGAGTGAATTTTTTCACTTCTCATTTGAAGGTGAGCCCAAGATGAAGTTTTTTTTTCAAATATTTTCGAAGCCCTTCGTGATGAAATAATAAAATTTTGTCCATCCACATCATTTATTTGTCACTTCTCCATTACAGTTTTATAATACCTTGGCAACGGTTGCTATTAACAGACCCATAACGCCCGAGGCGTTATGGAGGGCATTATGAATCATAACGCCTAAGGTACCTACAAGAACTGGTGGAGCTACTCTTCAATTGTTTTCCGAACAAAAGTGTCGATCGTTAAGCACGGGAAGAATACTTTTTGAATCATTCAGGGATGGCGCCACCATCGACGGTAAAATAGATTTGTTTTGAATTCGCGAATTCGATTTGTGTCAAAAACTTTGAAAATTGATAATAGTCAATATTCATTGCCTTTTCGAATTTCGAGTTTTTGCATAACGCTGCTGTGGATACTGTTCGAGTTTTAGACCTTTTCTAGTTGTTCGTTTTGTGTTCTTTTAGTTATAGTTTTGTTGTTTTAATTTGTTGTGCTGGACCCAGTGGACCACGAATATGAAGTTTTGTATAGTTTGTGGACAATCAAAAACTGTTTCCCGTCATCTTTATGGTATCCCGAAGGTAATTTTTCCTAATAGTTTTGTTGCTGGTGCGATACTTTACTTGAAAACTTTTTGTATTATTCACTCAGGACGAAAAAGTTCGGAAAGAATGGATTCTCGCCCTTGGGAAATATTTGCCATCTAATGGTTGGGTATGTTCTGATCATTTCATGAAGGAATGCATTGGTGTACTACGGCTGAAAAAAGGATCGCTGCCATCAAAACATCTCTTACATTTGTTACGGGATCAAATAAATTATAATGTGGGTGCTTCATTTGATTGAAGATCCTTAAGTTTAGAATCTGGTGTATATTTTGATCTCAGCTATTTGAGACAATACAGACAGACATTAATGCCTCCTTTTGTCTATTTCTAAACATAGATTAGGTATGTACAACTAGAAAATGTCTGGAAGGTTTAGGAAATACTAGATGAACATTAGTTTTGTTTGCATAATTGGCCTAGGTATGCTAATATGATGAAAATGTAGGTCAGAACTGTGTACATAGATAATAATAATTTGGAATTGTGAGTTAGTTTATTAATCCTGAGTCTTTCAAGGATAGAATTCAGTTTTCAAAACTGTTTTTTTTTTCATTAAACCTGTGAAAGCTGTTTCTTCACACTTTCAAGTAAAATAAAAAATAGACACAATATTATTTTAATGTATTCAATGCAACATTTAGACTTACAATTTTAGTAACAAATATTAGGTACAAACTCCAATCTGAATCATAATGGAGAATAAACATTTTATATTTCTTATCAAGGTTTTCTACATCTCTGAATATAGTTGTGATTTTAACATTGTTAGTTAATAAAAATTAAAAGCTTATATTTGACTTTGAATTAATTCCATTTTATATTTTCCAGCCTTCCTGAACTGAATGTTGAAACATTCTGTGCATCCATCCAAGAAGCTTCCACTAGTTCCACTTCCCAATTATATATCGCTCCTGAAATATCCAATGAAACTGACATTCCCCAATCACCACAACCTGAGCCTGAACCCGAGTATGAACAAGAAAATGAGAATGTTATTTATGCACTCAATAATACTGATTTGTATTCCATTTCCCTTCCCTCTTCCTGGGGTTATCATAAAACAGAAAATGCAATAGTATTTTCGAAAATATTAATAGGAGATATTGTGTCCGTTGAACGTCTTCTGCTCATTACAAAGCAAAGAATAAAGGCACAAGTCAAAAATAAATGGATTGATATCCTCAAAATAAAAACAATTGCTGATCTGGTAAAATTCATTTTACACATGGAGAACTCAATAATCTGTGATGGAAAAAGCAATTCTTGTGATATTTTTCTAGGTCACAAAAAGCTATTGTGTAAATCTTGTACCAGTTATAAATATTGTTAAAAAAAAGAGGATAGAAAATTCAAGTGCACTAACAAAAAAAATATATACAAAACATTTGAGCTATATGAAAAAACAGAATAGGCATTTCAAAAATGTAATAACAAACTTGAGACAATAAAAAATTGATAAAATTAAGTTAGATTCATTCATTAGAAAATCTTCCTTCTGCACAGCAAAAGATGATAATGGCATGTCATAGGGCATCTAAAACAAAAAATACTGGTAACAGATACACTTGGAATGGGTTTAAGAAATGAATTTTAATGAAAATCAAAAGTACCAGACTATACATGAGAGATAATAATATATTATCACTGCCAGCACCAAGTAAGGTAAGTAAATTTGGAATTCAATAAAAACATATTTTTTTAATGATTCATTAACGATACAAATTGAACCATGATAGTGATCTCTCAAAATTTTTGTTCACTACTTAATTGCTGTGATATTATTGATTGAATGTAGAAATTATAGCTATTATTTGAATCTTGGTATCCATATATATTTTTAACCAAATTCAAATGTTAAAAAATGTGCATTTATTCAGGTACATTAGGAGCATAGACGGCACTTTTGGCTTCAAGGATGAAGTATTTTCTATGATAAAAGAAAAAACACAACATTATGAGGAATGGCAGAGGCATGGCTGTGTACTCATTGATGAGTGCAAAATTACTGCCACCAAAAAATTTGATAAAAACAGAATGGAGTTCATTGGTTTTGTAGATCTTGGTGATCACACTCCAGAGAATCAAGAAAATACTTTGGGAGACCATGCTCTGGTGGTCATGTTTCAGCCTTTTGCAGGCCACGGTTTACAGGCTCTAGGATGTTTCCTCACAAAGGGAAATATCAAAGGTGAAATCCATGCTAAGTTGATACTTGAATGTATTATATTATGTGAGAACTCTGGACTTCATATTGATGTGGTGACTAGTGATGGGGCTACTTGGAATCAAACAATGTGGACCCATCTTGGTATTCAGAATCCATTGGAACCTTGGTGTGAACATCCAATGGATTCAAATCGGAAATTGAGAATGTGTTCAGACTTTCCCCATCTCATAAAATGTCTCCGAAATAACCTGGAAAAGAAAGACATTTCAAGTAAAAACATTCAGAAAATAAGTTCATGTAATAATCTGAATTTCAAAATATATTTCAGGTTCCTGAAGGTGCTGTGCAATATTCATATTTTGAGCAACTTCAGAAATATGAATCAAGGAAGGAATTTAGAATTTGACATAAATTGACTCCCAGTCACATTCATCCCAACTGTGGGGAAAAATGTGCACTAGATTGGCCTTCCAGGCATTTTTGCAACTTCTAGACTGACAATATTACTTATGTAATAATATAATGAGTTCATTTTCATAATACTTTATTACATTCGGATATTCAGGTATTAAGATACTCCAACAAGATTTTTTTCTCACTGATTTATAATTTTCTATAAGCTGATATTGATGAAAGTACTGGGAGGAGGAGGATATTCCAAATATTATTCATCTTACTCAACAAAAATCAATTCAAGTTGGCCACATATTTAGACTGATGTCACTCCATTCTCTGATTAAACCACCCTGTGGTAGTAATGTTAGCAGTGGAGAGATGATGAAGACACTTCTCAAAGTGGGAGAGCTGAAACCACAAAAAAAAGAATTGTATTTGATTTACAGTTGAGAGAAGGAATGCAAGAAGTTGAGGAGGAGTTATAAATCTATATTGTAATTGCTGTTTGACATTTCTAGGTATAGTTAGGAACTGTTTATTGTACTTTACATATGTAAAAAATATTTTTGTCAAATTGTAATATTGTTTGATGGTTTCATGAGTTTTTGTGGGTTTTCCTCATGAATCATATGTGGAAAAATGAAATTAGTACTATTGTTTTATTATTCTCCATATGAGCAAATGCACCATCATTTTTTCCCACAAAATAAATGGATTGTTCATCTATTTCTAGATTATTTCAGAAACATTTCCATTTAAAACAATTGTGTCCAGAACAGGATCATCATCTCCATAATAAAAAAGGGTAATTGGCATATTATCAGAAAGATCCTCCAAAATAACTTTTCACAATGATTTGTATGCCTTCTGGCAACTTTCTTGAATTTCATTTGATAGTGTCCTGGACTGATTAATTGTAGGGCAAGGGAATATAATTCTGATACTACTCACCTGGTCATTTATTGAAATTTTTTTCCAAAATTTGTAGCAGCCTGAACTCAACCTGAAAGCAGCTGCTTGTCACTTTCACTAGCACACGTTTTTGCAAGACGAAAACATCTAAAAACTCTTTCACCACATTTGTTGTGTCCTTTTCACGTTTAATTCGAATAAGATGATTTATAATTCAACATATTTTGTTGATTGAAATTATAAAATGGAAAGCTCTGTTCACGTCTGCCTGCCATAGATATATCAGATATATATATGCTGCCTGCCAGTCTGCCATTTTGTATAATAATAGAAGTCAGGTCAGCGTTGTTAGTGCCACATCTGAATTTGACAATTTTCTGATCGAATTTTTTGCATAAAACCACAGGACTCATACTACTAATGAATTATTATCGAGATACAAGTTCAAATATCATGAGATTTTTTCAAAATAGTGATGTTTTTGTTACTACCACCTTTAAATACTCTTTCTTCCAAAAACAACCGGCAACATTGTAATTTACATCATTTTGAGGGCTACAATGGCGCCACTCGTGGCGATTTCAGAGAGTATACTTACTGAGCAAATTTGTCTTTTTTTGTGAATTTTGAGCAGCCATCGATTTCGAGTTTGCGGAATCACGTCTACACCTTTTCCAGTTGTAACTCAGAAAGCGTCAATTGAATTTCTTAATAGTCACCTGTATTTCAGAAAGTATCAATTGTAAATCAGAATAGTGAGTTGAATTTCAGAAAGCATCAAATGTATTTCAGAATAGCGAGTTCGATTTCAGAAAGCTTCAATTGTATTTCAGAAATGTGAGTTTGATTTCAGAAAGCGTCAATTGTATTTCAGAAGAGTCAACTGAATTTCAGAATTCATCATTTGAATTTCAGAATATATCATTTGTATACAAATGACGAATTCTGAAATTCAATTGACTATTATGAAATACATTTGACGCTTTCTGATATTGAACTGACTATTCTGAAATACAATTGATGCTTTCTGAAATTGAACTCGCTATTCTGAAATACATTTGACGCTTTCTGAAATTCAAGTCACTATTCTGAAATACAATTGATACTTTCTGAAATACAAGTGTTTATTCTGAAATTCAATTGACGCTTTGTGAAATAAACTTGATGGTTTCTGAAATACAACTGGAAAAGGAGTAGAATACTGGATCTTTTTTGAGATAAAAAAATTATATATCCCATACATGGAAAACGAATCATCCTTATTCAATGTCAGAAATAGACATTTCACGAACAATGGGTTCTCTACCGAACTGTGATATTCGAATATGGAGCTCATTATCAAGACATGATAATTCACATCAATACACATTGCTCGTTAATTGGACACTATTGAGGATGCAATGCAAGCTGATAGGGTATTATATAAAATTAAAGAAGCGCCTGCGTTCTTATTAAATATTTCTCGGCTCGGTTCACAAATCAACACAATTTCTGAAACATAAATAGAGCAAGAATAACTCGAACAATTTCATCGTTAATAAAAGAAAATGCATAGCTTATTACTTTTTGATTGGCTTCACCAATTAAAATTGCATGGATAAATGAATATTGAACTTTTTGTGTGTGCCTGTCTACATCATTCGATTTATCATAGGATTGATCATTGAATTATAGATCATCATAATTATTCAACGCCCGAAAAACAAAAATTGTATAGTAAAATCATTGCTTTAATGAATGTTTCCCTTATTTCACTTTCATCGCTGTACTGTCCTGAAATCAATTATCGAAGATATAAAAAGCTATCTATATACAGAGTGTCCCAATCGAAGTCCCAATAGTGCGTATTTGCTCGCTAAATCTAAAATATGATTTATTAATTCAATTTTCCCAAAGGTGTTAAAATATTTGGGCGTGATAATCGATCAAAAACTAACATGGAACAGCCAACTCAACCACATTCTTTCCAAAGCTATAGCGGCAAGCTAGACATGCCGCAGAGTTTTAAGCAAGACATGGGGTCTGAAACCAAAAATGATCTATTGATCATACCAAACGATCATCGAACCCATAGTCACATATGCTTCATTGATATGGGGGCCAAAAATGCAACAAATTTCGGCACAAGTCAAGCTGCAGAAAGTGCAGGCTATCTTTTTTGAGAATCACAGGGGCATTATTCACATGCCCCACTGCAGCTTAAGAGGTAATGCTGAACCTTCCATCATCGCACCTGTGTGTAATGAAAGTAGCAGCAATCAGTGCCTTCAGACTAAGCCAGACAAAAAAACTCAAATTAGGAAATCGGATTGGACACTTAAAGATTTTGGAAAATATTTCTCTAGAATCCATGTCTGAACCGACAGATATAATGCCAGTTAGGTACGACTTCGAAATGCAGTTTGAAGTGGTCATAAAAAACCACCAAATTTGCACAGAGAACTGACCTCGACTGGAAAGGGATACATCAGTATGGTATACTGATGGATCCAAGATGGATGAAAGGGCTGGAGTGGGAGTTACAGGGCCAAATTCCAGGCTCTCAAAATCCCTTGGTAACGCTCCAACCATCTTTCAAGCAGAAGTACTTGCTATAAAGATATGTGCCCAGGAGTGCCTCGAAAGAGACACTCGAAGGCCAAAAATATATATTCTCAGATAGCCAAGCAGCACTGGAAGCGTTCCGACGCTGGGAAATGTTACTGGAATAAATTGCCAGGACAAAGACAAGGGAAAAGGCTAGTGAGTCTCCCGCCAAGGAAAGCTAAACAGCTTCTCGAGTTGGACAAAAAAGACTTGAAACTGGTAACGATTCTCCTCACTGAACACTGGCCTTAGTGGTATCACCTTGGAAAGATGGGTAAAACAGAGAGTGATAGTTGCCGCTACTGCGAGAACTTCGCTGAAACTGCAGAACATTTGCTTCGCGAATGCCCAGCACTCTTCTGAAAGAGGCTCTAGTTCCTGGAAGGAGCCTTTTTAGAGCCCTCCGATATCAGTAACCTAGCTACCAGGAAACTGATAAACTTCGCACGAATCCTCGGAATCCCAAGCCTCGAATAGATTAAGAGTTATGCACAAAAGATCTAATAGGTCGAGGTGTTCGAGAGGTTGCACAGCCTCAACGACCCCTCCTACAATCTACAATCTAGAAAATTCATATATTCGGAAAATAAGGTTCCTTGGGTAATTAGTTTTGTTCTATCAAGATATTTGATTTGAGAAGAAATGAAATTGAATTGTCTGTTGTGCAATTGTTGGAAGATGTTCTTGAGATCACTGAGAATTCCGTTATTTTGTTTTCCTGCTTCGAATCGAGGACAATCCACTAAAATGTGTTTTATTGTTAATGGCACTTCGCATGCAAAACATTCTGGTTGTGTTTCCCTTTTCATTAAATATTCGTGTGTTAGGCGTGTGTGACCTAAGCGAAGTCGAGTGACGACCACTTGATGGAAACGGTTGGTTGATGTATCGGACCATGGTTGGAAAGATGGTTTGATTTCCTTTAGTTCTGACACTTTCATTTGCCAATATTGGTTCCATATGCCAACAATTTTGGAGTGAAAGTATGGTTTCAGATCTGCTGCTGATGTTCTCATACAGGGAATGAGTGCTGGGTTCGCCAGGGCTCCGTACGCATGTTTGTCAGCTAGTTCGTTTCCTCTTATACCAGTATGAGAGGGAACCCATAGAAAAGTTACCGATTGGTTGATACTGAGTAGGTTCAACTCTTCTTTGATAAGTTTCCCGATGAGATGATGGGTGTATGTTCTTGATATTAGGTTGAGAGAGTTGAGAGAGTCAGTAATGATCAGAAAGTTCTTTGTAGATACCGTATCAATCTTAAATATTTTCAGCAATGCGGCGTCGCCGCTTTTATCGAAAAGTTGCAACAATTTTGTTGAATCAAATTTTCAGATTCTCCTTGAAGAGTTGATTTCGTCGATCTATCATAAGTACTAGGGATCCACCGAGAATAATTACAGAAATACAATCATAATAGTAGGGTGTGAAAAATCGGTATTTTTCGACTTTCGATTTTTTTTTCGAAACTATTCATTATCTATCGATATTTGATATAAACAAATTCAAAGTGGTTCTGAATTTTGAGTTTTGCATCACCCTGTATTTGTTTCAATTGAACATCAGGAGACAGTAAATGAAAAGTGGATAAATGAACATCATGTAAGCTGATTAGAGCAATAATGAATAGATTTGATACAAAAAAATCCCAGAGTCCAAGGGTATCGATTTTTCACATCCTGTATCTCTGTAATCATTCTCGGTAGATCTCAAGTATGATAGTTCGACGAAATGAACTCTTCAAGGAGAATCTGAAAATGTAACAAAATACAGGCGCAGTGCTGAAAATATTGTAGATCGATAAAACATAACTGATTACCCAAGAAACCAAATTTTCGAAATAATCCTTGCATTATATTATTGATTTAGCGAGCAAATACGCACTGTTGGGATGCATATATTATCTGCATAACAAATTCGTATTCCATAACGGAAAATACATTTTGTTTTTCAGATATAATAACTTTAGTTGGTATTCGAGTCCAAGCGCATCTTGTGTTGATTATCAAACACGAGAGTCTGAAATCATGTATTTATTTATATGACTTCACAGAATGAAAATGTATACGAAGTGAATATTAGGTACATATGTTTCATCAAATGCTTAGAATAAAACGTTTTAGCAATATACTCAAGTATTTCAAAAACATGTATAATATAGAAATGCTAATAATTCAGATGATTTTTTCAGGTACACCATCTACTCTTCTGATTATTGTAGATCACTGAAAGATACCACTATTGCTACTACAGACGGAAATAATTTCAATTTTGTCAGGATTGTTGGAGAGAAAATATATACATTCTGTTTTATGCTATTCAATCTTAATGTTTCATCTACTTACTGATGTGCACGGTGGATAGCACATAATAAGCCTCTAGAGAACCGCTAGACTTTTTATTCCATTAACATTTGGATCAGTTTCATTCTCTGATGGTATCAATGATCAAATATATCAATGAATAACTGTATTCGGGTCAACAAGTATGTATGGAAATTTTATCTTATGTCGTTTCATCGAACACTTACAAAAAAAAGGACGGAAATATTCAGTCCAGGTTTGAGCGATCATCATATATATTCATGAACGCCACCGTATATCCAAGAGGGTACGTGAGGTAAATGTTTTTAACGCTCCATTAAGTTCTAGTGGCGCTCCTAATGTCTTATACTCCTTCTGGAAGATCTCGATAATAACAATAATTGCTTGATTCGTTCTTGCCTTTATACTATGATTCAAATTCGAAAGAATTTAACCTGTTTGATAGTTCATGGTTGAATTTGAATTAGGCGAATCCCCCTGAAATGGACCACCCAGTATGTTCACATGAGATGAAAAAGTATCTTCTTTAAGCTGTTCAAGTTCTGCTACAAAACATTGACCAGTAAAATACTTGAGTCATGCTATGCTATCAATCAATATATTATGAACTGAGTTGGTGGACGAGTATGTTGAGGCGCTGGCCTTCGGGCACAGGACTCATACTACTAATGAATTATTATCGAGATACAAGTTCAAATATCATGAGATTTTTTCAAAATAGTGATGTTTTTGTTACTACCACCTTTAAATACTCTTTCTTCCAAAAACAACCGGCAACATTTTAATTTACATCATTTTGAGGGCTACAATGGCGCCACTCGTGGCGATTTCAGAGAGTATACTTACTGAGCAAATTTGTCTTTTTTTGTGAATTTTGAGCAGCCATCGATTTCGAGTTTGCGGAATCACGTCTACACCTTTTCCAGTTGTAACTCAGAAAGCGTCAATTGAATTTCTTAATAGTCACCTGTATTTCAGAAAGTATCAATTGTAAATCAGAATAGTGAGTTGAATTTCAGAAAGCATCAAATGTATTTCAGAATAGCGAGTTCGATTTCAGAAAGCTTCAATTGTATTTCAGAAATGTGAGTTTGATTTCAGAAAGCGTCAATTGTATTTCAGAAGAGTCAACTGAATTTCAGAATTCATCATTTGAATTTCAGAATATATCATTTGTATACAAATGACGAATTCTGAAATTCAATTGACTATTATGAAATACATTTGACGCTTTCTGATATTGAACTGACTATTCTGAAATACAATTGATGCTTTCTGAAATTGAACTCGCTATTCTGAAATACATTTGACGCTTTCTGAAATTCAAGTCACTATTCTGAAATACAATTGATACTTTCTGAAATACAAGTGTTTATTCTGAAATTCAATTGACGCTTTATGAAATAAACTTGATGGTTTCTGAAATACAACTGGAAAAGGAGTAGAATACTGGATCTTTTTTGAGATAAAAAAATTATATATCCCATACATGGAAAACGAATCATCCTTATTCAATGTCAGAAATAGACATTTCACGAACAATGGGTTCTCTACCGAACTGTGATATTCGAATATGGAGCTCATTATCAAGACATGATAATTCACATCAATACACATTGCTCGTTAATTGGACACTATTGAGGATGCAATGCAAGCTGATAGGGTATTATATAAAATTAAAGAAGCGCCTGCGTTCTTATTAAATATTTCTCGGCTCGGTTCACAAATCAACACAATTTCTGAAACATAAATAGAGCAAGAATAACTCGAACAATTTCATCGGTAATAAAAGAAAATGCATAGCTTATTACTTTTTGATTGGCTTCACCAATTAAAATTGCATGGATAAATGAATATTGAACTTTTTGTGTGTGCCTGTCTACATCATTCGATTTATCATAGGATTGATCATTGAATTATAGATCATCATAATTATTCAACGCCCGAAAAACAAAAATTGTATAGTAAAATCATTGCTTTAATGAATGTTTCCCTTATTTCACTTTCATCGCTGTACTGTCCTGAAATCAATTATCGAAGATATAAAAAGCTATCTATATACAGAGTGTCCCAATCGAAGTCCCAATAGTGCGTATTTGCTCGCTAAATCTAAAATATGATTTATTAATTCAATTTTCCCAAAGGTGTTAAAATATTTGGGCGTGATAATCGATCAAAAACTAACATGGAACAGCCAACTCAACCACATTCTTTCCAAAGCTATAGCGGCAAGCTAGACATGCCGCAGAGTTTTAAGCAAGACATGGGGTCTGAAACCAAAAATGATCTATTGATCATACCAAACGATCATCGAACCCATAGTCACATATGCTTCATTGATATGGGGGCCAAAAATGCAACAAATTTCGGCACAAGTCAAGCTGCAGAAAGTGCAGGCTATCTTTTTTGAGAATCACAGGGGCATTATTCACATGCCCCACTGCAGCTTAAGAGGTAATGCTGAACCTTCCACCATCGCACCTGTGTGTAATGAAAGTAGCAGCAATCAGTGCCTTCAGACTAAGCCAGACAAAAAAACTCAAATTAGGAAATCGGATTGGACACTTAAAGATTTTGGAAAATATTTCTCTAGAATCCATGTCTGAACCGACAGATATAATGCCAGTTAGGTACGACTTCGAAATGCAGTTTGAAGTGGTCATAAAAAACCACCAAATTTGCACAGAGAACTGACCTCGACTGGAAAGGGATACATCAGTATGGTATACTGATGGATCCAAGATGGATGAAAGGGCTGAAGTGGGAGTTACAGGGCCAAATTCCAGGCTCTCAAAATCCCTTGGTAACGCTCCAACCATCTTTCAAGCAGAAGTACTTGCTATAGAGATATGTGCCCAGGAGTGCCTCGAAAGAGACACTCGAAGGCCAAAAATATATATTCTCAGATAGCCAAGCAGCACTGGAAGCGTTCCGACGCTGGGAAATGTTACTGGAATAAATTGCCAGGACAAAGACAAGGGAAAAGGCTAGTGAGTCTCCCGCCAAGGAAAGCTAAACAGCTTCTCGAGTTGGACAAAAAAGACTTGAAACTGGTAACGATTCTCCTCACTGAACACTGGCCTTAGTGGTATCACCTTGGAAAGATGGGTAAAACAGAGAGTGATAGTTGCCGCTACTGCGAGAACTTCGCTGAAACTGCAGAACATTTGCTTCGCGAATGCCCAGCACTCTTCTGAAAGAGGCTCTAGTTCCTGGAAGGAGCCTTTTTAGAGCCCTCCGATATCAGTAACCTAGCTACCAGGAAACTGATAAACTTCGCACGAATCCTCGGAATCCCAAGCCTCGAATAGATTAAGAGTTATGCACAAAAGATCTAATAGGTCGAGGTGTTCGAGAGGTTGCACAGCCTCAACGACCCCTCCTACAATCTACAATCTAGAAAATTCATATATTCGGAAAATAAGGTTCCTTGGGTAATTAGTTTTGTTCTATCAAGATATTTGATTTGAGAAGAAATGAAATTGAATTGTCTGTTGTGCAATTGTTGGAAGATGTTCTTGAGATCACTGAGAATTCCGTTATTTTGTTTTCCTGCTTCGAATCGAGGACAATCCACTAAAATGTGTTTTATTGTTAATGGCACTTCGCATGCAAAACATTCTGGTTGTGTTTCCCTTTTCATTAAATATTCGTGTGTTAGGCGTGTGTGACCTAAGCGAAGTCGAGTGACGACCACTTGATGGAAACGGTTGGTTGATGTATCGGACCATGGTTGGAAAGATGGTTTGATTTCCTTTAGTTCTGACACTTTCATTTGCCAATATTGGTTCCATATGCCAACAATTTTGGAGTGAAAGTATGGTTTCAGATCTGATGCTGATGTTCTCATACAGGGAATGAGTGCTGGGTTCGCCAGGGCTCCGTACGCATGTTTGTCAGCTAGTTCGTTTCCTCTTATACCAGTATGAGAGGGAACCCATAGAAAAGTTACCGATTGGTTGATACTGAGTAGGTTCAACTCTTCTTTGATAAGTTTCCCGATGAGATGATGGGTGTATGTTTTTGATATTAGGTTGAGAGAGTTGAGAGAGTCAGTAATGATCAGAAAGTTCTTTGTAGATACCGTATCAATCTTAAATATTTTCAGCAATGCGGCGTCGCCGCTTTTATCGAAAAGTTGCAACAATTTTGTTGAATCAAATTTTCAGATTCTCCTTGAAGAGTTGATTTCGTCGATCTATCATAAGTACTAGGGATCCACCGAGAATAATTACAGAAATACAATCATAATAGTAGGGTGTGAAAAATCGGTATTTTTCGACTTTCGATTTTTTTTTCGAAACTATTCATTATCTATCGATATTTGATATAAACAAATTCAAAGTGGTTCTGAATTTTGAGTTTTGCATCACCCTGTATTTGTTTCAATTGAACATCAGGAGACAGTAAATGAAAAGTGGATAAATGAACATCATGTAAGCTGATTAGAGCAATAATGAATAGATTTGATACAAAAAAATCCCAGAGTCCAAGGGTATCGATTTTTCACATCCTGTATCTCTGTAATCATTCTCGGTAGATCTCAAGTATGATAGTTCGACGAAATGAACTCTTCAAGGAGAATCTGAAAATGTAACAAAATACAGGCGCAGTGCTGAAAATATTGTAGATCGATAAAACATAACTGATTACCCAAGAAACCAAATTTTCGAAATAATCCTTGCATTATATTATTGATTTAGCGAGCAAATACGCACTGTTGGGATGCATATATTATCTGCATAACAAATTCGTATTCCATAACGGAAAATACATTTTGTTTTTCAGATATAATAACTTTAGTTGGTATTCGAGTCCAAGCGCATCTTGTGTTGATTATCAAACACGAGAGTCTGATATCATGTATTTATTTATATGACTTCACAGAATGAAAATGTATACGAAGTGAATATTAGGTACATATGTTTCATCAAATGCTTAGAATAAAACGTTTTAGCAATATACTCAAGTATTTCAAAAACATGTATAATATAGAAATGCTAATAATTCAGATGATTTTTTCAGGTACACCATCTACTCTTCTGATTATTGTAGATCACTGAAAGATACCACTATTGCTACTACAGACGGAAATAATTTCAATTTTGTCAGGATTGTTGGAGAGAAAATATATACATTCTGTTTTATGCTATTCAATCTTAATGTTTCATCTACTTACTGATGTGCACGGTGGATAGCACATAATAAGCCTCTAGAGAACCGCTAGACTTTTTATTCCATTAACATTTGGATCAGTTTCATTCTCTGATGGTATCAATGATCAAATATATCAATGAATAACTGTATTCGGGTCAACAAGTATGTATGGAAATTTTATCTTATGTCGTTTCATCGAACACTTACAAAAAAAAGGACGGAAATATTCAGTCCAGGTTTGAGCGATCATCATATATATTCATGAACGCCACCGTATATCCAAGAGGGTACGTGAGGTAAATGTTTTTAACGCTCCATTAAGTTCTAGTGGCGCTCCTAATGTCTTATACTCCTTCTGGAAGATCTCGATAATAACAATAATTGCTTGATTCGTTCTTGCCTTTATACTATGATTCAAATTCGAAAGAATTTAACCTGTTTGATAGTTCATGGTTGAATTTGAATTAGGCGAATCCCCCTGAAATGGACCACCCAGTATGTTCACATGAGATGAAAAAGTATCTTCTTTAAGCTGTTCAAGTTCTGCTACAAAACATTGACCAGTAAAATACTTGAATCATGCTATGCTATCAATCAATATATTATGAACTGAGTTGGTGGACGAGTATGTTGAGGCGCTGGCCTTCGGGCACAGATGGTCCGGGTTAGAATCCCGGCACGGCTATTGGAAATTTCATTTATTACGATAGCATCGATTAGTAGTTTTCAATTGTTCGGACTCTCAACGATATCTAGCCGAGAAGTGCTTCAGATGACACTTAAAAAATTAAGGTCCCCGTCTTCCTCACTCATACAAGTCTCAATGAGATTTCGAGGGTTGCTTTGCAACTAAATAGATTCCTACTATTGATGAGTATAATCATTATCTTCTGGAAAGTTAAACATGGAAGTAGAATATAAAAATGTATTTTCTATTTCTCTAAATAATAATTATTGAAAAATGCATTGTAACCTTCCCTAGTACTTCTTGATATTTATAAAGGGCTAAGATAGGCACGGTAGCTATTTTGTCTGGTGGCAAGAGGTGTGGGTTCAAATTTTACTCAAAAAAACTTAATATAGAGGGCGCCACTTAGTCTGATTTTATTGAACTAAGAAATATAATATATGGATACTTTTTAAATATTAAAAATTTTGATATACCTGAAAATTCAAAGAAAAACACACCTGTGAACTAAGAGGTAGTTTAATTTCAGCCTATCCTATGATTTGGTACAGGGATGTAACAATATACTCAGATTCGAGCTAACTTTCAATGGAACACAATATTTCCAAATGTGAGAATGACACTCCATATAATAACCAGATATTCTACTTCTAGAATCTATAATAAACCCCCCTTATATATTGGCCAACATATATGAGTTCGCAGCGTTTTGATGTGAAGTGATATTACTTAACTCATGGGTATCTTATTATTGAGTGAAATTTTGAAATATAAGAAAGAAATCAAAATGAAATGGTACAACTTTATGTTTCATATGTCAGACCATGGGTTATTTGGGTATGGTACTCCAGAGGTTCCAGAAAACAGCCTCATTCAGATCAACTCCAGAAGATTTCCAGAGGTTCCAGAAAACAACACTTTTCGGCTCAACTCCAGAAGATTTCCAGGGGTTCCAGAAAGCAGCACTTTTCGGCTCAACTCCAAAAGATTCCCAGAGGTTCCAGAAAGCAGCACTTTTCGGCTCGACTCCAAAAGATTCCCAAATACATAGACTTTAGAATTGGCTGAAATGCATCTCCAAGTTTAGTTAAACTCAAAAAAAAAATTGAATCCTGGTTGGACGGCTCTCCTTAATCCATCCTAGAGGTACACAAAATGGCAGACATGCCGATGAAATCGACGAATCGTCTAATGGGATAGCCCCACTACTTTATATGTATAAATTACCCAGAGGGTGGTTCGAGGAAGAATGAATGAAACTTTTCTCCTTCTCATTTTCATGAGGTGCTTCTCACATGAAATTCATCAAGACACGAAAAAGGAGCCGGAAATCGGACCTCGTATCCTGTGCAGATATTTCCGAAAACCCATTCAAACAAACTATTTTAAATTAAAATCGGTTCTTGCGCATGACATTTGTGAACCTTGTGACAAACTGATCTCAATACTACCAACTGATTCATCTGTCATAGAATCACCCAACCAGTTCAAATTTACCAGAGTTCAAGATGTGAACTATCAACCAAACTTCTTGTTCTTTACAAAATCAAAGAATGGAAAGAGAGAAACATATAATCAACCAGGAAAAATCAAAATTTCATGTTACAGCATATTTTGATTATACATCTATATGAAATAGTACAATTAACTTCATACATGCATAAATGTAACAAAAAGAACATTCTGATTATATTGGATTTATACAATCTTGTATACAGCACGTTCAACAAAAACCAAACGAAGTCACTTCGCAAGTTGTTCGAACCTCTCCAATCGAAGTTTTGCTTTTTCGCTCTCTGGAACAACTCCATTAGCAGAAGCATCGAATCTTGCTTTTCGTTTTTCCAGTTTCTCCCGGTTCTCCAGGTTCGACATGACAGTTGATACAGAACCACCGAACCTTATTGCCCTTTGTTTCAGTTTTTCCACACTTGTCTGAAATAAATTGTTCGTTAATATTCAGTTTGAAACTCGATTTCGTCAGTTTTTCGAGTAACCTTATGTCACGGTGGGAGGAAGATGGTTAAATCACTGATGAGAGTGTTTTGTTTCTTTCTGTTATTTTCAAATTCGATGAAATTGTAAAATTATGGCAACCTATCAGAAAAACTGATTATTTAACTGTGGTGATTGGCCAGTGAGTCAACAGTTATCTAATCAATACTCTAACAAAACAAATGAGCAGTTTATTGAAACACTGTCATTTGACAACATTTCTTATTTCAATTCATAAATAAGTAAATCATGAACAGTTCAATTTGAAAGGTTAATTGTTGTTACTCACCACTTGTGATGATGTAATACTGTTTGCAGAGTTGTTACCATTACTTTTTCCAAATCTCTCTGCTCTGACAGCTTTCATGGCATCTGGATTCAAAAAGGTCACACCAAATTTTTTTGCTCTCATTCCTAGCCGCTGAAATATAGAAAAAAATTACATTAAAACATCTGGTACATTTTCACATAGCCTGTACATTATTATTCAGAGAGAGATAGATATAAATTTCAGCTTTATTTCGGTCTTCCCTTTCCTTCATGTTTTTTAAGAATACATCCAATTTCAGTTGTAAATCTGAAACAACAGATTCCCAAAGTGATATCATCAAAGTTTTCATACCTCCTTGGCGCTAAACTGTGATAGTTTAATAACTGTCTTCTCTTCTTTCCTCTGATCCATCTCTACAAATTTTTGCACGTCTGGTTTATCTTCAGATGTGACTGTATTATTTATATTCTCATTTGTAGTCAGTATAACTTTTTTTGGAGGTTCCTCTTCGCTGATTGTATCATCCTCAGTCTCAATAAGTTTTGTATTTAAAGGTTTCAGTGATTTATCCAGTTGATTGTCTAAGATAACTGATTCATTTGCATCCAAGTGTTCATCATCGTCATCATCCTTAAAAAAAAAATAGGTCGAAAAATCATAATCATCACAAAAAATATATAGAGGTAAGAAATAAATTAATTAGCTGAAATAAGGAATCACTTGGGAGAAAGGCTCAGAAAAAGTGAATACTCACATTTAACAAATTCTCTTCAAGATCATCCACAGATTCTAATCCAGCCACATCAGGTGACTTCATAGATGTTGGTGAGTCTTTTAACAATTCAGTTTCATTTCCTGTCGTGCTGAGACCTCGCAGCTTCAACTCCTTTTCCAAATCTGGGACCTGACAAGTTGTTCACGAATTATAAATCAAGATTTCATAAATGAGAATCATTGCACTCAACTTCACGTAGGAACAATTGAAAGTCAAGTAAATAACTCACCTTCATTTTGATGAAATCTGGGTAAATTTCGGATGAAACATCAGTCATTTCGAATGAAGTATTCAAGCACTACTTAACTGAAACTCTGCTAACTAGTTAATCCAGGCCACTGTAGTTTATCCTACGCAACGAAAGACTAGTGTGTGCCTGAGTTCTTCAATTTCTGCAGTTGCTGCCATAATTTGTGGAATTCATATGACTAATCCTTGAATAATGGCAATTTAATGGAGTATTGGCAATAATAGCAAGGTACTGATTTTATTGGACTGAATGTAATGTTCCTTTAATGGGCAACAATTATGACCAATTACTTTAGGCCATTGACAATACGGACATGGAACATGGACATTAAACACAAAATTACAGAACCACAGGCGCACAGAACGAATTATTATCTTGTGCTTCTGTTAGGGTGAGTTCCTCATGCAGCGTTTTTGCTCACCTCGTCGCGCCGTCATGCACTCTGATCGGTGAATCGGTACTCAAAATTGCTGTGCTGATTTTTGTTTATCTTGAGTTTGTTGAAGATTGAAGACTGAAGCGTAAAGTATAATCATAAAGTGTGGATATGTAAATCGAAATGGATAAATGAGATGTAGGCGAGTCTGTTCTAGAGAGCGGTTGAGTTTTGTGTGTGCCCTAAACCTACTTAACAAAACCTTTTATCAATTCTGTGAGTGGAAATAGTGAAAACATATCGGACAATTATTGATCGATACTTGAAATCATAATAATTTCGGAAAATTTGAATCTCGACAATCTGAATGATACATGAGCTCTGGTTAGAAATATGAACCAACTCACTAACAACGAATTGTACGACAAACTGAAAGAATTAATAAATGAAAACACCACTGACATAAAATCAGAGCTAAGTTCAATAAATAAAACGCTAACAGAAAAACTACAGGATCTAGAAGAAAAATATATCAGAATTGAGGAGAAAATTATTTTCATCGAACGTGCGAATGGAAGAAATAATATAGTTATATTTGGAATACAAACAGATCGCGATAATCTTCTAACTACTACACTACAACAATTGAATGTGATCTTCGGAATTAACCTAGTGGAAAGAGACCTCAATGATATTCACCTTATCGGAAAAAAAAGCACAATCATCGTAGAATTCGTATCTCACCTTCAAAAACGGAAAATATTTCAACAATTGTATAAGTTGAAGGGAACTGGCATATCAATTACACACGATTTAAGACCTGATGATCAAGAACTGAATAAAAAATTAGTCAACCATTTGAAAGAAGCTAGAGCAAAAAATCAAAAAGCCCAGATAAAAAACTTCAAACTTTACGTGAATGCTGTACCATATACCATTGAAGAACTGGAAAACCCCATCGACAATAATCCTGAAATAGAAACTGAAATTGTACCTAAAAAAAAATAAAAGTGCACCATCTACACCCTCAAAATCATACCTCCTAGAAGAAGCAGAAGAAGATCAACGAAAATCAGACCACCAATCACCACGAACAGATATATTCAGGAATCGAGCAGAATCATCAAATGACAGAAATACACCACCTGCTGCAAAGACGTTCACGAACAACCCCAATAAAAATCAGACCACAAAAACCAAAGAAGTGAAGGAAATTAGAGCACTGAGAAACAAGAACCTCACGAAAACAGCCTCCTAAACTATAAGGTCAATATTTATCAATAATACCTAGTGTAAGCTCACAGACTAACAAGCAACTCATGCAGTATTATTTGTGATTCTAAAAACCTCTCTTATCGTATCTAATTTTTCTTTTTGTTCTGTATATTGAAAAAGCAATACCGATAATTGATATAGCTTACTACATATGGAATATGGATCCCTATATCAGAAACTTTGACATAAAACAGATAGATACCTTTGTTTTGGATACTCCATTCGAGGTTAACAAAATTTTCAGTGTGAACAATACTCTCAATAATTTCAAGTTGATTCACAATAACATTCGTAGTATCGCAAAAAATTTAGATGAATTCGAAATCTTCATGAAACAGTTCGAATTTTCATTTGATTGCATGGTTCTTACAGAAACAAGATTTATACCAAATGTAGAGATGTATAGCATAGAGGGTTATAAAACACTTTATAATGTTGGTACGCTAAATCAAAATGATGGAGTGATGATTTATGTCAAATCAGACATATATCATTCGCATACTCTAGAGGAATTTAATGGATCGCAAACGATCAAGTTGAGAATAAACGTGGGGCAAAACCATATGCTAATACATGCTCTATATAGGTCACCATCCACCAATGTCGTAGATTTCATAGAAAATTTCAAATCTTACCTAAATAATGATAATGATAATCAATACGATTACAAACTGATTGTTGGAGATATCAACATTGATATCTTGAACTATTCTGATCATTCAAACGAGTACTTGGATGTTTTGGGTGAGTATGGATATCTTTCGGCAATAAATAATTATACCAGAGTACAGGGAAACTCAAAATCATGCATTGACCACATATTCGTAAATGCCAAGTCTGAAGATACCAGTTCCATTATACCACTTGTGTTGCGTACCGACATCACAGATCACTATTCAACTCTCTTGCAAATAGTTTTTCTGAATAAAAAACAACCTAAAGTAAATAATATCAGATATATATCACAAATCAATAATAAGCAGTTGAAAGAAAGAATGTCTCAAATCTGTTGGAATGAAGTGTATGCATTGCCCGATATCGAATCTACTACAAATAAATTTCTAACCATTGTACAATCATGCAAAAATCAATGTACCAGAATGATAAAAATAAATAGCAGTCAGAGAAAACGAAAGCTATGGATAACTAAATCGTTGATAAAATCTGTGAATAAAAAAAATTCTATGTATGCTGAATTATTGAAATATCCCGACAATGAACAACTACGACAAGAGTACAAGAAATACAAAAATATACTGGGTGAAATAATGAAAAATCAAAAAACAGAATATTACAAATCTCAGATTGATGCAAATAAAAATAACTCTAAGAAATTATGGGGAAATATTAATGGAATGTTCGGCAGTAAGAAAATGAGTGATATTCATAGATTGAAAGATGATAAAAATTGCATTGTCGATGACGAAAAACAAATAGCGAATATCTTTAACGAGACTTACATCAATATGGGCAAGTTGTTAGCAGAAAAAATTATACTGAATGGCACCGAAACGATAAGGGAAAAAATCACAAATAATTCAATATTTATTAGTCCAACATCGGAAAAGGAGGTTATTGAAGTTATTCACAAATTAAAAAACGGAAAATCACCAGGAATTGATAACTTACGAGCTGAGACACTGAAAGACATCGCACAATACATAGCAGGACCGCTTACTTATATCATCAATAAATGTATTGATATAGGTCACTTCCCTGATCAATTCAAAACTTCAGTTGTGACACCTATTTATAAAAAAGGGGACACAACAGATGCCAAAAACTACAGGCCCATATCGCTCATTTCAAACCTTGGTAAAATATTCGAAAGAATTATGAAAAACAGGCTCTCCAGCTATTTGAATAAATACGAACTGCTTTCTGATATGCAGTTTGGCTTTAGAGAAGGCAAATCAACTCAAGACGTCATAATAGAGTTAACCAGCCATATTTATAGAGCTCTAGATGAGAGCAAACCTTGCCTAGCTGTGTCAATAGATCTCGCGAAAGCTTTTGACACCGTAAGCCACAAAATACTACTTTCAACACTTCACAATTTTGGAGTACGTGGTAAATGCCTAGATCTGTTCAAAAGCTATCTAGAAAATCGCCAACAGTGTGTCAAAGTAAATGATACTACCAGCGATTTCAGAACAATTGACTGTGGGGTGCCCCAGGGAACCGTTTTAGGACCATTACTCTTTTCGCTTTATGTAAATGACCTATTTTCAATTCAAAGTAAGGGAAAAATAATCAGCTTTGCGGATGATACCGCCATATTTTATAAAGGTGAGACCTGGGTTGGTCTAAAAGATGATGTTGAAGGGGATCTTTCCTTGATCAAAGACTTCTTCGACTACAAGTTACTAACCATCAACTTCGACAAAACATTCTACGTACCATTCACAATTTATGAAAACGCACTACCAAATATACAATTCCTCTCATTAAAAGATCATATACGAATATCGCCAGTAAAAACAATCAAATATCTGGGAATAATGCTGGATAGACATTTGCGATGGGATCACCATATCAACTTTGTCCTAAAGAAATTGCGTTTTGTATTATATAAGTTTCGGCAATTAAACGATATTCTTGAGCAAAAACAAAAAAAAACACTTTATCACAGCCTCGTTGAAAGTCATCTGACGTACGGTCTTCTGGGATGGGGAGGAGCATCTAAATATAATCTTCGCCCACTTGAGGTTATCCAAAGACGCTTTCTCAAACTAATGCATTCAAAAAATTCAAGATATCCAAGTGATCGTTTGTATGCTGAATCAGATGTGATGGACTTGAGACAGCTATATTATAAAAATAGTAACATCAGACAACACAAAAACAAAAATGAACTTGTAAAGCTCACACACTCCTACAACACTAGAAGGCACATACCGTTTCAGTGTCCTTGGACACATAAATCTATTGGACAGAAAAGTTACCATTATTTAGGTCCAAAATTGTATAACACTCTACCACCAAACATTCAGGAGAGTCGATCAATTTATATATTCAGGAAATACCTAAAATGTCATATGAAAAATATACCTACGGAGTACATTCACAATTTGTTAAATTCATCAACTTTTTAAAATGCCTACGACTTTTTGATGTCTCAAGAATATTGAATCCTGATTATGTTATGTCTACTCTTATTATTATAGTCTGTATTGATATTTATAAATTTGTTATTCATATTTCAGCAGTTTCAAAGATTAATATTTCTATCATTTTTTTATATGTACCCATATTTTTATATATATATGTGTAGTAATTGTTTAGGTTAACTATAATTTTGCTGGATCACATTATGTGACCATCTCACAAACAAGTGTATACTTCAGTGAGATATTTTTGTGTTTATATTGCCGAAGCTGTCGATACTGTTTTCATTCATTTTGTGAGAAACCTTTCGCAAATTAAACACTATTCTATTCTATTCTATTCTATAAAACAATAAAAGCAATGAAATTTATTAGTTTATTCACTACGAAAACGTAGGAGACGAAATACTGCAATCATTTGAGAACCTCAATGAGATGATTTAAGATATCAGGAATAATCTTGCACACCAGTAGCAGCCCGCCAGCAGCGAAAGAAAGTTGAAAAATTACCGCTTCACCAATCAAAGTGCATGACGCGAGCAAAAACGTTGCATCTGCTCACTGCTGCTGACATTTACTGGGAACCCGTACGATTCATTTCAGGAGCCCGTGTATTTTTCTTGTTTTTTCACAAATGTTTTTCTCCCTGTTTTTAAAATGTAATTTCTTTTTCAGTGTTTGTTAAATCATTCAATATCTGTATTTTCGCCTGAAATACTCAAAATTCCAATATTTTGTCGACGCTTCATATTCCCAAATGAATGAACTCTACCCGAGATTCCTAATGATTGCCTTCTAATTCGAATTATATGTACATATACAATATTATTTTCATATTTGAATTATTAACATAAACATAATTTATACATATCAGTATTCTTTCTGGTATACTAAATTGGCAAATGAAATGTCGAAAATATCTACTCGTTCGTTTCTCCAATAAGTATATATTATATGGATTCAATCAACAAACTGGCTCAGTTAATAAACTAGAGGTTTGTTCGAAGTTTATGCATGAAATTGGGAAAGGCGATCATAAACGAATTCCCAATTTCCTTCCACCCCCACTACCTCACGAGAGGAGTTTCACCATGTTGCGTTTGGCTATCCGCAACTGAGCAATCATAATCATATCAACAGACCTAATAAAATTTGGTTGTTCATTCTTACTGTTTTTCATGGTGGTTCCCTTCCTGGGGGGATTTTTTTCGATTTACTTTCGGAAGAAAAAATATATTCGATAATTTCTAAAAACTTGATTGAGATTGAGTTCCCCGAGTTTTGGTAGTTTATATTATTTTAGTTGTTTGTCTGGTTTGAGTTCCTGTGTTTTTTTTGTAAGTCTATTCTATTGGTTTCGTTATTGAAGTATTGGTCTTTTGTATTTGATTCTTCCGAATCCATAAAGACAGGTACCTAACGTAGAAACGCTTTTCAGAAGGTATATACTTATTTTTATAATAACATTCCTGATGCTCTATAATACCTTCTTCATGGCAGATAATCCTTCATAGGGGCCCTCAATATTCTATTGCTAATAATTGCTTCTTGATTGGTTCATTAGTAATCCGGTGATTTATCTTTTCGTCGTTTACGTCAACCATAAGAGGCATCGGTATCTGATGAATTTATGCGAGAAGCAAGATTCTCTAGATATTTTGAAGACCTATATAGTTTTAAATTAAAACTATGGTTGCCGAAACAACCCTGCCCAGATGGACTTGTACGACTTTTGAGACAGGGGTAGGTAAATATGCGATCAAAAATGCAGGCACGTGGAAATCAATGAATGATTTTGTATTTGAACTGCTAGAAACCATATGATATAACTTATTATCCATATCGATCAGGGATCGAACCCGGTACCGAGCTAACGTTACGAATCAACGATGATGACCGCACTGGCCGACGTTCAACTAACTCAATTTGTTAACTGAACTAGTTTGTTAATAGTGGACAAGGAACCGCACAGAATATCGACTTCTTATCGGAAACCGAATCAATAATTTTATTATTCATTGACTTCATTATGTAGATAAAGGATCAAGCTATGTTGGATAGGAAGGTACTATATCTCATTTTCAAAAATTTCAAAGAGAAAAGGTTCATAAGCAAATGTTCCAAAGAATATTTCCACATCGAATGTTAAAATAATAGGTATCCGACCGTTGAGCTCGAACCTTCATCTTTCCACAAAAAAAAATCAGTACAGACTAGTGTCATCACAAGAAGTCATGAGTCGAAACTCAGAAATATGAACAATTCAGCCGATTCCATGATGATTATGAAAGTGTATCTTCTTTCCCAGCCATTACTGAATAAATTTCATGCATAATCTTCGAACAATTCTTTAGTTTCTCAACTGAAATAGTTTGATAATTGAACTCATATAATGGATACTTATTGGAGAAACGAACAGGCAGATATTTTCGACATTTCATTTGCCAATTTAGCATACCACAGTTGATAATTGAAATATAAAAATAATATTATATATGATGCCAGTCTGAAAAAATTCTTTGCAATTGCACTTTGTGTATGATATCTCCTCAATTGTGAACCTATTAAAATAAGAATATTAGGATATCAGTTCAGAAGGGTATACATTCTTTACTTGAATCATTTCAGTTGTGAAAATATTTTGAAAAAATACTATCTTCCGGGCTCCAAAATATAAGTATTTGCCAGAGGTAAATTTTGAAACAATCAATTCAGACAGAAGTCGAAAAAATAAACAAGGTGCCTTCATTAATTCGATCATGGAAAAATCCAAGACCAGAAGGTATCCGGGTGACGCCATAAAACTAGTTAACATTGGCAACATAGGGAATGGACCATCCCCTATACCTTGCATCAAAGGGTAATTACCTTCAGACCAATAAAATCATTACCATGCTATAATCGCCATTAGTCCATTAAATTGCCGTTATTCAAGGATTAGTCGGATGTCCATATAAATTCCAAAAATTAAGGCAGCAACTGCAGAAGTTGAAGAACTCAGGAACAGCACATACCACCTCGTCTTTCGTTTCGTAGGATAAACTACAGTGACCTGGATAAACTAGTTAGCAGAGTTTGAGTTAGTGCTTTTAGGTACTGCAGTAGAATACTTCATTCGAAATGACTGATGTTTCATCCGAAATTTCCCCAGATTTCTTCAAAATGAAGGTGAGTTCTTTACTTGACTATCGATAGTTCCTACATGGAGTTGAGTGTAATGATTATCATTTATAAGATAAGGAGTTGAACCTGCGAGGTCTCAGCATGACAGGAAATAAAACTGAATTGTTAAGAAAGTAACCAACATGATGTGACTGGATCAAAATCTGTGGATGATCTTAAAGAGGATTTGTTGAATGTGTGTATTCATTTTTTCTGACCCTTCCTGCCAAGTGATTCCTTATTTCTGCTAATAACTTTATTTTGTATGATGATGATGATGATTTTTCAACTGTTTTCTTTTTAAGGATGATGATGATGATGAACACTTGCAAGCAATCGAATCAGGTATCTTAGAAAATGAACTGAATAAATCACTGAAATCTTCGAAACGAAACCTTATTGAGACTGTGGATGATTCAAGCAGCAGAGAAGAACCTACAGAAGAAGTTAAACTGGATAGAAATGAATCAGCTATCTTAGAAAATGAACTGGATGAATCACTGAAACCTTTAAAAAGAAAACTTAGTGAGACTGTGGATGATGCAAGCAGCAAAGAGGAACCTCCAAAAAAAGTTATACTGGATGAACTGGATGAATTTCTAAGGCCTTTGAAAAGAAAACTTATTGAGTCCGTGGATGATACAAGCAGCAGCAGAGAGGAACCTCAAAAAAAAGTTATACTTACTACAAATGAGATGATGAATAATGAAACAGTTACATCTGAAAATAAACCAGAAGAGCAGAAATCTGTATATATGGATGAGAGAAAAGAAGAAAAGAAAATTATCAAACTATCACAGTTCAGCGCCAAGGAGGTATGAAAACTTTTATGATGTGTATGTTACAAATTTTTCTGACGAAATTCATTTCTGTAACTATTGAGAAATTCAAAAAAAATTGGTAATCTGTTGTTGCAGATTTTCAACTGAATTTTGATTTATTCATCTGGATAATAGTGTTCAGGCTATGTGAACAATGACCAGATTTTTTTATGTAATATTTATCAATATTTCAGCGGCTGGAAATGAGAGCAAAAAAATTTTGTGTGACCTCTTCAAATCCAGATGCCCTGAAAGCTGTTAGAGAAAAGAGATTTGGAAACAGTAATGGTAACAATTCTGCTACCAGTATTACATCATCAAATGTGGTAAGTACTCAAAACAACCATTATCCTCAAATTAAACTGTTCATGATTTATTCATTTATGAGTTGAAATGATTGATGATGATTGTTGAATGACCGTGTTTCAATGAACTGCTCATTTGTTTTGTTAGAGAGTTGATGACTCAGTAGCCAGTTACCACATTGAAATCAGTCTTTCTAATATTATATAACTGAATAATAACGAACAATTCATTTCAGATTACAAGTGTGGACAAACTGAAACAAAGGGCAATAAGGTTCGGTGGTTCTGTATCAACTGTCATGTCGAACCTGGAGAACTGGGAGAAACTAGAAAAACGAAAAGCGAGGTTTGGTGCTTCTGCTAATAGAGTTGTTCCAGAGAGCGAGAAAGCAATACTTCGATTGGAGAGATTCAAACAACCTGTTGAGTGACTTCATTTGGTTTCTGTTGAACGTGCTGTATACAATATTGTACAAATCTTTTGAAAACTTTAGGTTGTTTCCAATATAATCAGAATGTTATTTTGTTACATGATTGAATGTATTAAGTTTAGTTAAAGTTTAGTACTATTTTCTATAGATGTATAATCAAAATATGCATTTTTAAATAATTACCATTTGGTAATAAAAAATACATTTTAATATTCTAGTTCTGTGTTTGACTTTCCAGAAGTTGCTAATTATACATTATACCGAGAATTATACCCATCCCCAGTAGGAACCTAGTTGAAGTTCATAATATATTGAATGAAAGGATAATATGGGCATCATTTTTGAAGTATTTTTTTCTATTTTGGTTGTATAATGAAGCCATTCTGCAACGCAAATGCGTGTCGAAATAGCCTCTATTTCGATACGCATTTTTTATCATTCGGAGGTTGGTATACAATCGAACTGTCTAATGAAAATCAGAAGACTTATAGGCCCAGTTTACTTCTGAGCGATTCGGATTTGGTGATATTACCAGTGAAAATCTCAATATTTTAATCAGTGAATTTCAATTCAGACTGTGATTTGTTTTAAATTGACCAATGAAAATAATAACAATATTGAATTTTTTACCTCTGGTATTGCAATTATCAGAATCGCTTATATCTGTAAACTGGGCTTCACGCTTGTACGTCAGATTTTAATTTATTCAATTTCATCATTGTTACCAGTCCAAGGTATTGCTGTTATTTATAGATATTAAATCAATTTTTTCTTCAAAAAAATTTAAAATAGAAAAAATTGCATATGACACACGTTTTATAAGACACGTTATCGCACTTGTTTTTTTCGACAAAATAGCGTATTATAAAACTTGTATCATAATATACTATTACTGATTATGAAAAAGTAATTCATAATTCGAAAGTACTGAAACCCAATTTAGTCAATGTTTTGTAGCAGGACTTTAAAAGCAAATAATACACTTTTTCAAGGTAAAACCGCATGTATAAACATACTGGGTAGTCCACTTGATACTATTCACCCTCAATAACTGAAAATTGATTTAACAAAAAATTGCCGTGACACCTCCCTTTTTTTAAGTTTCAATCATTTGACGAGATATGTTAAACTATATGGTGCCCCCTCCAAACATCTATTTCATTTTTTGAGTTCAATCAAACAGTTGGTTTTTGAATAAGGAAATAATGAGTTACCCAAAAAGTTTAGGTTTATATAATAATAATAATAATAAAGCATCTATTGCCCAACAGAAACCATTTACAAGGCAATTTTGAAGGATAACTAATGAAATATAATCAGAAGTAGCAACAGTGTAACAACATAAAAAAAAAGATGGCATGGATACAATATAAAAATAAAAAGATTTCTTCAATGATTGATTTACAAATTGTTTATAGATGTGCACGAGATTTATTTTTAAATTCACTCTTACTGCAGTTGAAAATATCACATATATTCGATATTTTGTAAGCATTGGAACACATCAGATTAATTGGTGCTTTTGACATAATATTTGTTTGTGCTCTTTTGCACTTGAACGTGGTATTTGATCTAGATTCTAATCTCGGCACATGAAAATCAATTTGTGATAACAGTACTGGGGAGTCCACTTCACCACAGCTATACAGAAATATAATGGATGCTTCATTTCTGCATTTTTCAAGAGATACAAAATCGAATCTGCGAAGTAAATTCATATAATCAGATCCTCTTGGGGGATAGACGCCATCAACCTTGAAGCATAGAAATTTTAAAAACTTTCTCTGGACTTTCTCGATAGTTGTTGAGGATTGACTATAAATGGGATTCCATATTAATGATCCATATTCTAGTTTAGACCTTACTAGACTGGAGAAAAGAGATGAGAGTGCAGTGATATCATTAAAGTTTTTACGATTTCTGTTAATGAAACCATATATACGATATGCTGATTTAGTAATTTCATTTATGTGAGAGTTAAATGTAAGCTGGTTGTCGACGTGAACTCCTAAGTCTCCAATATTATCAACATGCTCTAGAATCAAATTATTAATTGAGTATGGGTAAAAAACAGTATTGGATTTTCTAGAGAAAGTCAATACTTCACATTTAGAGATATTTGAGAAGAGGTGATTTTTCAAACACCAATAATGTAAAGAGTTGATTTGTTCCTGTAGAATAATACAATCATCCAAATTATAAACAGAAACATATAATTTTAGATCGTCCGCAAAAATCAATTTATTACAATCAAGTGTCTCGCATAGATCATTGATAAATATCAAGAACAACAATGGCCCCAAGTTGGAACCTTGGGGGACTCCACTGGTTGCAATATAGTTTTGTGAACGAAATCCGTTGTAAGAGACATACTGTATTATATTATTAGATTAGATGTAGGCTTAGGTTAAGTAGGCAAATTATAGAAAATAATATAAACTTTACTATAACAAGGGTTAGGTAGTAGAGCACCAATTGGTGAATTTCTCCTTGAAGTTTCCTGTCGTCCATGTTTGTTTTTTTCTTTTCTACATCAATTAACAATTGTCTTGGAGTGGAATGTGAAACTGAAGATATTTATCAAAATCGACATGTCTCGGCGACTTTTTGAGAAATCTTTATTTGGGGAGTTGTAAATACAGTCTGAAGTGGAACACCTAGTATGAATGGAATATTCGTGACCAATTTACAGGATGTCAAAGATTTACATATTTTTTGTTTCTTCCTGTTTTGGCATTCATCTCGAAATCCATACAGTTTACGAAAAAATATATAAGTGAGCTAAGAATATCCGAATATAGCAGAGATCATCTTAGTTGATGTTTTATTGAAAGCAGAGACGGCACGTAAAAAGTTCGAGTGGGTTAAAATGGGTACGACCTGCAAAAGTGTATGACTTTGTATAGGTATTCAAGAACTCCAAATGATAATCGATCTCGAGTTCTTGAAGTGTAATAGGGGTACCTAGTTTCAATTAAATATTTTAAAAAACTTGAAAAAAATGAAAAAATATATCTATATAACATACCTGTTGAAGTTCTGCCAGGAGAAACGGACTCACCATATATCCTATGTCCAAGATAAGGATGTTTATCACAGAGATCTCAGATGAAGGTTTCTACGAAACGAAACGTTCGTACGAAAAATCTCTCAACGTTTCATGAAATTGGAATTCGTTTAATTAATAAGGGTGATATAAAGGAAAACATATTCATTCAAGAACATGGATGTCATGAAATGGTGTCTTATAACTGAATAATTAATCGTGTGCCCGAAGTATTAGATTCGTTGCAAATTTATCATGAAGTATAAAAATTGGCCCCACATAAAAATGGAAACCAGGTTCAAACAAAGAAGTCGAATGTATTTTGAAATCAAATATTACTCATCTCCTCCTCGAAACAGTATCAATGAATATGTTCTCCTCTATATATATTAATAAATCGAATTCCCATTTCATAAAAAGATTCCCATAATAAACATCCTTATCTTACAAATGGTTTTTTATTTTTTTAAGTTTTCTTCTACAATTTTCTAAATATTCGATTGAAACTTGGTACACCTGCAGGTGCAGGGCGTACCCAATTTAACCCTCTCGAACTTTTTTACGTGCCGCCTCTGTTTTTAATGAAACATCAACTAAGATGATCTCTGTAATTCGAATGTTTTTTGCTAACCCATATGTTTTTTCGTAAACTGCATGGATTTCGAGATAAAAGCCAAAACAGGAAAGAACTTCTGAAACAAAAAATATATGAAACTTTGACATCCTGTAAATTGGTTACGAATCTCCCATTCATACTAGGTGTTCCATTTTAGACTATACACCCTCATCAACTCCCCAAAAATATATTTCACAAAAAATCGCCGAGAAATCGTCGATTTAATAAATATCTTGACAGGAAATCTCAAGGGGAAGTTCACCAATTGGTGCTCTACCACTTAACCCCTGTTGTAGTGAAGTTTATATTATTTTTTATTTTGCCTACTCAACCTATATTCAATCTCAACCTGAACTTTTTGGGTGCCTCATTATTTCCTTATTCAACAAACAAGTATTTGATCACACTCAAGAAGGTAATAGATTAGTGAAAGGGGTACCATATAGTATAACAAATCTTCTACTCGTTAAATGATAACCCTCTCCAAACAAATCGACGTGCCTCAGCAAATTTTTGGGAAATTAATTTTCGGTTATTTAGGGTGAATAGTTATCAGTGGACCACCCAGTATGTTCACATGGGATGTTCGTGTTGAAAAAGTGTCTTCTCTAAGCTGTTGAAGTCCTGCTACAAAACATTGACTGAATTGGGTTATTAGTACTCTCGAATTATGAAATATTTTTTCAAGATCAGTAAAATACTTTGAAAGTGATGCCCATATTATGCTTTCATTCAATATATTATGAACTGGGTTCGTGGTCGAGTGTGTTGAGGCAAAGCTCTGAAAGTGTTCAAGTAAAACCTCAAGCCCATCATCGAAGAAAATTTTTACTTTGAATATGCCGCAAAATCAACCATAATATATCCGAATAACTCAGAAGACTAACATGAAATGAAGAAATTCTTCATCAACGAAGACATAGCATTCCACACCTATACGGAGAACACAGAGAAGCAACACGCCTTTGTGCTCAAAAGCCTACCAGAAGATTTCCATATCGATGACATCAGTAATGACCTAATGGAAACATACCAAATTCTTACAATAGAGGTTTACAGAATGAAAGGAGGATACAATGCATTGTTCCTCATAGTCCTTATTGCGAAAATCACCTTAAAACACCTGGAACATAAGGTCAAACACATATCCAAGGCAGGTATCATTACTGTGGTATTATTGGGTTCTGAGGTCACCAAAGTAAGACATGAATCTCGAAAACCACAAATTTAGTAGGTTTCATTCTACTTATCCTAACAACGTGAAAGATGATTTTTGTAGCAAATCAAGTATTTTTGACGCTTGACACTTGACTCCGCGCGAAACATAAAGACATTATCCCTATCATAGACACGCTGTCAATTGTCATTTATGAATACTGACACGGAACATAGAACATGAAACCCAAGGAATAGAATAATTGCAGTGATGCCACAATTACTATCAGTAAATTTTTGAAGAAGGAAAATTTTATTGAATAGAAAGAAATTTAAACGCGCTATATTTATCCAATAAGACTAACCTGACCTGAACGTACTAACCTATCAGTAAATCATTATTTTCAGTAGATTTTTGAGGAAGAAAAAGTCAATCGAAAAAATTCAAATTCGAACGTGCTATATTGCGCTGTATTAATTCAATGAGAGTTACCTGTCCTGAACGTACTAATGACTTTCAAGGAAGGAAAATTTGATGAAGAAATGAGTTCTCTTCAACTACTATGTGCCCGGTCAGAGATATTTGAGACTTTAGTCTAAAAAAAAATTGTCATTAGAGTCGAACCCCGCTGCTATCACGCTACCCTCTGACCATCATACTCCTTAGAATTATAATTATTGCTAGCTCCACTATTCATTGGACTGTTGTCTCGAATCCTTCACACTTCAACTAGGTTCCTACTGTTAATGAGTATAATTAGAACATTCAGGAAAGTTAAACACGAAACTAGAATATGAAAATGTATTTATTTCACTGAATGATAATTATTTCAAAAATGCATATTTTGATTATATACGTACATCTATATAAATAATACAATAAACTTGATACATTCAATCATTTAACAAAATAAAATTCTGATTATATTGGAAACAACCCAAAGTTTTCAAAAGATTTGTACAATATTGTATACAGCACGTTCAACAGAAACCAAATGAAGTCACTCAATCGATGTATTGCTTTCTCGCTCTCTGGAACAACTCTATTAGCAGAAGCACCAAACCTCGCTTTTCGTTTTCCTAGTTTCTCCCAGTTCTCCAGGTTCGACATGACAGTTGATACAGAACCACCGAACCTTATTGCCCTTTGTTTCAGTTTGTCCACACTTGTAATCTGAAATGAATTGTTCGTTATCATTCAGTTATATAATATTAGCAAGACTGTTAATGTGGTAACTGGGCACTGAGTCATCAATTCTCTAACAAAACAAATGAGCAGTTCATTGAAACACGGTCATTCAACAAAATTTCTCATTTCAACTCATAAATGAATAAATCATGAACAGTTCAATTTGGAAGGATAATTGTTGGTACTCACCACATTTGATGATGTATTACTGGTTGCAGAATTGTTACCATTACTTTTTTCGAATCTCTCTGCTCTGACAGCTTCCATGGCATCTGGATTCAAAGAGATCACACCAAATTTTTTTGCTCTCATTTCCAGCCGCTGAAATATGGATAAAGATAACATTAAGAAATCTGATCATTTATATTTATATATTTAGTTCTGTTTCATTTCAGTATCCCTTTTCCTTCATTTTTTTATTAATAAATCAAAATTCTGTTGAAAATCTGAAACAACAGATTCCCAAAATGTCTAAATTTCCCAATTATCACCAAATAGTTATTAGAAATTAATTTTAAAAGTTTTCATACCCCCTTGCCGCTAAACTGTGATAGTTTAATAACTTTCTTCTCTTCTTTTCTCTCATCGATCTCCACAGATTTCTTTTCTCCCGGTTTAGTTTCAGATGTGACTGTTTCATCATTTATATCTTCATTTGTGGTCAGTATAACTTTTTTCGGAGGTTCCTCTATGCTACTCTTATCATCCACAGTCTCAATAAGTTTTCTTTTCAAAGGTTTCAGTGATTCATTCAGTGCATTTTCTGAGATAGCTGATTCATTTCCATTCAGTATAACTTCTTCTGGATGTTCCTCTATGCTGCTTGTATCATCAACAGTATCAATAAGTTTTATTTTCGAAGGTTTCAGTAATACATTCAGTTCATTTTCTAAGATAGCTGATCCATTTTCAATCAAGTGTTTATCACCATCATCCTTAAAAAATAAAGAGGTAAAAAATCATCATAATCATTTTGAGAAAAATAATACAAAGGTAAAATAAGGAATCATTTGGTAGGACGGATCAGAAAAAGTGAATACACACATTTAACAAATCCTCTTCAAGATCATCCACATATTCTGATCCTGCCACATCAATTGACTTCAAAGATATTGGTAAACTTTTTAACAATTCAGTTTTATTTTCTGTCGTGCTGAGACCACTCAGCTTCAACTCCTCTTTCAAATCTGTGACCGGACAAGTTGTTCACAAATTGGAAATCAAGATTTTATAGATAAGAGACATCACACTCAACTTCATGTGAGAAATATTTATAGTTAAGTAAAGAATTTACCTTCAGCTTGAAGAAATCTAGGGAAATTTCGGATGATACATCAGCCATCTCGAATGAAGTATTCCACTGCAGTACCTAATACACTAACTCAAACTCTGCTAACTAGTTTATTCAGGCCACTGTAGTTTATCCTACGGAACAAAAGACGAGGGAGTTCTTCAACTTATGCAGTTGCTGCCTCAATTTGTGGACTTTATATGGACAACTGACTAATCCTTGATTAATGGCAATATAATTGACTAATGGCAATAATTGCAATGTAATGATAATATTGGTCTGAAGGTAATGGCCCTTTAATGGCAACAATTATGTCAAATGACCTTAGGCAAGCCGTCATGCACTCTGATTGGTGAATCGGTATTCAAAATTACTGTGCTGCTTTTTGCCACTGAAATATAACCAATAACTGGAATGCCAAAGGAACTTCTCAAGCATAGACCCTTTTGAATCTCGTGCAGACTGAAAATAAATCAGGCCGGGAGCATGCGCACTATTACTGTAACCAGGTCCGGTCTAGCCTTTGGTACCCAAACCACCTGGACTGTGCTTTGAGACCAATTATTATCAACATTAACATCTCTGAAGAAACATTGCATGAAGGATTATCTGAATAAATTCTATTCTATAATCCTGTCCTACATAAGTTTGTGATCAATCAATCTTTGTAACAATGATTTTAGTTCCTGTGACACAATATAGTAAGTAAACAGGCAAAAAAAACAATTTCCATATAGAATAAAGCACATTATATTATAATATATGTATTTATTCTGAACTACACAGCACTAATCACGTCGCACCCCGAAAATTTTTTCTGCTTTGAACAATTTGAATTCTGTTTAAACTGTTATTCGCCAGATAGTTGAAAGATGCTTTTGAGGACCTAGATTCAACCTGGGAACTGAATTACGTTTCAGTCGTTTTCATCACCAGAAGTTATATGATGTCATCAATGATGAAATTTTCTTCACAAATCACATTTCCATGGCTCAAAGTCTCGATATTTGGATATCTACCAATATCTAGCATTCATTCATGAGCACTGTATATTCTTATTTGAACTGAAAATGGATGATTTCAAGATAAAATAATACAGCTCAAGTATAAGTATCGATATCAACTCACAAAAAAAAGGTTAAACTAGAATTACTACTGTAGTTTTTGCATTGCAGCAATGCACCTTCAACCTTTTTTGTTTATAAAAATGTTATCAAACTATCAAACAGAGCAAATTGACGATATGGAACAACTTCTCTTTGATTTGGATTTGGCGAATGACCATTTACCACTTGACCAGTGAGAACTAACACGAAACAAAAAGGGTCAAGCCGCGTCTGATTTAGTTCATCTTATCACAGAGCTACGTCATCGAATGTATACAGTTGAAGTGATCAAAGACATTATTTTCATACCTTTACTTTTACTGCGTCGGCGCATAATCTGAAATCTCAGTTCGCATAGTTGGGCTAAAAGTTCCCCGCGCATTTTCCTATATTAGCGTTCCAGTTATTGGTTATATTTCAGTGCTTTGTGCTCATTTTGATACTGATGAAGATCAAAGTATAATCATGATGTGAATCGAAATGAAAAAACAAAAGCAAGAAAAATTATTAGTTTATTTTCTACGAAAACGTATACACAATATAGTACTGCAATAATTTGAAAACCTCAATAAGATTATTCAGGAATAATTTTACTCACCAGGAGCAGCCCGCCAGGGCCCGTATTCTTGAATTCTAGGGAGTAGAAAACCGGACAACTATCTCACTCTCGATCTCACTTCATGACAGATGAATGATATATTTCCTCCTCACTTTTCTACTCCCTAGAATTTAAGAATAGGGGCCCAGCAGTGAAAGAAAGTTGCAAAGTTACCGCTTCACCAATCAAAGTGCATGACGCGAGCAAAAACGCTGCATTGAGGATTCATCTTCATTTGACATCTATGGGGAACCCGTACGATTCAACTCTCGTTTTCCACAAATATTTTCCTTCCTGTTTGTAACTTTTCGTTTCTATTTCAGTGTTTGTGTCAATTTCCGTTTCAGTTTATTGATTCTGTTATTTCTGTTTCTGAAATACTCAAAACTCCAAAATTTCTTCGACGCTATATATCCTCAAATAAATGCACTCTACCCGAGATTCCAAATGGTTACCTTCGAATTATATATATAATATTATTTTTATATTTTACTATCAACATATATATAATCTATACATATAGGTATCCTCTCTGGTATACTAAATTGGCAAATGAAATGTTGAAAATATCTGCTTGTTCGTTCCTCCAATGATTATACATTATATGAGTTCAATAACAAACTAGTTCAGTTAACAAACTAAGGGTTCATTCGAAGTTGATAGTTTTTTTCAAAAACTATATAGGTCTTCGAAATATTTAGAGAATCTTGCTTCTCGCATAAATTCATCAGATACCGACGCCTCTTATGGTTGAAGTAAACGACGAAAAGATAAATCACCGGATTACAGATGAAGCAATCAAGAAGCAATTATTAGCAAAAGAATATTGAGGGCCCCTGAAGGATAATCTGTCATAAAGAAGCTATTATAGGGCATCAAAAATGTTATCAACTGAAAACTCGATACCTTCAGAAAACCGTTTCTTCCAAACAAGAAAATATTACATGTCTTTATGGATTCAGAAGAATCAAATATGAAAGACCGATACACCAAGTACGAAACCAATAAAATGGAATTATAAATGAAAGACAAAAACTCAAACCAGAAAAAACTACCACAAGAATACAAACTACTTATAAACTCGGGGGACTCAATCTCAAAAGTTATGAAATATATTTCGTTTTTCAGAATTAGATTGAAAAATAAATCACACCAGGAGAAGAACCACTATGAAAAACAGTTAGGGTAAATAACCCAATTTTATTAGACTTGGAGATTTTAAGGTCGAATGACCGAAAGTGGGAAAAAAGGGGGGATTTGTTTGCTTAATTGCGGATTTCCAAACGCAACATGATTGAAGGTCACTCCTGAGAGAGTGGGGGTGGAAGGAAGTGGGAGATGGAGAGGTGTCATAAACCACTACGTGGTTTATGGCACTACCCGATTCAGAGAATTCAACCTCATGGGGGGACATGGTGGATGTCTTTATAAAATCAAGAGATTTACAAAATAAGGCGAGTTTTAATAAAAAAAAAACAGTTATCTCTGTTATATCCATCTTTGGTGGAATCAGATTTTTCAATAATTCGGGCTTTTATCAAAAACACGAAATGATACACGATATATGATTTGAGATTAATTGGTCACATGTTGGGAGTTTATCATTTAGGGTGTCCTCAAAACGTTGAGAGCTTTAAGCAAAGTTACGTCAGTACAAAGTTATACCTCAGTACAAAGTAGCTCTGCTCGACTGAATGAAAAAACAGAAAATATTTATATGAGTATGTATATATATTTTCATTGCATGAGAACAAATATTATGTACAATAGTATCCAACCGGGTGGCATTGGAAGATAGGTGAGACAATTGTGAATACATTGATGGTAGATACGTCTTTTTGGTAGAATGCAGATATCAGGTGGAATTTGGCCACTTGAACGAACAATTTTGATGACATTTTGACCCTCTCGACTAGTTTCCTAGATACGGCATCCCGAACTGAAGGATTTTATGGAAAATTTCATAAATTTATTTTCAACCAATTAGAAGGCTCCTTTTTGTATACGTTGCTTATAGCAACGGGCGATTACCGTGAATATTTCCATCGTATGTTGAAAATCCCATATGAATCCGGACATTTTCGATAAATTACAGCGATAAATTCCCGGCAGAATATTTTCGGGCTGGTAAATACCCGGTAGGTATCGAAAAAAAACCGCTCGGTCCGTGTATCTATGGTAACGATTGTTAAAATGTACATATGTCATCTTGACAGGCATAAATACTGAATTATAAACGTCGTTGAAATGTCACGTTTCGGGAATGATTCGATAACTGTATAATTCAAGAAAAAATCACCAAGAGCAAACCAAAAAATACAATGTTGAACCATCAATATATATGGAAACAGTAAAATTCTAATTTTTACATATGTGTATTCCACTGCAATACAGGTAATTTTTAGGTTGTGTTCGATTTGTTAATTTTTATATAATTTATATGTACCTACCTGCTTAATGTAAATTTAAATAAAATTTCAAACTCAGCACATACATTTTTGTTTTAACTCCGGTAATATTCTACCAAATTACACTCGTGCATCAATATAATCCTGATAATTTTTCATTCAAGCATGTTGTCAGTAAAAAAACTGCATTCGGTTATTTTCATATTGTAACACTCTTTTTTTTTTCTCAAGAGTTTTACTCAGACACCCCTCATTTTAATAAAAAAAAATTAATAATAACAATTCGGTTCGCAAGAGAAAAAAAAATATTCGGGCGCCAGTTTTTTTCTGTGGTATGCTCCACAAACTCCTCCCCACGACAGTGGTGTTCCAGGAGAAGTACCCAGGGTAGCTACAGATGGAGATACGGAAAGCCAGGGGTCAGATACAAGAACCCTAAACAATATTGTATGATTTTCCTTTTAATACTGGCTCCTGGCTACTAAGTGTGGAACGTGCAAGCAATTAAACGAGAAATTGTTAATAACAGTTTTTATTGAAGGAAGAACACAACAAAATCGATTGAACATTGAGCAAACGAAATACAATTCAATATCCAGTAATTTATTGGGAAATGACACTCGGGAAAACAGCTTACGACCTAGATATGTTATTACCGACTGGCCCAGACATGAGAATATAGAAATTAATTTCACAAATTTGCCTTCACCTAACCTGTGCGTTTTACCAGAGTCAAGTCTACTTTCCAGGAAATATCACTATTCTACCGAGACGGGCGTATCTGTGACTTCTGGCTCCAAGAAAATAATTTTTCGGCACGCGGAGGTCACTTCGGGGATAACAACGGAAGTCTGATTTTGAATCAAATCTTTTTCTTTTTGATCGGCGGATTTCACTTATCTAACGGAAATACTCCTCTGGAATTTACCACATTCATATATCCGGACAATCGAAATTGGCTGGCGATATGAATTCTACCAATTTAACCACCCTAGACCCGACTCTGCAAGGTGAGAGTGATTTTATGGTAAGACGTGATGTAATTCCCAAGAAGAAATCGGTTGAAAGAAATTGAATTTACCGAAATCAAAACGGCGGTATTGACAGGTAGAAATATATTATAACTGTTGTCTTTTCCGAAACGTACAATACATCCATATATCCGGGCAATCGGAATTGTCCGGTTATAGGAATTTCCACTACATCAACCACTCTAGACCCGACTCAGCAAGGTGAGAGGGATTTTATAGTAAAATGTAAAGTAGTTTCTGAAAAGAAACACGTTAAAATAACCTTACAGAAAATCTACTTCGCGGTAAACGTACAGGAATCAACTACGCGGTAATAAAATTGAGAAATAATCACGGTTGTCTTTTACGAAACACACAATACATTCATATATCCGGGCAATCAGAATTGGCCGGTTATAGGAATCTCCACTATATCAACCACTCTAGACCCGACTCAGCAAGGTGAGAGTGATTTTATAGTAAGATGTACTGCAGTTTCTGAAAAGAAACCGTCGCCCTTTCGCGAAGGGATATTGAGTAGATAATTTAACTGAAGTCACAGATTTTTCCCATATAAAAAAAAAATATGCTGGATATCACTTATTGTTGCAAAAATTTACCCACGTACCGAAATCAAAACTCTCGAAACAGCTAATCCAAAATGATTTATCACCCACTCAACACTCAACTAACTGGTAATACGCGGTCGGATCGGTTCAGAAAAAAAATGCTTCGTTACATCCCCCTCATGCTTACGAAAAAAAAAAAAAATAATCGAACCAACGGATTCGGTGTTTTTTTTATCGGCGTCTACCTTGAGGCAACCCAGTATGGCCGCAGAAGCAGCGACCACATTGAATGGCTTTGTCTGCTACCATTGTCGTGGAGGTCTGTATGGCTCGGCTCAATTTCCTGGAAAGACGGTGTGTTTCAGGGGCTTGCGGATATCTAGTACCTCTAGCAATGGGGCGACAGGTACAGTCACAGGAACGAATGCCATACAGTCCACAACGGGAACAAAATATTCGGTGCGGTCGGTCACACTGTGATCTATCATGGCCTGGATATCCGCATCTCCAGCATAAACCACGTTGCACCGGCAAATAGATGGCACTCTCATCTCGTTCGGTTCCTACCAAAGAAGTTGCCGTTTGCCATGGTTGTTGGATCCGGTTTACAGTTTCCGGTTCGACGGGGACTGGAGCTTCGGTTGCGCCGGCGTGTACGGGTGTCTGGTCTTCGAAAACCTCAGAATTTTCTCGTATCGGTGGTCCTGGATTTATTTGGAAATAAGCGTTTTCAGCAAATGGGTCATCAGAGATCTTTTTAGGCAATGTTGGGCTTTTCGTTGGGTAAATAAGGCCGGGATCAGACATTGACTTGGAGCGCCTCAGTGCTGAGGCGGCGGTAGCTGGGCCTTCGGCCTTCGGCGGCGTGCTAGCTGGCGAAATTATTTCCACCCAGTCCTCAGGAAGCGGCGAGGTACAAATATCTAAGATGTTTTCCATCTTGCGGTTTGCTGAAATAGGAAAATCATCCTCAGTTTTTTTTTCCTTGAGAAAAAAAAATAATCCCCTGGTATGATCTCCGTTTATATTCCCTTAGGGATGGTGATGAAGTGGGGATTTCCGTTCTTCGGGGTCATTAAAATCCTGTGCCGTTTTCCGATGGAGACATTATCAGGCCGCAGATGGGACATCGCATGTCGGAATTCCAGTGACCACGTACTGCAGGACTTGTGTCGGTGGTATTCTTCCACCACCCATGTCTCAAATTCTGTGGCCACTATCTCTCGGAGTTCATCCCTGGTGAGATCATCTACCCCTGGAGTTTCATGTAGTTGAGCGAGCACCACCCAGGCAAATTCCTGGGCCTGTGGTGGAAGTTCGTGTATTGCCAGAAGGATTTCCTCTAATTCGTGGGGTCTCACACAGGGCTGGCGATGTGTGGGGGTTGACTCCAACACTTTTAGTACGGACTCTGGAATGGGCACCGGCATGGCCTTTTCGGTTCTTGGTTTTGGAGGAGCAGTCAGAGCATCTCGGAGAATATGTGGTGGTGAAGAAGGCACCAAGTGTTTCACCGCTGGGGGAGTGCCTAACATTGTCGCATCCACCAGTAGTGGAGAGCCACTGGTAACGCTTTCAATATCATATTGGGGCTCTGGGGTATGTAATTGCCGGTCGGGTTCGGTTTCGGGCAGGGTGTCCAACAGGACCCACAATTCGGACGGTATCAGGGACGCCATACTCAACTGTGAAAAGAAAATTTACTATGGCGTTTCGGCCGGATGGAATGGTTTCATATCTTTCACGTGAACGTGATTAACTCGCTTTCCCGTAGAACTTTTCAGATTATAGACTACCGGCGATATTGTTTTTATTACGGTATATGGTCCGGTATATTTGGGTGCGAGCTTGGCAGCAAATCCTCGTATGCCTGAGGACAAATTGTGTTCTTTTCTCATGACTAGGTCGCCCACTTGACATCTCCATTCTCGACGTCTCAGATTATAGTGATGACTTTGGTTAGTGTAGGCTCGAGCCAAATTCACCCGTACCAACTCTTGAGTTTCTTTTAACTTCTCCATATGACTGATCCATTGGGTGGGTATAATTTCGGCGTTCGTATCCGGGGTCACAGGGTCATTACAAAGGATCTTCGGTGGTTCGAGCTCTCTGCCGAATACTAGGAACGATGGACTAAAACCAGTGGACTCATGTCTGGCAGTATTCAGAGCAAACTGGAGCTCTGGCAAGTATTGATCCCATTTCCTATGTTCATTACCACAGTACTGGGATATCATAGTCTTTATGGTTTTATTCATTCGCTCTACGGGATTGGCCTGAGGAGTGTACGGCGGGGTGAGCCGATGAGATATTCCTAGTTCTCGCAATAAGTCCTCGAATACTTTTCCAGTATATTGAGTTCCATTGTCGCTTATGACCACCCTTGGTCGACCAAATCGTAAGACCACATCTTCGTAAAATCCCTGAGCAACAGCCCGCGACGTGGCTTTACGAAGTGGACGAAGTTGCACCCATTTCGTGAATCTGTCCTGACACACCAACAAATAATTATTACCCCTGGTTGAGCGAGGCAGCGGTCCCACTAAATCGGTAGACACCGTGTGTCCCGGGTGAATGTTTGTGGAAGGTTGCATCTTACCCGGCGGTTGTTGTTGGGAAACTTTATACTGTTGACAACTAAGGCAACCCCGAACATACTGCGCTACTTCTCTGATCATTCCGGGCCAGTAATATCGGTGGGCTATTCGAGCGGCGGTTTTGGCGATTCCCATGTGTCCGGCGGTGACACTATCATGGTTCTCTCGCAGTACCTGGCTCCTCTGGGCTTTCGGTATACATAGTTTCCACGGGTCGGACATGCCTTCTTCTGTAAGATCATTTGAATCCCAGAAATGTTTGAATAGTTTTCCTTCCCGTATACAATAATCTGGATTGTCGTCAGGGTTCCTTTGGACCTCCTCCAGTTTTTTGGTATACCACCGGCACAGGGGTTGCTCTATCAGTAAACAAGATGATATGTCAGTTGAAGGGGCAGTCTCGGGCAACGGTTGGCGTGAGAGGGCATCTGCCACTTTGTTCAGAGAACCCTTCCGATATTTCACTTCATAATCAAAGGATTGTAAGAACATGGCCCATCGAGCTATCCTTCCAGACGGACTTTTGATGGCTTGCAACCATTTCAGAGAAATGTGGTCAGTTACTACGGTGAAACGGTATCCTTCTACGTAAGGCCTCATCTTCTCTACTCCCCAGACCACGGCCAGACATTCTTTCTCGGTCACGGAATAATTTTTCTCAGGAGGAGAGAGGGTTCTACTAGCATATGCTACCACACGTTCTTGACCATCAATCATTTGCGTCAACGCAACACCTAGGCCGTAATCAGATGCATCTGTCTGAAGAACGAACGGCTGGTTGAAATCAGGGCATACCAAAACCGGTGCTTGAATGAGACATTCCTTTAATCTTTTGAAAGCCTCCTCTTGTTCGGTCTCCCACTTCCAACGTTGTCTTTTCCGCAATAACTTAGTTAGCGGGGCGATAATGCGAGAGAACTCGGGTACGAATCGTCGGTACCAGGAAGTCATCCCCAGGAATTGCCGAAGCTGTTTCACTGTGGTGGGGGCCGGCCATTTAACGACTGATTCCACTTTATCCGGATCAGTCCTTATACCCTCGGAAGTGATCAGATGTCCTAGGTATCTCAGCGTTTTAGTACAAAACGTACATTTTTCGGGATTCACCCGCAGGTTTGCGTCTCTCAGTCTTTTAAACACCTCACGTAGATTACACAAATGTTCCTCAAAAGTGGATCCCAGGACGATTATATCATCTAGGTAAGCGAATGCGAATGGATCCATATCCGGACCAATTACGGTATCCATCAGCCTCTGGAACGTAGCGGGGGCTGAGTGCAACCCAAAAGGCATAACCGTAAATTGGAATAGTCCTCTGCCAGGAACAGTGAAAGCGGTGATAGGTCGGCTTTCCATACTGAGGGGAACTTGCCAATAGCCTTGTCGAAGGTCTAATGTTGATATATACTTGGCCGCCCTCAGCTTATCTAGGATTGCATGTATAAAGGGTAAAGGATACGCATCTTTTTCGGTTACTTCGTTAACCTTTTTAAAATCGATGCAAAACCTAGGTTTGCCATCCTTTTTCGATACTATCACTACCGGAGAACTCCATGGGCTGCTTGATGGTTCTACCACGCCGTCAGTAAGCATTTGATCAACCTCCTTATTGATTATGTCTTGCATCTTCGGATTCTGCGGTCGGTATCTTTGTTTGATTGGATAAGCGGTCTTCAGCCTAATCTGGTGTTGAATACACCTAGTGGGGCCTTTCAGTTCTTCAAACAGTGGTAATTCCACTTCTAGGAGTTTTTCCAGCCGGAATCGTTGCAAGGGGTTCAAATGATCGAGTTCTGGTTCACTCCGGTTACCTTCGGTTGAATTGACTAATTCAGGGTTTCTTTTTATTTCTTCACGGGTTGATATCTTTGAATCCACAGCTGGAATATCCGAACTGGTCCCTTCGGTCAACGTCGGTACTTCAGACACCACTTGAACTTCTGGATCAATTGCAGTTTCCCCATTCTCGCCAGGAGAAACGGGTATCCCGTTCAAATAAGCTCTTGCACTGGTGAGGTTCAGGCTAAACCCATGTTTCCTCAAGATATCTATGCCCAACACCATGTCGATAGTTAATGCCGGTGAGATCAGTATTTCTCCGGTGAAACACTCCTTTCCAATAGTCAAACGTGGTCTGAAAACTTGAATCACGTTGACTAGCGTCCCATCTGCTTGTCGTGCACTCATCACTGGTGAGGTATGAGGTGGAAAGCCGTTACGATTACAGCAATCCCCTACTCTCGTACCAGCGAAAGATCTGGTGGCTCCAGTATCAAGCAGAGCTAAGAAGGAAGTATCCTCGATGCGAACCACTACGTACGGTCGGTTATCAATGGGGCGAGGCGGGGTTGAGCATTCGGAGGTTTCTAGTTTCTGGAGCCGGTCTGTTCTCGAGTCAGACAGGCTCCTTGTCCGTTTCCCGGATTACTACAGTCACAGTCTCTCGACATGATTCCGTTCCTCCCACAGCGGGAACAAAACAATCTGGGTGGATTCGGGCACTCGGGTCTAAGGTGACCTCTCTCTCCGCATCTCCAGCAGATGGAGATTCCCTGTGAATTTTGTCTAGTTGCTGGTCTATTACTGCGGTCGACGTTCAGCGTTTGTCCAGAATTTCGACACGCTGTTGCACCCACGGAAGCCGGATTCGTCTGTCTTGGTGGGTTTTCTGATGCAGGTGGTACCGTACAACGAATCAAGGGATGCTGCACTCGGGTATTCGATGCTCGCATTTCCTGTTGAAGAACTTCAAACTCCAGGATTTTGGAAATTAGTTCTGGTATCTCGAGAAAATCGGTCCTTCTTATGTACTGTCGGTACTCAGGCAACAGGTTTCGATAGATCCAGGCGGTTTCCTGCTCTTTCGACAACCTCCCATGCCTTCTCGTCATCGTCTGCATTGATATAACAGACTCAATGGCTGGTTCGGTCGGTTTCTGTAACCGGCGACTAATTTCCATCTCCAAATCTTCCAGGTAGTGCACCGGATAAAAAGCTCCTTGAAAAACCTGTTTGAAAGTCTCCCACGTATGCCAATACCTTCGATTACTTCGATACCATAGCAAGGCTAATCCTTCCAATAATTGCGGTAGGGCAGTTAACAGTCGATCGGACGTTATATTTTCTGTCAGACTGATTTCTTCCAGTCTCTCTAGGAATGCCACGGGATCACTTTTCCCATCAAAATGGAGATTCCATCGATGAGTCTGTAACGGCGGTTGATAGACACATGATCCGGTACTGACGGCGGGTATTTCAGGAGGTGTTTGCGACATTACGTTTCCCATGGGAGCACCATTCGGAGGCACATTCCCCGCTCTTCCACTCCACGTGGTGCTGGTACGAGAAGCAGCAGCAGTCGTAGTGCAATGACCGTATGTCATTGACGAAGGTATATTTTGGTCTGAAATGGTCGTCGATTCCGTAGAGATAACAAACCTTTCTAGGGGTGGCTTCGGCGGGTCTATCTGTACATTGGGTACCCCTAGACTTTCGGATTTACTCAACATTCCTGGCAATGCCCTCAGAAATCGAATTATTCTCCTTCGGAGCTCCAGTACCGTACCCTCCGTGTCGAGTTGTAAGTGTTTAGCCTCCTCAATCAATTCTGGCTTTTTCAGCTTATATATCCAACTCACACGGGGTTCCAGGTTTGCTGGTACCTCTTCCCCTAGTTCCTCTGGATCTAGACCGGGAGAATTAGGTCGGCTCGATGTGATAATTTCAGGAAATGGTTTCCCCGTGCTCCCGAGAGATGGAGACAACAGTCGCTGTGATTCCGTCTCTTTTGAATCCATGATGCGTCAGATTATCCACAGAGAGTCGGAGCGACCAGGTCTTGAGTTTTATTGTAATTGTTACAAAAATAATCGGAATAACCGGGGCTTAGGAATATACTCGGATGATCGTATCGGGAAACGGTTCGGAAAATTTGCAATAAAATAAATCTGTTGCACTATCTAGTCACAAACGATGGAGGTCAACTATATGCTCAAATTCTCAAAATAAAAATAATCGTTTTCCTGGGCCAGTTGTTTTCAACACGGTGAAAGAGAAAAAAAAACAAATTTTCAGCGAATGCTCACTGTTCAATCCCCCTATTCAAACTTATTTGGGTCCCTGCTCGGGCGCCATTTGTAACACTCTTTTTTTTTCTCAAGAGTTTTACTCAGACACCCCTCATTTTAATAAAAAAAAATTAATAATAACAATTCGGTTCGCAAGAGAAAAAAAAATATTCGGGCGCCAGTTTTTTTCTGTGGTATGCTCCACAAACTCCTCCCCACGACAGTGGTGTTCCAGGAGAAGTACCCAGGGTAGCTACAGATGGAGATACGGAAAGCCAGGGGTCAGATACAAGAACCCTAAACAATATTGTATGATTTTCCTTTTAATACTGGCTCCTGGCTACTAAGTGTGGAACGTGCAAGCAATTAAACGAGAAATTGTTAATAACAGTTTTTATTGAAGGAAGAACACAACAAAATCGATTGAACATTGAGCAAACGAAATACAATTCAATATCCAGTAATTTATTGGGAAATGACACTCGGGAAAACAGCTTACGACCTAGATATGTTATTACCGACTGGCCCAGACATGAGAATATAGAAATTAATTTCACAAATTTGCCTTCACCTAACCTGTGCGTTTTACCAGAGTCAAGTCTACTTTCCAGGAAATATCACTATTCTACCGAGACGGGCGTATCTGTGACTTCTGGCTCCAAGAAAATAATTTTTCGGCACGCGGAGGTCACTTCGGGGATAACAACGGAAGTCTGATTTTGAATCAAATCTTTTTCTTTTTGATCGGCGGATTTCACTTATCTAACGGAAATACTCCTCTGGAATTTACCACATTCATATATCCGGACAATCGAAATTGGCTGGCGATATGAATTCTACCAATTTAACCACCCTAGACCCGACTCTGCAAGGTGAGAGTGATTTTATGGTAAGACGTGATGTAATTCCCAAGAAGAAATCGGTTGAAAGAAATTGAATTTACCGAAATCAAAACGGCGGTATTGACAGGTAGAAATATATTATAACTGTTGTCTTTTCCGAAACGTACAATACATCCATATATCCGGGCAATCGGAATTGTCCGGTTATAGGAATTTCCACTACATCAACCACTCTAGACCCGACTCAGCAAGGTGAGAGGGATTTTATAGTAAAATGTAAAGTAGTTTCTGAAAAGAAACACGTTAAAATAACCTTACAGAAAATCTACTTCGCGGTAAACGTACAGGAATCAACTACGCGGTAATAAAATTGAGAAATAATCACGGTTGTCTTTTACGAAACACACAATACATTCATATATCCGGGCAATCAGAATTGGCCGGTTATAGGAATCTCCACTATATCAACCACTCTAGACCCGACTCAGCAAGGTGAGAGTGATTTTATAGTAAGATGTACTGCAGTTTCTGAAAAGAAACCGTCGCCCTTTCGCGAAGGGATATTGAGTAGATAATTTAACTGAAGTCACAGATTTTTCCCATATAAAAAAAAAATATGCTGGATATCACTTATTGTTGCAAAAATTTACCCACGTACCGAAATCAAAACTCTCGAAACAGCTAATCCAAAATGATTTATCACCCACTCAACACTCAACTAACTGGTAATACGCGGTCGGATCGGTTCAGATTTTTCAAAACACTAAATCGGAAAATGCACTGAATGACGGAACGGCAGAGACTATCCCGATCTCGTCCCCAACTTTGGCTTTTATAGATTCACTCAAGGTCCCGTCCAGAAAAAGGTGTTCGTATACAAAAAATTGTTTAAAAACGTCAAGGTTAGGGCATAAGAACAACGAGATCAACAGGTGAAAAAAAACTATCTCAAAACAGTTCGGCACCAGGAATAAAAAAACCATGCGGACAGTAGATAAAAACGATCGAAGGAATAAACGAACGTAAAGTCGGTGTGCCTTTCGTACAATTATAATTTATATATCAGGACCTATTAGACATTATCATTGCATTATAAAATAAATATACCACTCCATAAGGGATTTGTCCCTAAACATGAAATACACTGTTAAACAAAAAATCTGACCCTATAGGTAAATGAAATATATCTGACTGCAGACTGGAAGAGCCTCTACACACAAGAAATACACTGTTCAACAATAAAATTGTCCCCAACCAAAAAAATAATACTGCTCAATGTCCATACATAACGGTTGGCCAGGACTGAAAAAAAATGCTTCGTTACAATATTTTGTCGAAAGAGCCTGACTCCCAAGTAGGAGGGCTCTAAAATAAACCCATGCAGTTTTCAGACAACATACTTTCATGAAAAATTATCGGTAATTTTGAATGTGAAATTAGATGTTATGATTGAAAACGGATTACTGTTTTGAAATATTAGTGATAAACATCATTTACTATCTACAGTATCTACGAAGAATAGGTCGTATAGGGTTCATCTTCTCATCATATTGTAGCATTCAAAATTGCTACCTTTTGATTTCGTTTTTTATATAGTAATTTATTTATTTATTGGGTATTGTACAGGGTCCCACTAAGGTCGGCGAGGTACGATATTATGGAAACCATAAACCTTAGGGCTCCGAGAAGAAAATATTGAGTACTAAATCGGTCAAGAGAAATTGATGGAAAATATTTTCAAGTTCCTAAAATGACCGCTAGAGGGCGCAACTACTATGACATAACTGAAAATTCAATTTTTCTCGGAAAATCACTACATCAAGGTACTGTTTCAATGACGGGAATGAAGAGTTCAGCAAAATTTGCGTCAGTTTGTTCTCTTACTTTTTTTCATATCTCGAAAAATAATGGTGGAGGAAGCTGTTGAAAAAATAATTTTTGAAATCGCTGTATCTCCTGCACCCTTTCTCCAAATACGATCAACTTGGGCTCGTTTGAAAGAAAAGTTCACAATCATTCGAACGCTCCATTCGATGTTGATCTCCAGTTCACACCACGTCTACTAGAGGGCGTTGTTCACCCAAGGTTCAGTTTTTTCAAATTTTCTCAAAAAAATCAAACGGAATGCTACAAATTCCAACCATTACATTTGAAGGGAATGAAATTAGCTACATTTTGGTGAAAACCGCGATTCGATATCTTCATACGTTTTTGAGTTATTCGTAAATAACTAATTTAACCTGAAAAAAATCAAGTTTTTTGTTGAAAAAAATATTCTATGATTTCCGTTTTCTTCAGGGAGTCTGCGTTGCATGCGAAATGTGAGGTAATTCAATCCAATTCACCTGTGCTAGTGATTGAAACGGTTATTATTCAAATGTTCAGCATTTTGGTCTATTTGTGCGTTGATCTAATATTCCGTACTATACCCAAAATAACAAATGATGCAAATGCCACTTACTGATAATGAAAATGTGGATCCTACTAGTCAATAACTAAACTGCGATAACGGGAAGTGACTTTCAATGATAACAAATAAAAGAATATCAAATACCCACTACATTCTGAAGCCATTTCTATTCAGCAATGTCATTACGGAAACACATCTCTTTCGACAAGGTGGAACAAAAAAATGTCCCAAAAATTTTCAGAATGCATTCCATTATTTTCAATGCAACTATTCAATCTTCATTGGCTGCTCAACACAGCTGTTTCAATTTCAGCTCTTGGAATGATGGCAATAGGTTTTTATATCAACGCACAAATGCTCCAAAAGGCTGAACATTTGAATAATAACCGTTTCAATCACTAGCACAGGTGAATTGGATTGAATTACCTCACATTTCGCATGCAACGCAGACTCCCTGAAGAAAACGGAAATCATAGAATATTTTTTTCAACAAAAAACTTGATTTTTTTCAGGTTAAATTAGTTATTTACGAATAACTCAAAAACGTATGAAGATATCGAATCGCGGTTTTCACCAAAATGTAGCTAATTTCATTCCTTTCAAATGTAATGGTTGGAATTTGTAGCATTCCATTTGATTTTTTTGAGAAAATTTGAAAAAACTGAACCTTGGGTGAACAACGCCCTCTAGTAGACGTGGTGTGAACTGGAGATCAACATCGAATGGAGCGTTCGAATGATTGTGAACTTTTCTTTCAAACGAGCCCAAGTTGATCGTATTTGGAGAAAGGGTGCAGGAGATACAGCGATTTCAAAAATTATTTTTTCAACAGCTTCCTCCACCATTATTTTTCGAGATATGAAAAAAAGTAAGAGAACAAACTGACGCAAATTTTGCTGAACTCTTCATTCCCGTCATTGAAACAGTACCTTGATGTAGTGATTTTCCGAGAAAAATTGAATTTTCAGTTATGTCATAGTAGTTGCGCCCTCTAGCGGTCATTTTTGGAACTTGAAAATATTTTCCATCAATTTCTCTTGACCGATTTAGTACTCAATATTTTCTTCTCGGAGCCCTAAGGTTTATGGTTTCCATAATATCGTACCTCGCCGACCTTAGTGGGACACCCTGTATATTGTACTCACAGTGAACATTCTGCCTAGATACTTGAATCCTGAATAGAACATTTATTAAAACCACTATTTCAAAACAAACATCACATATAGTTTAAAGGACAGTAATTCACAGGTTTCCAACACTAGGTATTATTCTTGCTTCTGACATTCTTATTAGGGCTGTTGGAAGTGATGTAACAAGCTGCAGGAATCTTATGATTTCTGGCAACCTGTCTGATCCTAGGCCTGGAATTGAAGATAATAGAGTCTATGAAAACATCCTTTCACATGTAAGCAGGTGACATACCGTTGATGTGTTCTCTAGTGTGATGAAATCTAGGCTATTTAAGGTTATTCCAGGATTTTTCGATCTGAATGTGATCTTGATTGGGTTATTGGGTTGTTTATTTTTCAGAATATAATCCGTATAAGTATATTTATTTTCTAGACGTCGATGTCATTGCTTGGTCTGTCATTGATCTTCTGTCATCGATCTTCTTTCATCGATCTTTTGTCTCAAGTTGGTTAGCCGTAAATGTTCGTGCCCGTAGCAGAAAAGAATGAATAAGAAGAATAGTAGTCTTCTCTGGTTATCTTCGTTGGACTTCGTTCTGTCAAACGGGATAACATTTATGGTTCTGACCAATGGGAGGCTAGGAATTCAAAACTGGCGCTGATTTCATACAGGATGTGCAGTTTTTTGTCAAATTTTGGAATTAGGAGATGGTATCCATCCTCGAGCAGCTACCTCGAGGCTTTTTCCTGTGTGGCCATGATGAGGTGCGCTTGACTCGTTTTTGAGATTCCTTTTTTTGGTGAGTTCAACCGGGAATTAACCCTTTTGGGGAATTTGTGTTAGAGCCGTTGGGGCCGAGTTCAAGTCGCACCCATCATTTGTGGTTTTTGGAGCCTCTTTATGAGGATTTGTGCCGACCAACGGGAGACTGCCATGCGGTAGGAACACCGCCATTTTGTCCTGATGTCCTGTTAGTCCTGTTTGCTGTTTTGACTATCTTCTAGTTTTACTTCCCTTCTCAGAAGGTAAGTTATGACCTATGAACCAGCAATGATGATATCGATCAGGTTGAAAATATACCTATTATTTCTTTGGGTTTTTTCTTTTTTGCACATGTCTTTTCATGAGGCTATTTTTTGTTAGGGTGTTAGGGCACAGCTTAGCCTCATCAGACTCCTGGCATTCGACCGACGACTCTTGTGGCAACTCTTGACTCTGGTCAAGATTCCCACGAGGGCCAACACCGAGTCGCTTTTAAATCTTGGCCAGAGTCGACAGACAACCAGATGAGGACCACCAGTAGTAGCTGGTAGAGGCTGGCGACCAGCTGAGCTGCACCATCGACCCCTGGCTGACCTGGGTAGGTCGAGCCTTTTAGTTCTTCTCTTCGTTTTCCTGTGCTGGTTCCTGTCTTCTTCCTGTCTTCGTTTTGTCTTCAACTACACCAAGTGGACCTTGGATAGAGGCTACACCCACATGGATCATTGGGGAGGGTTGGACCCTTGAAAACCAGGTTTTTTACACCTACAGTGTTCTCTCACCTTTTGAGATTTTTTTATAACTAATTATTCATATCACATATCATACCACCATAATAATTTTATGAACTATAACCTTAAGAGCTCTTGTGAAGCTCTCACATAGTACTATGTGACAGCGGATTCAGTCACAGGTTTATTTCTTACCAATATATCTCATTTTGGTTATTTTGAGAAGTATAACACCCGGTATATAAATGTATGTATCTTGATATGATTTATTATTAAATTGATTCAACTATTACTGATATGATCTATTACTCTGGTCCATAACACATTTTTGCCTTGTCCATTTTGGTGTTTTATTATATGTACTTGTATGTGATATGGTTTTATTCTTCTATTTGTCCAACCCAGATATCTGAGAAAATTCAATTCTATAATTTCAGTTATTGTTTGAAGGTAGGTATATGGTTTCTCAATTTTCCAAATATATACATTTTTCTTAAATTGAGTGGGGCCCTCTGAATTCTGAATTTTCAATCATCGAGCCAAAAAAAATCCGAACTCACTATATCTGTTCTGCGGCGAACAGCTGCCGTCAGCACATGTGTTATATTTTTTTAATTTTTTTTTTCAATACAATAAAGTAGGCCACAATATTAACAGCAACTCTTTACCTGACACATTTTACACTACATCAATTGAGTTAAATCGGTCGTAGACAGTCATCCAACATTGCGATTGAAATCTCATCAACAAAAGTTAATGTCAGGCAGTCAACATAAATCTCAAAATTATCTTGGCATCATTGTGAAGTTTATTCAACATCCTCTGTTCCATAACTTTCATCCATCCGTCCTTCAATTCCAATTAATTCAAAATTTCTGAGATCCGCCTCGAGAAATTCGTTCCTTTCTATAGAGCTTTTCAATTCCACTTTCTAAATAAGTCATTTCTGCTTTCTACTTTCCTCAAAGACGCAGCCTCCAGCGAATGTACGCGGTCGAAGCAGAAATCTTTATGTCTATAGGATTTTCTCCTTTGCAATATCCTGAAGGGTAAACACAAGTATTATGCAAAATTGCTGGCAATATAAGGACGACAGCATTCAAGCAAATGGTTGAGTCCATTGTTGAGCTCAGATTACATGTAAGATTTCCTTCAAAATGATCGAAGTAATAGAACTCTAAGAATATGAAGAATAGTGATCCGTATATGTCTAGGTTACTATGGCAAATAGTTCGTAAGATCATGATGAGAATAATAATTGTTCATTCCAACTACGTTAATGGGAGAATATCATTTCATTAATCAATTATTGCGTATTTCAGTTTATACGGCTAATTTATTTATATGCGAATTTTCAGTTTTGGGAATTCGTGACTGTAATGCAAGAGGTAATGAGCATAATTGATCCCTAAAAAAATAATGTATTGCATGTCACTGCAAAAACCACAAGTAAGAAATGAAAATCTTTACCCCTTTGTGCCTAATATATCATATTATTTGATACAAACTGAATATAATGTATTTAGTTATAACTGATTGAAATATGCCAGAGAATAGTCTCATATTATTCAAACAGATATCTTCATTTTGTTGAAAAGTGGAATTTATATATTACCGAAACAAATTTATTCATTTGTTTAATTAAATTTGTCAAGAGAATCATAAAAATTATCATGAAAATTAATATATCGAAACATATCCCACAAATATAATGTCACGAACATTCTACTGAATTTCAAAAAGAAAACTCAGTTTTTTGCTTATTAGTTTAGTGTATTACAAATGATACTATATGTATATGAATCAAAGGAAATTTTCTTTTAGTCGAAATAAAATAGTTTTTAATTAATCAATTTTTCTTTTCTTCATTCTTCTCACCTTTTATACTGTACCATGTCAGTTCTTCCCGAATTCCCAAAAATTTCGTTATCAAAATTGATATATCCGGCAATTATTTGAAATAGTATTGGTATCATGAATAATATACTAGGCATTGAAATCATTCCCACACAAACGTATTTTTTCCATTTATTCAGATTGGAAGGTATATGGAAATGAAAAGAAAAAAATAAGTAGTGGCAGAAACTTTGTATCGTGTTGACTTCAAAAATTCAAATTCAAGTCAGAAATATTATAATCCCAATAAGCCACAGAAATGAAATTACAAAAATTTTGCTCTCTGTGATATAAATTACATTTACAATTTCTATTTTCATAATGGAAAGATAGAGCCAGAGCCCGGACATAGGGATGAAGGTCAAAGTTCGCATATTGATTGGACAGTAACAAGACATTGTTCCTAACCAGCTAAATTTGAGCCAAAATTACTTACAATTGATTTTCTTCGCCGTTCCCAACTTGCAAACAACTCTTAGGCATGATATATATGAAATGTAATGTTCATTTATGTCTTAGGAAAGCAAAAAACTGCTTAGTAAGAGTGGTATTCGGTAAGAAAATTTCACAATGAAATATTATTGAATGGAAGTCTGAGCGTTGAAAAGATGGGGTAGATTCGACCTCTTTTCTAGTTTCTCATTGGTCAAGACGCCAGGAAAGCATACAAGTGGTCAGTTGACCGTACGGCTGTATATAAACAGTGAAATAAAATACAACTTGATTGACTGTTTGAGTTATATTCCTTTTATATTTACCGTGAGTTCCGTTAATCAAGATGTACAATTTCAATAATCGTAGGACACGAATTCTTTTCTCATTAACCAAATCCATTTTCGAACTATTTCGAGCTATTTCGAACATAAAACTCAGAAACCATGGAGTAAAGTTGTTAGAAATATATTTACACTGAGTGCGCACCAGTTTCACCAATGGAAAACGCATAGATCTTATTGCTCAAGCTAGATCTGGTATCCAGAATACTTGTTTTGTAGGTCTGGGGGGTTGAAAGTACTAAGCCATTGATTGGTCGTTTTAGTTGTTGACCGTACAAATGTGTTGTCCCCTCGGTTGTCCCACACAGAAAAAAAGGATCTCTTAAATCAAGTTATAACCGCATTAACTCAAGAGAATGGTAATCTTGAATAGGTCCAACCAAATATTAGTTTGATTTTTCGTCAGAATCCTCTTGACTACCTAGGAACAAAAAGTTTTGTGTCAAATGTACATTTCCTTGTTGAAAAATGTGGTTTGGTTGAGGCAAGAATATTTCAATGTTGTTGTGAAACAATTTTCTTGGATGAAGCTGATTTCTCAGCACATCTGACCAATTATCCTCTTCATTCAAAAGGAATCACTTTTGATTCATTTTCATTGACCTTCATTTGAGGATTGCAACTCTGATTCATGCCGATAATTGAAAATGAAAAACACTGTAGTTTTTTCACAAACTGGAGCTGCAGTATTGATACAGCCATGAATTATTACTTCAAGCATATTAACATGACCTGACAACACAAAATTCAAGGATTCTCAACACCCAACATGGTGCCAGTGATACGATGCCATGTCCACATAATATGTTCTAGATTGTTTGCTTCCATGTTGAGTACTCGAGTTATAAATAATTCGCGAGCCTGCAATCTGCACTATAGGAACAAAAGTACTACCAACAAAACTTCACTGTAACCTGGTAACAATGTATTTCTTTATAGTCCTAATGGCGGCTACGGCGGTTTGTTGGCGTTGTCTAGCTGGTTCGGCGGACAGTGCTCGGACTGCGCATCTTCGCTTCGGGCGCTAATTCCATGCTCGTTCTCTATGCTTATTGGTCGAGCTGGTCACGTGTTACATGCTTCCGTCATCAAAACACTACTCATAAGAAACGATCTTCTTGAGCTGAGAGAAATAAATGCTTGACTGACATTACTCACATTGTTTTCTGAGGAGAAGAGTGCGGATGATTCAGTTCAACCAAATTGATTTCAAGAAAATTCATGGAAACAAGCAAACAGCGCGATTAGTTGTGAAAAGAAACGTTTTGGTCCATCTGAGATTATTATTCTTATCGGAAGGTTATACAATTCAAGAATATATATATATATTTGATTTAAGAGATCCGTTTTTTCTGTGCAGGTGACCATAGTACCTACTTTCTTGCAGTCCCCTCTAGACCAAAAAATTACTACAGGATGCCGGATCTAGCATAAGCGATAAGATCTATGGGAAAACGCAATTAGTATTTGAAGTTAGGTAAATGTGAATGTCATTCAACCTATAAACATCAAAAAATTTCCAGTGTAATACCATGCTCATTTCCCAAAAGGAAGAGAGAAAAATTTCCGGACATCGATCTAGTTGCTATGGTATAACGATACAAAGTAAAGGGTTTCAATTGATCGAAAGGTGTTAGGTGTGAAATTTTCACTTGTAATCTCCCTAACAGCAGAATTATTACCGATAAATCAACTCCTCCATAGAAAACACCATTTGACGATGACGTGAGTCATTTTGACATCGATAAAAAAGGTGCATCCTTTTTTATCGCTGTAAAAATGCCTGTTCCTCGAAACCTTCTCCATCTAGTATGCGCCCGTCACTTCAATTTCTGTCGTGTCAAGTTTGATTGTTGGGTATTATTCACACGAAAAATCGCAGGATGAGCCGTTTTGGGGAAATTTCGTCTGTAGAAATCACAAATAATATAAAAAAATCAATTCCGCAAACTACAAGAAACACGAAATCGTTGATTTGGAGACAATTCATGGAGTTTTGTAAAGCCAGAAATTACGAATTGGGAGAAGAAACACCGGTACAACATATAGCAGATATATTGAAAGACTGGGCTTATAACATGAAAAAGCGAAATGGAGAAGATTACAAGGAATATGCTCTGAAAACAATCTGGAATTCGACTGCAAAGATGATTCAAGAAAAATATTTCAGTGAGTACAATATTAAAGTTGATCCTTTTGCCGATATAACTTTCAAAGAAGCTCGTGATGCGAGAAATAGTAAACGGAAAGAATTGCAAGCTATTCCGGATAAAAGAAAGTTAGGTTCTGTTGCAATAGATAAGAAAGATATTATAAAAATGGCAAAACTATGGAATATAAATGAACCAGATGGATTGCAAAGAAGATTTTTTCATATAGCTTCTTATGAATTAGCTTGGAGGGGAGGAGAAGCTGTAAACTGTAGAATATACTATTTCAAAGAAGAGAAAAATCAAGATGGAACTCCTACAGGAAGAATAGAATATAATACAATATTTTCCAAGACGGCACAAGGTGGGTCAAAAAGATTGGCAGACAGCAAATGGATAACAAAAAATTATATTGATGAAAATATATGTCCAGTGAGATTATTAAAACTACTCTTAGAAAGAAGAAATGGAAACATAACGTCTGAACGACTTTTTTTAACTCCAAACCCTTTTTGGAAGCTCGAAAATTCTAAAGGATGGTTTAAAAATGTTCCACTGGGAATTAACATGATTTCTTCTTGGACCAAAATTTCAGCAACGAAAATTGGCCTCGACACCACAAATAATAAAATAACCAATCATTCAAACCGTGCTAGTACAGTTACACAGTTAGCCAAAGCAGGAATAAGTAACCAACAGCTTATAAAAATAACTGGACATTCTTCGTCGGCATCGATCAAACCCTATCTACAAATTGACCCTGAACATCACGAAAATCTTGTTAGTAACTTGCGATCTTCGGATATAAAGAAGTGTTCGAACGAATATTCGACATGTGTCGAAACCATCAGAGAAGAAAATATCGAAATTTCGACACCGAACCAAAACATTTTCAAAAATTGTATTTTTAATAACTGCTCCTTTAAATAGTTATTTCAATAAAGTTAATTATAATTACTGTTCATTTATATATTGTCGTTGATTTATCTTGCCAAAAAACACTCGAACTTTTTTTTATTGGATAAATTTCTTTACTAACTCAAAAATTTTCCATCAGTAATTTCACTCGAAAATCTGACATTAGACAAAATTGCTCGACCTACGGTCTCGCAATTTTTTCATGTCAGTTTTTCTCGTAAAATTACTGATTGGCAAATTTTATTCGTTAGAAAGAGAAATTTATCCGATAAAAAAAAAGCTCTTGTGTTTTTACTGTTGATAATTTTTTTCAAGGTCACGAATGTTCTTGTTGTTGATAAAAAATCATCCCGAGTCGAAGACGAGGGAAATTTTTTATCAACAAAAACATGAGTGAAACCGAGCAAAAAATTATAGGAAATTAATTCTGCTGCGCGGAGATTCGGTAGGAAAATCTCACAAATTGGAGTTGCTTTTAATATGAGGAGAATATAAACCCTATACGACCTATTCTGCGTAGATACTGTAAATAGTAAACTGAGGTTTATTACTAAAATTTCAGGAACATTCAAAACAGTTATATCACATAATAAGGCTCGTTTTTGTATACGTTGCTTATATCAACGGACGATTACCGTGATTATTTCATTCATGCTAAAATACACGTTTTTGATTGGTTGAAATGATTGTGTTGATAATCAATAACACCATGTTTTCGATTTTGTATTTCGGCTCCTGATTGGCTATTGGATACCTACATGCTGTGTTTTCGTTTCTGTATTTCGCTTTCTGATTCGTAGGCAGTAGGGTAGTTTAATTTAACAACGACATACTAGTTACAATCTGTCATAGTATTTTCCACTTCATTTTCTACAAATTATGCATAATTTCAGAATAAATCAATCTAATGTAACCTAACCACACAAATTGTGACAACAATCAAAATGAATTTAGCTCAGTAGTACCTAGTTCATAGGTGATCATGCCTACATCATACAATGGCATAAATGTATTGTTGGTTGCATAACGATGTGTCGAACTACAATGCATAATCAGAATAACTAATTCCATAAACTGTTCGTTTTATATTAATTTAAACAATAAATAGGAGATCATCAGAGTGGCTTGATTTCATTCATGAAATAATCTGAACAAATACAACTTGTGTTATTGATGATTATCGAAAATTTCTTCTCTTTTCTCAAAATCAAAAGAGTTTGTGTTTCGATAATCATCAATAAACTTGTTGTATTACACGCGATAATTTTGTTAGTTCCTACTGAAGGAATTGATAATAAGTGATAATTTTTCTGTCAAAAATGAAGCGCCTTATATTTATTGACAAACGTCACTCAGAATAAAATCTGGGTAGACATGATTATGTTATGATTGAAAAAGGATTACTGTTTCGAATGTTCCTGAAATATCAGTAATAAACAACAGTTACTTTCTTACCAAAGACATTTAAACACTAGAGACTTCATCATATACGTTTTTGCGAGATCAGTCATCGTTCGATCCTTCTTTTCTGCCTCTTTTCCTCCAATTACATGTTTGCCAGATTATACGATTAATGCAATCTTGCAGCAAATTGATAAATTCACACAAAACAATAACTATACTTTACTGAAGCATAATTGTTTAATTTCCTTTCTATGAATCGGAGTTATCATCGAATCATAGTGTTTTTGATTTAATGATGTACATTCTGATGAAATCAATTCGTCTTTTATCACATTCGGCAACGCCGCACTAGAACATTCGACTATTTTTACAAGTTTGACGCTTGCGAGGTTGCAGAATTGCCCTCTCATTTCGTTGATACCGATTTGAGTTATTTTGACCGTTTTACTTTTTTGTGAGTTTCAGAAACAATATTTGTGTGCGAATATGGTGCATTTGTGTGTTGTGTGTAAAAGGGTGGATCATTTTTACTTAAATTGGACTTTTCACGGTAGAACCAAAATAGAGGTTATGTTTATTAGACAGGGGCGTCAGGTCCAAAAGTAGGTGCCAGATTAAAAATATCTTGCTCTGACGGTAACGTAACGTTGATATTTCAATATTTGCAATGAGCACACATATTATGACTGCTAATTAGGTGTTCTCAAACCTCCAGTCGAAACCTCAGGAATCACATGAGATGATCTCAATCGCACAATGTAAACTGGAAGCACTGGCACATAACATCTCATCCCTCTGAAAATGTTCTCTTCAGTATTGAGGAAGTACAATCTCAAGTACCTACATGCTTGAAGGTGAGTGCTATTTTCCAATATATGGCAAGATATTCAACAGTGGAGAATTCACAATGCAGTATTCTTGCATTTAGCAGCATAATTTCAATGCAGCAAACACTGTTTATCAAATAATAATGTTCCTGAATTCTATACCTTTAGGTCTCACCACTCTTTAACAGAACGTTGGGTAATCTAACTATATATACCTATCTATTATATGAATATATTTAGTAGTTACTATAAAAAACTGAAATGGACTTAAGTTTCATTGATATAATTCCTTCCTTATAATTTGGATATCATTCACTACCTAATTTTGTACGTTCAGTATCAGTAGTATGTATAGATATATTTTTATTTCAGATGAGCAGTGATGAAATGATGAAAATTATCATAAAGGTACCTATACCTACACCTGATGATGTGTATGGAACAGTTCAATGATCATTTATTATGGTAAGTTGTTTGAATGTTTCACAAAACTACTATGGTTTCGCTTCTTCCTTCTATTTTCAGATATAATCAATATCATGTTATTTTTCAGTGTGATTAGCACCCAATTTTTGATGTAGCCAAGGTAAATACAATATGCTCTACTACTTACTACCACAGTTGTGTCCAGGGAATCTTTAAATTTCACATTTGCTTATGCTAAGAACTTTTGTGAAACATTTTTTGGTAAGTACTTGAGCAATGTGAATGCATACATACAACATAAAATACGAGATATATTAGATGTAGACATGAACAATGTTTTATTCAAGAATAAATTGAAGAACTTTTTGCTCGAAAATGTATTTTATAGTGTTGAGGAATTTTATAATTGTTGATTTATGATAGTGATTCTAACATATTGTGTGTAAATATTTTGTTTTCATAACTTTACACTATTTTAACAATTCATTTGTGAACATTTTTTCTTCTTTGACTAGTCCGATAAGTTTTATACATTTGTGTACATTCCATACCTTTGTATTGACTTTGATTGGCGAATAAATTCTATTCTGATTCTGATGCAAACAAGAAACTCAATTCATATTTTTTATTTATATATATTAATACCTCAGCTTATTGTAATGAAATTTCCAAAATCTTTATTTTTAAATTAGTGTCCTTCCCTCGGTCCTTTCTCATTATTTTCTATTGATATAAAATTAATCAAAATTATTCAATCTGCTGTTTTCCTCTATAGGTTTTTGGCTTTCAAACTGTTATTTTTTATTTTCTATAACATTTTTTAGATACTGCTCAGTAGCCTCGAATGTTTTTATTTGTTTCAGAGTGAAAATGTATCTCTTTTCAATATTATATTGGGACTTGATACCTGTGAATACTCATGAAGAACTGAATGGGGTTCAAAGGATGGTTTCAACTTCAGAAGTAGTCAAAAGAATCTACAAATATAGAAATAAACATCAAGAAAAATTATTGTCAACCTTTATTCATTTATTTTTTACTCTATTTGAAAGGACCTGCTTCAAATAAGACCAATTTGTTTCATTTTTTCAAGTACATCACAAGAAACTTCACATTCACTACTGAAGATTCATCTAGTTTGGTTCTTCAAGAAACTTGTTTGCATTCCTCTCATTGATGGTAGCCTCAAATAGCAAATTGAAAGTTTCAACACTGTTGTAAACCTGGTTTCATCTGAAAAAAAGGAGATTTTTTAACTTAATAAATTTGTTTAAATATTGAGTACAAAAAATAGTTGATTGAAATTTTATTCATTACATATTGTTTTATAATTGTTTTTGTACATGTATATATACTATACAAGATATAATAAATATACATTATTATATAATTTAGTTTATGTTGATATTTATTTATACTTATAGGTACTTCTATGTATAAATTTTCATGTATTGTGCATATTTATAGTATGATTTATGTGTAGATATATTGAAGCATATTTTTCAAACTTATATGATTGCTTTGAGAAAACCGGATTACCACATCATATATTTGTTATTTTATAAATGAATAAATATTCATGTCCTAGGTATTAAAAATTCAATCTTATTCTGTATTTCTTTTGTTGAAACTTATTTCAATCTGGATTAAGAGTGAGGACAGGTTGAAATTTCATGCTATTCTAAATGAATGGATGGAAAGCTGAAAAAATTACACATACCTATTATAAATGAGTGAAATCAGTTGCTCAGTTCAAAAGGTATAGTTAAATAGGTAACTTATCCAAATGATTATGAAATTAGAACACTTCATGAAAGATCATGCATGGTTTTGAACATTCTTCCTCTGGACTAGTCTGGACATACATAGTTGACATCATCAAATCATCAGCTGGTTCCTACAAAATCATATTAAAAATAAGAAATAAGTATAGATTAAAGTGTGGAGTAAATATTTGAGGAAATATCAAGAAGATTGTAATTAATATAGTAGCAATCATATATATTTAGGTAAAATGTTGTCAAATAATATATATATGTAAACATAATCAAGGGCTTTACATAATATGTTATTTTCAAGGGTATAATCAACATCAGTTCATCACCAGTCCAAGATTCCTCACAGCAGGGGTTTCAAAAAGCAAAAATACTACTTATTATAATATCTATATCATACAAGGATGAAAAAATAGAAGAGAAAACACTCGAGAAATCAGTTCACTACCCAATACAGTACAGAAAGACTTACCTGAAACCTTTTTAAGGTATATGTTTTCCCATTTCCAGTATCAAAATGGTTAGCACAAGTGCCACAATATTCAGCAGTGATATCTGTAGATATTCTGATGCTAAAATGAATCATGTTACCACAAAGATTCTCCAAACAAACTATATTAGTATATTTTCTTACCCATGCTTTCCAAAATTGTAGTCAACCATGTCTGGTGTGATTGGTGTGAAGAATAGAAGAATAGTCACTGGCGAATTCATGTGATGAAATCCTATCACTTTATATTGTCTCTGTGGTTTAGTTTCAGTAGTAGGTACATAATGGAACGGCACAAAGTCGTGGATGCATTTTCGCGGTAATATAAAAGTATGAAAGAAACAAGAAGTATTTTGAAGGAAAAAAATACAGATGTGACATTTACATGACTCATGACTGACACGCCAGCACGCCACTGACGATGATGAGAAGCTTCAAACATACATTGTTGCCAAGGCGCCCCGTTCGTATATTTTTTTTTCTCTCTTGCACTCGTTGCAAACATCCAAACAATGACTGATCGGCTTGGAAAGCGATTTAACAATGGAACGTTTAGTCTCCTGTATTTGAATGTCTTTGTTTCTTACCGAATCTCCCACGCAGCAGAATATTTTCCCTATAATTTTTTTCTTGGTTTCACACATGTTTTTGTTGATAGAAAATTTCCCTCGTCTTCGACTCGGGATAATTTTCTATCAACAACAAAATCATTCTAGACATTGAAAAAAATTATCGGTAATAATTCTGCTGCTAGGAAGATTACAAGTCATAATCTTACGATTATCACCTTGATCAATAATTCTATCAAGTTTCTTCTTCACTACATATGCGTAGTCCAGTAAATTGCGACTTCTTATTCTTGAGTTTTTTGATGACCTACTCAACATTATTCTAAATCACTTTCATCGGTATATTTCTTCCTTCCGAGAATTTTCCAAGACGAAAGACTTTTTAATTCTCTTTCAACGTTAATTGTATCATCTTCGGTTCTTTCTTGTTTATTTTGTTGTCTTCTTGATTTTTGTATGTTTTTTACAATAACATTGGATGTCCTCTTCTGTCTTTCCTGTATTTCCTGAATAATCGCAAAGTGGTCCATTTCCTGTGGCTTATTTTGATCGCTCATCATGATACTGACATCATCACTAAAACCTCTTATAAAGCTGGATTGGACAAATATATGAATAAAACCAAGTTCAAAATATATACAGGATAATTCAAATTCGATACTCATTATTGTAATCTCTAGATCCGTGAAATATACGAAATAGGCTTGATTATGAGTGTTTGAAAAAAGTGTTTTTCTATTTTGGTTGTATAATGAAGTCATTGTGCAACGTAAATCCGTGTCGAAATGGCCTCTATTCCGATACGCATTTTTTATTATTCAGAGATTGGTACAATCGAACTGTCAAATGAAAGTCAGAAGAGTTAGGCCCAGTTTACTTCTGAGCGATTTGGATTTGGTGATATTAGCAGTCAAAAACTCAATGTTTTGATTGGTGAATTTCAATTCAGAGTGTAATTTGATTTGAATTGACCAATAAAAACGATAACAACATTGAATTTTTCACCGCTGGTATTGCAATAATCAAAATCGCTCAACTGTGAACTGGGCTTTACGCTTGTGCGTCAGATTTAAATTATTTCAAGGTCATCATTTTTACCAATCGAAGAAGTTTATGTAATTTATCGATATTAAATCCATTTTTCTCTTCAATTCAAATCAGGATAGAAAGAATTGTATATGACACACGTTTTATAAGACACGTTGTCGCACTTGTTCACTTGGAGCACTCCTCGCTTCGCTCGTCGTACTCCAAACAACGCGTACGACAAAATAGCGTCTTATAAAACTTGTATCATAATATACTATTTTAACCGCCAACTTAGTTGCCAAGCAACCCTCGAAGTCTCATTGACACTTGTATGAGATAGGAAGACGAGAACCATAGCCTTTTAAGTGTCATCCGAAGCACTATACTCGACTGGTTATCGTTGAGAGTCCGAAGTGCTGATAGGACCAGCTATATATCCAGGCATGCTTGTCTCTGCAATCCATTTATTTTAGCTTGTGCCAGTATCTGCTGACCTTTGCACACTAGACTACAGATTCATACATAAAGATTGATCGTATGAATGTCACGTATCGCCAGTACATTCGTTGCATGTAAATAATTATGAGATCACCAACTCATACAAGTCCTAGACTTACGAGGGTTGCTCTGCAACTAAGTTGGCGGTTAAAAACACACTTTACACAGTTAACACTGTATGTATATACAATATATACATAAAGTCATCACTTTTTGAACCTATATGCATCACTAATTTTTTGCTCCAAGAACAGGAGTTGAAACACCTATCGTTGTAGGGTTCACATGATGAAATCTATCTCAACAAAAACTTAAAACTATAAAATCAGCACACAGTATATGTGACGTCATCTGAGAGTTCTGATTTTGTTATTTACATAAGAAGGGATCTTGTACAATTTTCAAATGTGTAACTGGATAAGTAACGCCAGTTTCTGTGGATTGAGCTAAAACTTAATGGATTTGTGGAACAGAATCTCATCGATACAGATCGAATAATGAACATTGCAAATAATCTCAATGAATAGCTGATCACTGAGATTATTAATTGAAAACAAAAATGTAATTATATGAATCTTTATTGCTGGTTATCTACACACTTTTCCATAAGACAATTCTAATGAGAAGATAATCACAGTAGAAATTTGAATGGTCTGAACAATTTCCTCAGGAACTTCAATATCGTTCTGGCGAATGAAGCTGAAACGAAAAAGTTTTGATAAGGAAATATATCCAGTTCAGACAAAGATTTTGATTGGGGATGAAATTCTGATTCGATGTGGAACCATTATCTTGTTAATTTTACATCATCAGAATCACTGAATCGATATCATTATATCGAAACAAATTATTGTTCTCTAGATGTATGAGAAAAAATTCGATTGATACCGACAACAATAAGGAATTCAACTAATGCTATTCTGAATCCATCATTGTGGAGAAGTTTGAACCGAGAGTTTTTATTAAGCAGTATTTGAATAGATATTTTGCCTGTGGATTATTTTAGTGAGCTCTACGTGAAAAATAATAATATGATTCTGCATGAATCGGGACATTCTGCAATAAAAAATAATCCTGAATCAATACCTCAAATGTGATTTTATGGTGTCCGCTATTCAATTTTATGTTCAATATTATGATCAGAAAAGCGTAAAATTATCGAGTGATCGATAACAAATTTGTTTTCCTGAGATATAGATTTTCTCAAATTCCTAATCATAGCGTTCTTAATTCAGAATATTGGTGAAATCACTATAAAGCATAATTCGGAACACAAATGCATGTGAATTTGAAAGATTCCTCTGTGGTCGCCTTTCATAATGTTTCCAACGAAGATTGATGAATACTGCTGTTACTGAAGCTGAAAATACTATGCCTTTATAAAAATAATGATGTTTTCTGCAACTGCATCATTAGTTTTTCCTATCCCATGCTTTCATTTTGGTTCTATCTGAATCTATATTCTCGTACCCATTTTGGATCCTCAAAAACCTTCTTCACAGTTTTCACACGTGTCTGTATCTTTTTCTGATTACATTCGACCTCGATTGGTAAGTATATCCGGACTCAGTTCGAAAATTTCAAAGCTATTACTTTCATGTGAATCCATAAGTAGTTCTTCATAATCAATTCAAAATTGATGTATGTATTCTTATATTTTTTATTCTGCTGTGAATGTTTTTAACTCATTTGCATCTTGTGATGCTATGAGTCAATGAAATGTTACATATTATGCTCAAAGAAGAAGAATACTCACACATAGGTCCTTGCCTCATGCTTGAATCATCTGAAAATATAAAAAAAATTCTTGATGTTTACAAAGTTTCAACTTGAGGCGACTGGAATGTTGATTTTGACGGGTTAATAGTAAATTGATAGCAGTATTCACTAGAAAGCACATCTCAGCCTCGAAAGTTGAGAAACTCAAATTTTCACTATATGTGTCACCAACTCATTCTAGAACCTTTCATATCAACTGAATAAAAACCGCCAATAATTTCCGATTTCCGCTTATTTTTCAAACTCATGAATTCTAATCGGGCCAAGTTATATGTTACTTTCGAGATGATTGAAAAAGTGTCACTTGATGTTTCAATTGCAATATACATACCACATTTCCATAATGATGATGATGGCACGCAAATTTTTTGTATGAAATTGAAACAGGAAATAATAATTATTAGAGTATATAGCATATTCTCGAACTGTCGATCATGTGCTCATTTCTAATTATCTTTTAGCTCGATGTAAAAGTTTTGGCGAAATAACATTTCTTAAAACCTCAGCATCAATTTTATTTTGTTCACAGATGTTTCCATAGAAGGATAGAACACAGAGTTCACAGAATGTTTTTTTTTTTGTACCACTGCTATCATTGATACATTAATCATAACAGTTAAGGAATCGGGGAATTCTCATGAGAGGATTTTCAACTAACGAAGTCGAAATGAAGATTACACAATCTATCATAGTCCACTGCAATTCTTTCAACTTTAAATTTCTAGTGATCTCTCTTCTATCATCTCAAATATAAAATACAACGTGTGATTTATCGTTGCGAATTCAACATTGAGACCGATTCGGAAAACAAATCTTCATGGTGCTATATTAAATAGAAAAGTTACACTCCAGATATTTACCCCAAATCGAACTTTCGACATGGCTATTTTATTGAAACAGGTATACTGGGACACTTGGTACAGTTGAAATGATATTGAAGTGAGATTCACGATGAACTGATTGATGATGAGACATGAGCCACCCCAAAAATGTTCGCGACATTTGAGTACTGGAAAACTTACCAGAACCATCCTCATCATTGTGGTCATCGTTTCCTTGATCATCTGAAAGAATATGAGAATCATTGAACTGCAATTGAATATGACAGTTATTTTTGAGTATTCGTATGATATAGAAAGGACATTAAAATATGAAAGAATGCTTGATCAGTTGGAAACCTTGGATGGAAAATGAAAAAGTGTTGACACCTCCTTTGAAATTCGGTATATTTCAAATTTCAGTGACCTCGTCTATCATCAGTACTATTAATTAGGAAAATTGTGTGAAGGAATTATTTCGAAAAATTTTCGAATATCCGATATAGATATTACAATTATCACTCAGTTAAAATTCTGGAGAGAATGCAGGTATACAAAATTTCACAGGTTCATCTACTGTTGAAGCTGCTGTCTTCTTCAGACTCAACTAAAAACAATATTCAGTTATCATGGATACACTTCTTTCAAGAATGAATTCATCATTTTTCAATAGTTTCTCTCAGAAAAGAAAAAAATGTACTAGCCAATGACGGTGGAATCACTTCAAGGTTCCTTCACCCTCCATGAGATCACAGAAATAATAATTATGATGATTGATTATCTGATTTTCAAGTAATCTCTGATTATTCGATAATTGAGTATTTGGATACATACCAGAAGTGTTTTTGTCTCTGTCTTCATGATCATGGTCATCTGAAAGCGAAATTATTTGGTTATTGAAAATCCACGATGTGAACAAATCAAGAATTGAAATATTGTATATTATTAATACGGAAACGTTTCATGCTAGGCCATTTTAGAGAATATCATATGAATTTAAAAAATAACTGAGATTCTATATAGGTATTCATATATCTGCGAACAATTCATACAATTTATGAAGTGTTACTTCACACGAAGAAGCATTGTAGAGCTCTGAACTTGTGTGAAAAAATTTGTGAGGACAACAAAGAGCACGATAATACCTGAAGTTTTTTCTGAATTCATTCAAGAATTAATCATTGTTCAATTGCATAGTATTTCTACAAAAATGCTCTAGCTAAAAGTGTTGGAATCACTTCAAAGTTCCTTTATCGTCCGTGTGTACTGGGTATCATACTGTATTCCGTTATTTGTATGTTTATAGTAGCATGTTTGTATTGTCATCATAACATAGCTATTGGGTGAACCTAATACACTATGTTATGAAAGATAGGGGAATTGATAGCGAGAAGTCATTGAATAAAGACATTTATGGTACATGAGTGGTGCTTGATATCGAACCCTTTTCATCCAACATTACATGTGAGATCAGAGAAAATAATGATTTTAATCATTATCATCTTATGGTTGAACAATCTAAAATCAATCGTTGAGGTTTTGGATACATACCAGAATGATTGTTTTCACTGTCGTCGTGGTCATTATCTGAAAACGTAATTATACTATTATCGAATGTCCAAGAAGAACAGGAGACTATATTTTAGAAACGTATTATTTTTTAGGCGAGTCGAAAGAATTTGGATAATATGTGAATGTCAGATCAACGATGCGAACATAAAAGGCGTGTATCTTTCTTATAAATTTCATAACAGCATAATTATACTTATGTATTCGTTCATCATAAAACTGAATTCGAAATCTGAAAGAAACCCATTCGAAGAAAATATCGTAGATAATGAATATACGGGATGTGAATGATATGATTTCCCATGATGAAGATGGTCTCAATGATTCTATTGATACTAACATTTTGAGAAATTCAACTGAAAATGAAATTTGTTATATTGTGAATATAAGGAAAACAAGCTTTCACTCATATTCTAAGAGTCTGAATATTTCAATTAACCTCATGGAAGAAGGTCCATTTAAGTCATACGATAACTTGTTTCAAATATTCCAACGGTTTCAATATACCTATTAATTCGATTTCAGTGAGCATCAATTGTATTTCAGAATTGTGAGTTTAATTTCAGAAAGCATTAATTGTATTTCAGAAAAGTCAACTGAATTTCAGAATTCATCATTTGAATTTCAGAATATATCATTTGTACAAATGACGAATTCGGAAATTCAATTGACTATTCTGAAATACATTTGACGCTTTCTGATATTGAACTAACTATTCTGAAATACAAATGATGATTTCTGAAATCAAACTCGCTATTCTGAAATTCATTTGACGCTTTCTGAAATTCAACTCACTATTCTGAAATACAATTGATACTTTCTGAAATACAAGTGACTATTCTGAAATTCAATTGGCGCTTTGTGAAATAAACTTGATGGTTTCTGAATTACAACTGAAAAAGGTGTAGTTATTCCTGAAGTTAATTGCAACTTAACTACTTACCTGCAGGCGTATTCACATGTTTGCCATCTCCTTGGTTTTTACCTGAAAATACATTACGATTAACAAAAATAGGTGAATGCGCATCAACAATCCGAAATGAGAATTTGAGGTCGTCATAAAAATCGTAGCTAATGTGGGATCTCGAAATTCTGCAGTTTTCGACTACACTATATACAGTAAAATACAAAAACACACCAGCAGGTGTCCCATAAGGTCCTGATTATTTAAGTGTTAACTAGCGCCGGCATCTTCTTCACCATCTTTGGAGTTATATGTGATCTTTTCTTCAAGTATTATTAAGACTCAGACTTATGTTTATGCTAAATTCAACAGAATACTTCAATGGTGATAGAGTAGAGTAGAGTAATTTATTTGACCACTTTACATACAAGGTACATTTATGGCAAGTCATTTATAATATTAGCCTAAAGCCTAATTTACTAAAGCCTAATTAAAAAAAAAAAAGATCTCAGAGTGAGCGAGAACGTCTGTGAATAAAAACAATAGAGTGAAGAGTAAATATAGAAGTTGCACAATTTAAAAATCTTAAAATGAGAACATTGTCACTTAAAAATATAATTGAAATCAACAAAGATTTATAAACATGAGTTAATCACAAGCATATCAAAAATATTTATTTCTCAAAAACTATGAATTGTCCAGCTAGTTATGTATGGATAGCCGTCGACCCAGTAATAGACAACAATGAGCCACTGTCTATGGCTCCTGTCAAGTCAGCATTAATAGTTTATAAGTATAGGACAAATTGTTATTATAATCATTCTGCTACCAAGATCTGTACCTTTGCCATTGTACGAAAATAAATGTTTTTAAAAACACGATCCCGTGTACGAGAAACATAACTGGCGCAGTCGGTAGGATAAGTGCAGTTTTCGTAAGGAACCACGGCATCGAGTCCGATCCACGCGAAATCGTAGATTTTAATCTTTTGGCACTTTGACAAACTTTCGTTCGATCTTCAAGAAGTGATTGAGTTCAGCTGAGAAGGCGATCGAGAGGGAACAGTGGTTTAGGAAGCAGCAAAGCAGAATCACCACCCAGGAGGAAGAAGAGAATATAGGGGTAAGTACCAAGTGGCTCCCTGTTCATTTTTCCCCAACCTTTCCCTGAATAGGAAAACCTTTCCCTGTATAGGAAAACTAGGATTAAGAAACAAAGAAACAGAGATAAGAATCAAATGATTTATGAATATTAATCAAGGAGAAATAGAAGATTTAATAAATAATCTTGTACGTTCACTCAATCTTTCTGATACAACAGAGAATTTAGATATAGTAAACATGACTCAAGTTCAGGATAATCCCAATCTAACTATGTTGAAAATGTACGTAGACATTATTCCAAACTATGATGGAGATTCAAATACTTTAACAAGTTTTATATCTTCATGTGATTTTCTTTTTCATACATTCGACCGTCAAAATGATCCAATTCTGAAAAGCTATTTAGTCAAAGTCGTTCAGGCGAAATTGATTAACAGAGCCCGATTATTGGTGGGTTGTCGTACTGAATTAGTCGACTGGACCCTTATCAAATCAGCTCTACAGCAATGTTTTGGTGATAAACGAAATCTCGTTTGTCTTGAACAAGATTTATCCACAGCTAGACCATTTAAAAACGAAAATACGCTTGATTTTGCGAAGCGACTTCAAGTTTTACGAAGCACACTCGCACAGAAAATAAATGCTCATCCAGAAACAACAATGGATGTTGCTACGAAACTTATATACTTGCGACAATACGACGAAATTTGTCTAAGAACTTTTATGAGAGGTCTACCAGGCCATTTACAGAGTATAATAAGATTGAAAAATCCAAATTCCTTGGAAGACGCAATGACATTTATTGTAGAAGAGGAAAATTTCCAATATTCTCAAAATATCTTTCGAATGCCTACAAATTATCAACAAAAACCACAATTAAAGACACCAATTCAAAACTATCAAAATACTAGACCAATTCAGAATAATCCGAGTTTCAGACCGTTTAATAATAATTATCAATATCAAAATTATCCACAATTTCCACAGCGTTCAAATCCACAAATACAATATAGATCCCAAAATCCGCAACAACATTTTTCAGGACATTCAAATTTTCCCAGACAACCTATTAATATTCAATCACGCCCTGTACATCATAACTTTCCAACAAATAGACAAGTTTTCGGTCCCCCGAAAAATGTATTCAAACCAACAGGACAAGTTGTGAATAATGCTCCACAACCAATGTCTACAAGTACGAGAAATACATTTACTCGACCAACAACAATGTATCCGCAAAATAATCAGAATTATTTCAAAGCAACAGGTCCCCGCGACTTCATTGCAGAAGAAGTATATCACATAGACGAAAATGACCAATCTAGTCAATTACCTGAAATCACAGAAATATACGATGAAACTCAAAACATTGAATTAACAAACGATTATGATTCACAGTACTATTCTAATGAATCTGAGTTTATTTCTGACGAAGATCAAACATATGAACAATGTGAGAATTATACTGAAAATTTTCACCAAACTGGCCCAACCAATCAAACGAAATAACATCGGAAATGTTTACAGAAACTAATAACACCCTACCATACATCAAAATCAGTAATCCACCAATGAATTTACTAATTGATACAGGATGTTTTAATTCCATGATACGACCTATAATCGCAGAAACATATTTTCCGCAAAGAATTTATCACAGTCCCTCTAACATAAGAACAGGCGTTGGACAAAAAGAAGTGAGATTCAAAGCAGATATACCTGCATTTCAGGAACTCAAAACTAATCAAATGATAACATTTATACTATTCGATTTTCATTCATTCTTTGATGGTATAATAGGCTTAAAGGAATTGCAAAAAATGAATTTTTCAATTGACCTTACGAATAACTATCTTGTAAACGAAAAAATCAAAATTCCAATTTTTTATCAAAGACCAAAAACAGGAAAATTCAATATTTCTATGAATGCCAACGAAGTAGCATCAATCAGTATTCCAGTAACTGAATATGAAGGTGATATTATTATACCAGAAACACAGGTTGGAAATGTATATTTTCCAGAAACATTAACAACAGCAAAAAAAGGATTTGCGAAAACAGAGATTTTTAATTATACAGATGAATCGATATCAATAACATTTGAAGAACCTGTATATGTTGAAACTTTTCCAGACTCTCAAAAAGAAAAGTTCAATTTCTTTCACTTTGAACATTTTTTACCAGAAACCGATTTAACAAAAAATATTGATATTTCAAATAATATTCGAGATGACCATTTGAATTCGGAAGAAAGAAAAGAATTAATAAAACTTTGTAATGAATACTCTGATATTTTTCATCAAGAAACTGACAAGTTATCATTCACAAATAAGATCAAACACGAAATCAAAACTACAGACGAAATACCGATACATACAAGATCCTATAGATATCCTTTTATTCATAAACAAGAAGTTCAAAACCAAATTAATAAAATGTTGGAAGATGGTATTATTCGACCTAGTCAAAGTCCTTGGAGTAGCCCAATTTGGATTGTTCCAAAAAAGCTAGATGCTAGCGGTAAACGAAAATGGCGAATCGTTGTTGATTATCGTAAAATAAATGAAAAAACAATTGATGATCGTTATCCCCTTCCAAACATAACTGATATTTTGGACAAATTAGGACGATGTCAATATTTTTCTACTCTAGACCTCGCATCTGGTTTTCATCAAATTGAGATGCATCCAAATTCAATTGAGAAAACAGCATTTAATGTTGAAAATGGACACTTTGAGTATACACGAATGCCTTTTGGACTCAAAAATGCACCCGCAACCTTTCAACGTGTAATGGACAATGTTCTTCGTGATTTACAAGGAAAAGTATGTCTAGTTTACATGGATGATATTATTATCTTCTCATCTAACCTCACAGAACACATTTCAAACTTGAAACTAGTATTTAAAAAATTGCGAGAATCAAGATTGAAAATACAACTAGATAAATCCGAATTTTTACGAAAAGAAGTAGAATTTCTAGGACACGTTATAACATCTGAAGGAATAAAACCAAATCCTCGAAAAATTGAAGCAATACAAAAATTTCCAATACCCAAAACAACGAAAGAAATTAAGTCTTTCCTTGGTCTCTTAGGATACTACAGGAAGTTCATAAAAAACTTTGCACAATTGACTAAACCATTCACGAAATGTTTAAAGAAAGGAGAAAAATCGAACATACATCAGAATTTATTAAGACATTCGAATTATGTAAAAATATCCTTTGTAACGATCCGATACTTCAATATCCCGATTTTGACAAACCATTTATATTAACTACAGACGCCTCGAACATAGCCGTAGGTGCGGTTCTTAGCCAGGGTAAAATCGGAAATGATTTACCAATAGCATATGCGTCCAGAACTTTAAATCCTGCTGAGATAAACTATAGTACAATTGAAAAAGAATTGCTTGCTATAGTGTGGTCAACAAAAAACTTCCGACCATATTTATTCGGACGAAAATTTAAAATCGTAACAGATCATAAACCCTTTCAATGGTTATTTAATCTTAAAGAGCCAAATTCACGTCTAGTTAGATGGAGGTTAAAGTTAGAAGAATACGATTACGAAATTCATTATAAAAAAGGACGTCAAAACTGTAATGCCGATGCTCTGTCAAGAATAGAAATTTATGCAATGGAAGATGAATCAATTATAGGTAATCCAGGAGAAATCAATAAAGAAATTGATGAATACCTACAAACAATTGAACCTGTAAATGTGTCAATCGAAGATTTAGATAATCTCGATCAAATATTCAACCCAAATAATGAGACTGAAATAAGAGAAGAGAGAAATGAAACACCTCGTGTAAACATCATATCTGATATTCAAATAAGACCAGAAACTAGTAATGAAACAGTCCATACATCAGCAGAAAATCCAATTTTAGATATACCAATAACTGAACATTGTGTTAACAAATATACGAATCAGATTTTTTTCAATCAAAAACAATCAAGTGTATATCACATTATAAGAAGTAAACCTTTTGGACAAGGTCGAAGACAGATAGTGTATCTATCGAGAAATTTCGAACAAGAAATATTCGAATTCTTTAAAAACCATGTAGACCCAAAATTATTACATTGTATTTATGTTCAACAATCTGAAATAAATCTAACAACTCATTTGAGTAATATATTACCAAAATATTTTAAAAACCATTCTTATAAATTGGTAATTTCAAATCTATTTGTCAGAGATGTTCCACATATAGAAAAGCAAAGACAATTAATATCATATCATCATGAAAAGACTTGCCACCGTGGTATAAATGAGATGTTATTAGCACTCAAAAAATTATACTATTGGCCCCGTATGCAAAAAGCAATAACAGAATTTATAAATAATTGTGACATTTGTCAAGAAACGAAATACGATAGACATCCTCCGAGAATAAAATTTTCTCTAACCGCAACACCGAAACAACCCCTAGAAGCAATTCATATGGACACTTTCCAAATATTGAATACAAAGTTTTTGACAATTATTGATGTATTTTCCAGATACGCCCAAGCATATGTTTTAGAACCAATTGCTACATCATTCACAGTGTATGATAATTTATTAACGTTTATAAGTCATCATGGTATTCCTCAGTCAATAACCTGCGATAACGGCACAGAGTTTAAAAATAGCCTATTGACTGATTTTTGCAAACTTCATAATATAAGATTACATTTCACTACGCCAGGAAACTCAAACAGTAACAGTCCAGTAGAAAGACTCCATTCAACATTAATTGAATTATTTCGCATATTAAAAACAACAGACTCGAAGTCTAATACAAAGCAATTAATGCAATTTGCGATACTCGGTTATAATTCATCCATTCACAGTGTTACTAAACAAAAGCCTTTTGATCTTATTAATGGACGACTTGACGCCCTTGATCCATTTGATCTCACCGAGGAAACAATAATGAATCAGTTCGTTATTGATCGAAAAGAGAAACTTAGAAACATTTTTGGAAAAATCCATGAAACAACTTTGAACCAAAAAACACGCTTAAATGAAAAACAAAATCAAACTCGTGAAGAACCCCCTCAATTTCCAGTCGGTTCAAAAGCCTTCGTGAAAGACAAAGGTGCCCTGAGAAATAAATCAAAGAAAAAACATACAAAAACTATAGTCAAAGAAGACTTAGGGATGAAAATAAAAACCCAAAAAGACAAATTACATCACAAGTCACAACTTCAAAAACCTAAAGCTTATTCTTCTCCACAGGAAAATGTACCCAACGAAGAAATACCTTCTTCTAGTAATTCTCCTGATGACAATCAAGGCGATAATAAATGACGATGTTGAAGTCATACCGATCAAGACTCCATTACTTCCTTTCCAACTTGGAAACTTGAAAGTAATCGAAACCAAACATACTTTTATTCATTATATAGAGATACAACCTATAATTAATCAATTCAATAATATTGAATATTTCTATAATAGTGTAGAAAATATGCTTAATAACTCGCATTCTATTCAACCTGCTTTCGTACATCATAATGTACTATCGAATTTATTAATACATGCGAAATATCTTATTTTAGAGCTTAAAGATAAAATAGATAATATAAGACCGCATATTCGTACAAAACGAGCTTTACTTAATATAGTTGGAAAAGCTTCAAAATGGCTATTCGGAACTTTGGATTCCGATGACGAAGAAAGGTATACTAAGGCTATTATGACCTTAGAAAATAATCAAAATTCATTATCAAAGGAAATGGCAATGCAGATATCTCTAACAAAACAGCTTATAAATAATTATAATTCTACTATAACTTTGCTTGACGCAAATCAAAAATTGATTAACAAACGTCTTGAATATTTTCAACATAATATCAATAAAAGAATAGATGATATTGCAGCTTATTTGAAGGCACAAAATACTATTGATCAGATAATCCTGAATTCACAAAATTTAATAACATTTCTTGATAATCTTGAAGATGCTTTGATGTTTGCGAAACTGAACACTTTACATAGTGCAGTAATTTCAATATCAGAATTGAATAAAATGATTGATTACTTGATCAATTTGTATGGTCATGAAAAAGTTCCGAATTTTAAGAATCTAATTTCATATTATCAATTATTCGGATCTCAAGTAACATTTTTGGAAGATAAAATAGTTTTCGCTATACATATTCCAATTTTCCTGAAAGAATCCTTTAAGATTTATCAATTATTTCCCGTACCTATTGACCAGTCGATTATAATTCCTGACCGACCTTTCCTAATACTTGGTACGAGCCGACAACAATATGAAGATGAAGTATGCCCCATTGTTGAGAACATTCGTATATGCCAGAACCACTTGAGCCCTCGATTCAACAGCTGTATAACCACCCTCATAGAAGAAGCTGAAGATCGAAATTGTCAAGCCGTGAAAATCAGTTTAATTAATCCAATCATCGAATCAATCACTAGTAGACACGTCTTAGTGGTCCCTACTCAAAATCCACTCAAGATGCAAAAACTCTGTAAACAAAATGAGTTTATTGTTATTGAAAAAGCCAGTCTTATTGATATTCCGTATAACTGTGGAATTGCTATCAAAGATTCTCAGTTTTGGAATAAACAAGAACAAATCGAAGCCAAGCCATTCAATCTACCAGAAATCAAAATTTCTACAGCCAACTTGGAGTATTTGGAAAAGAATCCAATTCAACTGAATTCTATCAACCTGGAAAAATTCCACGAACTTCAAGAAAAAACTGAACTATTACATGTCAAAGATATCGAAGCGGTCTACCCCTTAGCATGGAGTTTTGGTAGTGTCTTCACAACCCTTTTGATGATTGCCCTTGCTGTATTCATCGCCTGGAAGATATACCAGAAGAAGTTCAAGAAATCAGAAGAGGACCTTCAAGAAAGAGAATCTGAAAACAACCCTACATCCCTGTTGTTTTCATCTTAAGAAGGGAGGAGTTATGTATGGATAGCCGTCGACCCAGTAATAGACAACAATGAGCCACTGTCTATGGCTCCTGTCAAGTCAGCATTAATAGTTTATAAGTATAGGACAAATTGTTATTATAATCATTCTGCTACCAAGATCTGTACCTTTGCCATTGTACGAAAATAAATGTTTTTAAAAACACGATCCCGTGTACGAGAAACATAACTAGCTACAGCAACATATTCCTCGATTGTGTAAAAACAATGTTTGAGAAGGTATCTCTTGATATTATTTTTGAAATTTCTGAAATCCAAAGATTTTACTGATTGATGGAGACAGTTATATAAATTTAGATTTAGCGAGTTTTTTTGAGTAACCGCTAATCGGTGTCTTGGATTATTCAATAAGAATGCAGATCTTGTTGAGTAATTGTGGTTGTTGGAGTGTTTTTGAAACATCTCGATATTTTTGTGAATTTCCAATAACACAACATAAATATATAAAGTAGGAAGTGGCATGATTTCAAAGTGAATAAAAAGAGGACGACAATGTTCCCTATATCCTACATTTGCCATGATTCTTATGGCTTTTTTCTGGCATCTGAATATAGTTATGGAGTTTGTGGCATGCCCCCAAATCAAAACTCCATAAGAAATGACTGAGTGGAATAGTGAATAGTAGGCCATTTTCAGTGCCATCAAACCTACAGTATGCCTCAGTTGTCTAAGAACAAATAAAACACTAGACAATTTACGAGTAGTTGTTTCTATGTGACTAGACCAACTAAGTCGATCATCAATAGTAATACCTAGAAACTTAACATTATTCCCTAGAATAACATTGGAGTCTGAAGATATTATAATATTCTGGGTTTTTTCATCGTTCAGTTTTAATTTATTTGCTGTAAACCAAGTATTTGCTAAATTTTTATTACTATCCATTATTTGAGGTAAACTGGTGTGTGACTTATTTGAGCATATGAGGGTTGTGTCGTCAGCAAACAAAACACATTTAGTCGGTGCAATAATACTGCACAAGTCATTCATATAAATAATAAACAATAATGGTCCGAGGACAGAACCCTGAGGAACACCATGACAATTTGGCTTCAGATCTGACCTGGTATTGTTTATATCAACGCACTGATATCTATTTTCAAGGTAAGAACCCACTAGATCAAGGGCAGTGCCTCTTACACCATAGTAACTTAATTTCTGAATGAGGAATTTCTGAATGAGGAATAATACACAGTGAAAAAAAATTACACCAGCTCACACCAGCTAACACCGTCTGGTGTCCCCTGAGGTCCTGATTGTTTTAGTGTCAGTAAACACCGGCATATTATTCACCACTGTGGGTGTCATGTAACCTGTCCCATAAGTGTTTTTAATAATCAAATCCAGGTCAGTAACACTAGTGTTCAGCAGAACGTACACTTTGGTGATGTAATTTATGCATTTTCAAAAGTGCGATTCGACACAGCATTGGTGTGATACACATTCTGTAATTTTCTTGATGTTGAATCCTACCTCTACAAAATTCTCTTCGGTGCGTTTAAACCCTGAGCAGGTACATGCGAATACTTTTCTGGTGTGAAGGAACACCATATCATGAGTGTGTTTATGCGAATCAGTGCTTTTCTCCACCACCTCAGGTGTTTTTTACTGAGTTGGATCACCTATTGAAATATAATTCATATGATGATAAACTAGACTCAGAAGAATCTAGGGATAATTCGGATGATAACGAACTGTTTCGGCTTATTTATCCTGATCAGTGGCACTAGGTACTAGGCCAATTCACACAGATCTGTATCAAAATCATCTTATATATCTAGCCCAATATTGAAACCAGGTACGGTAGGAAGAACGTCAGTGCCGCATATTGGCAAAAGTTCTAAGGTTCTAAGATCGAACAGATGAGCGCATGAAATTCACAACATTCAGATGCCTATATACAATATTTTCATTGATTTATATCAAATCTGGTGTTTTCCGAATGCAATAATTAACGAATGATTATTGCCACCAAATCAGATGATTCATAAACCGCCTCGATTCCATCGTGATATGACACGGTGTACCTTGGTGTTAATTTTAAATAATTGGTGTTTTTATGCGTTAACGTCAATGATAGCACCATTGAGAATATTAAATTTGGTGTTTCTTATGATTTTATGTTTCAGAATCGTTTCACTTCACCACATTCGTGTCATTTTTCACTACTGAGAACGGAATTTGCACCACAATTGTGATATGTATAATAAAAAGGATACAACTTTGATATTGAGGTGTTGTATTCGTCGGAGTTTGATTGAAATTACACCCAAGTTTTTTTACTGTGTACATTTTTGAGAGCAATTTGACACCGTAGTAGTGTACTGTACATTCTATAATTTCGTAGAAGCTGAATCCATTTTATTTGGTATAAGTACCTGCCTTTATACTTTCAGTAGGTGCATGCTAATACTTTTCTTGTGACAAACAACATCACATCATGTGTGTACAGACAAGTTCGTGCTTTTCTTTACCGGTGTAAGTTGGGAATCTTGATACCAGATCAATTTACAGACATACGTCAAGCAACTTGGAGAATGATAACATTCACAAGATTTCGATATTTCACAGTGACATAATACACACCTGCGGCATCATATTCCCGAAAACCAACATGGTTTCAAAAAAGGCTGCAGTATACCGACATATACCAGCATATTTCTTAAATTTATCTCGCACGGCTTTTTCCCAACTTTTTTATCAGGTCATGAATTATTCTTCTAATATAAAGCAGTGAAATACTCAGAGTTTATTGTGACATCGGGTGTGCCCCAAGGTTCGAATTTGAAACCTTCATGGTACTTTTCTCCATCGGTGAATGATATATCCACTCAAATGAAATCTCAATCCCTTTTGGCTGCTGATGAGTGAAATTCCCTTCTTTTTATAAACATTACAAATGTTTTGCCTAGATTGCCAAAAAAGTCCATCTACTACCAATCAGCCTAATACAGTCATGGATGTTTCATAATATGTGATTGGTAGTGCCTTTAGATGAAAATGTTTTTCCAACTGAATTCAGTTATGAAAACTTGGCTTCCTATAAAATACGGCTTCAAAAATATACTTTTTCTATATTAAATTATTGTTTTAACGATACACGGTTTCGATAAATAAGTCTTGATAAATAACCAAATTGATGGAAAATAATTCCGACATTAAGGCTGATCGAAGGACCTCGGTCGGTGGATTTTTGGGTGTCCAATAAAGCTCGTTAATTATTATTATTATTATTATTATTATTATTATTATTATTATTATTATTATTATTATTATTATTATTATTATTATTATTATTATTATTATTATTATTATTATTATTATTATTATTATTATTATTATTATTATTATTATTATTATTATTATTATTATTATTATTATTATTATTATTATTATTATTATTATTATTATTATTATTATTATTATTATTATTATTATTATTATTATTATTATTATTATTATTATTATTATTATTATTATTATTATTATTATTATTATTATTATTATTATTATTATTATTATTATTATTATTATTATTATTATTATTATTATTATTATTATTATTATTATTATTATTTGATTTCGACATATTGTTGTTACTTCAAAATACGATCAATATGATTTACGTTCAAATTATCTGCTTTTCAACTGAAACTTTGGGGTTAATTGAAATTTTCATTGTGGATTTGACTTTATGATTTTTATTCCCTCCATTCATAAACATATTCATTATTCTCAATCTTCTTGTTATTTCAGTTATCCAGATTATAATCGTATACTCACTAGAATGATGGTGTCCATGTTTGCCAACTTTATGGTGGTCATCACCTGAAAGCAAATACAGAATATTCTCCAATAACCATATGAGTGCAATAAGGTTGTTATCTATCTCCAAAATTATAGCTTTTCGAGTATTGGCGCGTAAAATAAGTCATAAGTCAGCAAATTGATACGATATATCGTATTATAGGTTTATAATTTAATATTTAGAGAAACAATTAATATTCAAAGGCCAAATAATTTTTTTTGTTAAATTCGCCATCAGTGACGCATATAAAACTGAACAATGTTACGACAAGATTCAGAATATAAAAAACAACATTTATTTGTTGTACCGACTAATATCACACGATTTCGTAACCAAGCCGCTCGAAATATGATATTTAATTTATTTTGGTCAGTGATCAACCTGAAAAATTTCCGCATTTATTCAGGAATAATATGAAATAGAAAATTCAATTACGATTATGAGATGATGCAGTAGTTTCTCAGAACAAATCAAATGATACAGGTCTATTCTTGAAAACGGAGACAAAATATCAGAAAAGTTTTAAAGGGAATAACATTAAAATATTTTTTTAAGAGAAAAATAGTCTATCCAATCAAAAATATCAAACATAGTTTGAAATGAAGATCTCCACTCGAAGCGTTGCCTATCTCTACTCGGATAACTACCCTGCACTGATGAGGGCCAATAAGCCCGAAACCGGTCTGTAGATTGTTAGGCGTGCCTGTCTCGATGTGAATTTGTCACGTCTCAGGAAGAAAGAAACATTTGCGATCTGCATTCACAGTGTGAATCGTTGCATGGACTACGAACATATATAATTCAATGTTCTGCGTGGTATTTACCAGTTAAGTAGTTGTTTTCTGCTCGTAGTCTACCAGACATTCATTTCAAACTATGTTCGATATTTTTAATTGGATAGACTATTTTTCTCTTAAATAATTTTTTTTGTCCAATTTATGGCTAATCCATTTTTTCATTTTTTCAACATTGAAATATTCTGAATAACTTCAAATTTTGAAACTTCACATTGTATTAATCGGTTATTTGAAGAATATATACCTTGTCCTGATCCTTGTCCTCTCAGTAGATTGATTCCATCCTCTCCAGCAGGGGCAGATAGAACAGTGATCGATTGAACTGAAACCCACGAATTTAATATAATCAATATAAGAAAATCAGTTCCGTACTTTATTGTACCCTCAGCATGAAAAAAAATCATTGATGTTCAGACTTGGTTCTTGTCTTACAGAAATTCGATAGATCCATTATTTAGGATAACACTGAATGAAGGATAATGGTGTCATACTCACTACTCTGTCCGGAAAACAATAGATACTCATGATATTGGAAACTTCTATTATTAAGTATCCTACCTAGATCTCTATGCCTATGAATACATTTCTGTCTCTAGGAATCATGGTAAACTCACCTAGAATCACTGCCAGTAGAACCGAGAAACAGATAACCTTGAAGAAAATTAATTGTTTTTATTTGAATATTGAAAATATACAGATTTGGAGGATGATTAGTGCGTGTACCTATACTATATTCGAATGTTGGTATGTGTAGAAAATCAGAATTCGAGAAAATATTACTGTATATGTTTATTCAAATGAGATAATTGGTCAACCCATTTCTCAGTTTCTCAATAGCGAATTGCACTCAAATACATTCAGATGACTTTTATCAATAAAAATAATGCGTGTGGCCTGTTATATATTGATAATCTGAATTGAAGAATATTTGATTCTTAGCCTTATTCGGAAAAACTGGCACTTCAATTTCTAAAAATTTTGTATAATGTCGACAAAGCTCAGAGAATACTATATATTATGTTCACATTCTCCTTTGATGATTTATATTTATATGAAGTGAACCTATAGGTACTTTCAAGATCAGAAGTTGTGAATTTTGAAAAACAGTATACAAGAAAATGATGTACCTATTCTGGAATAAAGCAAAGAAATAGAAATTTTTAATGTAAAACTATATATAGGTAAGTTTTGCGGTATCCTAGGATCAATATTAAATGAAGGACACCTTTGGAAATTAGATGAACACTGCATCGATCCCAATAATCATCTAAGATTCAATTAGTTTTCATGAGTGGATATATTTTTTTATTATATGTCCATAGATTCGATCAAGTTGTTATTGAAGTGGGGTGTCTTAAAATATTGAAAATAATTGCAAGATATAACAATTCGAGAACTTTTTTCGAAAATGAAATCGATGGATTATTTCAATAAACTATTGGAAATCTCGCAGTTTCATAATCTCAGTGATAATGACTTCGTTCGAGAAACAGATATAGGTGAACTCAAAAGTGACTTTAGGTAATTACTTATATTCAGAAATGCCTTTTATGGAATCGATTCATTAATCCCCATTGTGAAACTTATAGCAATTTCCATTGGTCATGAACTGGTCGAGTTGATATGCAATCAATATATTTCTATCTCTCTTTCAGAAATGTGATAAAAAAAAAGAAGGTATACACAGAGTGCACACTGGTTTTCCCAACGAAATTTGCAATTACTTCACGTCTTGATTTTGTTTCTTATAATCTTTTCGATATCTGCATATTCCAAAGTATTAACTTACCTTGTTCATTTTTGAATGAATATGAGCACCTTCTTGTCTGAAAACAGCTTACTGTGTGCGCTGAAGGAACAAGAAACTTGGTATAAAAGGTATAATCTTGTTCGTGTTTGTCGGATAATGTTCTCAATATCTGAAATTTCGTGCTTATCCGGTTTGCTCGAATTGCTTTAATTCATAGTAATCTAACTGACACTGAAATGTTAATGGATTGAATTTTGGTAAATAATGAGATCATTGCCAACAAATTATTTTTTTACACTAGTTAATACAATCTCATTAAACGTACGCATAATAACCTGAACATACAATCCCAATTAATGTCCTGTAAAATGCAATAACAGTTTGAATACTTCTAGAAGAATGATATAGGAGCGATTAATGTATTTTCCTCGCTTCTGAAATAATGGTAATTGTCTATCGAATTTGGAGTTCTCACTAGAATATTATCCCAAATTATGAATGGCAAATTTCAGAATATCATATTCCATATGGAACCTGAAAAAAAAACTCATCAATAAATGTTAATTTGAAATTGTTGTATATGATTTGACTTATGAACAGAATCAATGTTTACTCGATTTTATAGCGTGAATTCGCTATTGAATACCTTTATCGTATGAAAAGGTAATGATCAAATGCACTATATTTCCTACGAAAAACGATTCAGTTCTAATTATTATAATCCTTCATACGAAATCTAGGAAATCCTACCGAAAAAGGGGCAATGTTTCATTTTCCTATATATATTTTCATGTTCGATGCTCATTGTAAATCATGTCTATTTTTTCATTACGAGCGTTTTCGAGCAAGCACACAAGAAGGGCTCGTACAGCTGCCGATTCTTTTCTTCAGAAGGCGACTTTCAAAAAGAAATTAATACTTTTAACCTCATCAAGTATCATTCATCTGGCTCTCACGATGATCCACGAGCATTGTTCAATTTCGTACACAAAACGGTGAACAATCTTCATTAATTTTTGATCATAAAATATTTTATATTCCTATAATCAGTGTCTATATTTCATTTCATTTATGTATACTCAATTGTATACAGGGTGCCCGTTTTTCGAGCTTAACCATGGGGAGCTCAGTTATTATAGGAGTTACGAGGTCGGTTGAATTAGGACAAAGTTGCGCATGTTTATGCTGAACAATTATCTGAAACGAAATTTGAGGTATCATTTTCAGTTTCTGAGTTATTGGAAAAAAACTTAAATTTGAAGCTTTCGTTTTCATTTTTTCACGCGAAAACCAAGAGAACTAGAAGTTTTTGATTGAGACGTTCTTCAGGGATTTTCTCACAAGGAATCTAAATCTGTCATTGCATTTTCCAAGGCGTTCTTGATTTCAGAGAACACTCAACTTTGGTTTTTCTTATAGTCGCCATATTGGATTTTGATATTTTTGAAAAGTCTGTTTTTTTCTGATTACTATGACGTATCACTCGATATGTTCGAATCTTACCTGCTGGTCAAAATTGGCAAAAAATCGTTTTTGCGAAGAGTGCTTTGGAAAAAATGCCAAAAATTTTTTTAACAAACTAACTTCTGATAGTTCAATTCAACTTGAAGCTTACTTGCATGAAAACCAAGCTCATTTATTCTTCGCAAAACAAAACGGCCATAAAAGATGCTCGAATATTCCACTATTCAAGTCAAGTCAAGATATACTTTATTGTCAGAAGAACAAGTTCTCGTGGACAAAGCTTAAGTCATAATATTAACAGTAAAAAATGTAGGTATAAAATATATAAGATGTATAGGTGAAATGCATAAAATGTATAAATGAAAACGTGGTACCCACTCTAACTCCTAGACAGAAAACAGTAAATATTCAACATATTGAATAAATTATACAATCGTGAAGTCATGGACACAACAATACATATATTTATGCAAAATACAGTGAAAAAAGTGATTAAAAATATATTATATAGTCGAAACACATCTAAAATGTGGTACTGAAATAATCATTATAAAAACAATACTGAATTGATGTTATTTCAATCTCCTTTCTGAACCGTCTAAGACATGATATGGTTCTTATGTTGAGAGGCAGGTGATTGTACATTTTGATGCCATTGTAAATAATAAAATTTTTCACAATTTTGTTGGTAGGTATGGGTAATCCAATGCAATTGTTTCGTCATGTGTTATGTTGTGAATTGAAATATGACTCAAGAAGATTTTTATTTTTATAGATTAAGCTGACTGTTTCCAATATAAAAACAGACACAACAGTTAAGATTCTATGCTCTCTGTACAGTTCTCTACACGAATCTCTGGGTTTAACTCTACACATGTATCTCAGAGCTCTTTTTTGTAATACGAATACACATTGAAATAGATGTAGGCTACAAGCTCCCCAAAATGCGATACCGTACCTGAAATGGGACTCAACTAGAGCGAAGTATGCGGACCTTGTTGCTGTATAGCCCAACTCATTCGATATTACCCGTATAGCCTAACAGCCAGAAGCCAATTTATTGCAGAGGGATTCAATGTGAATGTCGAATTTCATTCTGTTATCTATATCTAAACCAAGAAACCTAGTTGTTGTTTGATACCTATGTGGTTATCAACGATGAGTATGTCTGGGAGATTGCAACGAAATGTAATTATATTTATTTTTTTCAGGTTCATCAATAGAGAATTTGAGTCACGCCATTTTTTTATTATCGCCATCTATGTCTCTATCTTATCGTGCAGTTTTTGCGCTGTTTTGTCATGCCACAAGAAGGTGGTATCATCTGCAAAAAGAGTGATCTTTGCCGATTTGTTCAAATCAGTGGTATCATCAATGTAAAGCACAAATAGGGTTGGACCAAGAACTGACCCTTGAGGCACTCCATATTCGATATCTGCAATATTTGAGTCAGTATTACAGCGCACTAACTGCCTCCGATTCATTAAGTAGGATTTGAACCAGTCCAGACTCTTGTTCCTGAAACCGTAGAGTTGCAGCTTCTGTAGTAGTATTTCATGATTGATGCAATCGAACGCTTTGGAAAAGTCACAAAAACCGCCGCAGCGTATTCGCCAACGTTAATTTTTCTATATAACTCTGACATAAAAGAAAATACATACTCATTGTTGTTTCTATAATTTGTAAAATTTTGTAGTTGTGTTTCTTGTCTTCTCTACTCTTGTTAAACTGACCATTACTTTCATGCCAGTTTTTGACTAAATATAAATATTTCATTATGTAACGTAGTGAAAACTATCTATCTATTGTACTGTAGCGAGCAGGCTATACTCAGAGCATTGTCCATAGATCGTTGATCTATGGACGATGCTCAGAGTATAAAGACGCTGTCCAGCACCAGATTCAAAATCTTACCGACGCGCACGGTTTAATAGAGAGACGGTTGTCTGGTAACTCCTGGCCAATGAGCGCTGAGCAGCTGATAACGTCATAAGAATGCTGGCATATATGAGACTTTTGTCCATGCTACTGACAAGGATGAATGCATCGTTCATAAGGTTATTAAGAAAGAGCGCGCTTTTCCAATTATTCATATTTTTTCGGTCTCAGGTTTGTTTTTAAATGAAAATCATCATGTCCAGTGACAGATAATTGTCTGCAAGCTTATTTGCATTGAATTAAACAAGAACAATTCCCATCCGATGCATTCAGATATCTGTTAAAAAGGCTTCGAGTGTGCTAACTCTTCAATAAGGGAAGGTGATGTGTTATAAACAAGTCGTTCATACAAGAGAGGTACCATCAAATATGATGAATATAATCAAAAAAATTTAGGTGAGTATGCCCTTCATTTGGGCAGATGGAATGAAACATTGGAAAATTAATATTTGAACATTGGAATTTAGCTACCTATCGAATTGTAGCAACATTTTCTACATAAATTATAAAGAAAAATAAGTATTTGTCATCTCCACAATATTTATTTGATAGTTGTGTACATAATTAAGTATATGGTACATCAGAATTCAAAAGGTATACTTAGGTATATGAACATAAGAATATATGTAACAAAATTTCATATAATAATACGAAAAAAGTTGTAAAGGGGCCTGGTAATCCTTGAAGTCTGTTATAGCTGCTCATAAATCTTCCTTGAGTAATAAAATATCATCTTTGTACGTAAGATCCTTCCATTTTTGTTCTTCAAACTTCTTCCAGTTGTTGTTTCGTCAGGTTCCATAGGGGAAAATCGAGGTGAATATAATATGGGAACAGCTAAGAGCAAAAAAGAATTGAAACATTCTTATTATAAAGAGAACTCACCTGTCATTTTGAAAACCTTACCTTATATTCTCCTATTTTATCATTTTTGGGAAAATCATTTCTGGCCTACTTTGCTTTATCCGATGCCTTCTGCAAGTAACAACCCATATTCTCTTTGTAACAACACTTTGAATAGTTTCAGTCATCTAGAATATAAAACAATATGAAAGCCCATTGTTGTTTACATTATACTCCATCCTGATTGTTTATTATTCACCTGTCACAGAGCCAGAGAGGATCAAAAATCTTGACTAATATCCTTGCCATGATAGTATAACAATACAAAATCAGCCCTCAAAGCAGTCAAAATCATATAAAATATTGCAAAAGTAAACAAAAACAACTATGGTAGAAATGGTAGAATGCCATTTACAGCATTCTTGTGACGTAGCTGATGACGTATTACCCCCTACCCTGCAGCAGTTACCAGGCAACCGTCTCTCTATAAACCGTGACCGACGCGTAGGTTTGAATTTGGGAAAAAGTGTGGTTAACTCATTTCATTTGTTGATCCTCGACTTTTCACCTTGTTTAAGCTATTAAAATTCTCTCGTGGGTCGTTTCAACAACTACTTTCACTACACCCTTCTGAATTTCATCATCATCCTGTCACACAAATTCTGATATGGCCCTGATAAGACTTGGGAACATCCATTAGTTTTCTTGGGTATACTGCTTTCCTGAAATCCTCGAAGGTATCTACTTAATATAACTTTATGGTTACACTGAGATACGAAACCAGCTCAAGATATATAGTTCTGGAATCGGCACACGTCATGTAGTACATTATAATATAATGTAATGTCTCCTGTGAGATGTTGGGTTCCGCTACTTACACGATCTCGCAGATGTGGCATCAGCAAAATTTGTCAATTTATAGTAACGCTATCGCATTTTCTCTCAGATATATCCATGATATAGATCCAATCAGAGACTGATATAAATTATCCCTTCCTCTAGAAAGTATGGAGAGCTCAGTAGGAGAAATGGATTACCATTCGTGGAGTATTTCTCGCATCTGCATCCCTATAACTTTCAAATTCAGTAATCAACATTAAATTTGTAGAGATAATTATTCATCCCGAAATATTGACATGGAAGCAAGATTCTGAAAATTTGATACAAATAAATCATCTAGTAGGGTGTTCTAAGCGGCTCTGTGCTAGATAGATAGATAGATTATAGGAGGGGGTCGTTAAGGCTATGTAGCCTCTCAAGCACCTTGACCTATTAGATCTTTTGTGCATAACCCTTAATCAATTCGAGGCCTGGGATTCCGAGGCTTCTTGCGAAGTTTATTAGTTTCCTGGGAGCTAGGTTCCTAACATCGGAGGCCAATTCCAGCCAATTGAGCCTCTTGCAGAAGAGTGCTGGGCCTTCGCAGAGCAAATGTTCTGCAGTAGCGGCAACTATCACTTTCTGTTTGAGGTGATACCTCAGAGGGCACTGTCCAGTGAGGAGTCCCGTTACCAGTTTCAAGTCTTTTTTGTCCAACTCGAGAAGTTAATTAGCTTTCCTTGGCGAGAGGCTCACTAGCCTTTTCGCTTGTCTTTGTCCTGGCATTTTATTCCAGTGAAATTTCATTTCATCTATTTCCCAGCTTCAGAACTCTTCTCTCAAGTGGGCTTTGGTCCACAGAAGTGTTTTGGGCCGATAAATTGTGTATTTGACCCTTCTTTGGTAAGGATCTATGCTAACTTCATTATCAGGCAGTATTGACCTGATTATTGAATCTGTGTCATTTTGGCCAAGTTTTTAGTTTCATTCAACCACATGACTTCGATATCAAACTGTTCTACCAGAAGCTTATCATGATTTGTAATAAAAATATTGCTGAGGCCAGCCCGCCTCCGAAGAAGTGTTCTCAAATGAAACTTTCATTTGTATTCATGACAACTATGACAAAACATAATGGTGACAGGGTCTTCAACAAAAGTATTGCTCCCTCAAACCGCTCTCTACGCTCGGGGATTCGAATTTTTCTTTCAATTATTCTCCTCTTTAATCACTCACATACACAAGTTAGGAATATCTGATAAACAAATGATACTGGATGTATTGCTCATGTAACCAGGATGTGGTTTTGATTGTCTTCAAAGTACTAATAAGATATTTTTCTATTGTGGCAATGATTTTGAAGACTTATGAGGAGTTTTGGAGGCTCTGCTGAGAAAAAATGCTCAAATAGTTGCATTTTCAGAAAAAATTATACAACATCGAAAGTGAACAAAGAAAAAAAAATCACCAAAGGAAATAATCGATCGATCTAATACTTACGAAACAGAAAAGTTGAACAATATAATCTGAAGGAGTGAAGCTGTCTCCACTTCATTCTTTCAATGGAGGTTACAAAAATTCATTATTTTATATGTTCGATTATGATGACATTTTCTCAGATGGACTTGTGGGTCACGAAGAATTAAATAAAAAATCATATATTTCTAATATAATATATAATATTTCTAATTCTAAATGAGGGGTCTTTCATCTAAATAGTTCTTCAGAGATTCTGCTATCATCTTTAGATATAAGGGCTTATGAGGACTAAGATAATAGAAACCACAATTATAAGTATCCCTGATAGCTCTTCACGAAATCCTATCACATATTTTTCAGCCCAAACTTGATACACGCAAACTTACCTCAGTAAGAAGCTGCTTACTTTGGATGCTAGGTGGATCGGAAGTTACAATTTTCAAACCGTTTTTGCTTTATCACTTTGAAAAGGCTCATGATAATGTCGGTCGAAATATACCCTTTTGATGGTATTGGCCTATTGCTTGTTGGATTATAGGTACCCGAATAAAATGTGCGATATATTGGGCCGATATTTTGCCTATGTAGCGTTGTCATTGCCAGCATGTACCCGATCAATCATGCGTTAGACCAGAGAGCGGCCAAAGATTCATTGTTTGCTGAGTATTAGGAATAATTGAAAATGTAATTTAATCAGATGAACGAGTAAGAAAAATAATGCAATTAACATGTTGAGTGCCACGTGAGGCGAAAGCGGATTCTCACAAAAAAAGCCTTTTGGGCCGCGTGAAGCCGACGTGGACTCACATGTTAGTCGGTCATAAAATTTAAATTATCTCCACAATAGCTTCTCGTATGCATTTGAAATACACGGGAGCGTTTTCGGCTCGGCCAGATGGTCTAGACACCGTACTTGGCATGTGCTTCTGAGGGCCAGTTTATCAATACAGGGTTAGGTTAATATAACCCAAGGTTAACAGCTAACTCTGGGCAAAAATGTTTATTCACTTTGAGGTGGGGTTAAACACTATCAAAATCAAACAGGATAAAGCTTTAGGATAAAGTTAACACCGGGTCAGCTTACCCCTCGGGATAACCCTGCATTGATAAACCGGCCCTGAGAGTCCAAGCCGGACTCACATGGATCATATTATTTCTGGGCAATATTTGTGATTTTTTTTTGTTTTTTCTCGTATGACTGCATTATACCGCGCTAATATGCATACTAAAAGAAATCAGCGACGTACCGGCGTGTGCCATCGCTGTCCACTCGCACCGCAAACATGAATTGAAAATTCAATTGAGACACCACATTGGACTCAAAATCAATGTTTTCTATGCTCACAATGCGCATCTCGTGATAAAAGTTTTACTGGTGGCCGTGAAACTACAACCTGGACTCTGATTTGAAAAACTGATTTTTTGGACTAAAACTAAACTAAACTAAAAATGAGGATGTAAAACATCAATTTGGAGTTAATGAGAATGATAGAAAGGCAATATGATGAAGGAAAATATTTGGCCAGTGGGGACGTGATTTTTTTTAACATTATGGCACTCAATCTGTTAACTACCTAACCACACCTTCTTCAGGAGTGCGTGAGAATAACAGTTGAAGTGAGTCTCCGTTAGCTGAATAACTCAAACTCTGATCGACACACCTCAGGACACTTCAAATCTAATAAAGTGCAATGCATAATTCTAGCAGAAGAATTTCAAAAGAGATTCCTCGACCATGAGCGATTCGAAAGGTAGTAGGTATGTTATATACTCACATAAATCATGAGTAGATATAAACGTAAATAATCATTTCATTTCGGCTGATGGAACCATGATTACAACAATGTCCTGCTATAGGCTGATTCGAAAATTGAACATCTGCAACCGACCCAAAATACATCCATTTTTGTTCTGAAATCACCTCTAGAAGTTGACGTTTTTCTTACTGACAAAATTAGGCCAGGGCCATGCTTGCGACCTGGTCGCCGCGACTTGAACGCAGCGACTCCAAATCAATTGTTGTCGCGTGTCGCAAGCTTGGCCGTCTATGTAATAATTAATGCAACACATTCCTGCGACCTGTCGCAGCGTTCTTGTCGCGGCGACCAGAACGCAAGCATGGCCCTATATATATAATTATGTATGATGCTAGGCAACACTTCCAGTGCCTAGTAGATAAAGTTGATTTTTCAAATCCTAGGATTTAAAAATGAGGTACCCTAAACTATAGCATTGTGATATGTCATATGATCATCATTTCAGTAAGAACTAACTCATTTAAGATTGAAAAACATCGTATTCCTTATGTTCAACAAGAAACTGATACAATTACATTCCTACATTTAATATTCTAATGTGGAATAATTTTGGTTGTTCTGTGTTTTCAACCGTTGCGGTAGTCTAAATCTGGAGTGGTTTATATTCAAAGTTTATTTTTATCTTGATTCTTTGTGGATCGTGTTCTGGAACATTGTAGGAATAAAAACGAAAATCCATGAAATGCAAGAAATAGGTGAAACTTAGGCATTTGGTTATTGCCAAATGGCAACAAGTTTGAGAAAATGCCTGGAGAATTATTATCTAATTTATTGAACTCTCGTGTGGTATTCGATCGATTATTTTTTGACGTTACAATCAAAATCATTTTCAAGATTTTATATTTTAATTTCAACAAATTTATATCACTCGACTCAATATAAACATAATGAGTCATTCAAATTAGGATGCACTGAAGTTTTGAACATGAAAAATACAATTATTATAAATGTGTGGAGGATTTTTCAACATTGTTTTGTTCTGATGTGTTCAAAGTTAAAGATGCTTCACCACTTCCTCTCAGGTCATCAATTAAATTTGAATGATGTTCATTATACAATTTCAGGTTTCAATGAATTGGATGAGCTGTGTCCTATGATTTTTCCTGCTCATTGATAATCTGCAGTCGATCGTGCGGAATGGTTGGTAATTTTAATTTTTTTAATATCAAGTCCAATCATCTCTGCAGATTCTTTCATCCACTTAGACATCATGTTCACCCCAATCGGCATATTTTTGTACCATCCTGAGGATATTAACTATTAAAAATAACCTGCCAGTTTTGATATTTGCATTTCGCTTGCTGAGTAATTTGTTGAGCAATCGAACAGGACAAATATCAGGGTTCTCGGTATGTGGTGATAACCATTTACTGTCCGCACATCTTTGTGCTACCCCATGCGCCGTTTTGGAAAATATAGGGTTATACTCTATTCTTGTGGTGGTTAACACGTTCGCTGCGTATCTTGTATATAGTACCCTTCCCAGAACCTGAAGTATTTTTTTTACGGAACACAATTATTTTTCTATACAAAGACCAAAAAACATTATTAGCGATATTTTTACAAGCTTCAACCTGTCAATAATGACATGTCGTATATAGGCGACAGCAGCACTACAGGAGGAAATTTGCACTTCAGTGCGGATGTCGCCTATGTACGTCATCTAATGTTATATAAAATTATATTTATTTCTACAAAAAAAAATAACTCACAAGTTATAAAAGTATATAAAAATACTAAACATATTTATTGGCACATGTTAATGTGATAACAACACGTCTAATAACTATAACATATTACAAAAAAAAATGTTTCTAAGAAAGAATAATGTAAGAAATATATAACACGTTATTTTTTACATTCAATTTAGGACGTTTAATGCCTGAAGGGCCTGCTTCATTATCCATATTTTATCTCTAATTAAGTCCCAGCTCACTGTCCAGAAAAATAAAGGAATTCGCGAACGAAATATAAAATACCTTGTTTTGGTGCCTTAGCAACAAGCTGATAAAAATTCGTGCACTTCAAACGAACGCTAAAATAACACTGGCTGTAAGAATTGGGTTGTACACAGGTCGTGCATCGGCGACATCAGCACTTGTGGGGGAAACCGAATGTCGCCGATGAGCGACATACGCAGCGAACGTGTTAACCCCACATTGTTCGTTTCGTCTTTGAAATACTGCACTAAACATTGAGAACTTCTCCACCACGCCATGCCAAATCATATGAAGCAACATGACAAAATTTCTTCTGCAAGCCAGACGGTGTGTTTTCGTCGTAGAGTTTTATCATGTCCAAGATTTCTCCTTTGCTCAAACTTGAAGAATTTTGTTTTCTTTTTTGGGCTCTTTCTGTAATAACTTACGCTTGGTGTTTGTAGCATCTCTGGCGGATTTGAATTCGATATCATTGAATGGGTAGAATCTTCTATTAAATTGGTCGTAGTACAACTCTTGCATTAATTTTGCGGTTTTATTCCACATTGCCTTGATCACAGCTTCTTCATAGTCTCCTCAATTCTGTTTATTTATATTGAACCCATGGTCCTTCAAAATAACGGCTAGTTTTGATGTTGATGTCTTCTCTTCCAATTTATATTTCCTCTCGTCGCAAAATAATTCTAATCGTTTCCAAATCTACGCGCTGCATATTATGGTATTCTTACATGCACTTTCAATGATCATATTATTTATATCATCGACTGACGATTTTCTAAAACGTTTGGGATTCATTTTACGAATTTCTTGAAAATTCATGACAGACGCATCAAATCAAGAAAATCCGTTGTCATGGTGGTTGTCATTCAATGAAAACATTGAATTATTCTTGCTGGAATTATGTGGGTAGATTATTTCCACTATAAAAATGTTTTGATGCCAGCTTTCGCCTATCGCGGAAAACTTCAATAAAACATTCCTACGCAATAATATCTAATAATGATGGTGATTTTAACCTGAAAAGTGAGGATCCTGAAATTCTGAGCTTCATTTAGGTGAAAGTCGGAACGTAATCGACTTTCTGGTAGATGACCTTGATGCGCGCTCACAAAAATCGGCCAATGGAATCAGAATACGCCATAAGCCAAAATGCAAAAAGCCAGCATGTGAACGCGCCGTTATACATTATCGGAAGTACACGCAGATCTATTTTGTTTTGAACATTAGGTCGTGTGAGTTTGTTTAATATCAGTACAGTCGACGTTTTTTTGTATGAGTCTGAAGACTGTTGGGGGAAAGGCATATTTGAGGATGTTTATTGTGGAAACGTAATACCTGTTATTATGTGTGTTGTTTTATTTTGAAAATGACTTAACATGTCGCTCAGCAGCCATCATGAATGGGTTTTCATCTCTTATTCGCGATAGGTGCTAAGCGATACGCTACCTAGCGGTGACTCGTGAACCACTCGAAGTGGGATAACCACTGAACTCTCTGGGGGTTAACCCACAGACAAACTTAACCTATTTTCTGTTTATGTTCGCTTCTGATGTGAAAGGTATACTTCCAGCAGTTTTTCGAGATATGTTCTGGTGAAATACATGTGAAATCTTACCGTTTTTCTCGTTTCAGTCATTGTTTGGTGGCAATGACACAAATATCAAAAATATGAAAACAAAACAAAAACGATACCACTTCGAGAAGTTCGAGTTCTATCGCGAATTTTGTGACCATCAAATTTAGATGCGACATACCAGGTAGGTAGTTGAAAAATCAGTGGGGGAAGCGGACTTCAACCAGGCATTGTATATTAATTTTCAAAAAATACTTTTCTCGACCTGCCTACTTTGTGTTGAACCAGAAAGCTCTTTGCCAAATTGGATCGAGCTAGCAAATATACTCGTTTTTCCATGAACAAATCAGCCTCATAGTCTAAGTCTATGCATTTTAGATATTATAAAGTCTCTCACAGAAAATGGGAATCCACATCAATTATAAGAGAAATACGGCACGACAAACGAAGACGGCACCAGACTACTTCATTGAATAAATATTTGTCGTCTTTCTACAAGAGCCAGAACTGCCTGAATCGGGTATTGTTGTGATAATACTATTGAATGAACAGACGAAAGGAAAGACCAGCTTATATCTTACTCGATTCGTTCGCAAATTAGGGGCACCCTAATCTCAGATGGAATTCAGTTTTGTGAAACATTAAAGAACCTTCCGAATTGATAATTGGTAATGAATTGTATATTCATCCATCTACATATAAGCACAACATCATTTCTCAGCAAATAAATGATCCAATTGAAATCGAAATTTTCAGGATCAATATTACTCTAACTGGAACTCCGAAAGTGATAGTTTATAAGAAATTCGTTTCATTTGGATTACACTGTGAAAATTGAAGAATGTTCAAGACACACCAGCTCTGTTTTTCTGAGCTGGTAATGAATTCTTGTCGCGGTTGAAACAGGAGGGCCCGACTTGTCAATATCAAACTACAATGATCTTAGTACTTTCGATGAACTGAAGTCCATTGAGTCCAAATTGCGAAATCGAATTCAAACTGGCACTGATGGCACCTCAAATGGAAAATGGAATTAGTACGACTCACTCTCACTTGAACGTAGGTCATGGAGACAATTTGTTTTTTCGAAACAAGGTGGATATAGGATGGTGAAACAGCTCTTCAATTGTTTCTGCGAAAAACTTGTAGACCGTTTGAGAAGGTACTAATATTTCCACGACTTGAATGAAGATGTCGGTGAGATCGATTATCGAAGAAGATTTCTGTTGCTCATGTATTTCTGTGGTTCGCATCTGACAGACATGAGTTGAAATGACATCAAAACACAATATTTTCAGTGAATCTGGAATAATTATCGATATTTTGACTCTTCTCAGTCATTTTTCATCTAGAATAGATGAAACTGATGAAAAGGTGACAGATGCACAGATTCTGTTTTACCGACACAAGGTATGTCGCCATCTCTGATAACTTCAGGAAATATTACTACGGTATGAAATCAAGTAGGCAAAGGTCTACAGTTTATTCTAGTGCTTGCTAATAGGAAGCTGTTTCACCATCCTATATCCACCTTGTTTCGAAAGTTGCTGATAATATCCCGTGTTGAATGTTGAAGGTTCCTCATTTCGTTCCCAGAAGAAAATAATTAACAATAAGATTGAGTAATTTGATAAGAATCGAATCATGTGAAAAGTAAAAAAAATATATTGAGCGATGAAATTGCAAATGACCAAAAAAGAAGAAAAATGAAGGAAATGAGAAAAGAGACGTGAAGAGAGAATTTAATCGTTGTGTATACAGGCTGCCGTTTTTCGAACTCCACCATGAGGATCTCATTTATATAAGAAATACGAGGTCGATCAAATTGGGGCAAACTTGCGCATTTTTATGCTGAACAATTATGTTAAAAAAAATTCAATGTACTTATCATTTTTCGTTTTTGAATTATTGAGACAAAAAAACTGCAATTTGAAATTTTCGTTTTTATTTTTCTCATGGAAAACGAAGAAAACTAGACGTTTTCAACTAGAACTATCTCGGGGCACTCTTCTACAAGGAATCTGATTTTGTCATCGTATTTTCCGAAGCGTTCTTGATATCAGAGATACAACAGTCTACTTTGGTTTTTTTCCTATGAGCGCCATATTGAATTTTACCTTTTCGGAAAATCTGTTATTTTTTGAATATAATGATGTATAACACGATATGTTTGAATCTCACAATGCTTGCGAAATTGAGGAGACATCGTTTTTGCGAAGAGTGTTTTGGAAAACCAATAATTTAGTTTCAGAAACTAAATTCGAGATCTTGATTGAGGATCTGGAACGTTGACATTTCTGTTAGTCAGAAATGAACATTATGGGAAAATGAGAAGTTAATTAAGAGAAAATTATCGAACACATAACGAAGTTATAATTTACAATTCCACTTATTCTTCTTCTCGGCTCATTAATATCATCATCGGGTACAATCTTGAGAAATTTTTCTTTATTCGCCATAAATAATCATCCAGTTTTATCTCTTGCAAGATATGTGATTCTCATAAATGTACCTATCTATCTAGCTATCTAGATCTTAAGAAAAATAGTAGGAATTGTATTGAGAAGTGAGTGGTGGAGTATTCAAGCATATTTTATGAATACCACCGATTGTTCTCAAGATATGTGCCCCCGAACTAACACCTGTTCTTTGCAACTTGTTCGACCACTCTTACAATTTGGGGGTATTTCCGTCCAACTGGAAAATTGCAAGAGAGTACAACCAGTCCTCAAAAAAGGCGAAAAGACCTTACATAGCAACTACAGACCTATCGCACTGCTAACAATTATTTCAAAGTTCATGGAAAAAGCCATCAACATCGAGCTCATGAAATATCTGGAACACTCAGGAATTTTCAACGATAGGAAATATTGCTTCCGTCATCAGTGATCAACTGTTGACCTGCTCGCTTACGTCTCACATTTATGGCAACTATCTATTCAAAAATATGGAGAAACTTTAGCCACGGTATCAGATATTCCCAAGGCATTTGATCGAGTTTGGTACCAGAGACTCCTCGCCGAGCTTCCATCTTATGGTTTGCCTCCTTGGGTGTGTTCTCTGCTTGCTAGTTTCCTCTCAAACAGGTCTCTCCATGTAGTGGTCGATAGAGTTCCATATGATACTCTACTCATAAATGCTGGTGTTCCACAGGGATCAATTTCAGAAACAACACTATTTCTACTTCACATCAACGATTTGTTGGCAGCAACTTCATGTCCTATACACAGCTTCGCGGATGATAGTACCCTCAATACCGCTTGATCTTCCAGGGCTTCTATATCGGCCCGTCGAACCAGAAGTGAACGAGGAAGAAATGTTAACAAAATAAATATGGACTTAGCAACAATTCTCGAGTGGGGATCTAATAACCAGGTAGAATTCAATGCAAAAAAAACACAAACATTTCTTTTCTCTGGAAAAGCCGATCTCACTGTTCATCCAACGAACATCTAGACTTTGAAACTCATTGCCTAATAGGGAGGTGTTCCCCGAGGCATACCATGTCCAGAAATTCAAGAAGAACACCAACTCCTACCTCCTTTTCCTTGGTTCTCACGATGTTCTGTGAATATTACAGGATATCCCTCTCCGTGAGAACCATCAGAACATGAAAAAAAAATCATATAGTTTTTTGAAGAAAAAACTTTTATAGGTTTCAATGTCGTTTCGGCTTCAAAACTTTGGTTTTTATGTGAGTAAGCTTCCAAATTCAATTAAAAGGTCAGATATAGTTTTTTGAATAAAATTATTGGCTTTGTATCAGAGCACTCTTCGTAAAAACGATGTTTTCTCAATTTTGGCCAAGATGTACGATCACATCGTTTAACACGTAATAGTTATCAGGACAAAATGCAAGAATTCAGATATGGCGCCCATATGAAAAACCAAAGTTGACTGCTGTCTCTCTGACATCGAGAATGCCTTGAAAAATACGCTGACATATCTGGTTTTCTTGTGAAAAATTGCTCTGGGAATGTCCTAGTTAAAAATGTCTACCTATCTTCGTTTTTGCTTGATAACTTAGATCCTCATGGTGGAGCTATAAAAACTGGCACACTGTGTACACACTCTACCTCAGATGGCATCGTTATGGTGAACATCATATAGACCTCTTCACAAATAAACCCTTTCGAGTAAAACATCCAAGGAATATGCAAGGAAGGTATGACAAACATTAATTTTACGTCTGAGGATCGAGAGATCATCTTCGATCTCACGCCACAGCAAGGCACCCCTTTTTTTATGGGTTATAGATTGTAGATTTGTAGATTGTAGGGGGCGTGGTTGAGGCCGTGCAGCCTCTCAAGCACCTCGACTTATCAGATCTTCTGTGCATAAAACCCTTAATATATTCGAGGCCCGGGATTCCGAGACTTCGTGTAAAGTTTATCAGTTTCCTGTGAGCTAGGTTCCTGATGTCGGAGGGCTCTAAAAAGGCCCTTTTCAGCAACTTGTGCCTCTTGCAGAAGAGTGCTGGGCATTCGCATAACAAATGTTCTGCAGTTTCAGCGAAGTTCTCGCAGTAGCGGCAACTATCACTCTCTGTTTTACCCATCTTTTTGAGGTGATACCTCAGAGGGCAGGGTCCAGTGAGGAGTTTCTTTACCAGTTTCAAGTCTCTTTTGTCCAACTCGAGAAGCTGTTTAGCTTTTCTAGGTGAAAGGCTCACTAGCCTTTTCGCTTGTCTTTGTCCTGGCACTTTATTCCAGGTTACATAAAATAAACAAGACAGACAGACATCCGTCTGAGACTGATTACCAACTCCAGAAATTCTGTCAACCAGAACTTGGCAACATTATTTTTTTCTACCAATCATTGAGCAGCTATAGGAAAGAACTCTGACCTTCGTGAAGAATTCCAGGCATTATAAGAAGATCCAAGAGAGAATCGAAACCATACTATTCAATTGTTGACGTAGAGAGCCACTACAGCAAATTTCTATCGGAAAAGTAAATATCAATTTTGAACCGAATCGGACCATAATCACAAATCTTGTCGGCCATCTTGAAACCGCTATTTCCATTTTTATTTTATATCAAAATTGTTTCTCGTATACATCATGCAGATTGAATCATATTAAATAACCATATCATACCATATGAAGCAAAACTCGTCCCATATCTTAGATACGCCATTTTGTTTCTTTCTTTGATAATGATGAAGTATTTTCACCAGAAAAATTATGACTCCTGCCAAATTTCGACTCATTCGGACTTTTGAAAGTGGATGGAAATCAATGTCAAATATTTCATTACAAATTCGTCATTCGACTTCACTCATTTGAGTGTTCACAGTTGATAACTTGTTGTTTGAAAGGTCACTTGTTGCCAAACGAAAAATAGCCCATGGTTCACAATAATCATCAAGTGATCCAAGTTGGGGACAAAAAAAAAGTATCGTCGTAATTATTTGGACGCAATATAACTTGGGAAATATTTTGTTCGTCAGTAAGTATATAAAGTTTCGAAAAAATCGTTCGGGTTGGCTTCCAGCTAGTCATACATTCATTATAGCGGAAACCAATATAAACAAGCAACAATGACGAGAAAAGTTCGAGGATACTCACGAATGAGAGTGGAATTCAATAATGCAAATACTGTGATATGTATGTGAGGGCACGAATTCTTTAATGGGAAAAGTTGCTGAGATTGCCCTATCTGTATTCCAGTAGGAATGCCTAGAAATGGGATAATCAGGCAAGGTCTCAATTCCTGTTCCACCTCACCGCTGCCGAATATAATTTTTCAGCAATTTATATGCTTATAGAAAAAGTTCTCGAGACACTTTCAGAGTGTTACTTCTGAATTTCCTCTTGTGATATCCTGATTGGATTATTCACAAGAATCGCTAGCTGAATCTAAATTCAGTTGAAACCCGACTTTATATACTACAGACAGGGTGGACATTGAATGACGCAATGTCCAATATTTGAATATTTTTGATAACAGAATATGGACCTACCACGGCATGAGAATCGTTTCGGAATACACAGAGAATCCTTGAAATGCAGGACGTACTAAACATATTTTTTTTATGATTGCCTACAAATCATGAATTAAGACTGAAAATTCAAAACCTGTAATTTTGAACCAATCAAAATACGTTATTATGACAGATCACCATGGCAACGGAGGTATTTTAGTGGATTTTTTTGTGGGTTACCCAACAGCGAATTATACTGGAAATTTTTTGACGTTTACAATAACAGACCATTTTTGACAGTCTGGTTTTTATTTGTTCACATAATATTTAGTTTTCATTACAAGGCTAAGATATTCTCTATATTCTTCGGACACCTCCTCTCTTCCTAATGGCGAAAATGCAGGACTTTGAATGTTTTCAATGAAGTGTCTATGTCTTATAAAATAAATATATATAATTTATAACGCACGTTAAGAAAAAAGCAAACAAACACAATTTTCTTCCACTTGTAGTTACTCAAAACTTATTTATAAAATTGTAGAATATACTATTTTCTATCCTGAAATGGTATTCCCATGTGAATGAAATGAAAGAATAATATATTTTTTGACCCTAATTGAAACTTTTGAGCTACTTCAATCATTAGTAATCAACAGTTTATAGGCTAAGAGTCCATTGGTGTGAAGACAAACTGAATATTATTATGTAATCTGTTCCTGTAGGTATGTATCTGTGAAACTAATATTTTCTTCGTTTTCCACCATTTGTAGAAGCCCGAAGTAAATAAGAAAATCAAAGAATCGAATATATTTCACTAAAAAACTGCATTACCGTGTAACTAAAATGAGTAGAAAACAATATCATTGTTGGAATACATTTTACAAATGTTTGATGTTTCACCACAATTTTCACCAAAACAGTCTCCCTTGGTTTGATAGTGACCTCGAAGACCTTACTAAACGAAGGGATGAAGCATTTCAATCTTATAAATAGGCGACTGAGAAACAATGTATTTAGTTTACTCAAAAGAAAAAAAACAAGATTATTATTATAACAAAATTGATTTTGAGTGCAAATAATCAGAAACTTATGTGGAAAACCATTAAATTGCTAATAAATTCAGAGACAAATGCTAGTGTTATAGATAAATAAATAAATATAGAATTTGAAAGTGAAGGTCAAATTGAAAATTTTTAGAGACGAGACTGAAATAGCAGAAACTTTTAATAAATATTTTGAATCAAGATTAGAAGATATTGTTAACTCGATTAACGCTACTGAAGAATGGCAAGGCGAAATCATTGTGGAGTCTAATTTCGAATATTTTTATCAACTAGAATTGAGAGATCTCGTTCTGATTGTTCATAAATTGGAAAATAAATCTAATGAGGCTGAAATTGTAGATATCAAGTTTATAAAAAATACTATTAGGGTGATCGGTCATATTTTGTTACATCTTTATTTCACTTCAATATGGTCAATTTCCTCACCAACTGAAAACAAGCATGATTATACCTATACCCAAAGTTAAAAACACAAATAAAGCTAACGAATTTCGGCCAATAGACACCTTACCAGGTTTTGAGAAAGTACTAGAGTTGGCTGCATATGATCAGCTTCTGAATTATGTTGAAACCAATAATATTTTTATGACCAATCAATCAGGCTTTCTAAAGAAACACTCTTGCCAATCGGCATTACAACTAACTGTAAGTAAGTGGACTAAATCTATCGATAACGGAGAATATGTAGTTGCTGTTTTCTTGGACTTAAGAAGGGCTTTTGAGACAATCGATCGTGATATACTATTAAAAAAATGGAAAGCATTGGAATTAAAGAAATTGTACTTGAATGGTTTAAAAACTACCTGAATGACCGAAAACAAATCACAAAAGTGGATTCTGTTCATTCAAGTCATATTAACACAAAATGTGGTGTACCTCAGGGCAGTGTATTAGGTCCTCTGATATTCCTTGTTTACATTAATGATATTGCCTTATGCCATGCACAGCTGTGATTTCATGAATTCATTAGCTGATGTTACACTGTTGTCTTTATCTCATGAAAGTCTAGATATAGCCTTGGCAAAAATGAATATTTGTTTGGAAACAACTTATAATCTCTTGAACATTAATAAATTGAAATTATATGCATCCAAAATAAAAGCCATGATTTTAACTACACCTAACAAATATAAACAAATCAATATGAAATCCTGCTTATTAGAAATCGACAACAACAAAATTTAACTTTTAACCGAATTCAATTGTCTGGGTTTCATGTTGGACAATTCTTTATCATTCAATGCACACCACTCATATGTAACAAAAAAATATCGAAGAAACCTTACTTTTTCACAAAAATTGCCACTCATTTGTCAACTGATGCCAAGATAACTATAGGTATTATACAGCCACATTTCGATTATTGCAGTGCACTGCTATATGGTTGTGATCGAAACAAAATTATGTCACTACAAAAACTACAAAATCGAGGCATGAGTGATTCTGAAATGCAATGGGTAAACCAGTATAGCATTTAAGCTTGAGGCATTACAATAGTTCTAAGTACAGGACAGGTTTTATAAAACAGCAATGATATTCATTTTCATAACTATTAACAATATGCTACCATCATATTTTGATGGATTTATTATTTATCGAAACAGTATTCATAATTATGAGCCAAGAAAAATCAATGATTTTCATCTGCAAAAATGTAGCTTAACTAGTTTAATGAAACCACTACTCTATAAAGGCTTATTGAATCAATTCAATAAGTTACCTCAAGATATCAAAAGTAGCAAAAGAGTATATATATCTGAATCCAAACTGAATGAATAATATGGTATAGCAATAAAATGATTACCTGAATGCTTTTTTCAAAAGAAATGATATTAGTTTTTTTTCTCTATTTCAAACTATTTTTCTCTATGTATTTCTTCATGTTTTCATGATTTTTCAATTATATTTTCAAAACATCACTATTATATTTGGGTCGGAATAAGTGTGTTGAGAGAATGAGAATATAAATAAAATGAGAGTACTTGGTGCCACCTTTACCTTTGCCGGTATCCGATGTGATGCGGAATCCTGCCTGTATCTGGAGTATCTGGATCCGGAGTCTGGCACGTAATTTATGATGACACTAATAGTTTCTCTGAGTCTTGCACCAAATCTGATGACACAAAATTGTTTTCTTTTTCCCGAAAAAGCTAGGGTTCAGAATAGAGATTTCTGAGAGCGGTTTTGTGTGCACATTTTCTCTCACACACCATGAGAGAGTCATACTGTCTTCGCTCGGGTTCTATCGGCAAGGACACGAGGCTTTACCAAGTAGGAAATGGGAGGGAATTGAATAAACTATATTACTTATGCATTAATTAAAGACCTGAGTTTGAAAAAAAAATATTTAAACTTTTAACGATTAACTATATTCTAAATTGATTCGACGTGTACGGAACATACCGCCGACCTTAAAAAATATATTTTTTAAACGAGTTCTGAATTTGGAAGTGGACACAGTTTGACAACTGGTCTCTTGAAAATTCCATTTTTCATGCGTACACTGACAACGCGAGTAACGCCGTCTTGGCCAGGGTGAACGTTAACCACACGGCCTAAAGGCCAATGAAGTGGAGAAATATTCTCATTTTTAATGAGCACCATCGTACCGGGTACAATTGGGGTTGAGGAATCAGTCCATTTAGACCGCTGCTGGAGGGTGTGCAGGTACTCTTTTTGCCAGCGCACCCAGAAGTCCTGGTGTAGACGATTTAATAACTGCCATCGGGTTAGGCGATTCATATTGATATGAGTGAGGTCAGGATCTGGAATGGCAGTTAAAGGCTCCAGAGTAAAAAAATGTCCCGGTGTCAGCACTGATAAGTCGAGGGGATCACAGCTCAACGGAGACAGAGGACGCGAGTTTAGTATAGCCTCGATTTGTACCAAAACAGTGTATAGCTCCTCGTAGGTGAGTACTTGATCACCAATTACTCGATATAGATGCGTTTTTATTGATTTGACTCCTGCTTCAATAAGACCGTTGAAATGTGCCCCTGAAGGGGGGTGGTGTGTCCATTTGATAAGTTCAGTTTCAGCTGCACCATGCATGAGTTGATCCAAGTATTTCTTGCTTGCGATAAAATTTGTTCCGCAATCACTAAAAATTTCTGAGACACGACCTCGTCGAGCTATGAATCGACGTAATGCTGCAAGGAAGGCTTCGGCGGATAAATCAGATGCAAGTTCAACGTGTAATGCCTTTGTGACAAAACAGACAAACAAGCATATATATGCTTTATATGTTTTGGCTCCACGAACTTTACCCAAGGTCAGATTTAACGGCCCTGCATAATCTACTCCGACTATGGAAAATGCCTTTACTCGTGATATTCTACACGAAGGTAAATTCCCCATGGGAGGTTGGGTAGAGCGGGGAGTTACTCGGAAACATTTTAGGCATTTACTGACGACTTGTCGAATAACTTGTTTGGCCGATAAAATCCAAAAATTTTGTACGAGTAAAAAATTGAGGGTCTGTATTCCTGGATGCATATGAAGTATATGCAGTTCCTGAATGATGAGATGAGTGAGTTTACAAAGGCGGGGTAACAGAATGGGATGTTTCTGGTCATAAGGAAGCGAGGAAAACTGAAGCCTACCGCCGACCCTGAGAATACCTTGGCTATCAAGGAAAGGGGATAATTTTTTTAGAGGCTTCGAAACAGGGAGTTTCCTTTGAAGACGAGAGATGTCTTCAGAAAAGTGGAGTTGCTGTGATCTTTTAACTAAAACTAATAAAGCCAAGTGGAGTTCCATTATAGTGAGGTGTCCTCCTTTTTTATTCTGAGGAATACGGGTGTTATGAATGAATCTTAGAGAATAAGCTATAATACGTTTTATTTTTGATAACAAGGAAAACCTTTCAAGAAAATTATCCAATTCACTTGATTGGATGATAGAAATCATCGTCAAGTCACGATTTTCTTCTTCAGGAACATCTGTACATTGAAAGTTCGCTTCTGGCCAACTGGAGGAAGGTGATAATAAAAATTTCGGACCCGAAAACCACATCAAATGATTGAGCAAGTCTCGAGGAAGCAATCCCCTACTGGCACAGTCAGCAGCATTGAGATCAGAGGGCACATGACGCCAATAAGAAGGAGAAATTCTCTCTTGAATATATGCAGTTCGATTGCTAACAAACGTTTTATAGTTGTGAGGTGAGTTCTTGATCCAAGTCAAAACAATCGTTGAGTCAGACCAAGCATAGATCTCAGTGAACTGGATTTTATTTTGGTACGTATTAAGCACAAATGTGAAAAGTTTGGATAATAGAACTGCACCACACAATTCTAATCGGGGAATGCGCTTTAAAGGAGCTACTTTCGATTTAGCACATACGAAAGATAGCTGGGCCTGACCGTCAGCGGAACAAAACCTAAGATAAATAACGGCTGCATAACCGCGTTCGGATGAGTCACAGAATCCATGCAAGGAATATGAGCCTTCAGCACAAGAGAGAATATGTCTTGGTACTTGAAATGAAGCGATAAGAGGACATTGATCAACATACTTTGACCACCACTTGAGGATATCTTTAGGTAGAGTTTCATCCCAAGATAAACCAAGAGCCCAGAGATTCTGTATGAGAATCTTGGCGAAAAATGTCAAGGGTGCTAAAAACCCCAACGGGTCGTAAATTCGAGCAAGTTCTGACAGAATAACTCGCTTCGTGCAATTGTGGTTCAGTGGTTTAACACTATATGAGGAAGAGTCTGAGGTGGGTTGCCACTGCAAACCCAATATTTTTATAATATGATCGTCGGCAGAATCAAAAGAGAGAGATTCATTTTGTAAATATTCTCTTGGGAGTTCAGAGAGAAGTTTAGGCTCATTACTACTCCACTTTCGTAATACGAAACCTCCTGAAGATAATATACCAATTAATTCCTTTTGCAAGGACATGGCTTCATTAATTGAGTCAGAACCAAATATAGCATCATCAACATACAGGGCGGTGCTCAGAATTCTAGCACCCGATGGAAATCTGACTTTCTCGTCTTCAGCCAATTGTAGTAGAGTTCGTAGAGCTAGAAATAGAGCACTACTGACCCCATAAGTCACCGTTAGTAAATTGAATTCTTCAATAGGTTGGTCAGGCGAAAATCGCCACAATATTTTTTGAAAACGCGTATGATTTGGAGAGACTAGAATTTGTCGGTACATCTGCTTGATATCTGCTGTTAGCACATACTTAGGGAGGCGAAAATTTAACAGAAGAGATACGATATCTTGTTGTAGCTTAGGACCTGTCAGAAGCGAATCATTGAGAGAGGGAAAACCTGGTACTTTGGCAGAGGCGTCAAATACTACCCGTAACTTTGTGGTAGTGCTTTCAGGTTTTAGAATGCAGTGATGGGGAATAAAAAACATACTTTCAGAATATTCCTTAGTGGTGGAAACCTTCTTCATATGACCTGACTCCAAATAGTCTGTCATGAAATCTGAATATTGTTTGTAAATAGGTGGATCATTTATTAAACGACGTTCAAGCGAGAGAAAACGACGAAGCGCGAGTGATCGTGTGTCTCCAAATGAGGGGGGTGAGTCATCACGAAATGGTAAGGTGATAATATATCGTCCGGTCTCATTTCGTGAATAATTTTCTTTAAAAGATTTTTCGCATGAAATTTCATCAGGTGATAGGTGGATACGCTCAGGGATTTCTTCGAGTTCCCAAAATCGTTTGAGTGTTTCGTTCAATACAAAAGAATTAGAAGAACATAATAATGACTCAACTCGAGAGATTCTGTCATTATTACTAACAGAACCCATTACTATCCATCCGAAAATCGTGGAGAGTGCAATCGGCTCATTCTTGTTTCCTACCACCTTTTTATCAAGTAGAATTTGAGCAAAAACGTCCGCACCCAATAGCATATCTATTGGTCTAGGAAACCCGAATCTCGGATCAGCTAAAGGTAAATCACGAATATGTGACCATTTTTCATGATTGACGCGAGTGTTAGGCAGGTCCATACCAACTTTAGGCAGAAGTACCGCATCCAACGTAAATGTAGGGGAAGTTTTATTGACAGGTTGAAGCGTACATATAACTCCGGTAGAAGTTTGATTTATTTCCATGCGACCGATTCCACTTACCGAGAGTGGCAAAGTAAACCGCGATAATTGCAAGCGACTCGCGCATTGATCAGTTATAAAGTTTACTTGACTCCCACAATCTAGCAAAACACGAATTTTGTGAGAACATTTCAATTTATCTAATATTTCGACTTCAGCTGTCGCAAGTAGAACACCCTGTGTATTGTTAGTCATACCTGTCAAGGAAGCAACAGTGGAAGATGCATTATTCTGATCTTTAGAGTCATTACGATCACAGTCTCGCGAATGCGAAGGAGTATCTAATTGAGAGTGTGGAGGTGTATCATTTGAAGTATTTTTATTGAAATGTAATAGACTATGATGTCCCTTTTGTCCACACGACCGACAAACAGATCTCGAAGTACAAAAGCGTGCCAAGTGTTTTGTCCCTAGACAATTAATACACCACTTATGGTTTTTCACGAACTCATAACGTTCCCTTTGAGATTTGCTAAGAAAATCTTGACAAGTATATATAGAGTGGTCGGTGCTCCCACAGGCGATACACATTTGTGTAGTGCGAGAATTGATTGAAGTTCGAGTTTGCGATTTCGAGTTTGTATTATACGAGGGTGGAGATAAATATCGTTTGTTAACGTTAGAGAGCGAAGTTTTCAATGCTTTTTGAGATGCGTCCACAGTTTCTAGGGCATTGCATTGTTGAGTAATGAATTGTTTAAGGGTTGTGAAAGAAGGAATTTTATCATTATCTGAATGATTATGTAATTCGAATTGAGTAACAGTATGAGAAACGAGTCGTATTATTAACATAAAAAACAAGAGGAAGTCCCATTGCTTGACTGGAAATTCCATATTAGTTAGAGCAGCAAGATTTTCTTCAAAAGTATTCAATAATTTCCGTAGATTAACAGGGTTCGCATTATTTTCTTGAATTCTGGGAGAATTCTCAATCTCTTGTAAATAAGCGGTGGCTATAAGACGTTTATTATGATAGCGCTTTACGAGAGCGTTGTAGGCGATTGTGTAATTGTCTTCGAAAAAGGGGGTACATTAAATGAGTGCCAAAGGAGGTCCTTGCAATGAATTACACAGATGTGTGAACTTTTCTATATTTGTGAGGCTCGTATTAGTGTGTACTAACGAATTGAAAATATCGATAAATCCTTTGAACTTTTTATAATCACCGGAAAACTTGGGAACTTCTATTTTCGGCAATCTTACATTTGGCTGATGGCTGGGTACAGCAGTGACAATATCATCTGGGTCGCCGAAAAGTGAATTATAAACAGTTTGAATTAATATTGTGTCTGTTTCGAAAGTTGCGCGTATGAGTTCATGAGGTCCCAAATCGGTACCATCAACAAGACATCCGAAAGTTAGGATATTTTGATGAGATTTTTTGAAATCGTTATAAACAGATTCCAGTCTTTTGAAAGCAACTTTAAATGCACCAAGTTGAGTCGCATCCGTTCGTGCAAGAGTAGAGTGTTGATAAATTGTTCTCAATTCATTCACGTTCATATCACGAAGAGCTATAAACTGTTTCAATTTGTTAGCATTAGTCGTCATGTCGAACAATAATAATCACCCTGTATGTGTATTCAATTATAGAAAAGCAATAAGAGAGTGAGTCAAGTTGGAATTCCCTACAAAACAAATTTAAATCGAGTTCAGAGACTGATAAACAATCACAAGAAATGACCTGCCGTCGAGTTGAATGTTTTTATCTAAAGTGGTGGGAAAAAAAGAGGGAACTCCGAACAACCTTAGCAAAAAAGCGCTCGCACGATTGTCAGTGTAGGCCAGCAAAATGAGGAAATTTGAGACTTTGTGGATTAGAAGAGAGAGAGATGGCTAGTGAAGGACAGATATATTATTCGAAAAATCAACGGAATTTCAAAATTTACGAATCAAACTCAAGTCAGAAAATCTAATGAGTAATGATTACAGAGTATCCGTTGGCTCTGAAGGACCAAAATGTTGAGAGAATGAGAATATAAATAAAATGAGAGTACTTGGTGCCACCTTTACCTTTGCCGGTATCCGATGTGATGCGGAATCCTGCCTGGATCTGGAGTATCTGGATCCGGAGTCTGGCACGTAATTTATGATGACACTAATAGTTTCTCTGAGTCTTGCACCAAGTCTGATGACACAAAATTGTTTTCTTTTTCCCGAAAAAGCTAGGGTTCAGAATAGAGATTTCTGAGAGCGGTTTTGTGTGCACATTTTCTCTCACACACCATGAGAGAGTCATACTGTCTTCGCTCGGGTTCTATCGGCAAGGACACGAGGCTTTACCAAGTAGGAAATGGAAGGGAATTGAATAAACTATATTACTTATGCATTAATTAAAGACCTGAGTTTGAAAAAAAAAATATTTAAACTTTTAACGATTAACTATATTCTAAATTGATTCGACGTGTACGGAACAAAGTGTTACATTCATTTTAAGCACTTTTTTTTGTATATGTATTACCTGATATTAATGTTATGTTTGTATATTAGAATTTCCTCCTATTCAATAAACTCATTCATTTATTCGTTCATTCATTCATTGATATATTGAAGATTGGAGTTCAGATTAACAACGAGATTTACAATTATTCAAGTGTTCATAAGTTTTGTAGAAAAAACGTTCAGCTCATACGTTTTATTTTAGTTCTGAAAAAACATGCTTGTTCATGTTCATGATCAGAAGTAACGGTCCCAAAACGTTTGAGTTCAATGTTCTTTTCTGTTTGATAAAATACGTATATTTCAAGATAAATATCACCAATCGAATACCGCGATTGAAAAATAATTATGTCATATGTTATTTTTTATCGCATAACAAACGTGTTTACCAATCAATCCAACAATTGTATGTTTTGAAATAACGAATTTCAAACGTTTGTTTTCAAAGTTTTTATTTTTTTTATGAAACACGTATATTTTAGTTGAATAACAATTTACAAGTTCGGTTGAAAATAACGTTCAGTTTATACGATAGATTTTAGTTTAAAACAAACGTCTGTATCAATGAATTCATTTAACTTAATGTTCCGAAATAACGATCTTCAAACGTTTGCGTTCAACGTTTTTATCTTGGCAATGAAATACGTATACAGGGTGTCCCCTCTCAATTGGAAAAAACTTCTGGGGCATATTGAGGAACCATAGACAAGCAGTTTGAGATAGATACTGATGTCCGGAAGTGCATGGTTTTCAAAATACAGGGTGTCAAAGTTTTTTTCAAAAAACTTTTTTTTATTAATATTTCAAAGACACGTTAACCGATTTTCTTGAAATTTGCTAGTGATGTAAGCTTCAATAAGACGCTCAGTTAGTACTAATTAAATGTTAATTATGACTTCCAGTGGCGCCCCGGGGGACAGTGTCACGAATAAAAATGACAAAAAATGTACGCTGCTGACTTTTTTCAAAAATTTTATATATTTTTTAGAAAGCTCAGTTAAAAATACAACTTTTTTGTCACTTGATATTTTTTCGTATCTCTCTCCGTTTTCGAGAAAACATTTTTATTAAAAACTTTATTGAAAGGTTCATTATCTGAAAATCTAAAACAAAACAATGTTGTCATGGTGACACATAAACATGTCAAACTTTAGTAAAAGTGTCAGTTTCTAAGTACTTTATTATCTTCAAACGTTACACTAATTGCAAAAATGAATCGGTTTGAATTAGCCGAGCTTGCAGATATGCATCTCTTGTATGGGGAAGCGCGGGGTAATCCTTTGTTAGCACAACGGTTGTACGGGCAGCGGTTCCCAAATCGTGAATTGCCAAACCATAAGATTTTTATCAAAATTCATCAAAATCTACGGGAGACCGGCTCATTCGTGGTAAGTATTGCAGAAATGGCAACTTTCTGTGTTTTTTTTTCTTGCGCGTTTCTGTTTTACAGCCAATCTAAGAGGCTTTGTTATCTTTGCAGCCTATTCGAGAATTTGCAAGGCAGTTTCCGATCAGAGATGCCGTTGAGGATGAAGTCATGGCACGCATTCAGAATGAGCCCAACACTAGCACTCGTCTGATTGCGTCGCAACTTGATTGCAGCAAAAATACTGTCCATCGAGTATTGAAAATCCACGATCTCTATCCATTTAAACTGCAAAAGGTGCAGCATCTACTGCCTGACGACGCTCCTCGGCGGCTCGAGTTCTGCGAGTGGTTGCTCCGTCAAGCGGATGAAAACGCTGATTTTTTAAGTATAATCTTCACGAGCGATGAAAAAGGATTTTCGCGCGAGGGGACATTCAATCCTCGTAATAACCACGAGTGGAGCGAACAAAATCCCCATGCTACGCACATCAGAGGATATCAGCAGAAGTTTGGTGTTAATGTTTGGGCAGGTATTCTTGGCGACCATTTGATTAGGCCGTACGTTCTACCTGATCACCTCAACGGGAATAACTATCTAGTTTTTTTGCGAGATATTCTGCCCGAGCTGCTGGAAGATGTACCCCTCCAGTTGCGTAGAGAGGCCTGGTTCCAACACGATGGTTGTCCAGCGCATTTTGCGCGCACCGTGAGAGGTTACCTCGACCAAACCTACAACAACAGGTGGATTGGTAGAGGTGGTCCCGTCCCTTGGCCAGCAAGGTCGCCGGACTTGGCCCCCCTGGACTTTTTTCTTTGGGGCGAAATGGAACGGTTGATCTATGCAACTCCTGTGCCGACCATGGAGGACCTAGTTGCTAGAGTTGTGGTGGCAGCGGAATTTATCGCGAACAATCCAGGCGTGTTTGCTCGGGTGCGCGAATCCTGGCTCGACAGGTGCAGAAAATGCATCGAAATGCATGGTGGACACTTTGAGCATTTGCTCCACTAATTAATAATAAATTATTTGTAAAAAAGCCTCCTTGTTTTTCTTTCTAATAATAATGAACCTTTCAATAAAGTTTTTAATAAACATTTTTTCTCGAAAACGGAGAGAGATACGAAAAAATATCAAGTGACAAAAAAGTTGTATTTTCAACTGAGCTTTCTAAAAAATATATAAAATTTTAAAAAAAAGTCAGCAGCGTACATTTTTTGTCATTTTTATTCGTGACACTGTCCCCCGGGGCGCCACTGGAAGTTATAATTAACATTTAATTAGTGCTAACTGAGCGTCTTATTAAAGCTTACATCACTAGCAAATTTCAAGAAAATCGGTTAACGTGTCTTTGAAATATTAATAAAAAAAAGTTTTTTGAAAAAAACTTTGACACCCTGTATTTTGAAAACCATGCACTTCCGGACATCAGTCTCTTATCTCAAACTGCTTGTCTATGGTTCCTCAATATGCCCCAGAAGTTTTTTCCAACTGAGAGGGGACACCCTGTATATCATGATTAACATAACCCATCAGTTGAAACATAATAAACGATTTTGGTAGAAAATAACGTTAACCTCATACGTCATTTTACAGGTCAAAACAAACGTGTTCACCAAAGATTCCAAAACAACGAATCGTTAGAAAATTACGTCGAATATATGTTATTCAAACGTATTTGATGTAACTTTACTATTATAAGCATAATTACAACATTGGAAATAAAACGGCTAACGTGTTTTTCACTTCTTCAACGTTGAAATTAAACGTTTCTTCAACGTTCATGTTGATCAGATAACAATTCACATTTCGGTGTGAAACTTCATCACCGAATACCACTGTAGCTTCAATTAATAACAGAAGTTATAATAATGGTAACAATCCAGTAGTAATTGAAGCTCTTGTAGTACTATTAGTAAATATTTATTCGATATGACGAATTTTATATGAAATTTGAACTGAATCCAATGCCTTACTAGTTCATTCGTCTTCTTCTTCGTCTTATTTCCTCATTTTCTATTTTTTTTTTCTCCTAAAACAACTTAAGAACTATGCATGTCTGGAAATAGGTATGTCCTCAGGATAATTATTTATATTAGGGTCGAATAACAATTTGATGGATTTGTTGAAACGCAGTCATCTATCAAGTCTGATGTCACCATTCGAATTAATAATAATGTGGATTGACTTTATCTAATAAAAAAAATGATTGATGATGGTTACCAAAAGACAGAACGTCGAATGGTGAATCTTAAAAGACCATCCCATAGCAGGGAAAAATGGGCGATTGAAATGTGTCTTTGATCTCGATATTCCTCATTTAATGAAGCCAGAAAATAACTACAATGAATATTTAATATTTCTGTTTTTTCATACATATATCTACGGAAGTTTTTTTTTGCTTATTTTCGATTACATAACATCCAATTTTGATTTTATCAACAATCGTCTTTTAGCCTATAGTTTTCGAGAATTTGAATTAACCGGTGAGAAAAAATCTCCAAATCGAATAAACAAATAACATAGGTAATGCGTGCTTTGTCAATAATAACTTCTTTGGACTCAAAAATAAGATGAAGCGACTCAATTATATCAATTATCAAAGCCACCTCATTTTTTATCTAGTGACTACACGAAAAAAAAGCCTCCGATGATCGTGCGCCGATTGCAAAATAAAAAAATATATGGTAAAGATAATGTCTGCGTAAATCTTTTCGGTGGAATTACTAGTCGAGCAGGGCAGGGTGTTCTGTTTGAACGAAATCGTTTTCAATCCAGATGAATCAGTGATTGTTCAAGAAATCATGAGATATTAGAATATAATTTAATAAAATGAAACTGTTGAATAATCAGAATGTTACCACGTGTATACGGACGACATTATTCAGCTACCTGACATGTTCTGTCAACTACTCAGCCGAATCTCATGAGCATATTGAGACAAACTTGGTATTGAAACAATTCGTTGTAAAACTTGATTAGCACGTAGGGCACATTACATAATAGTCACGATCTTCGATAAATACCATCATTGAATATACCTTAAAAACTGTGTTCATCAAATTTTTTCTCACATATACGGCAAGTACCTACAAATCCACGAAAAAAGGTCCTCTAAATTATACAAAAATGAACAGGGTAAGTCACTTCAATGAATATATCGTCATTGTTGAGAGAGATGGAGAAATATCGAATGAAATTTACATATACGTGAATAAATAAATAAATGCTGACATACAAATACTTTTGATGACATCATTAATGTTGGAGATATGACGTGATACCTTATTTTATAATAGCAGATCCAAATTTTTGAATACCTAGTTAAAATCAACATTAATAGACTGTTGTAGCTGATATACCTTTGGGGCTTTGAAAAATCGATTTCATTTCATTCTCTCTGAAGATGAGAGTCGCAATAGACAATAATTTTCTACCTAAATCATCGACTATAGTATATCATGTACAGTACGTAGAAGTGAATACATCTGAATTTGCCACAGAGATGGTTGAACGAAAAATTTCAAATCTGATCGAGTATATAAGATTATCAAATATTCTCGAATTCATCACAGGAAAATAAATTTGATGATGACATCACAAAAACTATGAAGAATACATCAAACCAAAAGAGTTGAAAAAGATGGTATATGACAAAAAAGGTACTCGATTTGGTACGTACCGAGTTCAGCTTCTACCGACTGCAATAAGGGAGTGTTGCCAAGTCATTAACTCCATTGATATTTTTATGACGATATCCTGTATTGGCATTTCGTGAATGCATAGAGTGAAAAAATATTTTTCATAATTGATTAACAATTGGAATTTTATGTAATTTATTTTTTTCCAGATAATCTTATTGGCAACTTTGCTGCTGATTGTCTGTGGTGAGTAACCTATTCTTGTTGCGTATATGAATTTATCGATTATGACATACAGGCATAGTCGGAAGATAGTGCCAATATTTTTTCACTAAATGATATAATTTATCAGTCATCCCATGAGGGACAGAATGGTGGTGGTATTGCCTCAACATTGATTTGTACATCGTATGATGATATTTTCATTTTGATTAATTCCGAGTAGAATGCATACATGTTCACATACCAGAAAAATTCATTGAAGTCCTGAATGCAAAATCGCGACACTGGCACAGCAATATTGCCAATAAAGAATGATGAAAACTATCTACTCTGCTTGATGTACCCATGAATATTCACGCAAAGCCTCCTAAATCTCCATACATCCTAGCGTATAAGGGCAAACATATCAAACAGCTCAAATAGAAGCCAAACCTACAGGAGTAGAGATAGAGGCACTAGATGAAGATTAAGCTGACTTGAATCCTATATTTTCACGCAGAACATCGTACCAAAAAGATCGTGGACTTGTCAAATCATCAGAAACACAATATATCACCACCCCACGTATCGGAAGCAGGGCAGATATAAACGTAGCCATAAAAAATCTGACCCAAGCCAAGGCAAAGTGAGATTCTTCCTCGATCATCCAAACTATTATTCCAGGAAGGAACAGGTCACCAGAACCATAGTCTTGGGAGAACTTTCGACAATGAGATGAATATGTATCTTTGCACGCTAGCTGGAATAATCAGAAAACTAGTCATAATGAAAACTTCAGGTACATATAATTCCTCGAATGGGGCTTTCAAATTCCTACCAAGGACAGGCATGGCAACTCTTACTAAAATCATGAATGCCATACTGAGATATTTCCCGAAGGCTCAAGGAAGGACAATAAGGTAGAAAATACAACTAACAAAAAAATAACATTTGGATAAGGACAAAGTGAATGCAGAGATATGCAGGTGCTATGGATCATTGATTCTACAACTACCAGCAAAAGAATCTACACCAAAGCGATACTGGATGTGACAGGTTGATAGCCAAAGTGTACTACATGTAGCTAGTATGCCCTTGTTTGCTCGTGGAACCAACAAAAGAGGGTTTGACCTCATATTCTTTCGCAGTACTTTTCTCAAGCAAGCTTCTTTCTCAAGGGACCTGAGTTGCTCCATAGTCAGTGGCGTTTCTGAAGAGTCTCTAACCACAGTAAAGTGTTTGAAAAGTGTTTTTGACCGCCAACTCATTTGCAAAGTAACCCTCCAAGCCTGATTGAGACTTGTATGAGTGAGGAAGACGGGGACCTCAGCTTTTGAAGTGTCATCCAAAGTACTAGTCGGCTCGCTATCGCTGAGAGTCCCTAGGATTGACAGGTACCAAGAATTTTTGGTTGGTCACCTATCTCCTCCCGCTAAACAATGCTACAGAAATGAATAAAACGTCCAGTAGCCGCGCCGGGATTCGAAACCAGACCCTCTGGGCCCGAAGGCCAGCGCCTCAACGCACTCGAACCATATAGTACCTACTAAAACCCACACTTTCAGCTGCATTCCGAATGGATTGACGTTAAGGGGACACTGAATATCCCTTCGTACTCTTCCTCTCAGGAGACTTATTTATCTATGGGTTGGTCTCTCCAGAAGACTCTGATACCTCTATAAAAAAATTGTGCCCTTTCTTCATCACCCATCAGAAGCGTCTCCAGACTGTTCTACTAAAATTTGTCAGCTTAGACTGAACTAACATTTCCTCTGACGTTTTCTCCCCTTCAGATTATTGAGTTCGCTTTCAAACTCATACAAGTCCTAGACTGACGAGGATTGTTTTGCAACTAAGTTGGCATGAAAACACTTTTTCAAACACTTCCATCACTTCGGAACTGATGATGAAAGTTCCTTGTTATCCTCTGCTTGGAGGAGTTGCAAGCGGTTGAACTCCCCCTCATCGTGCAGTTCTCAGCATCAAGGGAGGCAAGGATGATGATCAGATAGGACTGACTATGTTCCACGTTATCACTAACCTGTTCACCACCTCTCACAATACCATTATGATAGATGAAAAACTAAGCACAGAAACTCATGCCAGACCGTCAGCTACAAACATAGGTCTGCACCACTTGAACTAGAGATTCGAATCCAGACTCATTTCGTGGATCATCATCTCATTACCCAGCATGGATCTATAAATGGATTCTAAAACAGAACATGAACTTTTCCATTCTCTTGTCCTGGGTTCGACCTCACCAATTGCGATGAGAGGAAGACTAAAAATGAAAATTCTTGATATTGCTCTCATGAAAAGTGATAATAGTTTTCTATGACATTATTTTTCTGTCCAATTGAATCTATAATGTCTTTTTGAACCCTTTCGGTTCCATCGTCGCATGTACAACCAGTCCCAGTGACGTGCGTCAAGGTTATTTGCTATTTTTTCTCTCCCTATATACATACGATAATACAGCAGGAAATATATTGTTTTTGTTTTCTGAGTAATGATTTATTTTTGTGTGTTTTAGCTCAGTTCATCACGATACAGTCGGCTCCACTTGTCGAACAAATTCAGGCAGCAGCAGAATCCGTAGGTACGTATATTAATGAAAATTTCAACTCAATTATTATATCATAAATTATGACAACAAACGTTTCCTAACTTTGTCATCCAAAAGGACATATTCCATGTGTCTCTGGCAATAAAATAGGTACCGCTTTCAAGCTCCCTTGAGCAATGGATTGTCGTGAAAGCTTGATGTTCATCTCTAGTTAAATTGAACCTGAATAATTATTGATCATTGATTAGATCCTCATTATTTCGTCTATACTCTTCAATTAGCTCTCGAAGTAAGTTCCTAACTGCCTTCAGATGTCTTTTTCGAAATGTTAGGGAATCAAATTGATAATATAACGAGTGCACATATTTGTTCTCCCGAAACAAAAATTGTGTGGCAAAATATCATCATTGTTAGGCACATATATTCGAACATACATACAGTGCAGACGTCAATAGTCCTCTCCTATTATCGATGTTTTTTTAAAAGATTTTCCACACTTGTGTGGGACTATAATGATCACTTTTTACGATACGTGCCTCCATTATGACAACATCCGCACAAGGGTGACATAACTCGGAAAAAAAAATCAATAGCACCTATGCTTCGTGATTACACCTCGTTTGAAAGGTATTTCGATTCTGTATTCAACAGTGTTTAATGTAACTAGCATTATTTTTTCTGCTAAATTGAAACTCAATATTCAATATCAATAAATTGGTACTCCACCAACTTCACAATATTTTCAGGGATTCCAAACTGGAAAAAATCTCTTACATGACTATATACTCCATATATAGGAGGTGGGCTTTTCTCGCATAGTTGAATTCTTACCAAAATCACTTTCCAAGGTCATTGGAATAATATAATTTTGGCTTTCCGAGACTTGAAAGCTGTGACAATAGTAATGGTACACACATACACCAAAGAGACAATTGAGAATGAAAACTGACAGATCGATTGATAATATCTATTTGCAGTTCATGATTTGTCCCAATATGATTCCTATTTGTTTTCAGGGGAAACTGTTCAAAATCTTGAGGAAAGGGCCAGTAAGTATATTCAAGCAATTCGATCTCTCGATAATTTTATGATGACAACATTTCGTATATTGGCTGAGGATTATCATTGCAGTTTTTCAGCCATATACTTCCGTGGCGAATTCTCATAGTCACCAGGTTCACATCTGGAATATGATAATTCATGTACAATACTTTATTCATTAATGATGATATAACGAGTTCTTCATTGTTTATGAATAATAATTCAATGAAAATTCTGAAAATTTCACATTCATCATGATATGATAAGAATTAAATTCGGAATCCATGACTATACAATAATTTCAATTTCAGGAAAGTATCACTGTTTCAAATATATTCGTATATCATAATATCGCTCATCGAGCTTTGATGCGTTATTCAAACATATTTTTAATTTCATCAAAAATATCTACAATGGCGCAATATTCAAGAAACAAGATCATTATTTCGAACATAATATCATAATACTTGATTTCAATAAGATTGTAAAAGAGCATTTAAGATTGAAGAATTCAGTAGTGAATAGTACGAACATGCAATGTCAATTTCAAAGAGGATCGTTCATCCAATGCTGACATTAACTTATGTATCGATTATATATATTTTTTCCAATTTCTATTTACAGTCAGCTATGATATAATAGTTTCTACTATTTATATTCCTGTCTACTCAATTAGTAATTCATTATCGTTTTCAGGTGATGCTGTAGAAAATATCAAGGAATCTGCTGGTCAGTATAATATCTCATTCATCCATCTTGGATAACTATATTTGATTTTGCGATATGAAATATTAGATGCGAATTTGTAAGAAAATTCTTGAAGTATTTTCTCCGCCAGGAAAACTACTAACAATATTATACCAGCTTTTGAGAGGGATGAAGCTATTTTCGAATCACTTTTTTGACATCAAATTCCATCATATAAACTTATTTTAAAGAATCTCGCCGAAATACAAGTGTGAGTAGGTTCATGGAAAATGGCTTCATCCCTCTTAATAGTACGGCGTAATCTTGTTTGTTGTTTTCCTGAGTATTCAATGAATATACCCCGAAAGACTGAAAAAACTACCAAAGAATATCCTGCTGGCAATATTTTGCTGGCAAGCCCAAATTTTCAATTTCTATCCCTTATTGCTCCGCATATTGCCTGGTCAAAAATACGGCCAGTAAACAAAAAACGAATGGGTCTATTCCTTGAAAAATTTGTATACAGGAGTTTTTCAAAGAACTCGTTTCATCTGAAATATTCTTCTTATTGTGAGACTTCCGGTTTCTTTCGAGAAGACATCATCGTAATTTATCATATTCATATATTCTCCCTGAAGAGCTGATTCAGTCGATTCATCGGTCTAGCGAGAATTATTACGGAGATATATAGGGTGTGAAAGATTCACATGGTTCAACTTTAGGTTTTTATTTGTGCCGAAACCATTCATCATCGCAGTATCAAAATTGTATCACCTCTGTATCATTTTCTGAAATGGGTGATTGAATGATAATCATGCTGTTGATTCCTGAAATACAATTATCTCGTGAACCGTTGAGTATTATGATCGAGATTGTGATTCATTAGGAGAATAATATTTCATGAGGTTTCAAACACTTTTTTCAATATTCTTTCACAGAAATAGCGTAACATAAAGATCAACAAAGTTAGAGCACATCTATTATACATACATCCATCAACCATCAACACCCTGTATCTTCCATATTTGCCTTATTCTATTAAAATAAGTTGGTTTGAAAAGTGATATTTCAAATTGAGTAATATATCATTCAATATAGAGGTAACCTTTGCTGACCAGTTAAGGGTTAGGCAGGATATATTGGGATGAGCATCAGCACCTAGAGGTGGACTTTTTCAGAGCTTTCTAGAAACTTGAAAAACTTTGCGATACTCAATACTCTTTCTAAACTCACTCATTTCATATAAATATCAGAAATATTCAAGCCGTTTTGAACACAAAACATTCCTTGATTCGAAAACTATGATTTTTCATGCCCTATATCTGTGTAGACCCCAAGAATGATAGATTGACAAAATCAGACTTTCAAGAGGGATCTGAAAATGGAGGGAGTCCTATTCGAAATAACAAAGTTGATGGTACTTTTCTATAGGAGAGGCAATGCTGAGAATATTTCTGAACGACAAAACGAAACTTATTACCCAAGAAACCAGATTTTCAAAATAATCATCTCATTATATTATAGATTTATCGAGATATGCTCGATAAATCTATAACGAATTTTTGTCATTGTATATTTGTATAGTGATTTGTGATCAGATACTCATTTCCATGAAACCTCTTTCGAGATGAACGGATTCAAACAAAAACAAATTTCCTCATATTCATACATTGTTCTCGAGTTTCAACGTGTACTCCATAATTTTTCATCAGATTTCAATTCCGTACTTGAACAAATATTCCTTTGAACAACTACTGGTGTTTCAAGAGGCCAACAGAAATATTCATTTTGAGCATGCCAACCATAGATCTTCTATGGTTACGTTAGATCCGGTATCCAGGTTATTTGTTTTGTAGGTCCGGGGGGGTTGAAAGTACTAAGCCATTGATTGGTAGTTTTAATTTTTGATCATACATATGTGTTGTACAACGTGATCATAGTAACTACTTTCCTCTTATACCAAACAAAAATACATGATGCGTAAGCATATAAGATCTATGATGCCAACTGCCTTCCAAAATGTCAGTCAGCCATCCTTTCGACACCATCCACTTCTCTTATGTGCCTATTATTCAAAATTAGCTGTATCTCATTCCTCAATGGATCTTTAAATTTCTTCAAAACGAAATTATCAGTATAAAATTGTATATTTTCGTATGGAACGCAATATACCTAATGCATTGGCATTCTCCAAAAATCTTCAGCGAGCGACATAAGTATTTTCTAACTCCAAATGATGAATGTTGTGTCAATTAATATCATGTTAAATGTATAGATTATATCTTCAAATGTGTCCTCAAAAAAATGAAAATGTAAGAATAGTTGAAGGTAGTAAAAAATGATCCTTCTGGTATGACTATCACTTCATTATGATACTCGATTCTCTCATACCCATCATGCAGTGGTACGAATATGTATATTGAATCTTTTTGGTTGAGGGAAGCCAAACATTTAACTCGGAAGGAGGGTGTGTAATGTATAATATGTGGAATACTTCATACTTTGAGATCTAGGGGTGCAAATAACAAGCACTTCTTGTCCTTATAGGTTGTCATTTCTGATCCAAATAATATATACAACGATTCAAATGTTGCTGAAATGTGTTGTAATATTTTGGAACAATGGAATTTTTGAAAACGTCAATGGTGTTACTATATCAGAATAATTATGAAAAATAATGTAACAATATTGTTATATTTTTGCCTCAAATTAGAGTTGCTTGCTACACATTCACAATCTCATAATGTAAAGTCAGTTATATCAATATCATCAGAACTTTTATTACATCAAATCTCGAATGATATTGTAAAAAACAGTGACTAATTGAATTGTTTGAATATGCTTGACTTCATGACAATTATCTTGTTTCAGAGGAAACTTTCGACCATATGATTGGGAAAATCATGAGAAGAATGATTCCGATGTTCACTAATTTCTTCACGCAATGGTTTTAGAATGTGGAACTGATTTTTGTTATTGTGATCACTTGCGTATTTCATTATCAGAAATATATCATTCAATTCCAATAATTCTGGTTTTTAATCTGATAGATGATTTTTCCTATTCATGCCGGCCATTTTTCGAGCTTATCCAAGGGGATATCAGTTATAATAAGATATACGAGGTCGGTTGAATTGAAGCATAGTTGCGCATTTCCATCCTGAACAACCACCTGAAAGATAATTCGATGTGTCATCATTAGTTTTTTAATTATTGGGAGAAAACGGAGTTTGGTAGTTTTCGTTTTAATTTTTTTGAGCAAAAACGAAGAGAACCAGACATTTTCAACTATCACATTCCTAAGTCACTTTTTTACAAGGAATCTGAATCTTCATTTCATTGTATTTTTCAAGGCGTCCTTAGTGTCGGAGGTACAACACAACTTTGTTCTTTTCTTATAGGCAACATTTTGGATTTTTGCATTTTCAAAAAGTCTGTTTTTTTATTATCAATATATGATGTATCAAACGATATGATCCAATTTCACATGGTGGTTAGAAGCTTACTTATACGATAACCAATAATATTAATAATAATAATAATAATAATAAAGCTGTTTTTCAACTTTACCAGTATATAACAAAATAACAACCTATATTGAACTCAAAAAAAATCAATAAAAAGAACACTATAGGAAAGAAAAAACTAAATAACTTTTGTAGTCATATCAACAAATTAATGAGAAAAAGAAAATAAATAATATAATTATATTCATAATTATGTAATTAATGATGTAAAAATGTAATTTGATCCGTTTAACTTAGCACAGTCCGAGGATGATTAAATGACATGATTTTCAAGAAGTAATTCTTTCAATCTTGATTTGATTATGCTTCAGAAGTCTGAATTTCTGATATAAATATGGAGGTTTTCTTTTTTTTTAAATTTTGTGTGCAAGGCAAAGAGTGTGTGATTTGAATTGTTGATCAATTTTCAACCATCCTAGTTCTGATATTTTATTAGAGATTCTATCAAATTTCCTTAAGCCACTGCAAAAACGAGCACACGAATTTTGTATCAGCTGTAACCTTTTGAGTCCGGAATTACATATTGCAGGTCCATAGAGTTGATCACAATAAGAGAGTTTGGAGAAAATTAGGCTTTCGCAAAGTTTAACTTTCAGTTGTACAGAAGTACCACATAACATCTGAATATGCTTGGATAATCTCAGATCAGAATCAAACCAGACACCCAAATTTTTGCATTCTGTACATATGGGTATCGAGTCAGTATCAATAGAAATTACTAAATTCTGATCGATTAGAGATCGTTTATTTCCATTACCAAATAATATGACTTGAGATTTGTTAGCATTCAATTTCAGATTATGAGCAGATGAAATGTTCAGCAGATTATCCAGATCGGTATTGATTTGCATAGCACAATAGTCAGCATTTTCACAAGCAAAGTCGGTATAAATTTGTGTGTCGTCAGCATAGTGAAAAATCTTACACGATGTTATAAATTCATGAAAATCTGATGTATATATGCTGAATAACAGAGGCCCCAGTATGGATCCCTGTGGTACACCCAAACTAACTGATAGGGCGTTTGATACCTGGTCACCTAATACCACCAGTTGAGTCCGTTGGGAAAGGTAATTTCTTATGAATTCAACAGCAGATACATCAAAACCAAAAAAACTCGGTTTTTTGCTAAGCAATTCATGCACTTATGTGTCGAAGGCCTTGCTATAGTCCAGTAGAACTAAGCACCCTAATCGACCCTGGTCAATTGATTTGCAAATTTCATCACCTATATTCAGTAAGGTGGTTGTTGTGCTGTAGTGTTCTCGGAAGCCTGATTGGATATCAGGAATTCAGAAATTTGTTTCTTTATTATCATTTCTAAGATTTTTTATGCAGTTGGCAGAATACTGATCGGCCTTAGGTGCCCAAATTCACTGGGTGAGGTTTAGAATTAGGAACGACATTTAAAGCTTTATACCTACAAGTTTTTCCTTCGCAAAACAAAACAAAGTTATAAAAGATGCTCGGATACTCCACTATTCACTACAAAAACACAATTTTACTATTTTTCGCAAGTTCTGGATAGCTCAATCGATGGGTATAACAGGAATGTGAACGTAAAAATGTTCCAGATCCTCAACTAAACTGTCAAATTTAGTTCATAAACTAAATGTTGGTGTTTTTATCGAAGCACCCGTCGCAAAAACGATTTTTTCTCAATTTTGCAAGCATGCGGAATTCAAATATACCGTGTGATACATTATTGTATTCAGAAAATATGGTACTGTTTTGGAAAATGTGAAAATCCAATATATACTCATAAGAGAAACTGAAGTTAGGTGTTGTATCTCTGGTATCAAGAACGCTATTGAAAATACGATGACTATATAGCTGAAAAATATCTAGTTGAGACTAGTACACCCTGTATATCATGAAAAATATCAAAGTACATATAGCGCGGCGCAGGGAATAAAAAAAAAACAAGAGAAAAACAGTCTGCGGAGATTCGAAATCGCTTGGGTGAGCTACTTAAACTTCCGCCCTTCCAATTAACCGACTGCGCTATCTGGCAAATTCATAAATATAGGTACAAAATAGAAAAATATAGCTTCAGTAGATGTATGATACTGTGGAGGCTACACCATCGGAGTAAACTTTCAATCTGGCGCTGTAGGTACATTCTTCATTGTGTTCACTCACTTCTCATAGTTTTAACAGTTCATAATGATGGAAATAAGACCTGGTGGCGCTACTCTTCAATTGTTTCAGCAGAAAAATCCTTGATTTGGAATAATTGAATTTCAGCTCATTACGTGGGGTTCTCATGTACAACAATAGATGGCGATACTGTCGAAAGAGATTTTTTTCAATCATGTTCGATACATATTCGCATCAAACTCATTGAAAAATAGCTCCATGAAATTGTTAGAAACGATTAGAAGTCATTCAGAATCAAATATTAATATTTTCGTATTGACATCACCTGCAGTAACCTATAAATTTGGTTGAAATCGCGGCTTCACTTAGCGAGATTCACCCACGCAATGTCACGTTTGACACGTTTTATCGAAGTAGGCGAAATCAAGAGATTTGGGACCAGTCACAGGATAGGAAGTGATTTCACCAGTCTATCTATCCACCTCTCAGTTCATCATATTGAAAATGACATTTTCACGATAACCTATAGTCAGGAATGCAGAGCCCACTTTCGGAAAGTGTTTCATTGCAGCTTCGTCTTTAGCTTCAGCCTGTTGGATTCTGAAGATTCAAAGTTCGTGATTGGTTGACAGCAGTTAAAGAATGTTGTGAATCCAACACGTATCTATCCACATTTGTCAATCTATAACGTATATGTAATTGATGTAGTATCCAATAGTCGTAGACAAATCAAATTATCATGTCCTAGGCGGCACACTGACGTCATGTGGACGACACTTTTTAGTCATCTGTGACATACTGCGACGTTGGAAAGACGTGACTGTAACGTTGAAATGACCGTTAAATGTCATGTCACAAACCAATACGTCATGTGTAATGTCTTTGCGACGTCATTCGTACTTACTTACGTACGTTACTTCACCTATTTCGTTCTTGTGAGGTCGATTTGACGACATTCTTTGGTTGTTCTGTGACTTCGAAGATGACGTTACTATAACGTTGAAATGACGGGTAAATGTCAGCCCAAAGACGTTATTTTTTTCGTCTATGTGGTGTTCTTTCATCGCTTTTTTTGCGATATCATTCAAACTATGTGATGTAATGGGAGAAAATTTGGCAAGTCAAATACCTCAATGTGAACCTCCACTCATCGAAACACCATTGCTTTATTCCATATTCATTTGTGAAACTGACCCTAATGAAATAAGGAGTATTATAATGGGCCTCAACAGCAACAAGCCTCCTGGTTTAGACAACATTCATAGTGAATCACTCAAGAAAATTATCGACGTCATTACACCCCATCTCTGTTATATTTTCAATAAAATAATCCGTACAGGCTACTGGCCCTCTCAAAATAGAGGCGATTAAGCCGACTTATAGAAAATGGGAACAAGCTACAATGCGTTAGCTTTAGGCCAATCTCCCTCATATCCAATGTAGCGAAAATATTCAAAAAAATCATAAAAATAAGAATTGAAGCATTCGTTTATAAATATAAGTTGCTATATCCCCACCAGTATGGATTCAGGAAGTCTAGGTCCACATCAGATGCAGTAGAAAACTTAGTTAACATGGTACACAAATCCTTAGATAATAATAAACCTGTCTGCATCTTTGTGGACCTGGCGGAGGCTTTCGACACCGTCAGACATCCAGAACTTCTGCGTACATTGGACAACAATGGGTTTCGTGGTGATGCTCTGAATCTAATAGCAAGCTACAAACAGAAAGCAATGTATCAGTGTTGGAGGTATACAAGAGGAATTCAGAACAATAGGATATGGGGTTCCCCAAGGAACGGTGTTGGGACCTCTTCTATTCAATTTATACATATACAGCTTGCACTGAGAAAATTTTTTCATCGTCACAGCAGATTTTTCTGCTGCGATAGCCAAAAATTTTGGCTACATAGGGGACAGGAAATATCTTTACTACTGCAGAAGAGAGCACTCTACTGCCAACGTCTACCTGTGGTAGCACAGCTACTTTATGAAGAACTTGTTTACAGTTTGAGCTAGGTAACTTTGCTGTCCTAATAAAGATACTCTCCTGTTATGGAAGAGTTACTATGCTATAGTATAGCTATAGCTTTCAAGGTATATGCTTTAAAATGATCGTCGTCCATCTCTCAAGATCACTCAAATTGTAGTTAATGTAGTTTATATACACACGATGAACCATATACACATATATACGTAGGTATCACAAAAATTTAAACCAAACATGCGTTAAGGGTTTCACTCAAACTCAACACGAATATTTTTTTGGTAATACTTTGAAATATCCACTGTTACTATGTGAAAACAGAAAAACACCGGAATAGTGGACGAACGACGGACGACCAGACGAGATGAACTGTTGCAAGTCTGGCGATAAATGAAAACGATACCAACCGAACTGCGATTTTGGCATGTCCATATCGCTTTCAGCTAATAATTTCTGCTGGGCTAGCAAAGAACATTACAGTTATTATAATGAAATATTTCGTGATGCAAATATTTTCTGCTAGGATAGCAGAGAACATTACTGTTATTATAAAGAAATGTTGATGAAATCTTCTTTGCTACAACAGTAACCTAACTAACTAGCGTGGAAAAGTACATTTTTCATGGTAGCAGAAATAATTTTATAGAATTGCAGTTCTACTACTACAGCCAATTCCTTTTCTGTGATAGAGAGTTTCTTCGCAATTACAATAAAGCAGTTTCAGTAGAGTGATCTTTTCTGTAAGAGCGAAGCAACTTTACTATACGTTTGTAACTTTTTTGGCTACGACAGGCAAAAAAAACTCAGCCAAGATCTTTCTTCTGGGACTTTTCTCAGTGTGTTGACTATCCCCTCGAAAGGACATATTATTGGCTTCGCTGACGACACAGCATTTTACTACTCGGACGACACTTGGGACCTAGTGAAAGCTAAAGCCGAAAATGATTTCAGCGAAACCAAGAAATGGTTCGACTTCAAAAAACTCACTATTAACTTTTATTAAACAAATTATATGTCCTTCTCAATTTCCGATAAAAATAAAGCAAATTTCTAGAGGTTTGAGATACAAGACAGACTGGTGTCAACTTTTATTCCACGGGTAGAATATACCAAATATTTGGGAATACATATCGATATACGTCTGAAATGGGATCGGCATCTTATTATACTTGCAGGGAAAGTGAGAAGTTTGCTAGGGAAATTTAGGTATCTTAAAAAGTTTTTGGGAAAAACATATCTCATAATCCTCTATCATGCCCTGGTATAATCTCATTTGAGATATGGAATCAGCATACGGGGTGAAGCGCTCAACACTCATCTGAAAAGGATAGAAACAGTTCAAAAATAGTTCTTGAAAATTATATTCGACAAAAATATCACCTTCCCTAGTGACCAACTGTTTCAACTTGCGAAAGTTCTGGATATTAGACAATCATTTTGTGCTAATATACTTGTAGAACAAAAAAATAACAGAAAACAAAAATGAAATCACTCATAGTTACCCAACTAGATATCGAGAGCTTGCACTATCGGTGTCATTTATTAAAAAAAAACAAGGGGATCTTTCTACTCCTTAGGCACTTGGGTATACAATGAGCTTCCGCATGAATTGTAATCCATCAACTATACACCATTTAAAAAAAAAAAAACTGGATACTTTCACAAGACAGGTCGTTTATTGATATAAAAAATGGACTTTTTTAACCTTCAAATGAACTACTTGGTAGCCGCTGCCACGAATAAAAAAATAAATAAAAAACGATATTATATGATTCCTGAATCCCGATGTTATCTCCATGATTAACTTTCATAATTAATGAATGTATTATTGGTCAATTCAACTATGAGAGCTTATGATCATAATATTAAGAAATCATATACCTATATTTTGTTTGTATACATAACTTTGAGATAGGTATACACTGTTTTATTTTTATTTTACTTCTCCTTCAAAAATATTTGTATTATTTATATGCCCAATTTTAAGATAATACTGTATTCTATATTCATAATAACCACTAAATACCATGGTATACCTACATACCTGATGAATGAATGAAACATAGTCGTAGCCCCGTGCAAGAACCTCATAGGTTCTTTTGTGGGCTTCATCTATTCATCAAATCCAAGGTCTTAAAGTATTCACAACCATACACTAATTACATTATAGCATACTGTATTGTTTTTTTTTTCATTGTTTTTATACTTAAAGTTATTTGCTGTTATACTCACCTTCTTAATATTAATATAAATATTATTATCATTAATGAAACACTCGAGTCGTTATTTGAAACTTTATATATCAAAATACGATGATTCATGAAAAACCCTGCAGTTTATAGAACTGACAACTATCAGTTCTGACATTATACCTCACGATATAGCTTGAAAAAACAACACATTATGGGCTATATCAAGTTGGGTCAAATGTTGGATACCCGATGGCCACAGATATAAATAAAATAAATGGAATAGCACACACCTTCGCATTTCACGTAAACACACATCACAATCATCACATGAATTACTTGGTGATTACTTGATTGAACAACATCAAAATATCAACAGGCCAAGAGTGAAGACAATAATTGACATTTGACATCAAGCATTCGATGAATGTAAAACCAAACCACACCTAACTATCTTTTTCTGTAGCCATCTTTCCATATTAAAATTTTCCATCTTTAAGTGATAGTGATAATTGCATTGGTACCGTTAATGAAAATGTGGCGACAATTTTAGGTTCTAGTTCGAAGATCATTCTGAAGGTGTGCTACTGGCTATCTTTCTCTTCAAACATCAATCAGTTGAAGCTTTTTAAAACGGAAAGTAAACTTATTACCTCATTAGAATTCTTTTGCTCGAGAGAATTTCACCAAAGAGAAGGTTTCTTCATCTCACTACATTGTGGATCATTTTTATGTGTTCATCTTAGCTTATGACGTTATGAACATGATAACCTTCGAAATACGCAATAATGACGTCTTCCTGTTGACGACAAAGAGACGTTGGCAACATGACGTTGTAGCAACGTCAGCTATTCGTTAGGTGACATCGCTGACCAAAAATGACTTGACAAAACCGTCAAAATGACGGCAGTGTGCCGCTTGGGGTGTAGCTCGTGCTTCTTTGACTTGGAACGATAATCCACTTGAAACGATATTCCTCCACATTTCGTAGCATCGACTTGATATATCTGATATCTAAACCCAAGATAATCAAATTCATCATAATCGGAATAAGTAAACTATTTCTTCGATTTATTATCCAAATTTATTATTTTCAAATTGTATTTTGAAAAATTAGTCCTGGAAAAAATAATTCTTTCCAGAGAAATCGTATTGTTCGAAATCATTTGAGAATTCATCATACTACTTATTAATAATTAATCGTCGTTAACTGTCAGCATTGGCATTGAAAAGATCGCATCACTGCGAGTTCAACGATCTGAGTTTTGATGTTTCACATTCCACAGTCCTAGACTTACGAGGGTTGCTTTGCAACTAAGTTGGCGGTTATAAACACTTTTCATACACTTTTCATACAGTACGTCTGTGGGACGCACAGATGTCCTACTTGGGGACCAACTAGGGACGTTGTAATGTATCTCTACCTCATCTCGTTGGGTCTGGGTTCAATTTATATTCACCAAATTTCTAACAGAAGCACTTTAATTTTTCTTGTAAGAAACACAACGTTCCATCGGTTGGTACAATATCAACTTAGTAACTAACTAACTAAAATTCTGGCTAAATGTTCGACAAAATTTAGAGTTGTCTCTCCTACCGTCTTTCGCCTACCACTCTCAAGCGACGACTGTCCTCTCGGCGTTGCCACATCTATGCAAATATTGCAAATATAAATACATATGCAATCAAGGTTGCATATGTGAAAGGCAAAACAAAACATAAATTTATATGTTTATATAAGTAAGTTACACTACAACGTCATCCAATGACCTGAATATCAAGAACCAAGAAATGAAACCAACTTACTGTCTGCCAGTGATATCATCAGGCCAAATATCCGGCAGTCATGGTCACCGAGCCAAAATTTCCCTGCGCTAATCGTTGCTTGACTTCTGTGTTCGTATTTTCTCCAGCATTGTATGGAAGCTGCTGTCTTTTATTCATCATTAACAATAGTTGAATGATATACGAATAACCTGTCTTTCAACAGATTACATAACTTTATCATAGGGGTCTGGAATATTTTTGTCTAATGATGAAGTAGGTACTAGAAGGATAATGTGATTATTTGATTTCGCTTTTTTGAAGTTGGAAAATTCAAATCAATCGAATTAATGCAGGAATGAGATAGTCCAACAGTTGGATAAACTGAAATATCAACCACTTCTGGACGTGATAAATTCTGACAGGGTATGTCGAATTCGTGGGAGGATGAAAATGGCGAGACCTACATGTGTTCCATTGAAATTGTTTCATGAGCACAGTGAGAATGAAATCAAGATTACACCTTTTATATTGAAACACTTCAGAGATGGGATATAGTCGTATATTATTCATATTTGTATGGTTGAATCTATAGCAAATGAATTACTTTACTCGAAACACTTTTGATTACCTTTATTATCATAGTAATCGACAACAAGGCAACAAGGCAAGAATCATCAAATACCTTCGTGTGAATCAGGATACTAATAACTTGTGTTCATACACGGAAAATAATTCCGTAAAGTGTACATCTACGATTATAAGAAGAAATTAAATACGAGTAAGTGTTTTCACTGAAATATACCACTTTATTGCATAGTTATAGATGGTTAATGAAACATAAACATTGAATTTTCACTGTGGAATTTCACGTACCCACAGCGATTTGGTGTGGCGACGAATTTGGGAGGTTGCCAGATCATAAAATTATCC